>JAUMJL010000187.1:0-600000 GCA_033558185.1 Dromococcyx pavoninus
GGGCGCGGCCCACCGGCACGATTGGTTGCGCCGACTCAGACGGCCGCGCGCGCACGCGCAACGTGCTCCGCCCCCTCCCCGCCCGTGCCTGGCGCGAGCCTAGGGCCCCCGAGCGGGTGCGCGCTTTCTGCGTCCGCGCCCGGTTCGGCCCTGGAGCTGAGCCACGGGGGCAGTGCGGGGCGGTTCGGGGCCTCCCGCAAGCGGGGGGAGGCGCTGTCCCGCCTCGGGCTTCCCCGAAGCGGAGCGAGGTCTCCGAGGGCACCCAGCCGGGAGGCGGCTGCCTCCGCCCGGCCCGGGGGAAAATGGCGCCGCTCCGGCCGGAGGGCCCGGGCCGAGCACCGCTGCCAGGCCCCGGGGTCGGTCCGGAGGGCGCTCTGGGGAGTCAGATCTGCGCCACCTCTTTCTTACCAGTTTTACACTTCCATTTGTTGGAACGGGTCCAGAGGAGACTACGAGAACGCTCAGAGAGGGCTGGAGCGCCTCTGCTGTAAGGACAGGTTGAGAGTTGGGGTTGTTCAGCCTGGAGAAGGCTGCGGGGAGAACCTTAGAGCCACCTCCAGTACTGAAAGGGGCTCCAGGAATGCTGGGGAGGGGCTTTTACAAGGGTCTGGAGTGATAGGACGAGAAGGAACAGCTTTAAATTGGGGAAAGATTTAGATTAGCATTAGAGGAAGTTTTTCACGATGAGGGTGGGGAGGCCCTTGCACAGGTTGCCCAGGGAAGTTGTGGCTACCCCATCCCTGTAGGTGCTGAAGGCCGGGTTGGGTGGGGCTCTGGGCAACCTGATCCAGTGGGAGGTGTCCCTACCCATGGCAAGAGGTATGCAACTGGATAATCTTCAAGGTCCATTCCAGCCCAAACCATTCTATGATTTACCATGTCCTGTGTTGTTTATTTGCAGTGAACCAGGCAAAATTCCAGCTAACACTAATTCACAGCTTCTTCCCACGTGTTTAAAGCACTCATTTTCCTCACACTCTCTTCAAAACACTGTAATGAAAATCATCTTCCCAACTACTCCAGCCACGCCGTTGCTTTCAAACAAAGCAAGAGTCCCTGAGCAGTCACATGAGCCAGCCCATGAACTGGTGTGGGAATAGGAATGGGCAGAGAGGCACCTCGAGTTTACCGCTCCATCCTCTATAAAATACTCTCATCTCTTGTTTGTTGTGGCTCTAGGGCAAAGACTGAACATCCCTGCAGCTGGATTTGCATCTGCAATGCTGCTGCTGCTGCATTACACATGCTGTACACCAGTTGTGTTTCACATCAGCTCCTCTGTGTAATTAAACTAGAGTTGCACAAGAACATGGTCAAGTGTAACAGTACCACTCGAAATCACCAGATGTTAGAAACGCTCACAAGATTTGTGGACTGTGTCCTCTTCAGATAGGCTATTTTCCTCAGTCAGTCCTTGTTCCCATTTCGAACTTGAATCTTGATACCACTTCCTGAAACATACAGGAATTCAAGCCTAAATCATATGTAGTGGAGAAGGAGATGGTATAAGGAAATATTTAGAACTGTTGGGGGTTTTTATCTCTAAGGAAACTGAACACTAGAGCTGAAAGCTGATTGTTTTCCTGGACCACTGAGACTGCCTCCTAGGGACCTCCTGCTTGTGGGTTGTGCTGTGGTACCCTGTGTGAGCAGAAAGGATGCAAATACCTGTGTGTCTGTGCACACGTTCTTCAAGCATGGGCTTTATAATATATATTCCATAACACTAATGCACATATGCAGAGGCATGGATATTCTGTTCCTTTCTAGGTAAAGCTCTGTCCAGTCCTTGTTTAGGATTATGAACTTCAACAGATTTAGGAGTAGTATTAGGTATAAACTATTGGGCTTTTATGAATGTACAAAGGCAATAGAAAAGGAAGAAATAAATTTTTAAAAAATTAAAATGTTGACTATAAATGAAAATTAGTTTTGTAAATCACATATTGATCAGTAGGCCAGTAAGTACATAATGTGACAGAACATGGATTTTTTTCTGTGCAAGAGTTTTAAGGAAAACAAAGAACAGAAGAGGAAACTATCTTCTCTGTTGAATAGGTTTTCATATAAAGTACCTACAACTTGGGAGTGTTCATTCTTTATACTCAAATTGTTTAAATATTGAAAGAGATCAAAAGGGAATGTGTCATGGGATTGGGTTCAAGTGCTTCTCCAATAAACAGGGTACTTAAATCCATTTTCCTTATCAAACCAGTGAGCATAAATGCTCCTGTGAGCTTCAGTTGGCTTTGCAGATGCTCTCTATAGGCTCTGAGATCAGAAGTTACTGCACAGAGCTTGATGTAGGAGCAGACATGGCTATCCTGGATTTTGCGTACCACTCATCTGTTTTTCTGAGTATTTGAAAAGAGTTGTATAACGTTGGCAACTGTGAAGTAAACAGTTGATTACTGCAATACAATGTAGTGTTAGTCATGATTTATCAAGCACACAGTCCTGAAATTTGGCTGACTGGTGTCCGTTCAGTATAAATCAAGCGAGTAGTTGTAATGCGTCACTGGGTAATGTTGGGTAAAAGTGTAGCACCTGAATTTCCTGGTTTAACTTAGAGAAATCCAGCTACAGATAGTTCTCTGAAATATCCACAACTGATGGAAACTGCTGAGATTTTAAATTTTCTACATGCATTACACCAACTGGAGTGGGTAATATTGGAGTTGTGTCAATGGTTTCTACGGTTTTCTGAACTGGCCATTGGCGATTTCTGGGATAATAGTGGGGAAAGGCTGAAAACTGGGATGTTGAACTTTAAAAGTGGAGAACTTATGTCTTTTTTGATAGAATGGGTTGAAGAACAAAAAGGGTGTTTAGGACCTGGGAAAGGAGTTAAGCATTTTCTGGGACTAGAATAATAATACAGCAAAGGAGTCCTGCATGTAGAGAAGTAGCAATAAATGGAGAATGAAGGCTTTTCTTGGGTAAATTGTGGAGGAGGCAGCAAAACAAAGAAGAGAAAGGAACAAAAGCACCATGGACAAAAAACCCTTAACACTCAAACACTCTTCTTCCTGATGCCTCCCAAGAAACTTAGTGCCTATATCCTCTGAACAATACTGATTCACTAAAGAATTTTTCCTCTTTTGAATAAAGAACAAGTTTCATACTAATCCATTTTGACCTTCCATCGATGGCCTGGAACAAGCACAGCTATGCTGGTTTTGCTTGTGATTGGTTGGCTGGAGTCAAATGCAGAAAGACAGGGAGATCAATGGTGCACGCACGGTGAATGTGGTGTATGAGTAATCTTGGTGCTTTGCCTCTTAATTTCCCCCATGGGAACACTGTAGTGATGAGAGCTCTGTGGCATCCCAACTGACGTCTCAGGGGAGATAATTACTGGAGCATGATGAGGGTATGCTAATTGTTGAAGGCTCTGAAGACTTGTTTTATTCTCTTATGCAGACTCTTACTGGGAGCAAATGTAATGAGAAATAAAGGAAAACATTTTTAAAGTATGAAAGTATGAAATTGTGGGAAGAGGAGGGTTTACTGATAGCACAATCTATTCAAAGTGAACACAAACTTTTTAAAATATTTGAATGTATAAATAGTTGAATATAGGCATGGGCATGTTTTCTCAGTGCTGGGGCCAAATGTGTGGATACTTCAGCTTTCATGATAGTTTAAGATATTGGAGGAACTGAAAGGAACAGGTATTCATTTCACTAAAGAGAAAAAAAAAGGTCTGAGTAATAATATTTTTGCTTCTTTTAACCATTTTGTCTTTCGGGATCAGAGTCTAGGTATGCCATCCTCCAAAAAGGCAGGTCATCAGGGAAGGAAATTACTCAGCTGGAAATCATAATATTTCTTAGGGAAAAGTCTTTAGCCCACGTAGCATGCATGAGCAAACAAACAGCAGGTATGATGAGAAGTCTGGTTTACAGAGAACAGCGGTGTACTGACAGTTGCATATCAAATAATGAAGACAATTTAAGCTGTTCTTGATGAAATCAGTTGGGCTTTTATGTATATTGACTGTTACTGCTATTCCCCACTGAAAAACTTGAAGACAGAACACCCTTACTGGAAACACTTCAGTCAGTCTGGAACAGAAACTGATTGACAGAGGTTGTTATGTACAAGTCAATGTTTGAGTGTTCGTTATGGTCTCAGGAGCCCCATATTCTCCTGTTTTGGAATCATATGGAAAGGAATTAGGATAAAAGGATTACTCAGCCAATTTGTATTCCTATGTAAAGGTGTGTTCTGAAACCAAAATAAATAGTGCCAAAGAGCTATCTGAGTGGTGTTTTGGATTTTAAAATGTTGATAACCTTAAAAAAAGGAACTCTTGCAATTTCCTGGGAGCACTTCAGTAGCAGCGCTTCTGAGACCATGATCAAAATGCTGTCACATAAAAGTAACTTGAAACTATGTGATTAAAGCCAATTTATTTTTGCCTACAATAGATATGCAGATAATTTCTGCCCCAAAAGCTGTTCTTCGTATGGCAAGGAAAACAGTTTGATTCTGTGGGAACAAGATTCTCAAAACCTCATGTCAGGACTCAAAATCATTTAACAACCCAGGTAAGGAACAAGAGTTATTTTGCAAGAAAGCCTACATGACCACACTGAGATCATTTACATGTGAATTCAAACTCTAACAAAAAGAGTAACAGAGACAGTTTTCAGTTTTACTGGGTAGAGCTTGGCTACATATTTGGTCCCACTGAAATAAGCCATACTTCTTGCATAACAGGATAAAGCACATGGTGAATATGGCACTTCGGAGCAGCCTAACCTTTCTTCGTGCCTTACCTGCTCTGAAAGGAGACCTCTGCTTGTCTATAATACTTCTCTAAACAGCTTTTTTTTCTCCAGATTCAAATCTGTAGTGCATCATCAAAGATAAAACGTTCCTACATATCACTTTAATTAAGATTCACTAACAAGGTCCTATTGCTGTGGGCTGTGTCCAAATGAAAGAGATGATCTATACTGTGAAGGACTAGCAATTAAAACACAAAGGGAAAAAAGTGAGCATCATATTTTCATGATATATGATGAATGAGCAGATGACTGTTCCTTCTAATAACACAACCTTATTAGTCTGTGCATAAGCTGGTATTTCTCTTGTCAGTAGAATTCAGTTCAGGAGCTTGTGCTATTATTAGGGTAACCGTTGGCCCAATATGGAAATTTTTACCCAAAATGCAATCCCAAAGCCATGTCCAAGGCTGCAAGAGAAACAATATCCAATGGCCTCTGACTGCAGCTGGTCAAAGTCTAACTGTAAAGCATCTTAATCACTTACTGCAGATACATGACTGGCCTATAAAACAAAAAGGCTAGAGGGTAAATGAGAGAGTGGGGAAAAAAAACGTTGTGGAGGTCATCTAAGTGGAGTTTCCTTTGCTTGCAGAGTACATTACTTGCTCCAGTGCCTTCATACGATAGGAAGCCAACTCTTTTAAAAGTCCTTAATAGAGTATAAATGAAAGTACAAGTTTTCCATGCAATCTTGTGGTGTGATGTTGGGATATTTGGCACTATGCAAACTGCTACAGCTGGCAGGCGCTTCACCACTTACTGTCATTTATAAATTGAAGGAGCAGCAGGATGCCAAGGGTCCACAGTAGGTTGCCTGCATGTTCCCAAACGCAGTTATGAATCACTTAAGCATTTAGCCCCACTCTCTTTTTAGAGGATCACAGACTATGAAAGGAAAAGGTAGCTTGCTGTATCACTCTTCACAGAGTGTTTTGGAATCACACATTGCAAGAGTGTTCCTTAAGTTAACCCTGTTCTCAGAGATGGTTTTGTTTGTTTCTAGGCAAAATGTGCCATTCCAATAGCTTTATGTTTCAGTTGCCAGCTTTCCTGTGAACAGCTCCTAATGTCACATAACCTACTGCTTCTTAAATCAAGAATCACATTCATAGGTGTAGCATTAATTTGCTATGTAGGGTTGTTACAGTCGTGAGAACACTTATTTTGTACTGCTGGAATTAGATTTGAAGAGCAGGGATCCCATTTTACCTGATATTGTTGCAAATGGGAACGAATTCCCTCCTTTTACCTAATAGTTCATTCCAGTCCTACAGCTGAGCTTATCCCAGCCTCACTGACAGGACTCAGAACTGGACTGGATGCACATGAGCAGGAGTGCAGGAGGGTCTGGTGCTCTGTAGGAAATGTTTTTAGCAGAATTAGATGGCTGAACAAGCCCTGAAAAGCAAGCTCCTTGATCAAATCTCTGTGGCTCAGCAGTACCCACTGAAACTGTTGAATATTTTGCCTGCTCAAGGACAATGAAATTTGAACTTCTTCTTCAAAAGAGCAAGTGGGCATATTGTGCACAGCTGTGTGTAGAGGTAAGCGGTGATATGAACAGAGGATAGACATCAGATCTTGTATTGCAACTTCAATAGCAATGTCCTTTTAGTTCTTGTCCAAATTAATTATTTCAAACAGTACATCTGTCCCCACGCTCTTCCAATCAGTTGAGTAGGAAAAAAAAGTCAAACCACCTACTCCCGTGTTATAAGAACTGACTGTTCGAGTTTAAAGCATTTCAAGTGCTAAATATAATATTTGCAGTTCTGCAGCTCAGCTATTGGAGGATTCAGTAGCTGTTTGCATACCAGTAATCTCTTGGGACTCTGGCCAGGGAAGACTTCATTTAGTTTGTGAGGGAGTAGGATGCACACAGCACTCCCCCAAATGAGTCCTCTAGCTTCTCTGCTTAATCCTCCATCTATATAAAGGAGATAATACGCTTCTATTCCATGAGTAGTATGGAATTAATACCTTCCCTTCAGTGATCTTGATAATGTCGGTTCTTTAAAATTATCTTAATTTGTCCTGAGCAAACAGGACATGATAGTAAACTGGAGATGGAACAGAGTCATTCAGTCTCAATGGATAATGTATGCAGTTTCTCTTCTGGAATGCCTGCTTTTCTAGTTTGGGTTAAATAAGGGTGACGTCCTATTGACTCTGTAAGTGCCTAACTAAATACCTTCTTTCACCAGGAAAATTGCATAAGAACAGATTTTTGTCACAAGTTGCTAATACAATATTTGAAATGAAATACGAAAATACTAAAGAATACGAGTTTTAACAGATGAGTTCTGGATTAGTAGATGTAATCAGACATTATCACCTCTAGCTGCCTGGTTGGCACGTGCCTGAAGCCACAGCCGTGGCAGCAGTGGTAGCTGGGCTCTATGTGAGCCCCAACATCAGCTCCCACAGTGCAGCCCCGTGACTTGGTCTAAAATCACTTTCATCAGGGCTCAGGCTGTGAACTGGCCCCCTTTCTTTATAGTGGGTTCTAATCATGTTCATGTGAAGAACACCACTAGAACTCTACCTGAGATGTTTCCAATACATACCATAAAGAGCAAGCGCTGAGCCCCAAAAGGTTGGTGTGTATTGAAGGAATTGGAAAGACTCTTTCCCAGGTTTGACCGCTTTTTTCAATAACTCTCTGCAGTGTAACAGAGATGGCACTCACATTACCTGTTACTGCTGTTTGCTGGAGTGCAGGAGACTGGAGCAGGGACTCAGGCTTCAAGTGCTACTTCAAGACCTGAATATATCAGTTTCCTTTGAGAAGCAAGGGCAGGAAAAGCTTGGTGTTGCTGAGGGTGGAAGCATGTTCCAATGGGGCAGGTTTCTGGGTTGCTATGGTGAGAGTGTGTCCTGCTGTGCTCTGTTGTAACAGCCTTCGAAATACAATGGCTAGAGTCTATTCCAGTGCAGATTTATGAGGATGCTGAAGCCCTTAGTCCAGAGCGTGTTTTTCTCTCCCCATCATTATAGTCAGTTGTTGTCAACAAATGTTTATAACTCTTCCTGTATTTTACTCCTGGGAATAAAACAGAAACAGACCCTTAAATCCAATAAACATGGGAAGGGGATAAGCCTGCTTTCTTTAAAAAAAAAATTCTTTTTTTTTTCCTGTATTTCTTTGTCTTTTACTCCAGATCTGAAGATGTGGTTCTGGCCTTGCAGCTTAAGGTAGTTTGGGTCATCTCTGCCCACTCTTACCCTCATTCCATTTGATGAGAGATGAAGGCAATGTCAGCCAGAACAGGGTTTAAACAAAGCACAGGCACTCACCAAAATCTCCTCTGCAGCCAGATTTTCCCTCTGTTTCTTTCATGTCAGCATTCCCAATTGTGTGCCACATACCAAACAAGATCAGATTCAAAACAATTTTTTTAATCTTATTGTGTTTGAAAAAATATGAGTTTTCAGGCAAATCCGTTTCCTAAGCTGGCTTATTGGCCTTGTGTGATGTGGAAATGGGGAGGCAGAGCAGACGAGAATCAATATAAAGTCATCAAGCAAGAAGAGATAAATATTGTGGTTTAAGTTGTTCTTCTCTTCTGTTGGTGAAATATTAACAGTTTAACTCCTTCTCCTTTAAATTGTCTTTTTGGAAAGAAACAGGAGGTAAGAAGATAAGGAAAGGTGGGTTTTTTAGACACTGGCCTTCCCTAAGGAGAAAATATCTGCTTAGTTGATGAGGAAATCATAAATAATTCCAGTACAAACTGTAGAACAAATAAGGCATGCCTAAACAACTCCTTTTTAATTTATTTTTTATTCCCTCTGTCTCCACCAGGTGTGCAGCTTCAGCAGTCAGTGTCAGCCCTATGGATTATTGCCGTTGCCATCCCGGCAATTATTTACTTTTATTAAAATAACCTTTTGCAAAACGGACTGCAAGACAGCTGGACACCCAGAGCCTGATACCCTGTTCACGCTGGAAATTTCTGGGCTTTATCATAGTTTGGAGGGTTGGTTTGGGTTTTTTTCCTGGTTTAGCTCCATCAGAGGTTTGAAGAGGCTGTACTTGACTGCTCCTAGCAGGGCAAGTTTGGTAACTTAGTGTTTACGATGAGTAAAACCCAAATGGAAGGTACCTGTGACGTGTTTTCAGGGGCACCAGTTTGGTCTTGTTAGATATTTTGTAAACTACTTTTAGATTTGGGGTTTTCCTATACCTTATACTTCTATAACAGTCACATAGAATAATGTGACCAGCTATTTGATACATTGCCCTGCTTCTCATGAATTCTTACTGTTCTTTTCTGAAGTCATGCTTTGCTGCTGTCACCTCTTTTTCCTTATTCAAAACAGACTTGTTCTAGTCTACATGGCACCTCATGTGTTCCACATAACGTTTTCTTCATTTTGGGGGAAATTATCATCATGCATCTCTTTTAAACGGTGCATTTGTATTTGTTTCTGTTGTCTAAAGATGACTGTGCCAGGTCATTATCTGTGGAAACAGGTTGTAAAAATACATATAGGCTAAGAAGTGTCTAAATCTCCTTGTCTGGAGCAGGCTTAGCGTCCTAGCTCATGCTGTGCCACTGCTGGCAGCTCTAGGGATGTCAGGAATGAGGGTGGTGGAGGAGGAGACACGTCTCAGTATACAGTTATGGAACTACTGGGGAAAAGGTAGTTAATCTGCTCCAAAGAGTGATGTGATTCTCTAAATAGCCTAGATGCATCACATTGGGTTAGAGTTGGGAAGGGATGTGTTGCTGGTTTTCATTTTGAGGGCTTAATACTGCAAATACAATTTTTTTGTATAGCTGATTTATCTGGATTCATGACAGTTAGATTTTCCCTTTGCTTTTATTAGTGTATATTATTTTTAATATTCACAGATCCATAGTTCAGCAACTGTAATCAAATAATTACAGGTTCCATTAGCTGAGTTATTGCACTGATCTGGGTGTATTTCAATGGATAATAATTTAATAAAATTAGCGTTTAACTTCTGGAGTCCTCTTCTCTGCACAGAAATGAAAATGAAATTAAAGTGCAACTCTGAACTTCCTTCATTAGGAAACTCCAGCCTTGATTAACAGGATCTGAACAACCAAACATTTAGAACTTCTTTTCCTAAATTTCAACCCCCAGTGGCATTCACTGGAGGACATGGAATTAAAAAATAGAACAGGAACTCCACATTTACACAGACCACATGTGGGAGGGGAGATGGGAGCAGTGGTGCCTCCTGCTCTGGCTGCGCTGAGCAGTTACCTTCATCAGGCCTTTGGATGGCAGGCATGGTCATACAAGCAGAAGGTAGAAGGGGAAAGGTCTCTGTCTATAAGCAGTTCCTCTTCTCCCTCAAAGCTTGTCTGTAAAGGAGCTTTCTTATCAGAAAGGCAGGAAGACAGTTTATCAAAAGCATTGAGAAAGAACAACAAAGAGAAGGAAGGCAACGAGTGGCAGAGTGGCTGTTAGAGGTCCCGTCCAGCGTCTCGGGCACAGACAGAAGGCTCAAGTCCAGATGATGACTCCACCTCGCAATGACCTTTGTTTTTTTAAAATTCAGTACCTTTGCTTTATGTTGTGAGTCATGTAATTTACAGTGAATGACTCCTTAATGTGTAGCCACTGACAGCAGGGACTTGTGCTGCATTGCATTTGAACCAGCTTTAAATTCATATTATACTTCTCAAATAGATTTGGGAACAGTGGCATAAACTAGACGCAAGCCCCACAGCTACAGAGCAGTTGAATCTCTTCAGGTGTTCCCTCCAGAAACTGCTGAGGCAGCCTGAGATGTTGTCTCTCGCCTCGCTCAGTCCCCTCAGTTCTCTGAGCGTTCATATCATTCACCCATATACACTGTAAAAAGTCAGTGTTTAATTTATGTGGCATCCACGGGGGACAGAAACTGAGACAGCAAACCTAGCACTGGAGCAGACCAGGAGCATCCACTGCGTCCATTCCTCCAGTGCTGCTGTGGGGCTGCCTTCCTCTGGCTGGAGCCTGCTGAAGCCATCCAGGCAGGGAATGTTGGCATGTGAGGAAAAAAATGTACCCAAGCATTCAAAGGAGACTGAAACAGTGAAGAATCTCATTGTGAATATGAAAGAAATTAAATAAATGAGTTAAAGAAACTCATGGATTCATTAGCAGCATTACAGTGGTCTGGATGCTTCTGACTTAGGAATTCCCTAAGTTCCCACTACAAAGCCTGCTTGATTAGGGCAAAGGAGGCTGATGTCCCTCTCAAAGAGCGAGGCAGGTACAGGGCAGCTCTTCCTTGGTGCACACACATGACATGGTGGCTTATGGGCTTTCTTGAGTCCAAGGTTTCATCCTCGTCCAGTAATGACTGTCTGTGCATTGGTATTGCTGACCTGTCTCCTTATAAATAAAACCAAAGCTGTTGGGAACTTACATACTGTGGGATTGTTAGCAATTTAGACCATAAGCACCTTTTTTCCTTCTATCTGGCCAAGGAGTGAGTGGCACTTTGGTGATCCCAAAGGACTGAGGTGTAAGTGCGAGGACTCTGCCCTTCAGGACACTGACACTCCTCAATATGAGACTTTGTGGTTGAAATTCTCTGCTCTGTGATAAGCAGACAATCAGGCAGATTTTCATAATAAAGTTTCAGGTATGCAGGGAAAAATAAATTGGTATTCTAGATCAGGCCTTTTGTTGAAGCACTACCCTTTTTCTGAGTTTAAATTCCTTCTCATTCTCAGTCCCATTCTTGGATATGATTCCTCACTTTCTGTGCTGTGTATTGCTGAGTGCTATTAAGGAATGTTAGGTTCCACTTGAGAGGTGGTGACATGCAAATCACAGAAGTACTCAGGGAAGAGCTCTTTGAGATGCTTCAGGGTGTAAACAGCCATGAATTTGCAAGTTCTACTAGCATGATCTCCTTTTATGGCAAATATTGGTATCAGAATATGGTAATTTCACAATCAGGTTTGACATATGGCTTGTTTCAAACAGGAATAGAAAGATGGCATCAGTCATCTGTATTAAAATCCAAACAGAGGAAGTTGCATGTAGGAACTGGCATTAGATAATGAGAGGGAAGATGCCAGTGATTCCTATTGATCCTCAAAGTGTGACCCTGAGCAAGTCCCTGAATCTTTCTGTGCCTCAGCCTGTGATGCTGAGACATGATTAGCATGTGTACTTTATCAGCAAGGATGTTGTGCAAGTTATTTAATGAATGCTTGCAAGATGATTTGCGGCATTTGGATGAAAGAGGCTGTGTAATTGCAAAGTACTGCTGTATTGTATAATTGCATATGTTGCAGGAAGTGTATGCTCCCTGCTGAATAGCCCATGAACAAATGATCTTTTGAGTGCTGGAAGGAAAATCCTGTTATTGTTAAGCATCAGTGTGGATCCTCTGCATTTCTGGGCAGTTTGCACTCCCTTGTGAAAAACTTGGTGGTAGAAGTTTGCTGCTGTGTGTTAGTTTTTCATAGTGATGTCTTCTGACTCAAAATTATTATTTAAGCAGAGAACAATCTGTCAAAGCCAGTAACTTCCACCTCAACAGCAGGGAGAAAATGTCACACTTCAAGCGTGTTTCCTTCAGGATCAAGGCCTTGGCACTGGAGGGCTCTTTGTCCCAGAAGAGGAGTGCAGTCCTTGTGTGTGCGTTGTTAGTCCTCTGTTCTCCACACACATCCAGCTGGAAGGTCAGATCCATGGATGTCTCTTCTCTATCACACAGCACTGAGCCCTTCAGAACAAATGTGTACAACAGCAAGGAAACTGGTGACCCGATCTCACTCGAGCCAGCATTCCTGATCTTGTCTCTCCCTCTGCCACCTCTGACTCCAGAGCTGATGCCTTCTCTGATTTCCTCACCCCTGAAGTACACCATATACAGCTCCAGCCAGGGCTTTCTCCTTCTCTCTATGAAAATAAAACAACGTGGGTTTTTTATGTTTGCACTAGAATTCATGAAGGGCAGGCAGTGCAGATAGGAATCTGTTCAGCTGTTACTTTCGCCACCAATTTTTCTCCTGAGCAGGCACCTTTATGAAGAGTGCTTCTGTTTTAAAACTTTACTTCATGCATCAGGCACCTTCAATATGTAACAAAAAGCACAAAAGTATTAATATTTGCTGTTAGAGAAAGTCCATAGGAAGTGGTCCAAGGACCAGCCCATATTGTAGAGATGAATTCTTACCAATTTGGCCTTTTTTCCCCTTTTAGTCACCAGTTTAATTAAACTTCCTGCTCACCTTTTGAATCTTGCTCCTACACTTAGAGAGAAGCAGCTGCATATGTCTCACCCTGTGCATGCTCAGTGGGTGCAGGAGTGCTGGTCACAGCATTGTCCCCTGCAGCCGCAGTTCTGGGAGCCTGTGGCAGGTTCACTGCCAAGCTGCATTCCCCAGCGAACGGGAAATCCTCCATGGGGTCTTGATGTGGCTGCTTTTCTTTTGAAAGTGCTGCCGGATTGGTGCGTGTGTAGTCTGTGTACCTTGGATGACTACAGTGGTCACTACTGTGGCACATTTCAGTGTGTCAATCAGGCTTGAGAAAGGGGACAGAAAGGAGCTGGAGAAATGTGCAGAACAGCTACAGCTGCTTCTGCATGATGGGATCCTGCACAGGCTACATGTATGGGTGCATGGGAAGAGGGCCAGCATTTAAAACTGCTATTGTATGATTACAGTTCCTATGGATATACAAGTTACTCTAGAAAGCATCTTGAACTCTCTTTGCATCACTAAAAAAAAACATTTCATAAGAACCGCCCCTGAACCCAGCCAAGGCTCAGCTGGGCTCAGCACAGCAGTCGGTTGGTGGTGGCAGGGGAAGGTGGGAGAGGAGAAGCACCCCAGCACTCCCCAGCCCTTCGATATCAGCTGGCCAGAGCCTTGTCATACTGGAGCGCCCTGGCTCTGGCTCCTGGATGCTGGGTCAGTGTCCACAGCCAGAGCCCTGACACACCACATCGTGCCTATGCATTTCAGCTCTTCCTCTGTTTAAGAATCAACAGGAATACTTCCCAGCAGTGCCCCACAGGAACAGAAAGTGGATAGAAAATCATTTGTTGGTGCTGGAATATTCACTGCCAACCTGAGCAGGCTCAAGACTGGAAAATACAAATTTAAGGATCTGAACCCTAAGGCTTCTTCACAAGCATTTCTGTGTTCACACAGACATTGATGTACTGGAGGGCTGGGTGCATATTTTTTTGATTTCTTCATATTTTACCTTCCTTTCTTGCTGTAGCAGCTGAGAAATGCCATAGTGCTAAATTCTGCCTTTTCAGGACAGTGGCCACTATACAAACACTCCTCGACTTAGGGTTTAAAACCACTTTGTAAACTTAGCATCTTTTGTTCCACTTGGAAGTATATACCCATTAATTTTGAATGTGAAGGTAAAGTCAACAGATTCAAATCACTGTGTTTCATTCTTCAGTAGGGATTTCACTCACATGGAGGACATAAATCTGCTGCCTGTCCTTGGACATGAGCTGCTTTTGGAGAGGATTTGCTAACGTTTAAGCTTTGAGGTAGCACAAAGACAAGAAGTTTGAATTGCTATGGTTATCTTACCTACATTTAATTTGAATCTCTTTTCTTTAAGGGACTATTTATGAACTTAATTTGAATAAGCACCTTTTAATAATGAGCTCGGATATGCTTGCAATTGTAGGTGATCTGTTTCTGTAATAGATGTTGAATTATTCTCTATAATTTGGAAAAAAAGCTGCTGAAAGATTTTTAAGCAACTAAAGCAGTTTCTTAGGCAGAAGCCAAATTTAGATGATAATATATAAATAATTACTCTTTCTACCAGTGCAATTTAAAACAACCATGACTCCCACATGACAGTTTGAGTTGTTCTTTAGACAATATGTAACAGAAAAATCAAGTCTTTGACTTTTTCTGTGAGTAAATGTGTGCCTTGGGCAGTTTGCAATCCAGCTGGTGGCTCACGGACAGGTCCCAGGGAAGTGCCAGCTTCTCCCAGCTTGTTCTGATGCTCAGGCAAATTTAATGGGCTTTGCAGCTGATGGAGAGGAAACTTGGAGGAAGACCTGGCAAGCATGAAAATACTCTGGTCTGCACAAGGCCTTGGGCTGCCCTGAGCCGTGGCTTTTTCAGACATGAGAGCAGCAGTTCCCTACTTGTGCTAGCTCCAGCTCCTGGGCTCAAACACAAGCTCTGAAATGATCCAGCTGAGAACTGCTGCCTGTGCTGTGAGGCATTTCCAGGTGCGTACAGGCTTTGCAGGACAAGAGCTCCTGAGAGGTCTGTGCATATGTACTTGTGACTGAGAAGCCCCAAAGAGAGGTATGACAGCCCCAGGGATGGGATGCACTGAGCATCCCCAGTTGCATGAATGCTGATATCACCGTGTTGCACTCTGTGAGACAAACCCAAAGTTACTAAAGGCCAGAAAGGTAACTAGCTGGGAAAAATTATGCACTTAAATGAACGCAGCTCTTAATATCTTCCAAGAGGAAAGAAAACTGGGAAAGCACTTCAGATATCTTCTTTCTGAATACAGCTCTATTTTTTCAGGCCTGCTGAACAAAATGTCTGTCTCAAGAACTCCAAAAGAGGAACAAAAGCAAACTATAAATATTCAGCCCTTGATTTCAGGTTTTAATAAATCATGAGCTCTGGGAGAAGTGTTTTTTCTTTCAAATATCAAATGACATGGTTCATTTTATAATTTGGTTATATAGTGCTTGTCTCCTTCTATATGGGTAAAACATAGCAGTCTCTGGCAATGCTTTAAGATGACACATCCCAAAGGAAATTGGGTCCAAGGGTCTAATGAGGAACAGCCACTCCCCCATAAACACTGAAGTCTGTATCTCTGTATCTGTGTCTATATCTATAAATAAACCCCCCTGCACAAGAAGGTTTGATGTGAGACACAATGTTCAAAGATTACTTGACCTATATAAAAATCACTGAGCACTCTGGTGACAGCCTGCAGGGCAGGGTGATGGGTAGGAGGCTCTCTGTGCCGCTGTTTGCCTGCAGATCTGCAGCACAGGCTCTGTTTGCAGCACAGTGCTGGGCAGGACACTGCCACTCCACTGTCACCCAGCAGCCTTGCATGGGTGGAGATCAACAAGCCGTGTTTCAGAAGCACACCTTGGTGCTCGCTGGAAGCCAGGCTTCTTGAAGATGTGCCTTGTGGCCCACCCGATATCACTAACTTTGATTGAAAAACTCAAGATACAGACACTTTCTGCTGCAGTGAGGTTATTGTAAAGCCAAAGCAGACTTAGAATCATAGAATGGTTTGGGTTGGAAGCAACATTATAGCTCAACCAGTCCTAACGCCCCTGCCATGGGCATAGACACCTCCTACTGGATTAGGTTGCACAAACTGTCATCCAGCCTGGCCTTGGACATCTCCAGGGAGGCACATACAAAAAATGTTAATGTTATACTTGACTGATGTTTATGAAGCACATGTGGCTACATGGCATAGGGTATTTGCGCCACCCGAGCATGTCTAAGTCCATCCACAGCGGAATAGCTACGGTGTATTGCTGGCTCAGACCATGCTCCTGAGCACACTGGTGCAATAAACAATAAATAATTACAAACCTAAAGATGGGGTGTGTATATATATATATATATGCTGTGGTTAGTGGTAACAGCTGGATACTCTTAGCCCTGTCTGGGGTTAAGAAGCCTTTAGATGAGCCCCTGGGGGTCTGTAGGAGACCTAGATCTGATGATACTGCAGGGAAGAAATTTGGAGCATCAAAGCTTCAGAAGAAAGTTTAGATCTGCTTTATTGTCCTTGTGGTTACTAGTAGACCTAAAGTCTGGGAAGAAATGCATTTAGACTTTATGCCAGCTACGTATGTACTGTAACACAGCCAGCATTCAGCTCTCAGGACCACATGGTGCAACAGTTTTTTAAGCACATGTACATGGTTCTGGAAAGCTGCCGTTATTTTAATGTCTTTCTCATCCAGCCATTGTATCAGTGCTGCTTTGCCAAGCCAAGGAAACGGTGCCTCTTTAGGGAGCTGGGAGCAGGGAGCTGCAGGGATACACTGCTGGAAGGGCACTGCTGACTCCTCTCCTGTCCCCTGACCCCACCTCCCTGAAACAGCAGCTTTCAGAGTATTTTAATTATTATAGGTACAGCTGGACTTGATGATCTCAAAGGTCTTTTCCAATCAAGTAATTCTATGATTTACCGTTTATGAATTCAGATGGTTATGGCTCCTTGACTCATCCCTGTTTGCGTCACTCACAGTTCCGTGGGAAAATTGCCAGCTGGGATTCCCTGCATCCACATCAGGGATGTGCAGTCCCCAAACTCACCTGATGGGCTTCATCCTTGCGTCCTTACCCAGCTGCTCTGGGTAAAAACCCTTCCTGCTCCTCTCCCTGCTGTCCCACAAACTGCTTCTGCCCCAGAGGTTGCTCGGGCTCTCCCCGCACCGGGGGTCACCCAGCTCCGCCAGCCCGGCCAGGGGAGGGGCTCAGACACCGGGGGGGACCCTCGGGGCTCCTGCCCGGGCGGGAGCCTCCACCCCAGCGCTCCCGCTGTCCCCTGCCGCCACCTGCTGCCCGCTGGCACTGCCTGCTGGCCCCGCTGTGCCCGCGACTCCCTGCTGGCCCCTGCTGGCCCCTGCTGGCCCCCTGTCGTCCTCGCTGTCCCCACTGCTCCCCGCTGTCCCCTGCTGTCCCTCACTGTCCCTCACAGTCCCATTGTCCCCTGCTGCCCTCTGCTGTCTCTGCTGTACCCCACTGCTCCCCACTGCTCCCCGCAGTCCCCGCTGTCCCCGCTTTTCCCCGCTGCCACCTGCTGTCCAAGCCAGGCACCCATGCTGGGGGGGCATCCCGGGCTTCCCGGGCTCCAAGGAGTATCTGCAGAGTGTGTATCCCTGAAGTCAAGCACTGCATGTGGAAAGAGGATTCCTCTGCGATTTTGAAATCATTTCCTGTAACTTTGGGCTAAAACAGGATTTCCCTTTTACTTTTTTTAACACCTACCTCTAGGGAAGGAGGAGGCCAGTCACCCTTCACTGCAGGCTTCCACATACTGACCTTTCAGGGTTGTTTTTTAATATTTTAAATCCAACCCACAGTACATTCAGAAACTCCAACAAATATCTTTTCTTCCAAAATGAATTCCACCTGGTGCTGCATGGGTTATTACTCCAGGCACTTCAAAGTAAGAAAGTGAATAATTAACCATAAATGTGACTCTACTTGCTGTTTTAAGTGGGAAATTTCAGTTTATCCTAAAAGATTATTCAACACTAATGTAACTCTAACTTTGGGAATCTGTTGAGGAGTGTTTGTTTCCATGTAAAAAAAAAAGGTTTTTTAGAGTTATAAATAATATGAGTTACATAAGGAGTGAATCAGAGAGGTACTGTAGAGAAATAGCATAGAGAGAAATCCTGAGATATAGAGCAAGTTCTGTCCCCCTGCACCACCTCACCTGAAGGGCCACCCAGCCCCTGCTACGTGGTTAAGGAGAAAAGGTTATTGGCTTATGTGTGGGATACAGAATGGGATGGGCTGCATGTTAGTACTGGATTAGCATCATTAGTACTTGTGTCCTGTGAGGCAGAGAGAAATGTACCTGCGAGGTTCCACAGTTCTCGCAGAAGAGCCAGAGCTCCCCTGTTACCTGGTACTTGGAACTGTGAACAAATCTTTATCTCAAGCTGTAGCCCACATTTGTTTTGCATCTTATTTCAAACTGCAGCTTCTTCTCCTCTCTTCATTTCTAGCCCTGTGTTCATTGGTACTCTGGCTTGTGCCTCAGTCTCCCGTTGGTAAATAGGTCTGGGTCTCCTTGGGCCTTGGAAAAGGCCAGGGAACGGAATATGGAAATTCAAGGAAATACTGAGGGGGTTGCTACCAGCCTAAACATTCTGGTTGGCTGCTCTTGTGCAAAGTGGCTGCTGTGTTCGAAAGGAGAGACATGCAGTGTATGGAAACCTCTGGATGAGCAGATCTGTCCCTGAATTTTCCCTGGGCCACTTGTGCACACTGTGCTGTCTCCCCGCAGCCAGAGTGGTCCTTCCCTGGCTCAGCCTCCCCAGTGCCCCACTTCTGCAAGGAGAGTAGCCTTTTCATTTTTCACTTGCCTTCTTTCCAAGTGCTGGGCTGAGTTATGGATGCACACTTCATCCCCATGAGTGGTTTTGGGGAAATCACTCTTTGGGCTGGTGGGACTCATCCTGAGAGAAACTCCCCAGCTCAGTCCATGATAAGGAGTGCTTTTGCCCAAGCACTGCTTCTGGAAACACAGAGATTCCCAAATCTCTTCCTCTCCTCTGAAAGAGCGAGTTGTGGGCAAGAAAAAAAAATCATATAAAACCTGGGCTGAAATTCTCACATTTGGATACAGTTGCAGTGTGTGGGGCTTAGAAAAAAAACAAAATAAAACCAAAAACAAACAACAAATCAAGCACACAAAATATGGTGAAATGTCCATGTAGTGATGAAGAATTGGCAGCACTGCAGGAGCTTGTACACCTGAAAAGCCTTTCTCACCTGCCAGCCTATTCTTCATGTGCAAATAGTTAGTTATTGTTGCCATTAAGATCGAAAGATAAAGGAGAGCTAGCAGAATTCAGGAATGCAGGCTGTTAAGCTGACTTGTCCCACCAACTCCCAGGGTTTGGAGCAAGCAGCTGCCCTTCCCCCAAGGCAGCTTCCCCATGAGGGATACCCAAAAAAATCACCTTTTCTGTACAAAAGCTCCCCTTCGGACCTAAAGCTTTTATTTACTCTGCATGCACTGTTTTTAGCTTCCATAAAGGTGGACCATAGTTTACTTTGTTCCTGCGACTGATGTCTTTGTGCCTGTGTGGCAGAGTGCAGCATCCCAGTGCTTCTGCTCTGACTGGCAACAGTCACTCATTTTACTTCAAGTGATGGGGTTTTTTTGCTAGAAGCCTCACGTAGCAAAGGGGACTCACGTACAATACCTGGTACTGGGCTCCTTGCGGACTAACTCTTTTAATTGTCAGCAATTCTTGTTAAGGCAAGACTGCAAAGGTTTAAAGGCACTTCGGTCCTTTCCAGTTCCTCCAGTTCCTCCTGTTTAAATCCCTCTCGGTGACTCTTAAAGTACGAATGTGCTAAGATACAGAGCAGTGTCATTGTGCACACTAAATGTTTGTATCCCTGCCATTGCCTGTGGCCAAAACAATGAAACTTTCCTCTCCACAGAAGTGGGAGCAGAGATGGCCCTTATGAAGCTTTGCTTTGTTTAACATCAAAGTGGATTTTTTGAGACTTAAGATGATTTCAGCAGCTCAAGGAGGACTCTTTCCGCATCCTTTCAAAGGTCTTACCTTTGAAACACCTTGTGCAGAGTTCAAGTCTTCTGGATGCAGATCCAGCGACTGGAGATCCAGGAGCATGGCTGTGGCAGCCACAGGTCCAGAGAAAGGCTCTGCCTGGTATCTGGCAGCTCAGCTCCAGGGAAAGGAGGGAGCTGGTCCTCTCCAGGACCTGTGCAATGAAGGGGAAGAGAAGATCAGAGCGGCACTGGGGACCATACTGCATCAGGGCAGCTGCATCCCACATGCCAGGCGCTTTGTGGGAACAGGGGAGTGCAGCCTTAGCAGCAGCATCGTCAAACCCTGCTGCTGCTGCTGCCTAGTGTTAATTAAGAGCAGGTTTAAGTAACAGAGTTGTTGTGACATTTTGATGAAAGCCACTTCCTTATGGTCACGGCACCCCAGAAAATCCCTTTGTAGCAGCAACATTGCGTGTCAGCAAGGGACATGCATTGCAGACTGTCGGGTCTGTCCCAGGGACCGCTGCCAGAGCCTTCTGCTCGCCTGCTCAGCCAAGTGCACCAGGAGCTGCAAGAGCAGCCCTCGGTGAGGCTGAGAACGGGGCTGGTTTGTCACAACAGACTTCCTTTTCTGTTAAAGAAACGTGAAAGGTCTCAGCCATGGGCACTTCCTCACCAGAAATATTTCTCTCCAGTGTGTGAGCCTTCAGGTGCTGTGGAATCCTTAGCCCAGGATCTTAGTGCCTTGATTCCCATGTGGCATATCTAGAGCAACATTCAAAAACCAAACGGAGCAGCTTATGTTTTTAAATTAGATTTGATTTTTTTTTTCATTGTGCAGCTTTATAACTAATGAAATAAGAAGGCCTAAGTATGATCCTGAATGACTAGTGCCATTGAAAAGGCTTCTAAAGTAGATGTTCCTGGGATAGCCAGTGCATGAGTTATGCGTTCTGAGAGGAAAAGATTTTCATAGACCTTAATGCTGATATTTCACTTATTTACCTGTTAGAGGGAGCAGAATCTCTTTCAATTGCATGTATTTTTTTTCAATTATATCCGTTTCAATTACACCTAACCCACTGCTTTCCAATACCTTTTAGGTTCAAACAGATTACAAAGTCCTGTCATGTATTAAGATTTTGCATTTCATCTGAAAGCAACCATTGAGTTCAGACCTCATTTAGATCCCTCACTAAATCTGCTTCACAGACTCGTGTGAGACACATAACTACTGTCAGTTCCATTTCATGGACTGAAAAACTGAGGCAGGGAGGAGATAAGGGCTGTACTGGAGCCTGAAAAGGGTGATGGCTCAGTCCTCCCCAGTGTGGTCTCCTTGTCTTTCCAGTGACTCACCCAAGCCTCCTCCTTAAACATGGGCTCATTTCTGGATGGCTTCAGGGCCCCTGTGATAAGCCAGGGAAACAAGTGTAAACTCCATTATGGGTATTGAAGGAAGATAGAAGATTGAAAAGGTATGCACAATAACTCTTGAGTGCTTTGGAAATCACAGCCATTAGGTCAGATTATCATTAAATCAGGTCAGCCTCAGGCCGTCTCTTTGGCCAGGACCCAGAGCCCCACCGAACAGGGTCCTGGCCGGGCTCCCCTGCCAGGTTTTTTCCACTGAGAGGCTTTAGGAGTCACAGAGATGTTGGCTTTGTGCTCAAAGCACTCAAACCTGCTCCCTACTTTCCATTCAAGTATTAAACATCTATGAAAGTAGCAAGTAAGAAGTAAGTAAATAAACATCTATTGGCCACTGAGAGCTCAGACATGAAACATGGAATTAAACAATTCATAATGTGCTTTTATCTGTTGGCATTTTTAGAAAATTACAGCTGCCAAAAAGGAGTAGTGATCTCTCATAAATTTCCTCATTCACTGAAGTCAGTGCCATGCTGAACTGTTGGGTTGGCGAGGCCAGAAGCCAGCTTACATAGGAGAATTACATCACTGTCCCACACATCATCTCATCATTACTTTTAAAATACAGTACATGAATGCCACTAAATTAAAACTAACCCAAGGCATTTATTCACACCAACTACATCTCACAGGTCTACAGGGGGTTCTCTACTCTTAGTTTTCAGGTATTTCAGATGTTATATCAGAAGCATTGAACTTACTGCAGAGCCCTGCCGCCTGGATGAGGCTCGCAGACAGCGTAAGCGCAGTGTTCTCTCCCCTTGGGTGACGAGGCAGGGAAGTGAGCACCCCATCTATAAGCTTCCCCTGGAATGGATGCTGGGTGAAAGTAGAGGGGACTCCCCAGGGAGCTACACTGCCCACTCCAGAAAAGGGGTGCTATGGGCAGAGGCAGCAGGCTCTGCCTGAGTCTTCAGAGAGCGGGCTGTGAGCAGACAGATGTACAGACACAGCTGGCCAGCTGTGCACTCAGAGGCTCCTTTGGACCATCCTTTAATGAATTGTGCTTGTGTATCAGCTCACACATGGCTCTGTCAGAGATGCTGGACAAGGCGACCTGCAGGGGGGCTCTGCTGCTAATCTCAGGATTTATCTGATGCCCAAGCACTGTCTGGGAGCAGCAGTGCACAGACCATTTAGTTCTAGCTTTTTGGAAGTTGGTTCTCCAGAGCCAAGGAATGACAACCCTCTACAGAGATGGAAACAGCAAAAGAAATTCATCTTCTCCAAGGCACGTAAATGTTCCAATAATATTCATTATTTAGTCAAATAATTGCCATAAAAGCAATACATCTTGAACCTCTCGAGTGGGATTTTGCTAGGAGACCTGCGCTTGACGTAACAGAGACCCCAAGGGGTAATGTAGAACCCAAGGAATCCAGACTCACACAAGGACAGGAATACCAAGATTGGGATCCCATGAAACTGAGACAATTCTGTTAGACATCACCACTTTTTTATAGTAAATCCATGGTAGTCCTATCACAATAACACTACTGGTTCGGGAAGAGAGAATCACTCAGTAGCTCCAGCCAAAGTGCACGAGATTCTTTTCTGTTGGACAAGAAGATAACAGAAATCATCAGTGTTACCTTGTTAATTCTTAGTGTCAAGATGTTTTTGCACTGAATCTTGAGTGTTGACCATGCAAGACCAGCAGGGCTTTGCACTTCTCACTTCACATGTGATTTATGCAGGCAAGGATGGAGTGCATCTCCCCACCTCATCTCAAAGCTCTGTATGCCAATACAGGCTGCAGAAACCCATCTAACTTTATACTATAGCTATAGTTAGAACAAGGCTTAGGAGACACAAGTGGCTTCACTTTAGAAAATTGGAAAAGTGCCTTCTTGGGAATAGGGCCTTGTTAGCAGGGTATTTTGGATGAATAAGTGAATTTGTATACAGATTTTGCTGTTTCAACAAAGCAAAATAAAAGGTTTTTCATCCATTTTGGCTGTTAATTTTTGTAGAATTTGCCTGCCAGGGTAATTGTCTACGATGGTGAGTGACTAAGATCTGTTTTGCAAACAGAAGTATTGTGAGGTTTTAATATCTGGCATTTCCACAACAGAACCCTAGAATCCCCATAAGATAAGCCAGGAGGAACAACTGACATCTCCTGGGTTGTCACCAAGGACTCTCTGGTTTCAGTGACTTTGTGAGGTTTTAAAACAAATGAATTGAAATGTAAGATTATAATTATCCATGACGGCAACACAATGCTCATAACAAGAAAACAATGCTCTTTGGACTTGAACTCAGGGCAGCACCCACCTCTCCCTCTCCCCATCCCTCTGACTAGCTGGATTAAACATAAAATATGACCCAGAAGAGCAGGCGCGGTGCCCATCGGCAGAGGGAGCGCTCCCAGCCGTGCTGTGCCAGCCCCGCGGCACGAGCCGTCCGAAGGCCCCCACGCTGTAATAAAGTGCATTTTGGGCCCACGCCAGCACCTGAGCAGGAGGATATTGGATTATTTTTCACTTTGACAACAGGAAGCCTGAGACAAGGCATTTCCCATTCTTATTCCAGCATTATACGAACGGTCTGTAAAAGTGTTGTGGAGAAGTAAACACAAAGGAATGTCCCACAAGGAATGGTTTTTAACAATGCCCCTGTTTTCTTCACATTCAGCTGTGCAGCTGTGCTGAGCACGCTCCTTCGCAAGTCAGTGCAATCCTGCTCACATCATGGCATGGTGGACTTCTTCCTCGGTCCTGTCCTCTTGATGCCACTATCCATGAGATCACTTGCATTTTAAAAGCAGCCTCTCATCTGGGGCTCTAAGACTGATGGTCCTTCCTCGACACTTGGGGGCACATTTCCAAAAACTTGTGAGGGTTTAGATCCAGAACCAGTTCTCCAGGTGCTGCTCAGATCAAATGTTTAATGCTCGCTTCAGCCACGAGGGAAATTTTGAATAACCTCAGGTCTCACTGCTGAGGACCCATCGCCTCATAGGCATGCTGAACACTTCTCCACTGTCCTTGATGTCTGGGGAGAGCCTCTCCCAATTCTGGCCCTTCCTGGCTTCTTTCCCATTCTGCAATCCCTCTTTCCTTCACCTTATTCTCTTCTACAAATCCCTTTTCTTCCCAGATCTCTTACTCTGCCTTAATCCCTTCTTCCACTGTACCTCTAAAATATGATCTCATGTTTATTACCACAATTTACAGCACAGCTTATACTTGTCCCAAGCATTGTGTAATGCCTTCACCATTGCCCATTCCCTCCTTTTCCTTTCTCTTCAGCTACTGAGCGGGTGAGATGTTGGCTTTGCATCTCAGGAAAACAGGATCTGAGACCAGCCGAAGGAGAGGGAAGGACAGGGTTGGCATGGGTTAGCCCTGGACTATCCTATTGATAGAAACCTGCTCTTGAAGCAGCTGCTGAGGCTATTTTCAGCTGGAGTCCTGTCCTGAGTCAGTCTCAGGTCTCTGGACTCCTGTCCTGAGTGCTCCAAAATCTGCTGAAGGTTGATGCAGGGAAACAGCAAGAACTGGGATGGCTGGATGGCCTCCTGATAGTTTCTTTTTTATTATTTTTATTATTGTTCATGATGTTTCTACACCTTTACAGTACAAAACAGTGGACAGGCATCCTGGCTGCCTCTGTGCACAGCCCGTTAATCAGAGCTTTGCTAATTCATAAATAATACCTTCAAATTATTTTTGCAAGTCTTCCAGCCCTTGGACTGCTCTGTAAACTTTGCTACGGTGCATTTTGGAAAGAACCATTAAATTATTCCAATATTGCCTGAACTTTTCATATGTCCTCTGCAGAGAGGCTGTGCTCATCTGAACAATCATCTTTAATTTGCACCACAAGAGAAATGGGACAAGGAAAAGTTAAATGATCTCCTTGGTGTCATGCAACAGCCCAGTTAAAGAAGTTTCTTGACCCTAGTCTCAGGCCTGGCCTCAAGCCCTGTAGCAAGCAGGTAGCTATCTCTTCAGAAGGACTGCCGTACTGATCTCATCACTGGTATCTCACTCATCTGCTTTTTTAGCTCTAATTATGTACTAACATAATTATCCTTCATTACAGAGCACATGCTGTGCACACACAGACAGCAAAATAAGCTATGTCGTGCAGCTGGAGCATGCTTTATTCTGTCTAGAGGTAAAATTCCCCCACCATCATCAGGGTTTAACTATCAAGTGTAATTGAAACCATTTAGGGGAGTGGGTTTTCTCGTTCAGGATAGAACTGCCCTGGTGTCATGCCCCGTTCATCCATAAAGATATAAACTGTTTTCATTTCTTCTCAGTTCTTTTCTACCATTTTCTGCAACATTAAAGCATCTTCTGGAATAGATATGATAAAACTTCTATTGCTAAAGCTTTCTGCTTGGTTCAGGGCACTTTCCCGTGTCATCTACTTGTATTTATTTCTCCTTTGTGAGAATATAAATAGATAAAATAGTCTGCCTGAGGCAATCTGAGGATAGTAACTACTCCTTAAATCATCAGATGGAAATCAATCAGTGTTTTACTGAGCAAGAGTGAATAAGGATAAGGATCCCTGGACTGAAGACTACCGTCCACTGGGTGATCCATGAGTGAACTTTAGAGAGGAGACTGGAAGTGAGACTTTGATGTTTAGCTGCAGGGCTGCCATCAACGGCAGCGATGACTAACAGTGCAGTTCAGACAAGTTCACCGGGCCGATATCACCCTGTTGACGTGGCAGTTGGTGGTGGCAGCACGCCAGGTCCCTGGCTGACTCTTACTGCCCACAGGCTCCTGCAGAAACTTCACTGCTCTGTTATTGCAGTACTTCTACCTGTACCTCTCTTGATAGACCACACGCAATTACTGTTATTTGATGCAAATGAGGAACGAAGCCTTACACTGGATCAGAAGAGCACTCACCGAGCAGTCTGAAGGAGAAGGCAGCCTAGGGCTGTGGTTTATGGGTGCTCATGGTTTCTCAGGTGGCACCTTGTGCCTCCCGGTTACAAACAACTCCAGCCTCCGATGCCAGTGGCCTTTCATTGCCGTACGGCACCTTCAGATAACCAAGCCATTTGATGTCAGGAGTTTATTTGTCCAAATCAGTCATAGCTCAGTGCTATAAATATTAACTTTTTTAGTACCTTGCTTCCTCCTTCATGTTTTCTCCTTTCATCTTCCCTATCAAAGCCAACCTGAGAAAGAAAAAGATGTTTCCTGGTGTGGTATAAATCTCTATTTTAACAGCTGAGGACATGAACCCGTATGTCTGATACCGCTTAGGAAAGGAAGATCTCTGCTGTCGAGAGCTGGCTTTCGCAATTAATTCAGCCCTCCATCCTGCTGCCAAGGGAATGAGTGTCAGATTCCTCTGAATTTTCTTGGATGAATAGTTAGACCATGCTGGTTTGCAAACTTACTATAAAAAGGAGGCAGGGCTGTGTTTTCATTTGCTTGTATTGTTTCAAGTAGGTTGATATGTTCCACAAATACAAATGCTCTTTGTGGGATGCCTGACAGTAAAAGAATTTGAGAGGCTGAGGTTTTCCAGAAAATCTATCAGGAATTTCCAAGTCTGATTTTTAACCTGGGTCACATTACCAGGTGTGAGGTACTTTGTGACTTGTGTTTTGATAGTGTTGTAGTTTATGTGCTATATATCAGGTTTTGGCACCATCAGAAACTAGTGAAACATGTTTGTGGGAGGCAGAACGGGAGGCGGACAGGAAGATGGCTCTCCCCTCTCTTGGTGAAAGGAATGAAAAATATCTCCCATAAAAAAAGAGATACTGCCAGTTCACAGGAATGTAATAGAGCTCTGCCATGTGCTGTGTTCAGAAACCCTAAAACCTCCTTTTCTTTTAGAATCAAGACAAGCTGTATAATATTTACACCCTTCTTTAACAGATCGATGAGTGAGTCATCGTGCTTATCGCACACCATGGTCCCTGACACCATTGTCTGAGGCACTGTGCATCACTTAATTCAGAGTAGGACAGGAGATTCAGCACCAGAGCTGGCACTGGAGGGCCAGAACTACCTCTGATTCCTGGGTAGCCACGATACATACTTACACAAGAAATCCTGCCATAGTGGAGTCTGAATCTGAGTTACACTCTATTTTAAATTGGAGCATATTAATTAAGATTTGGGGACTCTTGGTGCAGCTTTTCTTTTTAAAGTCTTGGGCAAAAACCAAACAACTTCAGCTTGATGAGTCAATGTTTCTTTCAGGATTTTCATCCCACTTGTAACTTGATTGCTAGCAAATTGTACTCAAAAGACTATTTTAATCTGATACTTTACACTATTCCAGCGGATCAATGTCATATTAGTCACTATACAGAGCAGAAAGAGCTGAAATACAGCACTGAAACTGTGTGTTGGTCTTGTCCGGAGTACTTCTCAGACACAGCTCAGCATCCAGCTCTGCCAGTGCAACTTGAATTGACCTTTTGTTCCTGTGCCTGCCTTCTCTGGAGATAATACCCACTGAGATTACTGTAACTTTATTGGGGTGGGGGGCCTAATGTCTATCAAAGAACAAGATACTTTCACGTACAGAACATTATGAGATAAACACCAATCTCAGACACAGAGAGGAGGCAAGGCATGCCACGTCCTTTCATGAGTTCTGACAGGGAATAAAATTACTTGTCTGATACTTCTGAATATGGGAGATTCAGAAGCATCTGATCCAAGAGAGATTTCAGATAGGTCCCTGTGTTACTGTGCTTAATGACAATTACATTATTTTATCACTTTTTCATATTATTAGAAATTTTATATCCTTTTATATTCAGAGCAATATTTCTGCTTCAAAATTTTAGACCTTTTATCTTTCCTAACACTGTACTCCAAATATTAATTTCTCCACTGAGAGCCTTCCAACTCTGAGCCATGTTAGCACTGCCAAACCACCATCTTAATATTTGAGTATTATATCATAGCTGCCTGTAGTATTTGAATATTGCATTATACTTTACATGAACCATAAGTTTTTGGGGACAGAGACTGCAATCCACATTAGAGAGCAATATGTCTAAAACAACAGAGGGGATGAAAGTTGGTCTCCTTGCTACAGAGCCTTCCCATGACTTCCTGCCAAACCCTTCAGTCCTCCTCTACAGGTGAGATTTGCCTCTTACTTTTTCTCTAGAGCACTGTAGATCCTTACAGTCTCTTAACAAGGCAGGGCAGTACATTTTGCTTTTCTCTTGAATGATGTCTTAATGCTTTCAGATTTATGAGTTGAGGCAAGAGGTAAGCAAGTTGTTTTCAAAGGGTCTCACAGCTCAACCTTATGCCGGAACTAAGAGAGGTTTAAACCAAAATGAAAAGCAAGTGACACTAACTAAACCAGAGGTGATGAAGGGAGGGTGTAATTAACAATTTGGGAATCATCACATATTTTTT
This sequence comes from Dromococcyx pavoninus, assembly GCA_033558185.1. Taxonomy (NCBI): domain Eukaryota; kingdom Metazoa; phylum Chordata; class Aves; order Cuculiformes; family Neomorphidae; genus Dromococcyx; species Dromococcyx pavoninus. The sequence continues at coordinate 28,841 of JAUMJL010000187.1, forward strand.
AAGCCACTGTCAATCTACAGGCTTTGGTTTCGGTTGACTTATGACTTTATTGCTCTTAATATCATGATGACACAGTTTCTCTCATGTATCTGATAACCAGGGAGAATCCTTCTCTTACATGGTCTCGCATGCACTGCTTATCTCACATTGGTGGTCTTGAGAGCTGTGATAATGTCCTTCCTGTAACATATCTCAAGACAGAAATGACAAGTGAATGTTGCACAGAAACTTTGGCTACATCTACGTGTATTGCTTAGAAGTTTGTGACATTTAGCACGTTAAGGGCTTTTCACTGCAATACTCTGGGCTTTACACAGGGCTTCAATTCTGGGTTTATGACAAGCTTCTTTGCCTGGGCAGCAAATCTCAAAGTTTGCCTTTATATCTACCACCTTGGTAGTGATGATTTAATTTCATGATCATCTATGAAAGCAGGATGACTCTTAGTCCTGGGAAGACATAGGTCATATTAAGAAGACTAACAGGATTATGACCAGTACAGTAGGCCACTCAGAAGGCCTCAGATCTCTCCCCTGCCACAGATGACAAGCACTGTGCAGCACATCTGAAAGTGCTGAATGCCTCTGACAATGGAAAGACTTAAATTCTTGTTCTGCAGGTACACACCTACTTGCACCTTGAATAAAGAAGAGAAAGGACAATCTCATAATGGGCTCCAGAGAGCCATCAGAAAGATGATGCCAAATGATTCCCATTTTATTCTTGACTCATCTCTTTATTCATTACTCCTCGAAATTTCTACCATCACAGTGGGATCCGTGAGTACGTGAGGGATACAGGGCTGGGCACAGACCACAGTCCCTACTCTAAATCTCCATCAGCCGTCAGAACAGCAGCAATTATATCCTCTCCACTGCCTCTAGAGGGTAGAGCAATCACGAGTCTCTAACAGGGTGGGCAGGTTGAACAGTGACATTTCAGTCTCCTAAAAGCTTTAAAATTTCCTTAGCCACCCTGCACAGAAACTGCCAGTCAGTGCAGCCAGCCAGCAGGGCAGAGACTGGTGATACAGCAGTTCTGCAGCGCTTTGCCAGATTCATCCCGCTCCAAACATATTCATAGCAGTCTCATGGAAGTCCCAGGACTGCTTTGGCAGCAATTGTGCAGGATAAATAAAGCTCCCATTGTTGCAGATGACTCTGCTTTCAATTGCATGAGAATCCAGGACAGCAGGGACTTCTGACTGATAAAGTTTAGCACATTTGTGCTACTTTTCTAGTAAAGCAGGGCTTGATCTGTGGCACTAAATTGCACCTTCTGGAGTTTATTTTTGGGCAGGTCTTTCCTAATGGCTTGCAGCCCTTTTCTAAGCAGCCAAGCCTTCACTACAATTTTTAATTCTTGTGTCCCCAGCCCCATTGCACTGCCATTTGAATGGGCATTAGTTAAAATATTCTCAGCCATAGGTACATCTGACTCTTCATATAAATACAGAGGGAGCCTTTGCCTCAAAAATCTTTGGAGGAGGAGGGGATTATATCACGGGAGCAGAAGATAAGTCTATAATCAAGGGCTTGTGTGATTTCTGCTCTTTTATTACATGCTTTGATAGAAAGTCTTTTTGTAGTTACGTATGAACTGTGCAGGTTCATTTAAAGAAGCCCTGATTACAATCTGGTAAAGTATTCCTGAAAACTCTTTGGATTTCACTAGCTGTAAGTGTTCCTTCCATAGTATAAATTAAAAAGACCTGGTGCAGTTCCTTGCACATTGCTTTAACATTACAATACTTTTAATTGTCCCTCCAGTAATCTGCCAAACTGAAGTTACTGCTTCTGAATATACAGCACGTAGAGAATAGAGATAGAACCTCTTCAAAGAAAAAAAACAGTCCATCTTCATTTGCTTAACTACATTCCTCCTAAAACACTTAAGAAACCGCATGCAACTTCCCTGAACTAGAAACTTCCCACCAGTAGGCACCTGAATAATTAGAAGTGTTACTGAAAATTTTATTCCAGCAATCTGGTCTGCTTATACGGCACATGGGTTTTTTGAGCCTAATCAGAGCTCAGAAGGCAGTTTATATAAATCAGCCTCAGGATGGTAATACGATAGCAGTCGCGCTTGTTTATAATGCAGCCTTCCACATGGTGCAAAGTCTGACTTTGATTGTTTATAGCAGGCTATGAAAAGGCATGTCTCTGCCTTGCCCTTTGATTGCTCGCCTGATCTGAACCATTGAAAGCTGCAAAAAAAGTCGGCAGCCTTTTTTTCTAGATGTTTAATTCACTATGCTGCAGCCTGTAGAATAGAAAAAGACTCTGCGTGTAATAAAGTTAAGGCAGCCAATTCTTCAGAAGTCTAACCTCCTTCACATGGGCCAGAATGAAAGTGCAAAAGCATGTGTCTCCTCATACCAACACAGGGACAAAATTCACCATGGCAAGCCAAAGCCACAGCCTTGCCCATCCGAGCCCAGCAATGCAACTGCAAATTGCCTGTGTGCTTGCAGCCAGCACGTGCAGCCAAGCTGGTCTCAAAGAGGAGGGAAAAGTGGAACTGGGACTGTGAGAGAGTTGTTTGTTTTCCCACTTTTCTGGATGCTAGACGTCTCAATCTGTCTGCAATTTGTGAAGGGAGAGATACCCAGGGGAGAAGGAGGGAAGGCAAAGGAAGAGGCTGCTTCCTTTGCTCTCTCAGCATGGCAGCCCATTGAGGAATAAGGGAAGACAGACAAGAATCTTGTTAAAATATAGTCAATTAAGGCTAAAGACCCTACAAAAGGAAGAAATGTTGCTTATAAACAATGTCCTATGAACAGCAGAAACAATGAGACTCTGTTTCTACATCCTCTCCCATGCAGATTCTCTGATGTCTGGCAGCACAGTTGTGCTCTTCTTGCAGCCTTTATACTTGGGGAGAGGAGGCAGTTTTCTCCCCTGTGCAGCACTCTAACAGAGTGACACGTGGAACACTCCGGATTTATTCACTTGGGAGCTAATCTCCTTGCTTCTTTTGTGAAAAAAGAAACATGTGTAGGGCACAGCCTGACCCTGACACAGACACGCTGGGGAGCAGTGCAGAGGGCACTTCCTCATCGTTAAAAGTAGGTTGGCATGCCTGAGCTTTGTCCCAGGCAATCACAAGTACCACCACCCCAGATCATCTCTGCTTTTATGAGCTAAACAGCAAACTTTTTCCTAACGGACTTGCCATGGCCCTTTTCCAGCCATCTAGAGCATGTGTGGTTGCCCAGAGCCGGCAGACAGCCCTTCCCACCACTCCTAGTTCATCCCAAGCACTGCACACACTGGGTGCCCCTGTCCTCAGATCACCAAAATAATATCTCCAACGGCCCTTGCATAACTTGCCCTTTTAAAACTCTCAGTGAATGGGTCGTTTTAAAGTATGTAAAATACAATGAAAATAGGAGTGTCCAGGACTTGCTTTCCAGTAAAGACGTCTGCGCGCGTGGCATGGGCAGGCAAAGCTGGCCAGGTTTATAGCCATTGTAAAGGCTACATGCAAAGTCACCTGATGTTGCTGGCTTAACACAACTGTGGTTTATGGAACATTGTTTTCTCCTTTATTGTGCTTCTCCAGGAATGTGGTGCCACCTAAGATTTGCAAGATGCATGCTCTGCATGCATCACAGCCCTGAATCCTCCAGTGGCCAGGGAAGACATGGTCTATACTCCTCCTATTCCAATTGTTGGTCTCCCTCTCTCTTCCTCTGTTTCACTGAGATGAGCCTTTTTTGTGTAACTTCTATGGTAATTTTTCTGTACACAAAGTCCCAATTACTACAATATGTGGGTGACTGGTTGGTGTGTTAAAGATGTGGCCAAATAATCTATCAATAAATAAAGCAAGAAGAATTACACATCAGTCTAGGAAAAGAAAGGAAAATAAGATTTTCTACGCAAAGATTTGTAAAAAGCCTTAATTCTCTTAGTCCCAAGAAAAGAGAGAGCGCACTCCATCAGTCAAGCTGCTGCTGGGTCTGGCAGTCTCCAGCTCCCCTGTGGTGCAGGTTGGTGTTCCCAGGGTGTTCCCTCCATCCCAGGGACTGTCATACTCCTGGGCTTTGGGAGTATTTGTTAGGCATTAGAAAACACAAGGTTTGTTATTTAATTGATCAATCCACTTCGCATTCTGTCTTTTGGAAGTGGAAAGAGGAAGATTTAAAAAATAACAAGGAAAGAATGAGGAAGCTCCTCCAGGCAGGAACTTGCAAAGAGCTGATGGAGCCAGAAGAACAGGAAGAACAGCAACATGAGGACCGATAGGCTTTTCTCCTTCATGAAGGTTATTGCTATTTTGTCTTCCTCGAAGTCTCATATCCCCAGAAATTATTCCTGAACCAGTCTTGACTCCATCCAGTTTCTTAATACAGCATTTTCTGGAGGAAATTTTCAAGGTGCTCTGAAAAATTAAGCTGATGATTATAGAATGACTTCTTTTTTTTTCCAAAACAGTGATTTGTTTACCAAAATAATGGGAAAGGAAAAGTGAACCAGAGTTGCACGTGACAGAGAAAGAAGAGAGTGAGTGTGGGAGCATCAACACTGCACAAGGAGCACGAGGAACAGCAATTTCCTTGCAGTGCTTCAGACCACACTGACTATCAGGCAGAAAACCACCAGTGGTACGCACTGTCATACTGCAAAGTGATGTACACAGCAACCGACTGTACCCCTCTTCACAGCTGCACCCTGCCAGACGACCCGAGTACATATCTGGGCTTCCTCACCTGTGCTATTTCCCCACTCTCTGCCAGGACTTCTGCCCACCCTTGGAAATTCCCTTGCCTCCAGGCAGTGGGTAAGCCTGGGCTTTTGCTCCTAACTCCTCCCACCACCACACCAACACCACCACCAAATATGGGCTATTGTTGCAACTCCTTGAAAGTCAACTAGAATCTTTCCAGCTGTGATTCCTCCACATCTCCCTCCTGTCCTGCTGCTGTGTGTATAACTACATTTTTTCTGTCTCTTCCGTGGGGACAGAAGAGGACTGAGGATATCCCATGAACTTCTAAATAGCCAGTCCTCAAGCTTTTGCCTGGCAGTGTTCAAAAATAGCTTATCAGTATGACCAAGTTCTCCACAGCCAGCAAAATCAGACCAACAATCTACCTGGCCTGTAATACCTGTCACGTAGTCCAGCACCTCTCCATCACTGCCAGTACCTGATGCTTAACCAAGCTCCAGCACACTTGGGACTGTAGATGAAAATCAGTAATCTGAGGTTACACTCTTTCAGCCTCACTCCTCTCCAAGGCAGAAACATCTGATCCTATGGGGAATCAGGTCCTAAATTGACACTGTTGTCAGTCCATTATGCTGAAGGAAAATAATTCTGGCCTGGGTTGGCCTTAACACAGAACAGCAGCACTCCCAGGGATCATTCACAAAAAGCTGTCCTTTGTTTTGAGGGCAGTGACACCTGGCAAGAGGATGGGAAAGGTGACTAACAGTAGTGACATATTTAAGTATACCTCCTTTTGCAATGTAGTATTTCTGGGACTGCATGACATATTGCTATAAATTATTGTTTAGGAACATAGGAAATTAGGACATTGGATTGGAAAAAGTTTCCTGCTTGCTTGAAACTGGTGCCTAGCTGTTGTATTGAGAACTGTTACTGATGTAACACATTGGAAATATCCTTAAAAAAACCAAACTATTTAGCCATCAAGTTACTCTCATGTTTAAACAACACTCCCTCTACTAAAAATAAATCTCAGCTCTCAATTACAGGATATAGAGAGGAAGAAATCAATTTCATTACATTTGCAGGTCTGTATGTGAATGCGTATGTGAAAAGTTATGCCTAGGAATATCCCCATTGAAAATCTGTGCATAAGCCTGAGGGTTTCACGACTCATCCTCTTCCAGCTGTAGCTTTGCTGGCTAAGGCAGTCCTTGCCTTCCTCAAGCCCTAAGTGCCTGTGTAACCAGTACTTCAGTCCACCCTATCCGCTAATGCAGGATTGCTTCCTGCTGTTTTAAATCACATAAGAGACAGGCTTCTACCTTCTTCCTTGAAAGATACCCAGGTTGGATGAGGCTATGAGCAATCTGATTCAGTGGAAACTGTCCTTGCCCAAGGCAGAGGGGTTGGAACTGGATGATCTTCAAGGTCCTTTCCAACCCAAACCATTCTATGATTCTACGATAATCTATTTCGGCATTACTATATGCAGGATACATGAGACTACAGCAAAAGAAACTCAGAATAACGTTATCTTGCAACAGGTGAAGTTTCTACTGGTTCCTACAGCTTTGTTCCTATAATATTTGAAATAATTTCCACAGCACAGGATGACTAAAATAGGATTTCTTGCTGGCTGCAGACCAAATCTAAATCACAGTGGTTTTGTAAACGCATGGAGAAAGTCTACATAACCAGCTTGCAATTGCCTTTGAAGGACGTATCCCTGAGACAAATAGTGGAGGCTGTTTTGTTTAGATTAAATGCAGTCTGACATAATCTAAAAATTCAGGCCAGATGATGGGTTATAAAACCAAAATGTACTGGAGTAGCTTAGCCGTTAGACAAGGTATGAGTAACAGAGTTGCCCATCGTGTTGACACCAAATGAGAAAATAAGCTAGATAGACCTTCCAAAGGAATTACTCTGCTCAAGTAGCACTTTACAACTGGTTTCTATCACTCAAATTTGTTTTTTTGTTCTGATCTGAGGCAAGAGGTAAAAGATTTGCCTTTGTTAGAAAGCTCCTGACAAGATCTTTAAATATTCAATCTCTTGGGGCTTAGTATATGTTGAAAGATGGCTTTTGCTTCTTCAGCTTCTGCTGTGGAGGACCTTTGGGACTGATTTCCTTGAAGCTACACAGAAGCATGAAATCCTATTAATAAAGATTAATTGTCCTCCTGTGACATGACCATAGTATTTAAATGAGTCCATGAGCTAACCCTTGGCAGAATCCTCCAGTTTGATGGTGGTAGTTTATTTGGCCCTGCAGATGGAAATTGAGCACACAGAAGTACCAGGTTAACACTGTTGTAGAAGATACTGCATGTTAAGCTATCAAAGACAAAATATTTGAAAGCTTCAATGCACCTTAAGCATTAAGGCAAGAAGTACAACAAGTAACAACAACAGAAGTCTCCCAAAACACTGAAGTATCCTCCAGAGAAGCCAGGGAAACCAAGTGTCAAAGCAGGTTCCCGCATGAAGGCACAGCCTTCAAAATTGGCAAAGCAGTGGTGATTCTGCGAGGAATTCCAGGCACAATCAGGAAGAAATAACAGGAGATATTAAATATATATAAACACATGCTTGGTGGAAAGGGTAAATGACAGAGGAATCCTGCATTTTGCTTAATGCAGCAACAGCAAATTATTGAAAAGTATCTCATCCTAAGAATCTCAGACCAAGAATCAAATTCTGACCAGAGACTATGTTTAAAAATTATCAATTGAAGGGTCTTTGATGCACAGCATATCTGAAAAATTAAACTGATATTTTTCTTTTCTTCCCATGCCCTCCTACTACTGACTGCACCATGCATCACAAGGGTTTCAAATATATCTAAAACTGCCCAAAATATCTGCCACCCCCAATTTTCTCAAAAGAAATAAACATTATTTTCTTGCTAAAAACCATGCTCAGTCAAAATGTACCCTGAGTGAAAGGCCACTTCACTTCCACTAGAGTGGTCATAAGAGGGGTTGCCTAGAGAGCAAGGCATGCTGAAATAATGACAGTCTGCTTTAAGCTGTGATGTTAGCACCAACTGAATATTTAAGTAAGTCTCATATTCAAGTAACAAACGGCTTATATTAAATATAATTAATATTCATTGCTAAATATTGAGAACAAATAAAGGTAGTCAGATGCCACATTTGGCCTTGACTTCATCATTGTGGAAATGTTAATTCATGCTCTCATCTTGTCTCCCACATGCTATTGTCAGTTCTCCTTCTATGTTCTTTTAAAGTCCAGCTTCCTAAACTCCTTCTCCAAATTTAAGCTACCACTGAATCCTAAGAAGAAGTGCAGTTATGTGATTCCAGTGGCAAACAGCTCTACAGTTTCAGTTCCATTTTGGGATCCCAGTTAAATTAATCCTTCCTATTTTTAAGTCTTGAAATACAATTGCCCCAGGGACCCTTCCAGATGTTTGTCCCCTGCTCCCAGCCCTGTTCTTTCTATTATTCTAATTGGTATCTTCCTCTTCTCCACAACATTCTGCACAATTCTGGCATTGCCGTGGTGAGAAACTCCTCCTCCTCAGACCTCACAGATTCAAGCAGTTTTCTGGCAGTTAATTTTCAGACTCTGCCCAAGTATCTGTAGCAATCATTCTTGTTCACATAAGCCTCTGAAAAGTATCTTAAAGAGGACAGGAAAAAAAAGCATCACATTTGTTTCTTATGGTTTTTAGGAAGAAAGGCTGAAGATACCTTTTTTATTCTGCCTTGGGCTTTTGGCTTGCTTGCACTTTGACCTCGCCAGCTTTGCTAGCTGGAAGATAGCAGAGGAAAACCAAGAGGATAACAATGACAACAGGGCTGACATCTGAACAATCAGAGGGCAATCTAGTCAAACTACTTCTTCTTCCTTCTACTGAACTCAAATTCCCAATAGCGCTTAGGAGACAACTTACTTTGGGAAAAATTCAGCAGTCACATCTTTATCAAAAGCCAAAGGGCTTTCACATCAGCAGTGTCTTGAAGGAACAATGAAGCTTCATAATTCTGATATTCCTTTCACACAAATACTTTTGTTCATTTTACTGGGAATTTCTGACCTGAAATCAAAACTCAAGACACTGAAGGATACTGCATTAGTTCTTGGATCTGCCTGCACAGAGCTCCCTGCGTGATCAGGGCTCTCATTTGAAAGTGATAGAAAAAAAGGCAAGTCTTCTAGGACCTAGTTTTATTCACTGTGTAGCAAAGGGGTGTATCCTCCCAAGTTTATCTTTTAAAAGTTTCTTTCTGTTATTAGTTTCACTTCTTTTAGTTTATTCCCTCTCTATGATATTTTCTCTGCCATTTGTTTTAAAATGCTGCAACATTCATTTGAAGTAAAAATGCCAATTGCACATCTCAGTTGCCTTGTTTTATTTGGTCATTTTGTGAGTACAGATTTTGTTAGGTTTCCATGTTCAACAGTTTACAAGAATAATGTCTAATACTGGAATCCAATCCATCTGTGCAGACTCCACTGACTTCACTGGGTTCACCCAGGCTGATCAAATTGCAGGATCAGTTCCTACATCTGTACTGAACTCTGCCAGATTGTAAATAACACCTTGAAAAGAAATAAAATCTACCCCTTAATTTATGATAGATTATCCTAATATGATAGATAAGGATTTGATGTAGCCATAACATCTCCCATGCTTGTGCTGCCCCTGTCCTGTTTTCACAGCTTCTTAAACTGCCAGGATAAGGTGGAGACCAGTGTGAAGAAGAATCAGTGGCAGAGAGGAGGCAATCATTAATGTGGACTTTTGAAAGAAGAAAAGGATTTGTGAAGGCACATTTTTCTTCTGTGGAACAAGGTAGAGAAAGGCAACAAGGATACTGCAGTGGATAGATGGCCTGGGCTGCCGTCATCATCATGACACACAAAAGCTAAACTCAGCAGCCCAGTGGGGATTTGATGTCCGGCCAGGCAGAGGGAGGTGATCTCAGGAAGGAGAAATGGCTCAAATTTTGAAGTACTCAAGTCTTTCATGTTATATTCTATATTTATTTTCACTTGAACATAGTTTGTGCAATTGTTCGCTTAGCAGCATTGACACCTGGCAGGCCTAGTCAACATCAGGAAACACATTAGTTAGCAGAGAGAGTACTTGCCCATCTCTGTGTCCCTTCCCTGTGACCAGACAAGCAGAGAACCCCATTTGTGAATACACAACTAATTCCTCTAGTTAGCAAGACCCAACTTAAATGTGTGTTGCTGCCTTCTGTATCAGCCACCAGGTGCTCACAGAGAAGGTCTGTGACAAAGCTAAGAACTGAAGTCTGGTCTCTTAAGTCTCAGCGTGGTACTCATCTGGAAAGTTTCTGTTATTATTGTCTTCAAGAACTGTCTGGGCAAAGGGCAGAGAAACTCTTTGGTAACCTCCACAGCTGGACAGACAATATTACAGGTGATACTTGCTTCCTATGTCAAAAGTCAAGAGACTTAAACAACAGAAAATTTGTGATTTTCTATTATCTAGTGTGATCAGTTGCCACACCTGAAGAATTCACCTGATTTTTATTCCACTACTCTGTGCTGCCTTTCCTTGGATGTGTGATACCGGGATGGTCAGAACATACAAACTTTATTTTTTTCTAAAAAAGACCACATAACTCGCTCCTGCATTGATACATACACAGCTGATATTCTGGCACTGACAGTGAGGTAGCTGCTGCACGATCTGTGGTGCATGACAAGTCACTCCATCTTTTGCTGCCTGTTTGTAAATATGCTGACTTTAAACACCTCACCTCCCTCGCAGAGAAGGAGGGGACGTACAGATTATTCAAACACCACATTACAGGCATGTTGAGAACCTCTTCAGGTCAAAGGGCTTTGGCAAGAACAGTGCACACTGCACAGGAGGCATCAGTTTTCTTACCAGCGATTCCTATTTTCCACTAATAATACATTCATTTTAGAAAGGACTGTTGCAAGTATACCTAATGGCATTGATACTTTTGAGTTTCACCTTCTGCCTTCTCCTCAGAGATACCACTACTACAGCCACCCTTAGCTGATAAATTGCAGTTGTACAGAAAAAGATGGACCAGTAAAGGACTTTCCATCCCCTCTTTACTTTGGATGTATATCACTGTTAACACTTAACTTCATGGTTTATTGTGTCCAACAATATTTGATGAGAAAAAGCAACCATTTAACTTTTCAGAGATGGTAAACAGAGACTGAGTCACCACCTAGCAGCTTAGATGTAAACATACAACTTTTTAGCAAACATGCGTGGATTTATGGTGAAAATTAAACAATCTATTTTTTTTAATAGCTATGAAATTACATACCTTGACTATCTGTGAAAGTCATATGAAAGATGTGGCTTTGGAAAACTGCTTAAAAATACACTAAATCATGCAAAGCTTTAAACTAAGGGATGCATTCAGTTATAATGGATATAACACCTTTTCTTACTAAGAAATAAGGATTTATATCTCTCCTTAAAAGATAATATTTGTTCAGTTAAAGAGAAATCATCAAACCAAAGGTCTCTGAATTGAAAAAAAATCCCTGAAAAATTTGTAATTGTGTATTTTACCCTAGTTTTCTGAGGAACTAGAGCCTAGGTTATTGCATTGTCTGCCTGTCTGCCACTCTCAACAAAAACTGTAAAGGAGTAGAATACTGAACTAAATACTTGCAAACGTTGTAGAAATTGTTAGCTCACTGAAGAACCACAGAATTACTTCACCTGGGAGGGACTTCTAGAGGTCCTTGGGTCCAGTCCCTGCTCAGAGAAAGACTGGGGTTATTTGGAACTATTTGTCACTTGGTGGAAAGAAAAGCTATGAAAGTCCAGGGTTGTTGCAGTATGTTGAGGGTGAGAAAATATGGAAAATACATTTATAGGATGTGAAACCCCATGCATCCCACTGTGCAACAGGTTGTTATCACTAGATACGTACAGCACAGCAAAAAATCTATTTTTTCCATCTAATTTTGTGCCTTTAACAACATTTTCTGCCTTTTTCCTGTTGTCTTTCCATCTCATGTGCTGCAGGAGGCTTGTCTTGTCTTTAGTTGCTTCCCCTCCCGCTTGAAGATGTTCACAAGAGCCACCAATCACTTGATACAATTGGAAGGTCTCTGATTTGCGATTGCATTAACCTAGAGTGCCTGGGACAATAGATTTGATTCTTTGGCTTCCTAAATAAGATCTCATGAGATCCACCTTTCACTCTTTATGTACAAAGCAAGCCAGGCAGCACTAAAAATGGGACAAGGCATCAGAAGGACCATGAACAAAGGAACAGAGAGCTTCTGGCAACAATGAGAATATTTTACCTACTTTTATCACTGTAGTACCAAGTGCCGTGATCGTGGATTTGGGATTAAGGAGAACACTCTGAGAGACCAGAATAGGCTACCTGAGTGGGGAAGGCAGGCTGCTATAACTGTGGGTATGGTCCCATGAGTGCAATCTCAACGTCTTGAGGAAGCAAGGTGCTGCACAGAAGCACATTTGCATTAATATATATTCATCCAGAAACATAGTAGAGTAAGTTATGCAAGCAGCAACCCCAGTTTTGCTGGTTTAGTGCATCTACATTAAGGGTGTGTGCTGATGTAATTGCCCTTCTGCCATTACACGGCTATAAATTTCACTAATTATAGACACAGCCATCTGTATGTGTTACGGAGCACCATAAGTGGTGCTGGAAGTGTAGACACTGGCCAGGAGAGGACATCTCTGAAGCTGAAACCAGCAAATGCAGCCAAGTGGGAAGCAAGACTTCCTGAAGAAATCTTGCTGAGGAACAGGGAGGAAGTAAGCAGACTGGCAGAAACACTCCTGGTCTAGCTGATTGTTCTGTGGGGCAGAGGATGGACGAAGCATCCTTCTCCTTTCCTTCAGCCCACTTTTCTGTGGTTCCCTCCTGTGGTAGCCATCAGGCTCTTCTGAGGTGGGGGTATCCCAGTGCAGTGGCCTGTGGGAGCAGTGGGACAGCAGCAGGGCAGAGTGAGCCTTCCTGGCTCCACCATAGTCAGGATCTCTCACCCAGAGGGCAGAAACACAGCGGAGACACGGGCTCACTCTGGTTTCTAAAGGCTCAGCCTCACACACAGGCAGGCAAACATTGACTTGTGAGAGTTTTAAAAATAAACAGCCTGAGCTGGATTTATTTTTACATTTCAGGGAGGCTGGGGAGCAGGTCAGCCTCACAAAAGGAAGTCCATTTCTTCAATGGCATTTTAAAGATGATAGCACCTCTTTATGTTCATCTCTCATTACCATGACTAATGTGGAGGGAATGCTGGGAGGCTGCAGCCAGTCCCACAGCCCTGTTGCCCCGAGAGTAGGCAGTAAGGCATCTCCTTCACCTACTAATCTACCACCCAACCTGGAGGATGACATCCTTTGCTCAGGGTGCAGCTTCACCAGATTCCCCAGGGCTTTGTGTGGGCACAAGGGCCAAGAGGGACGGGATTAGTTGACAGGATAGAGGGCTAAATTTAGAAAAAAATCAGTAAGTGGGTGTAGGAAAGGAAAGGAAGCAGTGGAAAAGGAAAGACAAGAATAAAAGTGATAGGAATGGATACATAGACTACGTTCATCACGTTCCCGCTCATGATCTTTACTTCTATTTTTTTTAAGCATCAGCAACCCTTGCCAGGGATTTGCCCAACTCTTCTGCACAAAGAATTTGCCCTCAGAACCACAGGAGGCACGAATCAGAGAGATGTGGCTGTCAAGGATGGGATGTGCAGTGCAGAAACAGATTTATTAGGAAAACAGAAGGCATTTATGGAACAGCTTGATAAATAAATGATTAGATACCAGTGCTAGAATAGAGGCTGGGCAAAACGTCAGCAGCAAGGATACGGCCAGGGGTTTATACAAAAGGTGACCATCTTTTCCTTCAGAGGACAGAGGCTTTTTCATCTTGTACTGGAAAAAGGGGAATGGCAGAAAGTTTCAGGAGGGAGTGGCAATGGGCAGGAAACATTCAGCAGAAGTACCCTTCACATAGTTGGGATAAAATGTTAAGTGTATGCTGAAATCTGGACTTTATCTTAAGCTTAGCAATTAGGATTTCTATTTCCTGTCAAGAAACGATCAAATCACAGTGCTGCAGCCCTGGTTGATGGTATAAAATGCCTACTGTTTAATTATTTTAGAAATGCATTTGAGATGATTATATACACATATGAAATTTTAGTCCCTTTTAAATATAAGTACCCGGGTCAATTTGCAATATTTTTTTTCTTACTCACAGCTATTTTCACACAATATACATGACATATTTTCACGTTTTTTTCAAAACATTATGAGGTACTTCAGTTCGTGTTGTAGCTGCACTCTAGAAAGATAAAGTTCACTTAAATTAGGAATATATAGAAAGGGGGGTGCTTGATTCCGACAGGCTGTCTTTGCAAACCAGTGATACATTATTCCTGCACCCAGTTACTGACAGGAAAATTCCTGCCTCTCTCTTCCATACCGCCCTTTCCACAGCAAAGGATTTGTGCCGATGCATTTTGCATGATTTCTGCCCCTCTAAAACAGTAGGAGAATTCAACAATTTTGGAAAATTAGCTACCCTAAAATGAACTGAAGGTCAGAGATTTTTTTTTATATAAAATAATATTTTTAATGCTTATGATATCTTCAGCTTATGGCTAACTTCAGAGACTCGTTATTCGTAGCAGTGAAATTGGTTTCCTCAGTTGTTCCTCGTCCACAGCCCTGGTGGCCATGGCTGAAGAATCAGGTAATAACCTATAGCCACCTCCTTGTTGTGACATACTGGTTCATCCTGTATTGGGGATCACTTGTGAAAGGAGAACAGAGGGATGAGTTTAAACTTGTGTATTATTTAGGAGGTTGGAATGGAAGTCATTAGGAAAGAGCAATTGTTCTGGGAGGTAATTATAGGGAAAGACTGGTGGTGGTGAATTCAAAGTTTAGGACACTAACAAACTAAAGATACATGCATCAATCTCTGTCTGAACCTCTCTCCTAACCCTCCTCTTTTGCTGAGATATTGTAAACCCAAGTTTAGCAGATTTGTGATGTTTTTGCCAGGGTCAATTCCAGGTCAACTTGCAGGTTTGTAAATAATTTTTCTTTAAACAGCTTTTGAGAACTAAGAAGAACAACAGGGAAAGTCAGAATGTACTTTTTGGAAGGCAAACTATCAAATAAACAGTTTTTAAAACCTCTTTTTCCCACTAATATCCTAAATTTCCTTTATTTTTCCACTTTCTAACCCCAAAATTTTACTACTTAAGGTATGGCTTCAGATTTTGAAATTATTTTCCTCTCCAGCCCACCTCTGCAGATGCCCGTGTTGCTGAGAAGGGGCCAGCTGGAGCCCAGACATGCTGGACTTGTCCTCACACTGATTTCAGTTTACTCATTTTATAAACTAGAAAAATAAATAAACTTTAAATCATTTACCCCCTTGCAGTCAGACAAGCACTATCTGCTCCGGTGCGTTTTTAGTCCCTTCGGAATGCCCAATGTCGCTCACCCCAAACCCTTTCCTTCAGAGGCTCTCCTGCTGCCTGGGTTTCCTAGGACCGTGAAGTAAATACTGCACTGTTTAGTGCAATTCCACAGCCTTCCAACCACTCTTTCATAAAATCATAGAAAGGTTTGGGCTGGAAGAGACATTAAATATCATCCAGTTCCAACCCCGTTGCCATGGGCAGGGATACTTTCCACTGCATCAGGTTGCTGAAAGCCTCATCCAGCCTGGCCTTGAACACTTCCCGGGATGGAGCCCATTTTCTGGGCAACCAGTGCCAGAGCCTCACCATCCTTCCTTCCTTGATCTAACCCTCAGCTGGACCGGCCAGGAGTTATTTATTCATCTGCACCCCTGACTTCTCCTTCCATCACAGAACATAGGTAGGACTCTTCCCTGGGGACGACTACATCCTCCATACAAGGCTTATTAAGAAAAGTGGCACTCGGGCGAGGAACAGTTGTTTAAAGCAGATTTAGAACCATAGAATGGTTTGGGTTGGAATCAACCTCAAAGCCCATCCAGTTCCAACTCCCCTGCCATGGGCAGGGATACCTCCCACCAGACCAGGCTGCTCAAGGCTCCATCCAACCTGGCCTTGAACACCTCCAGAGATAGGGCATCCACAACTTCCCTGGGCAACCTGTGCCAGTGTCTCACCAGCCTCATTGCGAAAAATTTCTTCCTAATGTCTAATCTAAATCTTCCCCCTTCCAAATTTTCCCCATTCTCTTTCCACATCACGCAAACACGTCCTTTACCAGCCTGCCCATGCCCTGTGAGTGCAGCAGCTGGGATGCAGGTGCCCTGTCAGCGGCCACGGGGTGCCCTGCCTGGAGCCAAAGGGTGCCCTGTAAGGAGGTGCCCTGCCAGGGGCTGGAGGGTACCCTATCAGGGAGTGCCCGGTCCGGGGATGCCCCTTCTGGGGCCACGGGGTGCCCCGAGCCGGGCCCGCTTCAGAGCGCTCCGCCAGAGCCCACCAGGCCCAGGGCCGCCACCACTCCCGCACCCGCCTGGGTGCAGGGCAGCGCTCCCGCAGCGGGCAGGGCAGGGCAAGGCAGACCCCGTCCCGAGCGCGGGGCAGTCTCGCAGCTCCTCGGCCGGCGCTCCCTGCCGGTGCCCCCGCACGGCCGGGCCCTCAGCGCGGGGCTCTCCGCCTCGAGGGGCCCGGCGAGCAGCGCCGAGCCGGCGCGTACGGAGGCCGCGGCGCTGCCCGGCGCAGGCCCCGCCCCCCGCGCTCCCGTGGCGGTGGCGGCGCTGCTGTTCCCGGGGCGGCCGCGGCGCTGCTCCCCCCGCGCGGCGGCGGCGCTGCCCCTCATGCGGATGTGACATTTCACGGCGCTCGGCGCGGCCGCCATTTTGAGGCAGAGCGGGCTGGCGGCGGCCGAGCGGCTGCAGCGCGCCGGGGCACGGGCAGCCGGGGCGGCCCGCGGGCCGGGAGCAGCGAGCGGGGCGCAGGGCAGCGGCTCTGCCGGGGCGCGGGGGGGGGGGGGGCGGGAGGGCGCAGGGGGGTCCCGCGGCGCCTCCCCGACTTGATAGCGCCGGGGACTCCTCGCCGGGGGAGCGGGAAGCGCCGGGCGCCGCCGGCGGGCCCTGACTCCTGGTCTCCCGTCCCCCCCCCCTCCCCTTCCCCTTCCCCCTCTCCTCCTCCTCTTCCTCCTCCTCCTCCCCTCCGGCCCCCGGGGAAGCCGCCGCCCCCGGCCGGTCCCTCCTTCCCCACCCCTTTCCCCCCGCCCGGGCGCCGCCGCCGAGATTGGGCGAATCGCGAGCAAATACGTGCGCGTCTCGCTGCCGCCGGCTGCCCGCTCGCTGCCCGCCGCAGCCCGGCCGCAGCCCCCCGAGGCGGGCGCGCAGCCCCGGCCGCTGCCCAGGCCCCGCCGCTCCTCCGCCCCGGCCCCTCCGGACGCAGCCCCGCAGCCCCCGGCGGGAGAGGCCCAGGCCGCCGCCGAGCCCCGGCCCCAGCCCGACATGAACCACCATCAGCAGCAGCAGCAGAAGCCCGGCGAGCAACAGCTGAGCGAGCCCGAGGACATGGAGATGGAAGGTAAACCTTGTAACTCTGCCGAGTTTCCCCCTCGGGCAGCCCCGAGCTCGCCCCGCGGGGAACACGCGGCCGGACCCCCCTCTCCCTTCTCTCTCCCTCCCTCCCCCATAGCTTCTCTTCTCTCCCCACATCTCCGTCTTCTCGCTCTCTCTCCCGTCTCTCTCATCTCTCCGCTCTCTCCCCCGCGCAGCTCCTGCCCGCGGTCTCCCCGGGGAGCTCTGCCCGGGGCTGGGAGTGGAAGTTGTGGCGCTGCGGGGCCGGGGGGCTCTGCAGGCGGAGGACGGCGCGGGGGCAGCGCCGCTACAAAAGAACCGCGGCGCCAGCCCCGACCCCCGGTATTTCGGAAAAAGGGGGGAGGATCCCCCCGCGGGGGAAGGGACGCGGCTGTCCCGACGGGGGTGTGGGCAGCGCGGCCCGGCCGCTCATTGTATGCGGGCAGCCACGCTGCTCGCCATTTTTAATTAACCCTCCTCCTCCTCCTCCTCGCAGGGTTATTTACAGCGGCCGCCGGGCCTAGCGCGGGGTCGCGGGCTGCCTGGCCATGTGTAGCGCCTGCCCAGCCCTCGGCCCGCATCCTGCACCGTCATGCAGTGGCACTGGGCGCACCGAAGAGGCACTGCATGTTCAGCCTCCCTCCTCGCTCCCGGCCGGTGGTGCCTTTTAGCATTTTTTTGTTGGTTTTTTTTTTACATTATGTTGTTATTTTTACTGCCCCCTCTGAACAACACCTTCCGTATGGATTAAACGGTGTGGAATTATTTTGGGCGGGATTTGGTTCAGCCACAGCTCGTAGCGATGGTGTTTGGCTTGGAGGTCACAAACACCGACTGCCGAAACAGCGTTCAGAATGCCTGGCTGGCAAAATGCCAGTTCTGTTACGGTCGTTTTAATCGGCAGTGACATAAATATTCACCAACGTGAGATATTTTGCCTAGAAACGTGAAGATTTAGCAAACGAACCTTTCTGCTCAAAAATAGCCAGTGGAATGAGGATGAACAAAGGTGTTTCAGTGGAAGTTTGTCACAGTGACTGTGAGGTTATGTTTCGAGATTAGAAGGTCATTACGGAAAGCCTTGCTTCCTTAGATATCTATTTCTTAAATTAATAGCTAAAACTTGTTTGCTATCGGAGCAACTGACTTTGGGTTTGTTTCAGAAAAGTCTCCAAACTGGTGTTTATATACTGGGTGACCCATGTGTAAAAGGAGGTGATTTACTTTTGTATGCATACAAATATTAACATCTTGTGGGTTATATTTTCCAGTAGGCTGTTTGATAACCATTAGCAATCTGCTTTTTATCAATATCCTTTTTATGTCCTTTAGAATATTGACTGTATCTAGCGTTTTTATCTTGGTTTTTTGGAGGGAGCTTGTTGTTGCACCATGCTGGGCACACTCTGAAATGCCAAACATTTTTATGCAGTTTAAGATGTCCTGAACTTTTCTGGATTGACTTCCCTCTGTCAGTGGGGATACAGGAGTCCAAAATACACGCAGAAGTACCTTTGGTGGTTGTGCAGATCTTATGCTGGTGGCCACCTCCATTGGAGATGTGAGGAAAGAGCCTCTGTGTATATCAACATAGCCACACTGAGAATACAATGTTATCTCAGTGATCTGTTTGAGATTTATTAAGCCTCACACAGCCGATACCAGGTGTTATTATGAACTTGCTAATTTGTAAGAGTTTGTCCGTTTATGCAAAAACAAAACAAAAAAGTTCAGCCTTTGGATGTGTTTTTGTAATACTTCATTTTTCTTGAGAAATGTGTTAAGTTTACAAGATTGCAGAGATCAGATTATTGCTAACTTTTAATAAAAATTGACATCATGGGTATACATTTACTCTGTAAAACAATATTCATCATCTTAATGTATGGGTGTTTGTCTTGCTTCTTGGGAGAGGTGATTTCGGGCAGTGAGAAAATATTTAATAACAGGTAGTTAGCTTAATTTTAACATGCACAGAACAGTGGTGGATGCCATTCTTCAGTGAGTGATCATGTTAGATTTAGGAGGTATGTGAAGAATGTGCAGTGGAAAATTGCACATCTTGATTCTGAATTACGTGAAGGTTTGCTTATTCCGTGTACAACTGTATGGGATGAGCAGGTTTTGATGAGTGAAATAACCATTTCAGAAGTAGTAATGGAAGTGTGGAATTAATCTTTAGGATTAAACCAGATATGGTATTTTGCGTGTCTCGTCTCATGTCACTGTTTTTTTCCCTTCCATTTCCCCTATGACTGATCTACTCTTCCTTGATGACACTGTGTAAATGAAAGTAGTACTAGCCAGGACACTCGGACTTCAGGACAGAGGAGGTCATTCCCTTTAGAAGAAAAATTTATTAATCTCTGCATCATGAAGGAAAGAAGCAATGCTGGCCTCGATAAGGGGCAGGTACCGGCTCAGCTGGACCAGGTGTGATGCAGGCTCACCTGCTTGCAATACTTTAGCTAGACTGCCATAGTTTACAAAGCACCTTTTTACGTACATAGTCTTCTGTTGCCTGTGGATGTTGCTTGTAATCAGGTTTAGTCTTACTGAGGCTTGCCAGTAGTGATACGTGGACAGAGAAACGTTAGATTTTAGAGCTGTCAGAAGAGGTTGCATCCCTTTGGCTGAAGGCAACCGCTTCCCAAGCCGAAGGTGCAGTTGGACAAACGCAGGGCTTGCAGCTGCTGCTTCTCACTTTGTGTGCCACACCAGCTGTTGGGCTTGGTGCACATCCCTGTGTATATAAAGTGATCAAAATTAAAAACAAAAAAGTGGGGGGTTAAAACGTAGTTTAGATTCTTAATGTGGTTCACCCTGCAGCCCCATTCAGTGTTGTACACATGTGATGGAGGTTTGCTACTGGGGTGGGAAGGAACAAGAACAGCTGCTTGAGGTGACGTGAATACTAGCACTGATCTGGCCAAATTCTGTTACCAGTCATGGATTTTGTGTGCACCTCTTGTCCGCTGCTGCACAGAAGCATATGATCTGGCTGCAGTGCCTGCCTTTGGGCCAAAACAGAGTATGAGTGTGCACATGAGCTGTTGGTGCCCAAGTTTTAAATAAATTAAGAGTTGGGGTGGTGGTGAGTAAATTATCATGTAGAAATCCTGAAGAGTTTATTTGCATGATAAATAAATGTAGTGGAAAAAAGGAATACAGTTTTTCTGTACTATAAGTAGATCGTATGTAGATTGCTTCACATGCAAAGAATTACAGCTGTTTAGTTGCTAGTGAGTTCCTCTATAAACTGTAATTGAATCTAAGTCCTGATACTTTATATATGCTTCTTCTGTAACGTCTTTACACAAATGTGCCTGAACTTCAAACAACTTGGCTTGCAGTTGTTACAGTTACATATTTCATAAAGTTCTTTCATGGCAAATCTCAATTGCAGCTTAATAACTGTAAGTTTCTCTTGTCTATAGTTTGAATCTGCTTTTTTGTAGGTTGAGCCTCTGCCCATAGTTATATACGTGCGTGTGTTTTGCGTTATAGAAGTTTTTTTCCGAAGCAGCCAGCACAAGCTTATCAAGAGAGTGTCACAGTCCATGAACACGTGGTGGCTGGCGGTTCAGGTTGCGCACTTGTGTTCTTGTGTCAGCTCTGCAGCCTCTCAGGCAGCGCTGTCTTTTAAGTCTTTTCCCTAGTCTGGGCAGTTTAAAGTTGAGATGTGAATTCCAGGTGAAATTATGCAATATACTTACAAGGAACAAGAACAAAAGATATTTAATGTATCTGTATGTATGTCTGTGGAAGGTTCAGAATTGCACTTCGCTGCAGTTTCCGTGCAGTTGGAAGTTTGTGTTGCTTGCTCTTCATTCTTCAATTTACTGGATTTCTGACTGACTCTGTGATATGGGCTTCAAGTATGTATCTTATTTTTTTGCCCATCTTCTGAATGCTTACTTCTCTCTCATATTTTGTCTTCATCAGTATTCTCAGTTCTTGGCAATTTAATATCATGTGTGTCTGTAACACTGTGTTTGCTTCTTTTTTGCCTGTTTCCATGCTTTTCTCTGGAAGGCCTATATCCCTCTTTTTCCTTGAGCTCCTTTGCCGTCTTCTCTGTTGCTTCCCATCAAGTGGTGGTAAAGTGAGACTGTTTTTGAGAGGAGAATATGCAGACTAAATTCGTCATACAACCATGGGTATCTGCTTGTTTATATGTTCTTCCTACCCCTTCCCCTCTCCAGGCTTGGCATTTTTCCAAGAAATAAATGGTTCTCAACTGAGGGGAAATAAAAAAGCTGATGCAGCAGACAACAAGCAAAATTAAGTTAATTCTGAGGTTATACCTACAGTGGCTTCTTAAGTCAGAGGTTGGTGCCTCTGAAGCAGCATGCTTGGCCTTGGGAGAGATGCGTGTTGCATCCTTCTCAGATAGCTGCTTCATGCCAACCAAGAAAGCAGCATCAGTGACTTTTTAAAGAGTGCTAACTGTGTCTACTGTTTCTTCTGTGCATTCTTCATGAATTGGGTGCTCAATAGGCTGTCAGGTTTAGTAAACTTTTTGTGAAGGAGGAGTGGAAATAGTGGAAACCTTGTGTAAAATTCCAAGGGAAGTGTAGCTAGCACGCTATTCAGGGTGGACTACGTATATCGAACTCCCTTACTCCACTCCGGTTGTACTGTGCTATTGATGGGATTCAGAAGAGAAGTAAAACTTGCTCCCTGTCATTACTAGGTAGCTATAGTAAGTAAACCAAGTGTGGGTAAAAGTAACTTAAGGCCAAACTTTAAAAAAACAGGTGGAGATAGTTGTTTTAGACTAACTGAATCGATTTCATTGCTGCAGAATGATTTATCACAAGAAAATCTAAACAGTGCATCCAGCCTGTGGCAGTTAAACCAGTTTAACCAGTACGTCTTGCATGACATCATTTGATATTTGGGGTAAGGGTGAAAATGAATTGGCTTAGAGCTTATGAAGCATTCAGTTTTTCTTATATGATAATAAATTTTAAATAAGGCAGTGTTTGGTTTACTTTGTGCTTTGAGGTGTCTCAGATCAGTTGCTTTAATTTAACTTTGTGTCTTGTGGCTGTGGGACATTGGTTGTGAAGGAGTAAAATATTGGGTAGCTTGCAGTACAAGGCATTAGTGATCCATAGCAAGTGTGCTTTTCCCCCTCAAATACTTATATATACACATTAATACATATAAAACATGCTATGTTCTAGTTTGACATTACCAGCAACAGGATAAAAGTTAATATAAAGTGTCTTGACAAGTAGAATGAGGACTGGAGACTGGCTATCTTATTTGTCAAGTTACGAAATGTGCAGTGCTGGTTTATGAAACTTTTTTTTGGTTGTTCACTTAATGTATTTTGCTTCAATGGTTTTAGTATTTTGATTTGACATGCTGGCAAAAAGAGAAGTGCACCTAATCAGTGGCAATGGGTGTATCATAATGTATCTGTGCATGGTGTTGCAGGCTGAGACTTAACACATTTTAATATTTCTGCTAAGCCATTTGTTTCAGCTTGGCTTACTGTTTGTAGCAAAACAAGCTCTGTAAGTTTGGAAACACTGAATAGTGTTTGAATGGCTTGCCAGCAAAATGAAGAATGGTCAGCTCAGAAATAATGTTTTATTCTGACTTCTCTTTACCTAGTTTCCCTAAGACTGAGGTTTTGTCAACTAAAAATAATTAAGCTTCTGGAAATTGGTAGACAGATTTTAGAAATATGGAAACTCTACTGAATATTTGCAGTTTGGAAAAGGCAGGGTTAGTCTCTTACCGTAGTGCCTAGGAGCCTTTGGGATTCTCTTCAGAATATAAAACCAGATTTGAAGACTGGTTTATATTGGACTTAATATGCATCTAGAATAACACAGCGTGAGTGATCAGCCTAGCAGCATGTTAAGCAATATCTCTTACAAATATGGAGATTAAAACTAAATGGTAAATTTTGATAAAACTAAAATTTCGTGATATAATCAGTACAGCTTATCTCAGTTTGTGTTTTTAATTGCTGTTTGGCAGCTGTTTTGAACATTACCAAAACAAGTCATTCCTGACCCATTTACTAGTGAGAATTTAAATAAAAACACCACGCTTTGTAGCATCAAACATCTTAGGAGAACAGGATGTTCAGTGTCTGCAAACCTGGAGTTCTCCATGAGTGCAGCTGTAGAGTGAGCTCCAGAGTGACACCACTCAGAGAAGATGTGCCAGGAGCATCCTATTTAAATTGGGGAAGAGAAGACGCTGGTACCTCAGCTTGTTCTTGCATTGTTCTGGAATGTGGAGATAGACAGTCTTCTTGGGGTTTAGCACATCAAAACCAGCACCTCGACTTGCACTCCAAAGCATATTGCAAGCTGGAGGGAGATGATGTGGATAGTGAGCTGGAATGTCCTGTAATAAGAAAGTTCAAAATAGACCTTTTTTTTTTGGCAGTACTGCAGTGTTTAGAGCCTAGGAGAGGCAATGAGGGTTTTTTTAATAATGGAGTTGTACCTCTTTGGTATGAAATCTCATAGAAGTGCTGGAAAACAGAATTTGGAGCTTTGTATTGTATATGTTAAGGGATTGAATGTACTCCAGTTGAACTTGTTTTAAATGCAGAAATCTGAAAATTCTTATGGTCATTTTTCATAATTTCCTTTTTCCTAGTGTAAATAGGAGAGGATCTATAGAAATATCATTGGTGTTCACTTGTAACTCTGAGCTTGATCATCTGGTTATTTCCCAAGGTGTGCCTGTAAGGCAGTTCTTAAAAACACGGCGTCTCCAGCTGTGCACGTGTGTTTTTGTAAAGATCTAAGGAAAATTTTGTTTTAGTGATCTAACTGTGATGTTATACTAATACAGCAATTTCTGTTGAGTGTTTTTAAAGAAGGAATGGTTGTGTGTTTCCACAACAGAGATTTTTCCTTCCCATGTGTTTCAATGAGTTATTTACTAACATCACTGATATTGTTTGTCTGATCTTTGATGGGGATTTTGGTAAAAGTATGAGGATGTAAATAGGTATTGAAACTTGGTGAAGGTTTAAATTTCAAATGCGTCTTACTGTTAAATAGATCAGGGATTTGTGCCATTCCTCCTGTTATTCACCTGTGTGGTTTAGCCCTTGTCTCAGTGGAGGATGAGGACTTTTGGGCAGGTGTTTTAAACTCACACATGTTTTGCAGTTCTCCCGCTGCACTGGACACAATGCGTCAGCGACAGGGGGTTGTGGTTTGTGGCAATATGAAGATTGTTAGGTAGGTCTTAGGATCAGAAAAGTTGGCCAGCGTGGGTCTGGAATTCCTGCCTTACTATGCATCACTGTTTTGTCTGTCAGCTGTGACAAGGACCTTTACTGATCTGTTCCTGCTAGGCTAGGCTGCCTCAGCCACTCTATGAGTAGAGTCTTCATTCCACTGTCACGCTTATTTAAAGCTGTACAATTTTTCAACAGTAACTTGTTGTGGTTTTTTGTCTTGATAGGCTCCGATTACTGGAGAAGAATGAAGAGATTAAAATGTTTGGGGAGTGATCGGTTTTCTTTTTATTAATTTTTTGTTTCCTCCCCCACCTAAAAATACATTATGTTTTGGTTGGTCAGGGTGGAGTTTGCAGCCCTAGTATTGGGGCATGGTGGTTTCTGCATCATCTTTATTTTTTCAAGAACAGACATTACTTCATTTGGAGGTAGGAAAGAACTTTTGTTCTCCCTTCCTGCTCGTAAAGCCAGGCAGCTCTCCTGATACAGCGAACTCCTTGCTGTTGCTGTTCACTGGTAGTGAAATATGTCTCAGTTCTGTACCACCAGAGTATTTCTGGTAACCATAATCAGGTAACAGTTTTTAGACGTGAGTTTGCCTTCGCAGGATGTCATAACTCTTCCATTTAGGTAACAGGTTGGTTTACTTCTGTTACAGCTATGAGAGCTGACTAGATGCTCAGATGCTGTTCATGGGTTTACAGGCTTCAAGTCCTAAGACAATGTGAGATGTACTTTTTAAAAAAAGGAAATCTGCTTAAGCAGAGCCTGTGTGAACTCTCTTTTATTATTCATTAAATCAAGCTAAGGATAGTTAGATTTCCTTCTTCATTGGGAGTAGCAAGGAACTGACCTCTTCTAAAGAAATTTAAGTGTTAGTTACTGTGTAATATTGAGGCGTGAACCTAATTTGGGGAGAACAGTAGATACTGTTAGAAGTTTGAACACAGACAACTCAAATGTCTAAGTTATATGAATTAAACAGTGGGTCACAACCCCTTCCTTCCTACTAGCAGTTACAGTAGCGGTGTTTCAAAATTTTCTTCTGCTTTCCCTTCTCTCTTCTCATTCTTCCTGTGTGGGTTTTATTGTGCCTGTGTTTCAGTCTGACTGTTTCGGATACTTGGATTTCAACCTTGCGCCAGAAAAACAGTCCTCTTAACAACGAGTATAACACTTTGCAATATTTCTGTCATGCTACAAAAGTAGTAACCATAAGCATAAGCAGCAGTAAAATCAAACCAAAGTCTGCCAGAAATTGAAACTTACTAGTGATTTTTTAAAAGTAGTTTATTCTAAAAGTTTAACTGCAGGATTTGAAAATAATTCTGTTTCTTCAAATGGATTGCTTCAGTTTCATATTGGTTTTAAGGTGTTTTCTTGTTCTCGGAAGATTTGTCTTGTTAACCCATATTGGTCATCAGGCTCATGCTTTGGCTTCCAAACTGTGCCCTGAAGTGTATTGTCCGAAGTAGGAGAATATTAGTGTGGGAGGCATAGGGTCCTTACTGGCTTTTCTCCCTCCAGGTTGGGAATCTGTGCAGCTCCTTTGCTTACCAGTGCAGCTCTGCTGGGGAAACCCTCTCTTGATCTTGATAATTGCACAAGTTAGGGGGAAAATGTTTAGAAAGCTGCACAAAAATAGATCTCATCTCACCTGTGTCAGTTGCCTGTTCATAAGCAGCCCTGTTCAACTGTGGCTTTGCTCTGTCTCCTCTGCTTTCCTGGACATGTGTGGTGAAACTGGTGGTTTCTCCTGTCTCTGCAGCTGAACAGAGAGCTGAGATGGCTCTGGCTAAGAGCAGGATGTAGAGGTGTGAGTGAACCTGAGGACTGGACCTATTAGCATTGCTGCTGCAGAAACACGTGGAAGTGCAGCATCTATCTTCAGACTTTAAAACTGGGATAAAAATGCTTCAGCTTTATTGGTCAGTGACCACTCTTGATGGATTAAGAAAACATTCTAATTCTTTAAGATTTTCCAGGTGCCTTCAGCATAATGAAACGAGAGGTGTTAACATTAATGCAGTGAGAGACCATGCCTCAGGTGGTTTCCTTTAGTACGTTGGTTAGCTTACAAATTATGCTTGTACCAGAAGCATTTGTATAAATCCACATTGCAAACTAATAATGAAAGTGAGTCAAAATTTGGATAGTTTGTGGCACCTTTGAAGAACAAGACTGATGTCAAATCCAAGAAAAGTTCTTGGTTGGTTGAAGTACAGCATAGTCAAAGCCTGAACGTGAGCAGGGGAGCCTCCCTGATGCCTTACATGTCCAAACACATGCTTTTGCTGGTAGAATTATACCAGTAGCAATGAGTTCAACACAGAGGACATCATCAAGGCCCATTTTATTCAAGAATATTATTGTTACCTACCTTTTGCTTAAATTGTTATAGTGGAAGCCTATTCGCAGTTAGCAGGTGTGAGTGCTAGACCTCTGTGGAGTCAGAGACATCAAACATCTCCCACATCTAGGCAGTGTTTCTTAGCTGGTCTGCTGTCAGGTGGCTGTGTGCAGCAATCCAGCTGAGAACAGTGCCTGCAAGAAAGAGGAATCTAACAGAAAATTGAGCACAGGCTGCAGAGAAGCTCTTGGGTTTTGGTCTGGGCGCCAGACTTCATTATATCGCCTCTGTGCCTGGTTAGGTTGTGGAACAGATCCTCCTAGAAGTATGCGAAGACACAGGAACAACAGGAAGGTGATTTGAGTCAGCCAGCCTGGCTTCACCAAGGACAAGTCCTACCTGACCAACGTAGCGGCTTTCTGTGATGGAGGGACCACATCAGTGGACATGGGAAGAGCTATTGATGTCATGTGTCTAGACATCTGTAAGGTGTTTGACATAGTCCCACACAACATCCTTCTCTCTCTCTGTCTCTAAACTGGAGATGTACAGATTTGATGGGTGCACTGTTTGGTGGATCAGGAATTGTTTGGATGGTCACATCCAGAAGGTAATGGTCAACTATTTGATGTCCTGATGGAAATGGGTGACAAGTGGTGTCCCTTGGGGGTCCGTGTTGAGACCAGTACTGTCTAGTATCTTTGTCCATGACATAGGCAGCAGAATGAAATGCACCTTCAGCAGCTGGGGGCTTGGACTCGATGTCTTTTAAAGGTCCCTTCCAATCCAAATCATTCTATGATTCTATATCAGATGACTTGTATATACTGCTGGGAGCCAGGAGGAGTTTGTCTCTAGTTTACTCTAACTTTGCTACAGAGAACGCTTCTAGAGCAGATTGTTTTGACCTCTGCACCTCCCTTTTGCCTCCTTGCTTGCACTGACACAACTCTGTGGGAGCACATGGTAAATGAGATGAATGAAGAGATCTGAATTTAAAATAACTTCCGTATTTTGGGTTTATTTTTAACCTAGCTCAGTTCACTGATCTCCTTTATTGTTTGGGCACACAAACAAGTGGATTGGCTTGACTGAGGAGGCAGGAGGGAGAGAAAACTGAAGCCATTAATAATTTCTATAACTTCTTTTCTTTTTTTTTTAACTTTACCAAGACACTTTGTTGATAACATGGGCATGTGTTCCCCAAGAAAAGCATTAGGAGACAGAGCTGAGCAAAGTTCCAAGGTTGAGTAGCAAATCAAGCTTACAGATCACTTCATGCAGAAACATGGTTTTACCATTATAAAAATTGAATGTTGTTCAGATGCAATCCACATCTGGGATGAAATTGTTCCCATTGCAGGTCGACTTCTGAATGTCTTAACTTCTGTTACCTTTTTTTTTTTTTGGGCACAAGGGTATTCCTTGTAGCTAAAATTAGTCTCTTGCCTTTTCCAGCTTGAAGATACATGTGAAGCATCTTCAGCTTTCTCACCTATACTAAGTGGGTTACTATTTTCTGATTTAAGTACCTACTAAAATCTCAAGCAGTTACTTCAAATCATACTCTAAATGTAGCTGTGGGGGTTTTAACGGGCTGTCCAAACTAGCTTTTCTTCTGGTATTTTTGTCACAGGGATGAAAATTTCCAGGTCACATTAGGACCAGGCGTTGGTGCTCACTGCAGCTGTTCCATGAGCCAAGCTCTCAGGGCAATGTGATGGTCCTAATTTAAACAGGAGCCACTGGCTTCTGGAATGTGGTTGGGTCATACAAGTTTTTAGCAGGTTAATTCTAAAATTTCTTTTAACAGACCTGTTTCCTTACCTGGACAAGATGCGTGAAATCTTGGTCATTTTAAATTGAGCTTAAAGTATTCCTATTGCTATTGGCATCATGTTCACAGGTTAGACTTGAGAATATAAAACTGACTTAGTGCTGACTGGCTTAGTGCTAGGCAGGATGTACTTAGTGTAGATGGAGCAAAATCTGGCAGAGGTTAACTGCTCTAATGTGAATTTTTGATCTCTCATTTTTAATATACCTTGAAATGCACATTAACCACCTCAGGTGCATGCTTTATTAAATCAAAGGATAGCTGAACAGTAAAAGTATTAGAAATTTTGGCAGCATACAGCTTTGTAAATAGAGCGATATTTGTGTTTTCTGAAGTAAGAAATCTTTTTAAGTGGAATTCTTGAGTAATTTATGGGTCATTTTTACCTAGATAAGGACTTTTGCATTCTATGAAAAGCTAGTTAAATTCTCTGTTACAAACCCATTCTTGGTGGTAGTGTTGTCATTTTGATTTGTCCATCATACTCAGAAATTTGAGGAGTGTTGATTTGGTAACTTGGTTCTCTGGTGGGGATGCATTGCACCACCATAGCTGTCCTGTTGCTGGCAGCACTCTTACCTGGGGAGCAGTCTCCTGGCTGGGTGACCTGTTGCAGGGATGGCAGAATTACTATATGCTTCTGTGTTTCCTAGTTGAGGGTGCGCCAAAGTTAGAGGAAGGGGTGCCATGAGGGAACAAGCTTTGAAATAGGTCACTACATCCAAGAGAATAATTTTGCTTTACCCACTGGTCTTGTTCAGAAATGTGTCTGGAGAAGTGGGCAGCTGAGAAGAGTGCCTTATTCTTGGTTGCAGCCATGTTTCCATGCTCTTTGGACCTGAGCAGAGGAGAGGCTGAAGGAGTATCTGCTTCTTTTCCTCTGCCACTGCTGAGAAGATGCCATGTTAAGTGCCTGCCAGGCAGGGAGTGGTGCCAGCAGCCAGGTGGATAACACAGCAGCATTGCTGGTGGTATCTGTTAACTTCAGAAGTTCCACTTCTGTTCTAATGAAGTATGCAGCCATCTCTCTGTTGAGGTGGGCATGAACTTTCTGAGAACTGGAATGCTTTCCTCAACCTAACATATTTCTCCCGTGTAAATTGACTCACTGAGCTCTGTAACTGTAAGTCATGTTGTGGTTGAATGTGTTCAGCTGCCTTCTGGGTCTGCAGAGAAATTTGGACTGTCCGTGTTATACTCACCAGCAGCAAAAGCAATTTTAAGATATTTTAATGGTAGTTCAATACCTGAACATACCCAAATAATTTGGTTTATGGCCTACCCAGATTGTTTAACCAATTCTGTGTTGTAAAATTCAGATGAAAGTACAAATTGCTGTAGCTATGCAAGTACAGACTGCATTGCACGCCACTGGCAGGATCAGCTCCTCTGTGTACATTGTGTACATGCCACAGTTCCCACTGATCCTGTCTGTATCCATAAACAAACCTCAAAAAGGCAACTTAGTCTTAAAAACCCTTAGTGATCTAAAATGCTTGCTTTTTATCTCTTATTTTCAGCTTCTACCTTAAGATAAAGTAGCTTAAGGGTTATGAACCTGCACAAGCAGAGATTCTGATTGTTGGATGTTGAGAAACTGCATTGCCGGTGCTTGGATTGGTGCTAGATAGATCTTGGTCTGAGATCCAGCCAAACCAAGAACACCAGTGTAAGAATTCAGGTGGAGGGGCCGCTTCTTTGATCCCAGATGACGTAGTCATGTAAATTCACTAGTACAATGATAGGATCAGTAATAGTAAAATAATACTAAGTAGTGTAAATATACCGATACCGGTGTTTCTGACTTTATTCCTAACTTGTAGAGCAAAAAGGTGTAAAACTATCCCTAGAACAAAAGTGGTAACGTGTACAGCGCAGCAGAATGAGTTCAGAATCACTGTGCCTGAGAAGGAAAGTTGTAGGCATCTGAAGTGTGCTTGGACTTGTTGGATTGTATTAAGTGATTTGGAATAAACACTGTTGGCATTGAAATTCTTACATTTATAGCCTTTCTGTTTGCTTGTGAAATTCATGGAGTTGGTTGCTAATAGCATTTGAAGAAAATAATGAGCAGAAAATAGTTCCCCCATCCCCAAAACTGTAAAATCAAATTTGGCTGCGAACACCGCAGCTGTGGGGTAAGTACGATGGGAAAAGCAACAGTAAAAGCTAAAACCAGGTGCCTGCAAGACATTTTGAAAGGCGTTTCTCTTTGTTCTTGGGTTATTTATTCTGTGTCAACACCTTGAAGCAAATATTTTAGTTTTCAAAGAAGAGAGGGTGGCATTTGCAATAGTTTTTACAATGAAAGAACACTTCTTTTGTCTTGTTTTGTGCAGCCCAAAAGTAGTGGGTGGGTTTGTCTCCCATGCATGCAATTGGGTCCTTGCAGTGGGCTTCCCCTCTCCTGCCATACAGCTGCGCATAGGTTATGTCCCAGGGCCTTATGGGGAGGGAGGAACGTGAGGAGATCCTACAGCTTGATGGAAGTTCTCTAATAAAATTCCAGACATCTCTAGCACCCCACAGATTGTCATGTGGATGTTAGTGAGGTCCATGGTTTGTCCAGTCTGTCCAACCTGAAGTGAGATGGATGTCTGCTCCCCTTACCCCTTGTCTGTGTCTCTCTTTTTGGTCTTGTGGGGTTTCTTTAGTCTTAAAGTGTGCTGAAAATGCATCAATAGTAAAACATCCCCAGGGACATTAAAATACCTGAATTTGGTCATATGACTTAGAGCAAATCAAAATATGTGTATGTTTATTTCTTTATTTTAACATTTTTACAGCCAAAGGATGTAATGGGAGGGGGAGTATATCTGCTAGGTAGAAGTCTAGATAGTGCATTGTGTCTGTTGGGATTTGTGACCAGGCTTAAATAGGTACACTCTCCTGTTACAGGTGGACAGATGAATTTCCTTTTGTGTAGCTTAGCTGTTAGAAGCATGCCAGTGTTGTGTTACCACCCTGACAAAGACAACATATTGGCGCTTACTTGTAGGCTTCTATTTTATGTCAGTGAAATAACTGAATATTGCATCAGAGGGTTGGTTTGGTTCTTCTGCTGGTCTGAGTGCTGTGTCCGACTGCAGCTTCTCCTCCCTGGTAGCCTCCGGCAAAATAACCTTTCTCTTTGCAGTCCTGATCTTTGTCTTTGGTTTTGTTGTTTTATATTTCTTCTTATTCTTTATTATAAAGACATGGCATGTCTCTTCCTTTATTCCTCAGAGAAAGTTTCCCCTTTCAGAAAGGGAAGAGTATACCTGTACGGATAATAATTGCAGTTAAATTATTACTGTCTCTAGTAACTCTTCAGTCCTGGTCTTATTCTGACTTTGAGCAGTAACATCTGGAGCTTGTTTCAGGTTTGGGTCAGACCTGATTTAAACGTCATTTATATTGAAGCTCTCTGCTTCAATTCTGTCATTTTGCGGTGTTAAAAAATAATGACTTTTAGATGAGAAACCTTCAAATAATGCACACCAGTTGCAGATAGGGGTTTTTTGTGGGTTTTTTATTTCTTAAACAAGATCTCTTCACTTCTGAAAGAAGAAACATCCAACTCTTACTTGTTTTGAAAAAGGTCTGGGGCTGAGGAAGTGCCAGGAATTACATACTAGACAGTTTGTGGTGCGCCTCTATGTTTGGGTTTGTTTCTCTCTCCTTCCCTGTGATCCATTGCCATATACCACTACCGTGCTCACCCCCTAAGGAGAACTGTTGGCACTTAAAGTGATGGAAAAGTAGTCCAAGATAAATGAGGAAATGAGATGAAGATCCAGTAGTGGGGAGGACTGACAAAAAAAATCTGCTTTTGCGTGCTCCAGGGATGTGCTCAAAACCCTGAGAGCATTTGTGGGCTCAAAGTTACAGCAGGAAATGCGAATGGAGTACCTAGAGCAAGAGAGGCATGAGTAGTGAGGGATTCTGTCCTGGCTGTCGGTGATTTTGTAACCACTAATGATGACACAGAGTGCAAATGCTACACTATTTGAGAGAAAAATAGAGCACAGGGAGAAAACTTAAAGGAACTTATGGTTTTCCGGAGACAAAGGAAGACTCAATCATCATCAATAGAATAAGGAATTTGAGATACAGCTAATTCTGTGGTGATGCTTATACCAGCTTCTAGCTAGTGGCAAAGCAGGAGGGCAGTAATTAATTTTTGGAAGCCCTCAAAATTTGCTTCAGATGAGTGGTGCTAGCAATGGAGAAAAATAGAAGTAGTTGGGAAGATTTGCCAGGAAGAATGGAGTATTGAGATTGGGAGTGTATTTATGGAATGAGTGCTTTGCAGAGCATAAGAAAGATGTAATTCACTGGGTGACACACAATGGTCAGCTATTCTAAGACATATTTTCAGGTCTTTCTTGTTGCCTTTAAGCTCTAAGAATAGTTGACCAGAAAAACTATTGAAATACGGACAGAGCATTTAGCTCATGAAACAAAACCTGAAATGTAATATGTAATAAATAAGAAAGTAAATACACAACAAACACATGAGCAGTGAGATACAACTTCCTCTTCAGAATCTATTTTTGCTCAAAAATGCGTTGATTCTAACTGTGCCATATGTGGGGTGACTGGCCTTCCACAGAAAAAGGAGAAGAATTTTGACCAGCTTGTTTTGTCTCCCTTTTCAGGGAAAAACTAATTTGGATGCTTATTTGGGGTGATGACACATCAGGGCATTAATGAGAACCCTGAAATATGCAAGAGCGTCAGCATGTAAAACCAGCTTCATCCGAAGCGTCATCCCTCCACCCTCATCCACTTGGTTGCACAGCAAGATGAAATCTAAATTACATGGGTACAAGGTCTTGTTTCTTCAATGTCTCTCAAATTTCTGTTTCTAAACTGGTTGGTTTTGCTTGATTTGCATAAACCAAGTAGTTCTAAAGTTTGCAGCTGCAGATGTTATCCTGTGATGTACACGGTTCGAGAAGCCATGTCTGTGAGAAAGAATTGTTTTAAAAAATACTGTTCTTTTACAGGTTCCAGTGTTTATTGGTAGTTTTTTAATTATTATTCTTGTTTGTATTCCAAGTAGTTTAATTTTGGAGGCTTGAATTTAGTTGTTCTCAGTTAATGCAGATATGGGTGAGCTCACCGGCTTCTTTGCCTCATTGATTTCAGTGCACATGTGTTTGACTTTGAAATAGAAAGGAAGCCTCAAAAGGTGTATACTGTTGTGCCTTTTTTTTTAAGTATGTGTATTTTTTTCTCTAAAATACAAAGTATAACTTCTTTTCTAGTTGTACTTGCCTGACTGATGTGCTGTCTTGGCTGGGTGGTCCTATGGCAGCCGTTTTGACACCAGAGTAACTGGTTGGGGATTTAATACTTGAGCATTTAAACACGAAAAGCGCTTTTTGGTCACTTATTAAAAGTTTTCTTTTGTTTTCATATAATAAAAACAAAAAGTAACTTAAAATTTCTGACAAAAAAGTGGTGAAATTATCAATGGAATGCTTAACTGAGGATTAAAATATTCCTGGTCTGCATTTTTTAAGAATTCCCTGATAAATAGTAGAAGCTAATATATGAGATTCCTTGTGTTGTCTATATAAAAGTTTTTCAAATGTGTTTTTTGCTTGAAGAAAGTTGTTATTCATGTAGACAATATTAAATAATTCACACAGTTTAATGCTAATTTTGGTGTCTGATAATGTTTAGATGTTTCCAGTACAGTAACTTATATCTTCAGAGCAATAAAGAGAAGCTGATCTGCAGAACACTTTACAATAATGAGCTGTTTCTCAGAGCTTAGATATTTTCCTGCATTAACACTTGTGGGGTGGAAAGGTTGCTGTCAGGATGGAAAGGGAAAAAAAATAACGGTTAAATCTTAGGTAAAAGTGAATGCTGAGGAAATCCTAAACTGCTTTGGGACCTGTTGTCAAGACTGAGGAAGACCCTTGGTTTGGTCCACTGTTAAGGATTTTTAAAAAGCTTCAATGATTGCCAGTGTTTGTGCTGCAGAGTAGGAGAGCACAGAGTAACTTCCTAGCAGGTGATTCAGTAAGTTAAAGCAGGACAGAAATTTAGTGGCAGTGGTTTCTTGGGAGTGTCCAAGCCCCAGTATCTTCATGGAGACTCCGTTCAAAGTGATGACACTTCCGATGTAGGGAAAGGGATTTCTGTGTCAGCTGGGAGCAGGGTGGGTGAACCACCCACAAGAGGTGAACTCAGGGAACCAGCCAGGAGCCTTTTGACTGTGCAAAGCCAGGGCCAGCACTGAGTCCCCTTTCCCAGCCGCGCACTCCTCCCATGTGCAGGCATTCTTCCTTGACCCTCTTTGATTGACTCAGTGATGTTTTTGTAGAACGTGGAACAATATGAACAGGTAAGCCTGGAAAACTGAGCTTATTAAGTAAGAACCTCAAAAACTCCTGGAACCATGTCTTTCAGGAATTTGGGAAACTGGTGGAGAATAGAAAACTTCTGAAATCTGTATCTTAGAGAGCAAAAATCAGCTTCTTGTTCAACTCATTGTAAAACATCCCAGTTGAAAAAGGCATGGATTTTGTTTTGCTCATTCCGCAGTTCTTAATTTTAAATGAGCGTAATTATGTCTTGTCAATTATAGTGAAAACAAGTAGAAAAATTAACCCAAAGTGTAGTTTTTCTTTTGATATTAGGAATCTCTTAAAATCAGTTTACTATTATGGTTCATATGTGTCTATTAATAAACTGGAACATAGTGAAAACTGAATTTCAGTAGTAGTCTATGATTTGCCAGTGGTACCCCTTCTGTCCCTGAAAGGAAACGGTAAATGTCCCTCTGTTAACAGGACCTGCGTGTGTGCCTGTGTATCACTTCACATAAAGCACTTAGCAACAAAAACCCCGATCCACAACCCTTGAATGGTTTAATTGTTGTTCTTTTCCCCACGGTTAATCTAGACTTGTAAAAGTGACCCTGACATGAGGTGAGGATTTATCAGTGCTGGGCAGACGCATGCGAACTGCTTCAGCTCTGTGCTTCCCTGCTGTGGCCATTCCTCCCGCTGCTCGCTCAGAAGGAGGAGGAAACCTTCAGCAGTGCCAATGCTGGGCTGGGAAGCAAAGGCATCGCTCATGGGTGTAGGACTGGCTGGGAACCCAGAGTTGGTCCTGTTCCCTGCCCCTTACCGTGGAGATGCTTCTTGGAAACTAGGATTGGTTTTCTTAAAGTGAAAGAGAAGCATGACTTGGATGGGCTCTTGATTTGAATGCGGAGTGCTAAACACTTGTGCGATAAGCATTGTTTTTCTGCAGTAAAATTTATAGACAGTGAAAAACTGTTCTGAGTCAGGAATCTTGGAGTTTTTTTTTTTTTAAACTTCAGGCTTGTAACAGGTTTTTTGGTGTGAATGTTCAGAAGCTTCTTATGGAAACCCTGCGTATTTGCATAAGATTAGCCACCCTGAATTGAGCAAAAATTGTTTACCCTAGTGTCTTGAGGTCTGTCAGCAGCAGATGTTTGTTAAATGTTAGGGCAGGGGAGGTC
The DNA here is from genome assembly GCA_033558185.1 of Dromococcyx pavoninus. Lineage (NCBI taxonomy): Eukaryota > Metazoa > Chordata > Aves > Cuculiformes > Neomorphidae > Dromococcyx > Dromococcyx pavoninus. The sequence goes on from JAUMJL010000187.1 coordinate 64,958, forward strand.
TGGAGTTCCCTTCCCCACTATGCACGCCCCGAGGGTGTCTGAGCCTGGCCAGGCTCCTAATGGAATCTTCTTTCATTCATTGCTTTGCCTTCAGAAGTGAATGATGGATAAAATATGCTTTGTGTAAGTTCACTGAACTTCTACATCTTGAGCACTGAGTGCAGCCTGGTTAACAGCCTTGCTTTCCTTCTCCATCTTAAAAAGGTACAGGAGAAGTGAAGAAGTTACAATGAGGAAAATAAAGAGCATAAAAGGTATGAAATGGCCACTGTAAGTAGAGCAAGAGTGCTCATTTGCCTCTAGTGTCAAGGATAACAGAGGAAAGGTGTGCTAAAAGTGGAAAAAAAAATAGCGACAGGAGGAGGTGAAACAGAAGCGGTGTGAGACCCAGAGACCGGGGAATATGACATCAGAGGGCAGGTTTAAAACAGAGTTATTTTGTGTAACATAGTTAAACTGTGTCACCACTTGCTCGGGGGCTGGAAATACTAACAATGTCCACTGCTTTGGAAAGTGGAGATGTGTACTCATTGGGCATTTTGACATGCAGAGACACAATCCACACATCAGGAAAGCCCAGAGCCATGAGGTGGGGGCCTGGGAAGGTGCCTTAGAGCAATGACCCTCCCCGTTCCTGTTCCCTTCAACCTGCCATGGCTTCGTTTTATGGCTGGTGTCAAAGCTGGTACTGTGCTTGGTGCACCTCCTGTTTTGCAACCACACCTTTAGGCCTGAGTGGGCTGGGAAGGTGTCTTGACCTCCAGCATCTGCTGACAGAGTGTTTCATAGCTTTCAGAATTTCATATGCAGCATGAAAAAGAATTTTATTTGTTTTGTTTAAACTCACATGCTGCTAATTTCATGTAAAGCCATTTGTCGTGTGAGTAATTATTCTCTGATGGTTTCTTTCTGTGTGTTTGTTTCCCCGCACACTATTTAGGATATTGGTCTGGCATATCCCATCCTGCTGTTTGTCACATTTTATCTGAAGTGGATATATCCAATCTGTTTTCTCTTTCTTAACCTGTTGATGTGTTATATGAAGAAATCAAACCAGCACAGGTAGCAGGCTTTATTTACAGTTCTTTTTTACAAACAGTACCTTTCCATATTATAATTCAGATTGTTGTGGTGTATTTGGTGCATTGTGCTGAATGGAGCCTGTAGTAGTTCTTCGTAGAAGCAGCACTTCAAGAAAACTATATTCAGATACTGTGCTTGGGAAGTCTCAGGGTGTTCTGATTGTGCATCTCAATTGAGCCACGTATGCATCGTGTCATGGCGTAGATCGCCACTGTCTGTTTGCTCAAGGACATGTTTGCATTTTTCTGTGTTCACCATAGGACTACCAGAACAAGTTTGTGGATGATTTGGTGTGTGATTTCATGCTGCTTTGCCGTAATAGGTACCTTTAAAACAGGTTTAGTAGTTGTGTAGTTAGCCTAAAAGGAGTAATATATTGTGAGCGTATTTGGTTTAAACTTTACTATTCAGCAAAGAAGCCTGAATTTAAGCTTTTTTGTGTTGCCAAATTAGAAGGAAATACTGTTAACTCTGCTTGTTTGCTTTTGACAATTGTCCAACAGATTTTAAAGTTATTTTTCTGAACCTGACTTGTTTGCCTTTCCCTCTTCTCACAGAAGCCTAGTCTCAGAACTACTAGCTACCTGTAACCACTAAGATTCCTGTGAACTTAATTTACCTGTCAATCCATTTCTCTGCACAGCAGAAAGCTTAAGGAAGAAGAGGTAAAACCAGATCAACACTAGCAAATAAAATGAATGACGAAAGACCTTTAAAAGCATTACTGAAAATAACAGGAAGAAATACTTAATGTGCTAAATTCTATGTATGAGATCTCTAATGTACACAGTGCACAGTTTCTCTAGCTCAAAGTGTTCTATCCCGTTTAAAGGTAAATAAAGTTATGAAGCTAAAAGTTATCTGGTTTTCCTTTTAGTTTGTGTGAAATGTGCTGTGCAAAATCCGTATTATTATCCATTGTTGTCCCTTGCTAGGAAATAGTTTTTGCCCTTAAACTAACATGGACAGATCAACAGTGTTTCAACAGTTTAAAAAATCATGTCAGTATTAGGAAAAAAAAGAGGATTTAATATATTCATACTACCTTTCCATGGTACTGGTAGTGTGAGCAAAGCTCAGCATACTTCAGGACTGAGTTCAGGAGTGGGCAGTGCAGTCAGCATTTGCTGTAAGTATGAATCTATTCACAAGCAGAATTCCAGAATCTGAAATAATGGTGAATATTTTGACTTTGTTACAAAGTGACTGCACAGGATCTGTCTACCTGCAGAGCTAGTTTGGGTGAGTGGTATGTGTAATCATACTAACCCATTTTTCATGGAGTAAGGCAACATGCTACATTACTGTTAAGCATGCAAAACCTTTTTGGTGTTTAGGTGTGGAAAGAGCGTTCAGTCTGGTCCAGGTGGTGAAAGTGTGCGCTTTTCTAGGCTTTCACAGGAAAAGAGGGAGGTGCTAATGGGAGCATAATTGCCAATGCCATGATGTTATCCAAATAAACTAATTTTAATTGCTACTTAATTGTCCTTTTTAGAACACTGGGAGTGTGATCACAGTACTGTAGCATACTGAGTATAGTTTCATGTATGAACATAACGGTGCTATGGTGCTCAGACTGCCCTGGCTCCAGTTGAGAGTGTATCTTTTTCTTTGCTGTGTCAGAAGATAATTTTTGAGACATTTTTCAAGCCTTTGTAGTGATGATTGCTGAAGAGCTTAGTGTTTGTTGTTGCAAGAGATAAGTCCATTACTCAGTAAAGCAGTAAAACATAAAGAGGGGTGTGATACTGGAAAAACACATTGTTTAGGGTGTGTTCAGTAGGTTGTCTGCACCAAAGATGTAATCATACTACCATCTCTGGAATGCATGGAGGCAAGATGTGACGAGTTAAGGTAGTGGCTTCTGTAGCCTTGCTGCTCTAGATACAGCACAGGGGAAGTAGTGCGAGTCCAGTAGCGGTTGCCATAATAGATCATGACACTTCTGATGTTTCAGCCTTTCCTTGTCATGGAAGAAAATAATTTATCTTGTCAACTGTTCTAGTTACTAGTTCTTGAGTATTACATGGGGGCCAGAAGCAGTCTTTCTGCCTTTCTTCCTGATCTGATAGTTTTCTGGAAGTGCAGCCTAAGGTATCGAAGCTTATCAGACTAAGAAAAGGAACTACGAAAGATTATTTCAGCAGGCCTTGTCTTACTGTGATGACTGCCGAGGTGTTGTGGTGCTGTGGAGTGGGTAAAGGCAGGTTAGTGAGACAGGCAGGTTGGAATCTTTCTGAGAAGCAACATCGCTGTACTGAAGAAGAAACTCATGGTGCTGCTGTCTGCTCTAAGTTTTTAAATGCTTGGAGCTTAAGAATTGTATGAAAAATTACTTAAAATGAGAAGGCTGTCTATACGGTATAAACTCTTTTAGCAAGAGTGTAAAGCTGTAAATAAGTTGGATACTTAATAGGGGTGTTGTTAGTGTCCAAACTGAATTCTGGTTCATGCAGTGTTTCATTTAACACTGAATTAGTCATAAAGCAATGAGTTAAAATGCTGAGAGCAGGCAATAATTTAGTCACTGTGTTAGTAAATTTTACAGGGTGACTTCTTAAATGGCAGCTTTGGGTCCACTGAGTAATTGCATTGATAGTACCCTAAATATACCTGTCTATAAGAAGTTAATCACATTTTTAAGACTGAAGTTTTGTTTTGTGAAATGCCATCAGACTGTTTCTCTCTTCAAAGATAAGCAAATAAATGAGTTGCTGCAGCAAATGCCTATATATTTATAGAACAGGTTCTCTGAAGTCTATTTGTTCTCAAATATTTTTCTCTCCACAAAGTTACTTTGTGCTTCCCTCTTTTTTTCAAATAAAAATAACTTTCTCAGTAGGATTAAGTTTCAGGTACTATTTACCTTACAGGCTGGTATTTTTCATGCATGTTGTTTTGTGTTCTGGAGCTTCTTGCAGTAATAATTATTTTTATCTCAATATAGAATAGTCATGTAGCCTATTAGTATGTTCTCTCTTTTTTGAATTTATTAGGTACACTGTTGCAATTTAAAACCGGTCTTGCCATCCCATTTTATGTCAAAATGGTCTCTTTGGACAGGCAGACATAATAGGGATACAAGGCAACAGCGATATAACAGTCGATCAGTGTAGTAAGTGGTGTCTGCAGTGCTACTGTCTGTCTAGTCAAGGCTAAATATTTTGTAGGCATGGCAGAGATGATGAGTCTGCTTCCAGGAAGCTGTCCCATCCCAGTTATGTTTTCTTCTTCATTTACTGTCTTGTGTGGCATCATCTCCTCCTGTGGGGGATTTGCAATTCACAGTCAATAATGCAATAATTGTTTGTTTCAGATGACAATTAAAGGGCAAGAGACTTCCATATAATACCATTTCTATTTTTTTAGTTTTTGATGTTGGCTACTTGTTCTTTAGTAAATAAGTGTCCTTTCTACTTCCTTTCTTTCTAAATTTGCTAAGGCACATTTTGAAAGCATTGAAGACCTACGAACCTTATCTCCCTAACTACAAGCTTGGCTATTGCCTCCTATACTTCTCTAGAAGCCTTTTCCCTTAAGACTTATTCCATCATAACTTTCCTGTTCAAAGGTTTACATTGCTAGATATACCTGGATCAGGATGAAGTAATGAAACATAATGGAAGAAAAATAATAAGTGAAAGAAAAGCCACCCATGATTTTGCTGATGCGAGAGTTCACTGTTAGCAGTAGATGCAAATTACATGATTTTTACAAGTCATGGAAACTTCTGTGGCAGCAGATCATCAGTCCATAGGATCTTGGGGATTTATATACTTTTTTCCCCTGCTCCCAGTCTACTGACCAAATTAATCTCCATCTCTGTTACTGTTTCATCCTTTAAAAATGTTTTAGGTGGATTGCTTTATTTTTTGATGCCTTTTGAAAAGCAGTCAAACTACAGGAATTGGTTGATAACTCTTCAGATTTTCATTACAGCAACCTAGGACTGTCTTGAAAAAATGAAACTCTCTAGAATGCTTTTGACTTAATTCCTTTTCTCCTGAGTCCCTTTGTACAGTCAGTGGTGTTTGTGTTCAAACTGCAGGCAGGATTAGAGGCCAAACGGTTTTTCTTACTTGTGAAAGGCTGAGTTCTTCCAGAGCAAGCGAGGGGAAATTTTTGCGTTAAACACTTGAGTTGTTTAAAGATTGACTATTGTAAGTTAATTTTGTTCAGATCAGAGAGTTGGAAATATGTTTGGCTAATTTGGGGGGAGGGGGATGTTTTTAGTTTAAATGTTTGTAAACCCTTCCTCCTCATAGTAATGCCTATTCCTCTGGCTTTCATAGCAATGGTTTCTAGACTTTTGGAGAAGCAAATTGCTGGAAACCACAGGTTTTCTTATAAGCTCTTAGTGTAGTTACATAAAAATGGTTCTGCTGGTGCAGTAGATTACCTGCAAACTGCTTACAGGTGTGGTTTGGGGAGTCTCTGTTACAGAGAGTTGTCAAGTAATCTGTTCACATTGATCTTTCCAGTTAAAGGCCCATATTTATTATTTTCCTGGTTTTTTGTTTGCTTTCCAGAAGTAATATTCTTGCTTTAAAGTTTTCTGGATGAGTTTCATCAGTGTACTCCGTGCACCGCCATCGTTTGAACAGCTTAAGAGAGCACTATGTTTACTGCTTGTTTTAGGAATTTTTCAATCATATGTTTTGATGTGCTGACCAACATTGGCAATGGTCAATTTAAGTATAGCACTTGAAATCACTGAAAGTGAGGAAAACTTGTGGGTTGAGATAAAGGCAGTTTAACAGTCAAAGCAAAAGCCATACATGCAAGCAAAGCAAAGCAAGGAATTCATTTACTGCTTCCCATTGCTAAGCAGGAGTTCAGCCATCTCCAGGAGAGCAGGGCTCCATCACACCTAATGGTGACTTGGGAAGACAAACGGCATCCCTCCAAACGTCACTCTCTTCCTTCTTCCCCATTTTTATATACTGAGCATGACATCCTATGGTCTGGAACATCCCTTTGGTAAGTTGGGAACAGCTGTCCCAGCTGTGTCCTGTCCCAGTCCCTTATGCACCCCTAACTCGTTTGCTGGTGGAGTGGTGGGAGAGGCAGGAAAGGCCTGGAAGCTATATAAGCACTGCCCAGCAGTGACTGAAACATCCCTGTGTTATCAACGCTGTTTCCAGCACAAATCCAAAACATAGTCCCATTCTAGCTATGATGAGGAAAATTAGCTCTACCCAATCCAAAACCAGCTCAACATTTACAAGTATTTACTTTTAAAACTTTTACAAAGAGATTATAATATGTTCCACGACTGAAGAGGAATTATGCTGCGAGCACTGAAGACCAGCGGCTCAGTGGGGCTGCACAGGGTGGTCATTACCAGGTTCCTCCCCTTTCAAGTGGTCCGGTGAATTCTGATAGTGGGGTGTAAAGCTGGACTTTGGTTGGGTTCCACATGCAGTTCATGTCCTTTGATGCTGGTATAATTTGACTGCTTCAAGATTGTTTTCTCTCTTTTTTTCAGTGAGGTTTATATGGCTTGACTTTATTATTCCTTCCTAGCACCTTGTATTTTTGCTCAGTAAGTGTTTACTGCAGCTTTACTTGTCCATTGGAATTCACCCTCCTGACCCCAAGTTTGTCGTATATACAGTTCTATTTATATTTTTAAAAAAGAAGTATTAAAAAGCCCTTTAAGAACTCGTATGAAGGCTTTGATTCTGCAGTGTCCATTTAGTTCAGCAGCAGAGGAGAAAGTTGTGTATTTGGCTCCCCCCCACCCTGCCAAGGCAGAACCCGGGATATGAAGTTTGGAGTGTCACAGTCTGCAAGCTGCTGCTGGCAATGAATGGCATCTGATTTCTCTTCAGCCTGCTAACCCTACTGTTAGTGCAGCTCTCTTGCTGTTTCTGGGATGGCCATGGAAATCTGCACGGAGGTCTATGCAAACTGCCTGTAGTGACATGTAGAAATACTCAGTTCTGCTGATTTTCATCATGAGGCAGTTGTGCATGATAAATTGTGAGCACGTTTTTAGTATTGCTATTACTCCTTCGTTGTGGTCTCTTTAACCTCAAAAGGAAACAGAAATGTTTCATAACCTGGCAGAGAGGTTGCTTCAGTTTCTCCTCTGTGGCTGCCAGATCCAAAAGCTAATGACAAACGTTATAGAGAATCTTTCAGAATTTGAATATTTGGTGTGATATGAGTCATGAGTGAAATCTCACTTGCTGTCAATTGTTAAAGTAGTAGCAATATTCTACTGTAATTTCATTGCTGGGGTGTTGCAGTCATTCTATAGCTTCTATCTACACGACTGCAAGCACGTGTTTGCTGCTGAGCAAAGTATCCTGCATCTTGGAGAGAGATGAAATCCTGCAGTACTCCTGTCTTGTAACAGGACTTACATTGTGCCAAAAGACAAAAACTTTTCTGCTTTCTCACAAATATGAAAAAAATATAGCAGGTTTTGGGATTCCTTCCCTATGGATTTGAATTATCTTGAACAGTTGAGCAATAGAGCAGTATCTCTTTCCGTGATATTGAGTTCATCTTATTAAACCAGCTGTATCCATCTGAACAGCTTTTTTTGAGTGTCTTTTTTAATCATTGGTGCTATTTTTGTTCTAATTACCTAACAGTGCAAGTATTTGAGTATGAGAATGTTGAGGTCAGAGTCCATAACAAGGAGATCTTTTTAAAATACTTTCAGTAAAGTCTGGCATCCTGTGGCAAGATTGGAGTTTGAGAGAACTAATCTTTTTTTCCTTTTTTGTTCTTTAGCATCTGCTACAATAACCATTTTGCTTCCAGTCTTTCATCTCAACACTTCAGCCACAGGCTTAGTTAATGAACAATGAGAAGTGTACACCGGCAGAGTCACCTGCATATGATCCAGTAATTTGTCCATGTAAGGTGACTGACACTTCAAACTTCTGAAACTAGATTGTTGTGCTTCAGTTTCTTTTGAGTTGCATACATCAGTTTTTAGTCCTGATTTCATTTCAGCATTCATGGTCTTTCAGTAAATAAGTGAAAGCTCTTGTTGTGCTCAAACCTCCCAAATACCTGAAATGCCTCTTGGAAGGTGTCTTAACCTCCAAACTGCAGAGACTCCCTTTAAACACTTAAAGCTGTAGTGTTTGTTTGTAGTGCAGTGGCATAGGTAGATAGAAAATTGTATATAACCTTAAATGTAAAATGTTTCAGGAGAAATGGTCATCACTGTTTTTCACTTTGCCTTTCAATCTTTTTTCTAATGAAAAACTAGCTACAAAGTTCTATGTGTTGCATTTTGAGGTGATAGAAAACAGCTTCAGTGTTCCTACCCAAACACACTGACAGTGTCTAAAATTCTGGTATTGAAGACTCTATTTATTTAATATTATGCAGTACTGTATTTCAAGAGTTAAAAACATTCCTTATTCATAAGGTCATTTCATGCTTTGTTGTAATACCTTTTTTCATTTTTATAGCTTATGTTAACTTTTGGTTGTTTAATAGACTGCATCTGTATTCCAATGATATGATTAAGGCTGGGTGTTCTGGTCTAGGAACTAACAGATGACATGACTGAGGTGATGTTTACACACTGTGGTTTAAGCTGCGTTAAAGACAGCAGTGTGTTAAGTAGTGTGTTTGGTAGGAAGGTTTTCTTGGCAAGTGTGGACAGGTACTTTTTTCTTTTTTTTTGGTCCCATATTGTATAATTTGAATAAGTCTTTGGCATCTTTCTGCTTTAGGCAAGGGAAAATGTGTTTCTTAATTAAGTCGTAGTGTGATTTGACGGTTCTCTCCTATGAGCTCTTAAGAACAACAGAGGAAAACATAAATTACCAGTTTTCAGTGCTGTAGTTGAAAATAAATGCTGTCACATTGCTTGCTAGTAAATCTGTTGGAAAAGAACTGTGTCTTGTTTGTGCGAAGTATTTACTCTAATAGTTGGATTTTATTGGAAGTTTAAAATTTCCTTTATTTGCAAAGCCCAAAACATTCACTAGTGTTGTCTGAGTTCCATCTGAAAGCTGTGTTACAAATGTGAGTCAAAATAAGTCAAAAAAAATAGCAGTGCTTGTTTTATCCTACCACTAAGCAGTATCTCTCAGGAGCTGCCTCTGTTTATCTTTTAAGTTGATTGCTTTTGCTGTGATCTTCTGCTTTATCTCCCTCCTCTGCTAAACGTTCATACTTCTGAGGAACATAGAGCAGTACGTCATAGAAAGCTCTTTATTTTCTTATTGAAGGACAGGATTTTCCCCATAAAATGTGTTATAGACATTTGAATTCTCTGTTAAAAGAATGTTTTGGATGAGCTGTTAGTGAAGAACCAACTGTTACTCAGGTGTTTGCTTTAGTTGGTTTCTAGATACTATGCTGCTTTGATGATAACTTCTAAAAGCTCTGTTATAGCTCTAATCCAGAAGTAAGTCTCTAACCTGCTCTGTTTCTCTTCATGCTCACAGCAGTGGTGATTTGTTCCGTGGATTTCCTAGAAGAGTAAATAATCAGAATAGGAATGCTGGTTGTGAGAGTATAATTTCTTGTGTGCCATGAATAGGAATAAGGCTGCAAAAGCCTGTTGCGTGCACTTCAGCATGGCTGTGAAGGAGGGCAGTGAAGCAACTGGTGACTGATCCTGTTTCGTCTTTTGTCTTTCACGTGGCTTGCGGTGGCTTTGGCCTTAGTTCCCTGGCACTTCAGAGACTCCAGCAACTGTCATGCAGCGATTACACATTCTGCTTTGTGTTGCATGTTTGTGTCCCTTTTGTGCAGGAGAAATTCAGCTGGATTCAGACAGGCGATGAGTGTCTGGGCTGTTGGTTCTGCTGTGCTCAGCTGTCCTTGTGAACAGCCAGGCCCCCCTGTCTGCGGGCTCCCAGAGGTGCAGTGGGAGCCCGAACCACGTGGGCGGCAAGGGCGGCTCTGTCCAGGGTGCTGACAGACTGCGGCACTGCCGCTGAGCTGGTGACCTTTCCCTCGGGAACAGTTTCCTTTTCACAGGAGGGGTTACCCGCATCCCTAGCTACCCACACAGTCAATAACTTATTTGTAGCTTTTGGGTACAAAGCTGTTTTTGGCTACAGAAATCACAGACTTTGGGGATTTTGTGGTGTAGCAGAATATACAAGTTAATAGCAGGTACATCAAAGAGAAACTTTATCAGAGACTTTAAAGAGTGTCTTTTAAGTAGTGCTGGCCCTTGAGGTGGTTGCAAAGGGTTATAATGATGATAAAAACAGTTTATTCAAGAATATATCTGCTTCCCTGTAATCATACCAAAGTGGTCCATCAGCTTTTGATGCAAAAGCAATGGAAGGAGGCATTCTTCAGTCATTGGATAAATTGGAAAAGTGCAATACATCTTTAAAATAGCAGTGGTTTACTTCAGGTGTTGTTTTATATTGCTTGTATAACTAGTATCTACATACGGTCAAACAGACAGCAGTTATGGCTAGAAACTGGAAAATGTTACCCCTGAAATGTGCCTGAGGTGTTAAAGGATTTCCTTTCCCATTACTCCCAAGTAAGACTTACTTAAATCTTACTGTTACACTTGACTAAATGTTTAGGCTTCTTAAAAAAAAAGTAAAAGTCTTAAAGTAAATTGTTGATTTAGAAAGTCTGCTGTTAGAAACTTGTATCAGTGTAAATTGTGGAACACCAGAATGTGTAATTTAAAAATTTGTTTTTATTTAATGAGACTCTGTTATGACGTGCTGACTGTAAAGCCATTTGGAATTTTAAGAATCAATTTATGTTCATGATAATAGTTTTCTGCATTAATGTGGACTTTTGCTTATTTGATGCTTTTTCATCTGTTTGAAGAATTTTGCAATGAGACGTAGCAATACAATTGTTGTGCTATAACTTCAGTAGATACTGTTCTAAAGGAAAAAAGTGTGCCTTTTGTGTCTTGAAAAATTTATCTCTCATAAGCACTACCTGAGACAGGAATGTTAATATAAGCTGGTTAATTTTTATATATATTTTTTTTCCTGTGTTAGCTGGAGATACAGATGATCCTCCAAGAATTACCCAAAATCCTGTCATTAATGGGAATGTAGCAATGGCTGACGGGCATAACAACACTGAAGAAGACATGGAAGATGGTAAGTAAATATTTGATAAAAATATGTAGTTCGTGGGATTTTTTTATGGTTTTTGAGGACAAAATGGTCCATATCTTACCTGTATCCTCTGAATTGCAGCTTATTAAAAAAAAATGAGACTCTCTGCTGATTTTCCGTATAGGCTTCTTTTTAACATAGTGATACAATACTGTTGGACACCTGAGGGCTCGGGATTTTTTCCCTTACTCTTTCTAGGTACTCATTTAATAGTTGCTGCAAGTGGTGCTGACCACTGTTACATTTTGTGATACATTGCTCTACACGTACTGCAAATGGTGCCTTGCTGAATAGCAATTTTGTCAGAAATAGAATTCCTTCAGGACGTTTCGAACACTTACCTGTTCTGCTTTCCTGTCACATGACAGCTGTGATCAGTTTTTATCTTTGTAGGATGTCAATGGTAACTATTCTGTTAGGGAACATTTTTTTCCCTTCAACTGTAATGCCTTTTTACTTGCAAATGCAAAGGAAGAAGTCTGTATTGGTGTCCTGTTAATAAAAGGGGACAGCGATTGCGTTTTTGAAATGTTTTCTGTTGGTCTGTTAAATAAAAATAAGGGTGTACAGTTTTTTTGTGTAACAAAAGATAAAATAATTTTAGAATAGATGTGTCTGAGCTTATTTAAAGAGAGATAATGAGTTTATAATTTACTGAAGGCTGTTACATTTAGTGAAGAAAATGTACAATGGTATTTCTTAGGAGATGATATGCAGGGCATCTGCTCTTATTTTGAAGGACTAAATAGAATTGAACTGGGAGAAGGAAGAAAATACGACTAGGATTTGTTCCTATCTGCTTCCTTACTTCATGTTTTCTTGTGAGAGTATGTTCAGGACTAAGCTTAAATATTTATTTATATTTGTGCAAAGTGATCAATTTTTTTTTTTTGAGAACAGTCATAGTTTGAGGTTATATATCAAAAAGTGTTTAGTTTCATGTATTCAAGGAACGTACAGAATACTGATAGAAATTAGTTCCATGAAGAGAATATGGCTTAAATTCAGGACAAAAGCATCTCATGATTGGATTGCCTCTATATCATTGGACTGTTCCTATGATCAGATTCTCACAATGAAGTAAAAAGGAGGTCTGCTTAGCCTATGATCTCTTTTTTTTGTCTGATCTTATTTGGGGCCTTTGATTTCTTGCTCAGAATAACTAGCAGAGACTGAAATAGGGAATTATGTTTTTGTCAAAAGCAAATTAACAATTATATATACGATGTTAAGTATCTTTGTCCGGCCATGGTATTTGGAGATTGGCAAGAAAAGGTCACGTGGGATGATGCCAACAGCACTGTTGAACTTCTGTTCTCAGTAACGATGTTTGTAGGTAGAAAGCCTGGTAGTGTTTGCTATCATTAAAGCCAGTGGATAACACATTGGTCAATTAGTACAAACATTCGTCTGGAAGTTGGTCCATATGTGCTTGCACAAATTAAACCAAAGGGACTTAAGTTTCAGGAATAGCTGATGAAACCCAGACCATATTGAGGATGGCAAGTAATCATACGTACACCTCTTCATTCAAAATAACGTTGACTTTTTAACTAAAAAGCTACTGTGAACCATTTTTTGTCATTTACCAAATATTTAACTCTTCTTGAAGAGCTGGGTATGGAGGTGTTGCAGGAAGGAAGAGGTAGTATCTGAACTTGTTCGGCAAAAGACTTGTGAAAGGTCCTACCATTGTGGTAATGCTTGTCTTTGTGGACTTATATTATGGCCAGGAGCTTTGGTCCACTCTGCTGTGGGACATCTTTCAGGGTTAAAATGGGATTATTAAGCAATGCTCTAATAGGTCCTCATTATCATGTTTGAATAAGGAGTGTCTCGCTGTGTCTTGGTGCCCTGATGGCTCTGCGCTGACACAGATAGAAAATACTGTTATTGCAAAATATTACAATTGCAAAAACATTCCTGATGACTTGTGTCATCTAAGGAGATGATGCCTCTTTTCCGAGCCTTGTAATTCGGATTAGTTGCCTGCTGTTACATTATTCACACATCAGTGCAATTGCTCTCTTGCCGTTTGTTCTCTTACTATCCTGATTTGCAGCGTATATAATGGACGTGTGTAATGGACAGCTTGGAGATTCACAAGATAGGGAAAAAAGAAGGGAGGGAGACATTAGTGTCTTTGATAAACATGCATTGTTTTTCATTGCTGTTATTCATGACAAGTGGGACCAATCTGAGCTGTTAAAGAATTTGTGAAGAGAATGTAGATACTTCTTCAGTGAAAACCTCCATAAGTTTTTCTGCAAAAGGAGTTAAGAGTAGGGTAAAAGCTTTATGCTTTCAGCTGGGTCACAGAAACCAGCTTTCTGCTGAGTCTCTGAGTTGAAAAAACTTTTTGGGTGATTTTGTTCTTCCTGCTTAGCACAAAAAGAAGTGACTGAGAAGGTTGGAAAGAAGTGTAGCTCTCGTCCCCTTTGCTAGGCAACTAACTACAGGCATTGTGAAGAACTCCTAATGAGGGCAGCAGCAGACCACCAACAGGACTTTCAGATGAGTCTGTGTTCTCCCAGGTGGTTTGACTAGAACCTATTGTTGCTATGTGTGATGTCTTGGCAATTAGAAGGAACCAGCTGAAGGAATTTGCTATGCTTTGTACTGAGAATGACTCAACGAAAGCAAGCTTTGTAAGCCAGTATAGTGGCCTCTGCAAGCAAAAAATAATAAAAATGAGGCTCTGATCAAATTTTATTCGCAAGTGCATCAATATTCGAAACAGCACATAGAATAAATTCCCTTAGAAGTTCAAGTTCAAACAGAAGGTCCCTAGCTAAACATAAAGTCACTGCTTTGCAATTACCTACTGAAGTCTCATTTCTGTAAAGAATTGGCAGAGGCTAAGAGGCTTTCAGAAGCGTCAGTCTTAGCCCTATGCTAGTATTGCATGCTCTGTTTGGATCATTATTAAAATATTCATAGAACATTCAGCCAGTTTCTCCATTAATAATTCAGATTCAGAATATTTTAATAACCTCGATGTACTTTAAAAGTAACAACTTTTACTAAGAGAATAAAGAAATGTGCTTTTCTCAAAGGTATGAACACTTAAATATGTATTTCAGTCTTAAAATGAATCATAGTCTTTATTTGGATCTCTGATTTGAAGGATCTTTGTTGTATCAAGGTGCTAATTGTGACATTCGTTTTGTCAGTGAAAAAAATCTTTTCCGTGTAGCGAATATGATCCCTTGCATGAAATTGCACCAAGTATTGTCAGCTGGTTCTGTTCCTTTTAATTTTGTTCATGATCTTGTGTTATATTTGTAGTTTCAGGGATTTATAGTCTTACCAGTCACTACTAGATTATTCTGCTGCCAATTGCAGTCTTTTGTTGGGAACTGGTGGACACATTTGTGATAGCGAAAAAAGAGTTTACTTATTTATGTGCTCAGAATACTCACCACAATATTTAGATTTCGATTTCTAATTTAAGTCATGTTTTAATCAATTACACTTGTTAAAAATATGGGCTTTCTGGAAGCAAAGGAAGGTTGTTACTTTGAGGGGTTGTGTTCTGTATTTTTAAAGAAATTTTATTTAAGGATTGACCTGTGTTATGAGGCTACATTTTTGTGGAGTAGTTACTAGTGATTGCTCAAATATTTTTGAGGAGCACCTTTCCCTGGTGTGCTCTCGTGCATAGGCTTTCCTGAAAAGAAATCAAGAAATTCAGGCAAACTTTTTCTGAAGCGTCTGCAGATGCTGCGTGGGCTGCTGTTTTTAGCTGATGCTGTAGCAGCACTCCTGCATCCTGGTACTGAAAAGTTCTGAAAGCTGCATCAAAGGAAGCAGAAAGCAAACTTGGTCAGCTAGGTTTTTGGAAGCTTAGACTAATCTCAGAAGTAGTGGTTTTGCTCATGGATAGAGAGGTGTTCTTGAGCTGGTTTGGGATCTGTTTTATCATTCTATGTCAAAGCTTCCTAGCAATTGTGGACAAAACTTGTTAATTTTCTGTATCTAAGTGTATAATCTTTACAATGTTGCATCTTGTAATCAAGACAGTTTAATTTTTGTAAGTAAGGTAGGCAATCAGGACTCACCTGATTTTTGAAAACCATCATTCAACACTGTCTCTGGTGCCGCACAGAACTTTCTAAGTGAACAGCTGCTTTACAAGTACAAATATAAAATATTTGTTGTATAATGTGTACCTTATCATGTAACTTCATGATCTGTTTTCTGGCTTGGTGTCATCATACCTCAGTGTTTTTGGTATTGGGTCTGACTGTACATGTGACATCTCTGCTTCACTTCTGCATCATCCGTGGGTGCTGTGAGAAAGGGGTCTGACCATGGGTGCCGTCTGCTGCCCGGTGCGCTGCTCAAACCTCCTTGGCCCAGCAGCAAATCTTTCCATGTTGGAAAAGTGTCAAGTTAGAACCAGAGGAAAGGAGTGTCTTGTGCATGCTCTGTACTTCATCCCTGCCCTCTAAAATTCTTGGGAGAAGTTGCAGGTTTTCCCTCCCCATGTGCAATGAGGCACGTCGCAATAGAGCCCAGCCTTGTGCCCTCCTGAAGCTGTCACCCTGTTAGAGCTGTGTGCTCAGAAGAACAGATTGTGGTATATGAAAACTGGATATGTGGGAAGAAGGCAAAATTAGTTTAATTGTGTGTGTCAAAATAAGCTATTTAAGAAAAAAGTATCTTGTTTAACTTTGGTTTACACCACTAAAAATCTCTCTCAAATTTTCACATGCCATGAAGAATGTAGCATCCTACTCTTGACCTGTTCTTCGTCAAAGGCATATGGGATTTCAAAAGAAACCCCAACCTACCAGTAGGGTTCCTGTGTTTTGAAGAGATACTATTGCAAATGGAAAACAAGTAAATGGTGACTTGGTATCAATAGGGCAGTTAAACAGAGAAAATCCGTTGCACATCTGGGTTCATGCAAGGAGCTGGCTTGCACTGGAAGACACTGCGCAACAAGAGGAGTTAGAGTGGGCTGTGATTTATGTTACGAAGCATTTGATGTCTCTGTCTTGTTGTACCCACTGCTGTATAAGCAATTTGAGTGGTAGCAAATTCTAGTGCTGAAGAATTATTTAAGCAATGCCATTGCAGTGCCTTTCAAAATGAAAAAATTGAACCTTCAGTTGCTAAGGGGTTCAGTGCCTCTCAGGGTTTGGTTAGTTTGTTTTTTTGGTTGCTTCCAATATCCCACTACAGAAACCGTGCTCACATTGTGTGATTTTTGAAAATGATGTTTTGGAGTGAAGAGCACCAGTTTTTTTAAATAGTTTTGTGTGTGTATGTGTGTTACAGATACAAGTTGGCGATCAGAAGCAACGTTTCAGTTTACAGTTGAACGCTTCAACAGATTAAGCGAGTCAGTTCTCAGTCCTCCCTGCTTTGTACGGAATTTGCCGTGGAAGATCATGGTTATGCCACGACTCTACCCGGACAGACCACACCAGAAAAGCGTAGGATTTTTTCTTCAGTGCAATGCTGAATCTGATTCCACGTAAGGTCCTTTTAATTATTGTACAGGTCCTCATTTGATATGAGTTACTCTGTTTTGCAAGGAATACAAACTTTAAAAAAACCTGTTTTATCTAACTTTCTGCAAGAGGAAAGAATTTTTTGGAAAGAGTTGAGTCGTCTTCTTCCCCACCTGTCTAAATCACAGAGCATAAGAGTAATCCTCTCTATAGAAGGAGCTAAAAGTAGCTTGTGAAGCTACAAGTTTGTGGTAGAATTTAGATATATTTCTGTTTGACTGCTGGAGGGGGAAGTCTTTGACAGTTTTCTGGGTTTATTTCAAATCGAAGTGATACTGGAGCTTCTCTTAACCTGCTGAGCTATAAATCCTGCCCTGTAAGTAACAGCTGGCAACTGAGACAGAGCGGTGTATGAGGTCATCAGCTTCTTAAATGGAGTTTGTCACTCATCAAGAACATGTACATGATCTTACCTTGCTGAGTCCTGCATGCAAATCAAAATTGGTGATTTTTGACTGCTTTTGTAAGTAAGATGGAAATTGTTTTAAAATACAAAATACAAAATACAAAATAAAAACTCCTGGGGAAGCCTATCCAGCTAGAGTGCAGACCTCTCGTAGGTATCCTTTCCAGTATGGTGACTCCATTCTTGCACCAAATCTCACACAACTTGTTGTTCTCTCCGAATAACATTACCCTATTCTGGTGTTCTTGAAACCTAAAAGGTGAGTGCTCAGTGCAGAAAGTAAAGAAGAAAGTTGTGAATGTATTACGTAGTCATGGGAGAAATGGCTGACATGCAAGTAGTGACAGGAAAAGGATAATGTGATCTTTGAAAATATCAACCAAGGTGCAGCTGGTGGAACAAAGCAAGAGTAATGCAGCTGCATGAGGCAGTGACAAGACCTCGTCTGACCTGATACTGTGATGGTCGTGCACAAATGGGATGAATTGGAACAGGAATGGTCATAAGGAAGTGCTGATGAGAAATTTATAGTACTGGGGAGTTTGTCTTGTGACAGAGAGGGTAGAACTACCTCCTCCTTTTCTTAGTCAAAGACTGAGTTATCATATTCTGTAGACACCAAAACTAACTACTTCGAGTTGGCCTATCCATCTGCACTGAAGTCGATTAGAAATAGCTCACCTCAGAGAGCAGTTAGGTTCTAAACCACTGTTCCTACTGCCCAACAGGACTTTCTTAACAGCAATACTACCTTAAGAAAATCTCCATCCCAGCTTCAAGTTCATAACGTGGCTTCAGAAAGCCCCAGGGGTTCGCACCTTCAATAGCAATTAACCAAATCTTAACATCTATTAAGAAAAAAGAAATCCTGTACATGAAAGTAATGTACCAAAAATCCATAACAAAACCATTATTTTATTAATTATGAAAATCTTTGTTTTGAATAAATTCCAAATATTTCTTCTATACTTACAGATCATGGTCTTGTCATGCACAAGCAGTTCTCAAGATAATAAACTACAAGGATGATGAAAAGTCATTCAGTCGCCGTATTAGTCACTTGTTCTTTCATAAGGAAAATGACTGGGGCTTTTCCAACTTCATGGCCTGGAGTGTAAGTAATGGGACACATATTAATCTGTTACTGGAGAGGAGAAGTTTTAAATTTTCACTCCTGAATACTGAGATACTTGTAGAAATGTTATTTTTTCCAGGCTGTTATTTTTTTGTGTCATTGATGTAGATTCTTTTTCAATTTCTTACAAATTTCTGTACTTTATTGTTGATTGCTTTTACTGAGGTTGTGATTTAAATACTCCCTCATTATTTTCTGCATATCTGAATACTTGTTTTTTGTTTTCGCTGTGTAAAACTCAATGTCATTCTGAAGCAACATAGATTTTTTTGCATTTCCATGTGTTGCTCTGTATATGTGTACAAATATTAAATGTCCTAATAGTACTGCTGGGGCTTATTTTGAGTTGAAGAAGCTTTGTAAGCATTTTGAAAGTTTGGCTGAAATAATGTCCAGAAGAAGCAGAACCACTATTTTGTGGTTCTTATTCACAGAAAATTGAAATAGTACTGAAAATCTTAAAAGCCAGGAGCAAGTTTCCTGTATTGAGACATTAAAAAAGAGCTGAAGTGTGTTAAGCTGAAAAGCAGCTTTGTTGGTGTCCTTCAGTTTTTCTTCTTCAGTTTATTATTACTGATAGCTCAGGCTTGGAAATCAAGTGATGTCTAACTGGATGCGTCATTACAGTCACATTGCAAACTCCAGTTATCATGTTCGTGTGTCCTTCCTGTTTTGCAGGAAGTTACTGATCCTGAAAAAGGCTTTATAGAAGAGGACAAAGTTACTTTTGAAGTCTATGTTCAAGCAGATGCTCCACATGGAGTTGCGTAAGTATCTGTGATTAAAAATAAAATTATTAATTTTTATGCAGCTTGAGATTGCTCAAGTGTCTTGTGTTAATATTTGTAACTCCATTAGACATTCTCACTTTATCACTTCTAATTTTGAATTATCACATGCCAATATTTTTCATTAGCCACACAGATTTTTGTATAGGTTAAAGTTCCAGTTGCATTATTCAGCATAATGTTGTGGAACTTTAGCTTCTATACGAATTGACTTGAGATTTAACACCTCTGCAAATCTAAACTGTTTCTCATCTTACAGCTGATAAGGGTTTCAGACACAGTCAGGTGGCCCTGCTATCTGACTTGCCTTGGTTTACAGTTGTTTTAAAACTGCTTTATCTGAGTCGTTCGGCTTCATCTCAGTTGTAAACAAAGTGATTATACTGAAATGCAGACTTGCCCTTAAAAGTACATCTAGGTTCCAGTACACTTTCATAATATTTTTTCTGCCCTATACAACATCTTTAAAAAGAAAACTGAACAAAATCTCAAAGGATTTACTTACAAAGACTGCAAAGGCAGTAGTGAAGTGTAGTTTATTTGAACCTGAAGTAAAAGCAAAGAGTAGCTAATAGAGACCAGCAGTGCTAGCTTAGAACGAATGCTGTTTATTATAGTTAATACAGAACTGTCTTGTTTTTAACCATTAACTGTTTTGTAGGTGGGATTCAAAGAAGCACACAGGATATGTTGGCTTAAAGAACCAGGGAGCAACTTGTTACATGAACAGTTTGTTACAGACTTTATTTTTCACAAATCAGCTACGAAAGGTAATCATTACGTGAAAGAAAATAAGATTGCTAATTGATACATCCAATATGTTTTATTTATAAATGCTTCAAAAAAAGCTATACGTTTCTTTTGCTGCCTTGATCCTTTTGGAGAAGCCATGATTTACATGGTGATGCACATCTTACTTAAGGCTGAGTGCAGGAAGCTTCATTTTTTTTCTTGGAACATGAGCTTTTAGCTTTTGCAAGAGCAGACAGAGTGGTGAAGATCAAAGCTTAAGGGCTGTTTCCTAAACTGTATTTTGTGTTCGTTATGCTATGAATTGCTAGAGGGGGAAGAAAGGATGACTCTGCATCACAATTCCCTTTCTTGAAATAGTTAAAACAGAGAAGTCAGTTGCAACTTTTAAGCCTATAAACAATGTAAAAAAATAAACATGTACAACCTTTTTTTCTATCTTCGAATTTGTATTATACAGTTGAATTTTCTGTTATTATAGTTGGCATCTTTGTAGTGATGGAAAATGTTACAATTTCAGTAGTTTAAACAACTTAATTTTGTATATGCTTCATTCATATGGCTTTTTTATTTACTGTAGATGTTGTTTCTTTGCTGGAAGGGAAAAACTACTTAAATATCAGCTTAATAAATATCTCATCCAAATCCCAGATGAAACATACTGGATAACGTATAATTTTAAAATAATGCAGTATCTTTAATGGTATAAAAACATAAAAGATTACTTAATATTGGATTTGGGTACCTCGAAGAGGGGATACACTTAGGAAACAATATAAGTCAGCATCAGTTAGTTTATTGGAATGTCCTGTTGATCCTAATTCATCCTTTTGTGCATTCCTCTGCTTGTTGTATCTCTTAGTGAAAACTAACTGTTCTGATTTACACTTTCTCTTATGTGTACTAGTTGTTGTGTTTCTGTTAAGCTTGTCTTTCTCCAAAATATTGTGTTCTGATGTACCTGCCTCCCTCTCCCTTGGGTTTTCCACCATCCTGTCATTATTTCTATCACTGACCTGTAAGTGTCCCAGTTGGGATTTCTTTTCTATTTTGCAATGTGCTGCTTATTCTGAAGCACTGCAGAAAATAGTGCATCGAACTTCACAGCAACTGAGGTCTTAACAATGCTGTGTACAAGAAATAAATTCGTGCCTTGTTTTATTTACATGATGCACCTGTTTCTTTTTCTTCAGGAGATTCCATTATAATGCCTGTTCTTTTTGCTCAGCACTCAAAATGTTTGTGCGTTTTCTGATTTTGGACAGCCTCTCTTTGCTGTTGAAAGAAAATTGTGTTTTTAGAATAGCTACATCTAATCCAATTGAGCAGTTCCTTTCGAGACAGTCTTGTAGTCAGTAAATCAGTACGTACCATGGAGTAACTTTGTTCTGTGAAGAAGAGATTCTTTTTGTGATACAAATTTGTTTCAGCTGAGTTAATCTTTTCAGGCACTCCTCTGTACTTCTCCCCCAACTTCTAGATAAATACCAGCTTTTAAGGAGTGTTAATATCTGGATAGTGACTGTGTGAGACAGCTTGTTTTATTAGCTGAAACTGCAGCTTCCTTTTTGGAAATGTTACTGGACATGAGCTGAAATGCCCAATTCTTTGTTCATTTGTCAGGTTTTCAGAGCTCCCACAAACATAACAGACTGCAGAAGCAGTTTTGGACAACTTTAATGCTTATTTGCCATTATTGCAGATATGGAAAAATCAGTTACTCTCTTGTCTGAAAAAATGAATTTCTACAACATTTTTGTTCTCACTTTGAGCAAACTTGTTCCTCTTAAAACTGAGAACAATAAAATGTGGATTATCCTCAGTTAGCTCATCACCAATTCCATTATTTCTGTTAATCCTCCTTACTAAGAGGAAATGGTGATTTTTATTGCTGTTATTTAGAGCTTTGTGAACAGAGAAGTTGCTGTCAGGAGTAGAGCTGGGAGAGCCATGAACAATAGCAAAGGCAAGCATGTACTTATGGAAAGTCAGACTCTGGTGAAGCATGGGTAAGGATTGTTGGAGAGGTCCTTTCTTCTTTGCTCTGTTTCCAGACAACAGATGGGTGGTGCCTGGGTACTTGAAATTTGAAATATTAGCAACCAGGTGGCTTTGGTGGTAGGGAATAAATCAAAGGAACTCTCTCTTCAAAGCATGTCTTTATTTTTCTGTTTGTGGCTGGTAAATGCATGCTTAAATATAGTCCACCTAGACAGCGATAACTTCCCAAATGGGTCCAGGTTTGATCTTGGAGCATGTTACCTGAGTCTTCCCTTGTCTGCTCTTAGCGCCTGCAGCCAGTCAGCACTTGAGGGTGCATCCAGGCCATTTTAAAGCTCTTTTACTGGTTCCTTTGAAAAATTCCCTGCAATTCCTGAGAACATTGCAGAATGGATACTGAGATCCAGTTCAGTTCTTGAGAAATGTGTCATTCTCTGTTGTTTCACAGGCAAAAATTCAGGTGGCAATTTCTGTTTTTTTTTAACAGGTTATTTTCTCGTATGTTCTTTAGTATTGGAATCTTTATTTTTTCCTGTGTTATTACTTGATCTCCTTCCAGAGTTGTCTCTGTTTTCTTTAGGTGCTCATGCATAAATGAGCATCTTCCCGTGAATACCCTTCCTTTGCTGTTACTTTTCCCTAGACACATTGGTTTACACTTCGTAAAAAATAAATCTCATTTCAGTGCCTATTGAACTCTCATAATCCCTGTTTGTTCTATTTGTGTGATTTCTTTGTTCTAAGTCCTTCCCAGATCAGTATAATCAGTGAGTTGAATTGTTAAGCTGTTTATTTGATGGACAGTGATGACATTAGGTAGGAATGAATCTATCAGGGAATTGCAGAGCTTCCTCTGACAGCCTTGTCCTCCACGAGGACCATTTCTGGTTTTGTTACTTGTTGCACTTTATAGTTTCATGTTTTTGGCTTTTATTGGCTTTGTTACCCCCCGCTATATGTGACAGTATTTGTGGATAGCCAAGCTACAGCACAAAACTGAAGTTCTTTTCAAGAACCTATAGTGTATCTATAGTAGATCAGTGTATCTGTTCCTGTGTTGATTGCCTAGACATAACCTGGCGTGGTAAGTTCTGTGAAGGTATTGAATGCTTTAGTGCATTTTGTAGGGTGGAATAAGTGAACTATTTAGATAAAATAACCATGAGTGGAATCTATCATTCACATCTTTTTAAGCACTGTGCTCGAAGAAGACTCATTCCAAACAATAAATGTTTTTACACTACAGTACAAGAGTTTTATTCAGGCTCTTTTGGAGTGATGATTAAGTGGAGTTATGTGAAGGAAGTCACTGAAAAGGACAGAATGCATTAAACAATGTGAGACATAAACTTTTCCTTAGATACTAATTGAACTAAATGCTTTTTCAGGCTGTGTACATGATGCCTACGGAAGGAGATGATTCATCCAAAAGTGTTCCTTTAGCATTGCAAAGAGTGTTTTATGAGCTGCAGCATAGTGACAAACCAGTCGGAACTAAAAAGTTAACAAAATCTTTTGGGTAAGTTTCAGAAATTTGGACTATTTATTGGGCAATTGCAGGCTTCATAAAGCTTTTCTTTTACAAGGTTTTATTTAAATTTGCCTAGTTTTGGAGAGGTGCAGAGAAGAGTTAATACAGCATTATGTTAGTTGCTAACTTTTCTTAGTTTACTTGGATAGCTTTTATATACAGTCAATACTAAAGACAGCTAATCCATAAGTCAGATGTTTCTGGGAGAGGAGTGGTACCCAGTCATAAATAGCTGTTAGAGCAGAATTATAATTTACCTGTAACCTGAAAATTGTGGGGTGCGTATGACTTAAGTAAAATTGAGGACAAAATATGTTGTTGAAACAGGGCATTTCCTGTATTGTTAATGTCTTTTTAAAATTTAAATCTGTTCTAAATCGAAAGAAATTGCAGTAATTTGCATTTCCATATTGTTAGGTTTGCATTGATGGCTGTTGTAACGTTTTCTTATGACTTTAGCAAAGCTGCATGTGTTTTTGGCTATGCCCGATTTTGAAACATTTAATGCTGTGTTCTGTTTCATGATCTAAAGCTTAAGAAGAGTTTCTGTTGCATGGAGTAGAGGTGTAGGAGCACACACACAAAGTAACTCTTTGCATTTTCCTAATTCTAGCCCCCTCTTTTCCTCCATAAAACCTTGACAAAAAACATTGGTTTCATTTTAATTTTTGGCCATATCGTTGCCTGTATCCAGTTCACTGCCTGGTGTTTTTTCTGGTCTAGTGGTTCTTCTTGTGAGATGATGTAATTTTAAATCTGGAATTACAGAATTATACAACATAGGTGCATTTGATATTGATATTGATATTTTTTTCCTAGTGAGCTTGATGTTTCAGTTGAGCACAGGTTAGGACAGAAGCATAACAGTGTAACTTTCACAAGCCTTGTCTTTATGTGTCATGTAAACATGGAGTAGGTTTTTATCAAAATTGTTATAAAGGATGGTATTTCACATTGCTTTGTGGCACTGCATTTGTAGACTAGTCTTTTGTAGTAATTGACAAGCATTTTTTAATCTAAATGCAGATTAGGAAGTTTGCATCATCTTGTTCACAAAGCTGTCCTAATGTCCATTCGTGTCCATGCCACACCTTCTGCTGGGTCTTATAGCAGTGCTCTGTCCCATTAAGACTCTCTGTAATGTTGTGTCTTTGTAACCTTTCTTTTTCATCTTTTGGGGAAATTTTAAAATGAAATTCATAACCTCAGTGCTGTACATTTATCTGCTTATATGCTCTTCCTACTAGAGCAATGTGTATTTAGATTATCAGTGATCCTGCTGTGCTGTTACCCTGGAAAGACTTGCTGATATCGTAAATATTTCATCTTGAATTAAGATCCCAACTGTGTCATCTTTAGTAGTATAGAGAGACCTTTCCTCAGGATGTTGCAGATGCTTAATTTTGTATCTGAGAGCAAGGTTTTAAAAATATGTTAATGCCTGCATTTGTTCTTGGGAAGGAATTTTTGAATATGCTTGACGATTTGGTCTTTTCCCCCTTTAAGTTGGAGAGGGGTTTCTGACCTGTGAGACCTACCTGTATGCTGTGTAGAACCTAATGTTTTGCTGGGTATTGTGAGTTTCTAAGTTTGCTTATTTCAGTGGAAAGTGATGCTGTTGTCTGAAGGAGCTCTTTTTTACGCTAATATTAGAATGTAACCTTTTTCTTTGATTTTTGTCCTTTGAGCAGGCTGGTGTCCAAAGCCTAGGGAGTTGGGAGGTTATTTTCCAACAGGTCACTTAATTCAGCTTGTTTAAGTGTTGACCCCCCATACTACTTGGGAGTAGTATGCTTGCCATCTGACAGTGGCGATGAGCCTCTGAGGAGAGAGGGGAAGGTAAAGCCAGTATTGCTCCTGATTAACCCTGGGCTTGTGGTTTCAAGAGCTGGGGCTAAACCTTGTGCTGAAGCTAAAGCCTACAGTGAACAATGCTTATTTCATATGATTGGGAGTGATGACTTGCAAAAAGAGTTGTCAGAGGTTTAAAATTTAAAAAGCGTTCTTAAGTTTGAGTTCATAGGAGAAAGTATTTCTTGCTGAAACTAAAACTGCTTTATGCTTCCTTTTCGTTTGAGGTAGTGGTGCTGAACACCCTGGTCGCAGTGAGCCACCTTGGCTACAAGGCATTTAGAGACTGTTGCTCTCACCCCTCTTTTCATAGGGGTTGTTTGCACATGGGCAGTTCAGGAAGCTGGGTGCCTCCTTGCATCCTTGGAGTTACTGTGCGCCCGGGATTAACTGTTCAGATGAGCACAAAGGAGCCAGTATTTCCTATAAATGCATTTGCTTCCTTTCACATGCTGGAATACTCCCTGAACGCTACTTGACTGTACCTGAAGGGCCCTCAGAAGAGAGGCAGCTAGAAGCAGACTGCAGAAACTATTCTGACAGCAGTGAATTGCTCGCAGGACTTTTCTTCAGAGCTTTTTTGATGGGAACTGAGACTAGGGTAGACTAGAAGAATTCTTCTGCTAGCAACAGCCTGGCCCTGGCCTCTTTGGCTGGCTCCAGCTGCCTTCCAGGGCCCTGTCCCCAGATCCACAGAGAAAAGGCAGGTGAGCACAGAACAGCTGCCAAAATGCCCCACAACTTCACTTCCCCTTCTTCCTGCCAAGTGAATGCCACAGAGCTAAAAATCCTGTCCATCAGCCAGTACTAAATCTCAGCGTCTTTACATCTTGCTATCTATTAAATTCATGATCTGCAAAGAAATCACCAAAAAAATGCTTTTTGATCTGTAAGTTTTCTTTATAATGTAGTAATTTTGTATTAATTTTCATTATAAAGGTGGGAAACATTAGACAGCTTCATGCAACACGATGTCCAGGAATTATGTAGAGTGGTATGTTTTTACTATTTCTTACTGACCTGTGATGCATAATGTTGTCTCTTGATATTGTGTATATAGATTATAATTAAGTAACGCTCCTAGTAATCGTGGCACTGGTTCGTTTAAGTTAGGTCTCTAAGACTTAGAGGTTTTGCCATAGTCTCTTTCTTTCTTTAAGAATGGGATTGTTTGTGGCCTTTTGTGGGTGACGCGTTTATGAAGGATAGGGAAGGTTGAAAATAAATGGAACCTATGTTAGTGGTCCTTGCATAGCCATGGAGAGAAACGTAGTTTTGAAGATACAAATGCATCATTACATTTTGTGGTGTTTTCCAAACTCAAGACGATGTCACTGGGCTAGACCTCAGTGCAGTTTTTAGGGGAAGAGAGGATCTACAATTCTAGAAAGGAGATGCCAGTACAGATACACTAACGCATCATTTTTATGCAAGTGACTTAGAGTTTAATCAGTGGTCATCTGTGATGAATAAATTAAAAAACTGCAAGTTTATCCTATGTAAAAAACCTAATTTCTCTTTCAGCTGCTTGATAACGTGGAAAATAAAATGAAAGGCACATGTGTAGAAGGCACTATTCCTAAATTGTTCAGGGGGAAGATGGTGGTATGTATTTAATATTTTTAGAATAATATTTATTTAAATTAACTGTTATTTGTATACATTAGAAACCCTGTGGTTTTTTTTGTTTGTTTTCAGTCTTATATCCAATGCAAACATGTAGACTATCGGTCTGAGCGAATAGAAGATTATTATGACATCCAGCTAAGTATAAAGGGAAAGAAAAATAGTAAGTGATACACTGTGATATGCACCAATCATACTTGAGTGTGTTGGACACCTTTAGTGCCTGTTAATTTCAAATGAGTTTGTTGGTGCTCTGCACTTTGAAGTATCCTTGCTTTAATTCCAGAGGAAAGACTCTAATGCCTCATTCGAAACATTTTATGCAGAAAATGCTTTTCCTTATGTTACCTTTTTTCCCTTCTCCCATTTCATTTCCCTGCTCATTCCTTCCTAATTCTCTCACTGATACCTTTTCATAAAACTATGAATTTTAGGAGTTCTCCTGGTGGTGTAAAAGTGCATACTGTGCCATAGTAATAACAGGACTGTTGTCACAGTGGATTATACTTTATATGAAGATGAACTTGGAGGAAATGAGTTCTTATTTAGACCTTTCCATAGTAATAAGCAGATAAAAAGAATGAACTAATCAGAGCAACGTAAGAGTGGTCCCCGTCATCACTTTACTGGGTACTTGGCATACAAGAATAAGGATGTGTAAGAGTGCAGCAGACAGAATCATCTAGCTTGGTTCTTAAGAGTTGTGAAGTGAGAAGGGGCGATTTGGCAGACAGTTGTAACTATGTGATTTTGAAATCTGTTGATATTCCTAGGTACACCCCTACAATTTAGTACGTTTCTTGACATTCTTAAGCAATATAAAACTTCTTTTAAATAAAAACAGAAATATTCAAACACAAGGCTCTCGTGTCTTCATATGTTATTTGATTAATACAGTGTTAGCCTCCCAGACTAGAGTAAACTTTCATTTTTCTTCCTCCTTCCTTGCAATTCCCCAATCTTTTTTTCATTTAGTTTTTGAGTCCTTCATTGACTACGTTGCAGTGGAACAGCTGGATGGTGATAACAAGTATGATGCAGGAGAACATGGCTTGCAGGTATTCTTATTTTTTTTAATTTGGCTTACAATTTTTTTTCCTCTATCCTTGATAAAATAACTTAACACAGCTATAGTAGCAAAATAAAATGATGCAAAACCCATTTTTGGGGTGTAACAACTGATTTGGTGATTTTTCTCTTTAGAGCTATTTTACATAGTTCTTCTTAAATGCTGTTAGGTTTCTTGAATAGAGCTTGAATTTTGAAACAGTCTAATCAACACTGAGTGTTGCTTTTATACCTGCAAGTGTTTTAGTGACTAGAATGGTAAACCTCTACAGTTCTCGTAGCTGAAGTTGTTCCTCCAAGAGTAGTCTGTTCTTCCGTGTGTCTAGTAAAAAAGCAGCATAGCTCTAAAAGTGACTTTAGAGAGGTCATTTTTGTATCATCAAGAACACTAAAAGAACCCAAGGAATGTTGAACATCTATGTGTGTACACTTTTCTGAGCTTTTCAGCTGATCTTTGCAGCACCCACTGTAGGAAGCTGAAGACCTTTTAAATTACCTTTGTTTTATCTAAGCTTATTTTTGCAGCTTCCATACACCAGTTTTTGTGAGTAATGTTCTTTACATTCTTTAACTGTTCTTAGGAAGGTGCAGCATGGTAGCCAAGTATTTCTTGGCAGAATTCAATCAGCATGAAATTCTTAATTGATCAAAAACGAGGTGTTTTTTTCCCTATTGCCAAAAGATGTTCATATGTGCTTTGTATGAATGGCCTAAATTTAACTTAACTTCTTGTTAAGTGTTACTGGATTAGTTTATGGGAAGGCTGGTGCAGCATTTAGACAGTTAATGTTCAGAAATGGGGTGGAAGTTCTTTGGTGCACGTTGTGTTGTCAAGCCTATAAAATAAAAGTCCACAGGAAGAGTGTCAGCAGTAAACAAGTACTTTTAGTTGCTAAAAATCTTTCCATTTCTACTCTTATTTCCTTTAAAATGTTTAGGAGGCAGAGAAAGGTGTGAAGTTCCTAACATTGCCACCAGTATTACACCTACAGCTCATGAGATTTATGTATGATCCTCAGACAGACCAAAATATCAAGATAAACGATAGGTGAGTTGTTTTTCATTGTAAAATTTGGTCCTGTTAATGTGTTTTATCAAAAATAATTCGCCAAGATCCTGATTTTGAATCAACTCCATTAGGAAGACACGTGCACTGATGTGTTAGAGGTCCCCAAAACGTGCACTGATTGAATATTGAGGTTCTGTATGATAAGTTGAATGCTTAAATAGTCATTTGTAGCTATATGAAACAATTGAATGTACCTTTTAACTGTCTGTGGAATATTTTGTTGTGCCATGTATGGGAAGTTGGTAGATTCCAGT
Source organism: Dromococcyx pavoninus (assembly GCA_033558185.1). Lineage (NCBI taxonomy): Eukaryota > Metazoa > Chordata > Aves > Cuculiformes > Neomorphidae > Dromococcyx > Dromococcyx pavoninus. Next base: position 94,133 of record JAUMJL010000187.1, read on the forward strand.
AAGCTGCCACGAGAGTGAGTAGGTTGAATAAGTAGTCCTTTGCTTTCCCTCTATCATGCCCACTCACTGTGAGCAGAGGCTGATAGTTTCTTAATGAGATGCATTGTTGGTCGTAAGCTAAATCTATTGTGGCAACGTCATTTTCACCAGGAAGGTGAGAATGCAGCAGCTGAAAGCCTTCAAAAACTTGAACAGAATGTTACAGTCCAGCAGTATCTGTGCTAGAAAAAAATATATTTGTGTACAAGTAAATAACAGGCTTTGATATTTTGCCTTGACACAGTGAATCCAAATTAGCGTGATTTTAGTAAAGTGCTCTCACCCTTGTTACTGAGGACATTTTTTTCAGATGCTTCTGAAAATTATAAAATAGATATATTTTGTAAAATCTGCCACTGTATGCAATATATCCTGGCATTGTAACAATAAGTTGTCCAACTTCTGTAACTTGCTTTGGGAGTAAGTACTGATGTCCTGTATAATAGCATTTGCCTGGCTTAACTACAAATACGACTGTCTTAATTCTTTTCAAAACTAGGTTTGAATTTCCTGAACAGTTGCCACTAGATGAATTTTTGCAAAAAACAGATCCTAAAGACCCTGCCAATTACATTCTTCATGCAGTTCTAGTACACAGTGGAGATAACCATGGCGGACATTATGTTGTTTACTTAAATCCAAAGGGGGACGGTAAAGTGAGTATTGAAAAACACCTGAACATATTTTTATATTGCAAATATATACTGGCAGTTTCCATAATAAACAAATCTTTGGAATTTTTGTTCCCTAATAGAAGAGCATGCTGGCACGCCCACTCTACCACACAGGGATATGACTTCTCCATATAGTTCTTAGCTTGACACTTTTTCATTTGACACCTGTTCTGGGGAACCTGCTTTGCATTTACAAAAAGAAAAAAGAACAGTGCTCCTGTCTAGTTTTTGCTCTTTAGGGAGGAGTCTGCATTTGAAGGCTTTAAAGAATCACTTGCCTTATGAGGAGCAGCTTCATCTTTGCTATTGGGCTTCTGGCAAAAGACTTTTGACTAAGGCAGTCCCTGAAGTTGTGTGTGTATGCGGTGAAGTTCTACTCCAATCACATGAAGCATTTTTTTAGGCTGGCTTTATGCTGAAGCAAACATGGTTTCAATGAGTCATAAATTCAATATCTTTGCATGTCCCACCGTTCCATGTTTAGATGACTTGATTGGATTGGATGTTTATAGGTCAGGTGCCCCTTCCCTTAAGGTGGCTGGTTTTGTGTATACATGACTGGTTACAGTAAAAGAAGTCAGATTTTGCTGTGAATTTGTTTCTATTTGTCTTTCATTCTTAAATGACTTTATTATTTAAATTTAAAATTTGCTGCAAATAACTTTAAATATACACGTAATTACTAGCTCTCTAGTGCATCACTGCTCTTTATTTAATTTTACAACAAATAAGTCAATTTGATGGAATTCATTTAGAAATATTAAATATTTGAATAACAGTCTTAAAAAGCTCTTTGAATAATTATTGAGCTTTTGATATTCAGTGTAAAATGTTCAAATATTTTAGTAAAGGTTTGGTATTTACGGCCTTCCTCATGCTGAGCACAAATAGCAGGTAGCATAAATTACACTGAACTAGGTCTCTTTTAAAACTCAAGCTGCTTGAAGAACAATTTTAGTTACTTCAAAGAGCTGAAAGACGTGCCAGAAATACGATTACTTTATCATTCCAGAACACGTTTTTATGTGTAGAATTGTATTTATATAAAATTTTCTTTCTAGTGGTGTAAATTTGATGACGACGTTGTATCAAGATGTACAAAGGAAGAAGCGATTGAACACAACTACGGAGGTCACGACGATGACTTATCCGTACGGCACTGTACGAATGCGTACATGTTGGTTTACATCAGGGAATCAAAATTAAGTATGTATACTCTGCACGTGTTCCAAGCTAGATTTGCATAGAGGGATATACAGTTATGTTTTACTTCACAATTTCTGACAGTCTTCCTATATAAAGGGACTTTGTTGATTATAGTTGGAATTTATAGATTCTGTGGGATCAACAAACCTTTCTCTTGCTTTTGGAAAGCGTGTGCGAGTCTACTGTGCTGTCTTAGCACAGTAAGGGAAGACTGTGCACCTGCAGAGTGCCTTGTCCCTGATTATTTTGTAAGATGGAAAAATAACTGAACTAACTTGAGTGGTGGGAAGAAGATCCAGTTGATTATAAATGCATGGATATATGTATGCTAAAAAAATTGAGCGGTTGAAATATTCCTTTAATCCTGAAAATGAACCCTTTAATTCAGAAGTCTGATATGTGTTTCATGGAAATAGTGCATTTTGGCACGGGATAGAAAACGCTTCTTTTGCCAAAACATGATGATATCAAGCCATGATTTTAATTAAAAGATAAAAACCCCTGGTTTTGACTTCAAATCAGGGGAAAGTTAAGTGTGTATGAAGAAAACAGTTTGATGTAAATCTTGAAATGACAACACAAAATCTGCTTTGTAGGTGAAGTTTTGCAGCCTGTCACGGACCATGATATTCCTCAACAACTTGTAGAAAGGCTACAAGAAGAGAAAAGGATAGAAGCTCAGAAGAGGAAGGAGAGACAGGAAGCTCACCTCTATATGCAAGTGCAGGTCAGCTTTTGAAACAGATCAAGCTACAACTACCTTACCATTAAAATTCAGAATGCTGAGCCACCCAAGACCAAACCTTGATTTTTCAATTTTTGTATTCGTGTTTGGAAGTAGCGTTTGAAGTGAAATTACAATTTTAGTGCTTCTAAGTATATTCACACAGGCAACGAATCCTAATGAAACAAATAGTACTGTATGTTAGACTTATATGTGCTTGCAAGTATAAATAGTAAGTTCAGGTGAAAGGAAAAAGACCAGGTTATTTTATATGGCTGCCCTACCACTGCACTTTTATCTCCTTCGGGAATTATTTTCTAAAATTAGAATGTATCTAGCCATAGGCTGCAAGGCTGGACTACTGCCAAACTGAGCTCATCAAGTAGAAGCAGAAGGAGAGGATGCTTATATTTGCAATTATCTTTTTGGAAAAGCCAGATGGACTAGATTGTTATGAATTGCCTTAAGGAACCCTGTTTAGGGCTCTTTCCAGAGCCCATCTGGCAGAAGAAAATAGAACCTGTTTTACATTTCCCTCCATATTTCCTTGTGTCTTCTTTCTGGTGTTCACAAGTAGAGATATCAGTGAAGTTCAGCTTGTTTTACATTGCATTTACAGCAGACCTGTTTGCAGTGGAGAGACTGGCAGAGTTGTACTGTTTTGTCTTTTTGTTAACAAAGAATGCACGGGAGCAGCAGGAGATACAGGAAACATCTTAGGCCTCTGTGTGTGTTAACAGCAACAAAATAATTATGTAGCCTTTTTTTAAGTGCCAAGGTTGTCAAAGAACACGTTTCCAAGATTGGGATCTAAGCGCAGCTGGGTTTTAATTGTTCAGGATTTGTAAGAATTAGTGTATTTTAATTACTTACACTGATTTGACTATCTATCACAATTTTTTAATTTCCTTATAATCTGTATACTTGCAAATTCTTCTTTACGAGAACACAACAGTGTTAGCAGTGCACCACTATCCGGAGAGCCAGTGACGTGGCATAGTAAAGCAGCATGAGAAGGTATTACGTGCAGCTGAGTGAATATGAATAGTAACCTTTAAATGTAATTTTTCAGATAGTGGCAGAGGATCAGTTCTGCGGTCACCAAGGCAACGATATGTATGATGAAGAAAAAGTGAAATACACTGTTTTCAAAGTATTAAAAAACTCCCCACTTACAGAATTTGTTCAAAATCTGTCTCAAACAATGGTAAGTTTTCTATAACTGAATATCCGTATGTATTTTATTACATAACAGTTGCTGTATAGTCTTCATCTCCTCCACGTGTTGGCAGCAGTCATCGTTTAGACCTTTTAAAATAGAAGATGTGTTTGGGTTTAATAGAAGTATCTTAGCCTTCTTTTTTTTCCTGTCACATTCTTTTTTTTATTTTAGGGGTTTCCCCAGGATCAAATCAGATTATGGCCAATGCAAGCTAGAAGTAATGGAACAAAAAGACCTGCAGTGTTAGATAACGAAGCAGACGGCAATAAAACGGTAAATGTTTATTGATAGAGTATGTTATTTCTGTGTATCACCCATGCCTTTTCATTCTCGTTAAGAATCTCTGTTTGGGACATCAGATTTTTCAAGGTTTTAATTTTAACCCATGTTGAGTAAATTTTGATACGTGAGAAGACTTGAGATTTAGTGGATTGATTTGTACAGCAGGGAAGTGTTTCACGCATGATTTTTCTTCCACGACAAAAAGTATGGTTGTGATTTCTGTGTTAGATTTCAAAAAGAAATGTCTTTTTGAGTCCTCCTTTATTTGGGCAAAACCTCTAGATTTAATGATATATATTGCTTAAAATGTAAAACATTGTGCCGTGTGTAGATACAAAACAGTGATTGATTTCACTGTCATGTTACCTCTAAAGTGAAGTACTTTTCTTGCCATAATTAGATACATTTTATAAATTAAAAAGAAATAGGTCCACTATATTTAAATAATATGCTTCATTAAAACTTTGTAGGTGTTACTGTATCTGTCATTGTTTCTCTTAAACTTCATAAACTTCCTGTCATTAATGCAACTAAAAAAATATTCTCCCACTCCCAGAATATCATTAAGTTCTTGCATCTGATGAAAATGTAGGTACCAGGTTATATTATATTCTCCAAAGGCTTTTTCTTTTCTTCTTCCCCATCTTTATACATAGATGATTGAGCTGAGTGACAATGAAAATCCATGGACAATATTTTTGGAAACAGTAGATCCAGAGATGGCTGCTACTGGAGCAACATTACCCAAGTTTGATAAAGATCGTAAGCATATGTGCTAAAGCTTGAGTAAATAGAAAATACTTCGTTTTGGGTATATCTCATAAAACATTCTCTACTTCTTGTTTCAGTGGTGGTGATGTACTAATCAAACTCCAGTGCTGAAATTAGTTCTTGTGCATTTTTTTGCTTATTTTTCTTCAAGCTTAAGACATTTTGCATGTTTTTAGAATCACTGAATAATTTTTTTAAAATATATATATATAAAATTACTTATAAAAATTCAGTATTTCAGAATATTTTAAGGGCATCTGTCAAAGTAATAACTTGAAAACACCTTTGTTATATTTTAAAGTAAAATATTTAGGTGATCCTCCTGCCTCAACCTACTCAGATAAACCTTCCTTAAAATTAAATCCTGTTTCTTGATTTGTAGATGATGTAATGTTGTTTCTGAAGATGTACGATCCGAAGACTCGGAGTTTGAATTATTGTGGACATATCTACACACCTATATCCTGTAAAATACGTGAGTTCTAAAATTCAATTTCATTGTTATAATTAAATTTTTCTAAAGACAAAAGAATTGCTTGTCTTTTTAAATTTCTTTTAATGTTTGTTTTATCACTGAAATCAAGTGTAGGACACAGAAAGAAATTCTGATTTCTCCCAACACCTGATAGGTTTTTTTCGCTGTGTTATATCAGTGAAACTTTCTGTAGGGCTGAGAGCATTGCCTTAATGCACTGTTGGCTCTCAGTTAATTTTTGTTTTGGTTTTGTGTATTCACCAGGTATTCCTGAATATAAACAGATGTTTTGGGCTTGCTGTAAAGCTTTCTGAGTTGATATTGCTCCCCAGTTTTTTTTTTCCCTCCTTCTAGTCCAGGTTTTTTGGTGGGATGTACTTCTGCAGTAGCTCTTAAAATAACTCTTGTTTAACTTTTCACTATGGTAGCCTGAGAACAGCCTCTCAGACTGAATTTGGCTTGATCTTTGGTTTTCATATGGGTCCATTGGAAGATTTCAGTGCACATCCACTGAATAAAAATACTTGTCTCATTTTGTTGACTTGTACATGCTTTCTAATTTTGTGGTTTAGCTGTCTTTTTTTTTTAAAAAAAAAAGATTAAATTTTGTCTTCTGGGAAGGAACAGCTTTATTTCATCTCTTTGTTATTGGGTAGCCTGGCACATGTTTTTGTTGTTGTAGTTCAGATGAAGTGGAAGGAAACCGTAAAGTCTGTCTCTGGGTTGATTGTCAGTGAGGGAAGGTTTAACCTGGAAGGCTCTCTTTCTTAGGCATTTGAAAACTGTTCATCCAGGGTTGAAAAAAAGGTTCTCTTCTTTTTGCAGAAATTGTCACTAGCAGTTGAAGTGCAATGTTTTCACATTCCTTTTCTCTTCCAATAGGTGACTTGCTTCCAGTTATGTGTGAGAGAGCAGGATTTCCACAAGAAACTAACCTTATCCTCTATGAGGTTTGGATTTGATAGACTTGTAACGTTTTTGTCTTTCACATGCTATAACTAGAGAAAAAGAAGGTTTATTGGTTAAAAAAAAGGTTGCTCATAACAGTGATGACTTGTAAATCGTAAGCATTTTGTAACCTGTAGCTTTGTAGTTTATAGTGCTGCAGGAGATCTATTTTTTAAATGTTTTGAATTTACTAGAAGCGTGAGGCTTTTAAAAACAAAAATTTGCTACACAGCTTTGCTGTGCTAAATCTGTGCACATCCTCTGTATTGCAGTGTTAGAGGGGCTAATGGTGCTAACATTATTGGCCATTGGTTTTTAAGTGCCCCCCCTGACAGAGGAGTTGAGAAGATGTTGCATCTTCTCCTTCCTTCACAATGTTACAAGTCAGTGAACAAAGTACTTAGTCTGCCAGCAAGTTTCTGCCCAAATACAGAAATAGTAAGTCTAAAACTGCTGTAGTTACTGAGTGCTCAAGGTGTAGTTCTTACCAAAGCAAAGTTCTTGCTGCAGTAAGGACAAGGAATAGCTTTTTTTAATTGTGATTGTTGTTAGCAATCTTGCTGCTCTCTCTGGTGGTTCCAGGGGAGCACACACACTTCCACACTGAAAAGCAGAACTGTCAGGTACTTCTACTCTGTGTGAGTCAGAGTTGCGGTTTCATTCCAGTTTGTTTAGACAGATGCTTTTATCCCAAGAGGTCAGCCTGTAAATACGTAATATGCATATAAATATTTTATAGTATACACATACTTAATATGACTTTGGTTTTGTTTTAGGGATTTTTTGTGTTTTTTCTTTTTAGAAAGACAAGTGAATTGCTTTACTAAAGTTCTGCACTATTAAAATCAGTGAGCATAATCAGTGTTCTCCAAGCTTGCTGCAGACTGCATCAGTAGAAAATTAATCTCTGAATTTTGCAAACTTTTCAGTGCTAACAAGATAATGCTGAATGATAAAATACTTCTGAAAATTAAGATAAATCGAGTGAGGCTTCAAAGGTAAAATAAGCAGCCAGCTTTATGAATAGCAATTTGATGTATCTGGACCTTAGCTGAGATTGCATTTAATTTGCATATATGTAACTATCCATTTGTTTTGTTTGAAAGAAGATCAAAGTTACCTTATCTGATCATTTTTTTAGCATTGTGACCTTTAATTTTGTCTTTTGTTTATTCTGTGATCAACAATTTTTGTTCTTTATTGCAGGAAGTTAAACCCAATTTAACGGAAAGGATTCAAGACTATGATGTATCTCTTGATAAAGCTCTTGATGAACTCATGGATGGTGACATCATAGTGTTTCAGAAGTATGTATTTTAAGGGTCCAGCTTATCACTGCAATGAACCACCTGGTTCACTTTGGAAGCAGATCTTTCTGTAACAGGATTTTAAGAAACAAAGTTTAATTTTCCAACAGTAGACATGTTCTCAGCAGTTCTCATTTGTTTATTCAGAGGGGAAATGAAAAAATATTTTTTAGTATTTTAGTTATCACATGCCACATCTTTAAGGAAAAGGAGGTTTTGTCCTAGTTTAGAAAATTCATAACCTAAAATAGATCTTAATATTAACAGTATGTGGTTCAGCAATGTGTCTGAGTGCTGCAGCTTTTTACTTGGAGTCACTGTAGCTCAGACACTGAAGAGCCTACCAGCGTTTCAGATCTTGGGCTCTGAACCATTACCACTGTACAAGGTTCTTGGATTGGAGCTCCTTTCAGCATAGAACTACTCTAAACTGTTTTCCCTTTTTTTCCTTGTACTCATCCTCACAGTAAGTTCTGTATTGGTCCAAAGTGATGAGATGCTCCCGATTTGCCTGAGCATTTGCGACTCATAGGTGTACTGGTGCTTCAGCTGGAGTTTTCTCCAAGGCAACAGGAGAACTCCTGCATCTTGTATCCATTAAAGGGATCTTTCATAAGCTTGTCAGGGCTATAAATCAGCATTTCTATGCTCTCACTCCTGATGGTCACACCCAACTGTGTTGCTCTGTTTCTCTCCATGGGCTGACAGTGGGTGGAAGCCAGCTAGTCTATCTTCAGCACTCTTACCCCAGATTATGTGAGATGAATGTATTTCTCATGTCATGCCTTGGAACTCGCATTCCCTGTTGACCCAGTTGGTGTTATGCACCTTTGGCTGGCTGCTGACTCCTGGGTAAGTGCACAGCTTGTACCCTGGTGCTATTTCTCCGCTGAGAAGATAGGGGTACCAGTCAGTAGTGACCCAAACCAGCATCTGTGCCAACTGTTTTGCTTCTGTGGTTCAAGGAGCACTGTTGTACATCTGGCCTCTGTGCAAAGCAGTTAATACAGAGTATGTGGAAAGCTGTGACAGCGTTAATACAGACACACAGTAATGTGCCCGGGTGGGAGGGAGGGAAGGCTGCTGCTAGAATGCCACTGTGAAACGACCGGAGTCAGTATCGCTGGATTGCTAAATGAGCGAGCACAGCGTGTGAGTGCGTCTGCCCTTGCACCACACAGAAATACTCAGGGGTGTGGGTCACTCCTGACTGTATTAGTTCTACTGTGTACAAGTGGTGGCTCTTTAAAAAGGTTTCTAAACTTTATTTCTGTATCTCTCAGCTGTTGCTGACTTACTGTAGAACATGTTTTTAAAATCCCTAACTGTTTGTATATGTAACAGTGTGATATGTAATGGTGTTATAATTTGTTTCCTCTTGTAGGGATGACCCAGAAAATGATAACACTGAACTACCAACAGCTAAGGAGTACTTCAGAGACCTCTATCATCGCGTGGACGTCATTTTCTGTGATAAAACCATCCCAAATGACCCAGGCTTCGTTGTTACTTTATCCAATAGGATGAATTACTTTCAGGCATGTATCCTGTTTATTTCTCTGCTTCTGTTTCCTTGTTCTGAAAGTACCTTTTGTGTTAGTTCTCAAGCACAATAGACATATTTTTGGAAAAAATGAGGCCTACAGGAAAGCTGAGGATGGGCTCTCTATCAGGGAGTGCAGGGATAGGATGAGGGGTGATGATTTTAAGCTGAAAGAGGGGAGATTTAGATTAGATATTAGGAAGAAGTTTTTTCCTGTAAGGGTGGTGAGACACTGGAACAGGTTACCCAGAGAAGTCGTAGATGCTTCATCCTTGGAATTGTTGAAGACCACGGTTGGATGAGGCTTTGAGCAACCTGATGTGGTGGAACGTCTCCCTGCCCACCTAATGCTTGTGAGAAGAAACTACTCTTAAATCCCCCCAATTTTATTAATAATGAGTTACTTGACAAGAAGATTCTTTCTTGATGTGCCTTTCTGCTTTTCAGGGAAATAACATTAAAATGAAATTACATGTTTGCTTTCTGAGTGGCATAAAACTTGCTCAACTTATTTAGCTGTTGACAGAAAAATACCTTCAAAACGTAGTGATACCTTTTTTCCACTTGTAATATCACCAGCAATGTTCATTTTGTAGACCAAACTGTATTTCTTCACACAATGCTTTTCAATGCCTATTGGCACTGACAGGTGAAACCTGTTGTGCTTATAATGGTTGACCCGGGCACGTTCAGAAGTGGAAAACTGGACAATGAAACTTTTAAGAAATTAAAATAAAGTTGGTCTGATCTATCAAGAGCCTGAGTAGATTTGGCTCCCTACAGTTAGTGTCCAGTCAGTGTCAAAAAGGTCACTTAAAACCAGAAAAGTTTATTTTCTGTCACCAAAGGCAAGAACTTACAACACATGCGTACAAAAGGAAGTCAGAGATTACTTTTTTTGCCCTGTGCAACCTGCTTCCTAATATTTCATTTTTCCTTGAAGGGTAAGTTCTTTATAGCTTAGTTTAATAAGGAAAAAACAGATAGAGGATCCCCATGCTTTCTGTGAGGCAGTGACATGAAACACACTGATGGGAAGGAATAAGCTAGCTTCCTGGGAGCGAACTCAAGAGCAGTGGGACTTGTCAAAGAGCACGTCTTGCTTATTTCCCCAATAACAGTATAATTTCTTTTTTTTTTTTTAAGAAAAAAAAAGGCAGGCAAAGAGGAGTAGAGCTATTGTGAAATTTTGCCTTTTGGTGACAGTGATTTGTTGTAAAAAAGTTTCCTCGTTGTATTTCCTAGTTTACCTTGCCTTGGAGAAGTAGGCATTGTGGGTCTGTCTCAGAATTTCCGTATCATAATGCCCTTGGTGTGCAATGAATTACTCTGTTATTATAGAGCAATGTTATAATGGTCTGAAATAATTCAGAACTTACTAAAAATTTATTTACAGGTTGCAAAGACAGTTGCGCAAAGACTTAACACGGATCCAATGCTATTACAGTTTTTCAAGTCCCAAGGGTAAGATGAATTTCCTTAGCATTCTGTATCTAAACTATTCTTTAACATACTTCACCAAGATAAAGATAGGTCGCAGTTTACAGGTTGTAAACTAACTCTTTACCAGTAAAATGTTAGCGTTCTGGCATGCACCGCAAGTTGCATAGACAGCTTTGAGTATTGAATGACTCACTCCAGAGCCTCAAAGAATTGCACATTTTAGAAGAGTTCTAGTAAATGTCATTGAAAAAAATAGCATTTTAAAGGATCACTATTTAATTTCTAAAATCATTAATTACTTCAAAGCTTTACTGTATGGGATAAATTCCTAACCGAAGGCAAGTGCTATTTCAGTAAATGTAGATTTCTCGAATGGAGGAGAGCAAAAACAAGTGCACATAAAAGCAGAGGGTTGTGCTGATTTTATGGGTTTAAATGCAGTTACTTCACTGATTTTGCCCTCCACACCACTCCTCCAAAGTCTGCAAATGAGATTGATCTTAAGTCCAGAGGTGCTAAAAGGGGCATTTCTGTTTAAAGTAGTGTTCTTGGGCACAGTTGTGTAAAACTGGATTTGAATCTGTATAAAACTATAGCAGAAACCAGAATATTGGAAGCTGTATGTATATGCTGCAGTGATAATGCACACGCAGAAATTACATCATCATTTTGTATTCGTGTAAATGTGGATTGCTCTTCATTAGCCTGTAGGTCTTTCCTTTCATCATCAATGAGCCTGTTGTAATTTGACTAGCTCTTTGTAGTTTACAGTGCTGTGGTCACTCTGGAATTTGCTGTGTCATGTGGCTCCACAAATTAACCTTTTGTGACCTGAGGCATGTGCTGCTGCACCAGTATTTTCAGAGGAATGCAGGTCTGCCACCCTGCAGCACTGAAAGTGAGCTTGTAAACATCCAAGGGAGTTAACATGCACAGCAAATGGCATTTCTGCTCCCACAGACTCCCCTGCTTTTAAAAATCACTAAAGCATTGAATATAATGCTGCTTAGGCTGTGCTCGCTGTTCTATGAAACCAGAAGCCAGGAATAAAAATGTACTTGGTACTTCAACTGACTGAGCAGTGATGGATTTGTGAAGAGATATTTGTTTTTCTTATCCCTTCTGTAGTTATAGGGATGGCCCTGGTAATCCTCTTAGGCATAATTATGAAGGTACTTTAAGAGATCTTCTGCAGTTCTTCAAGCCTAGACAACCTAAAAAACTTTACTATCAACAGGTAAGAGTCTTGTTTTTACTGATGTGAATTAAATAAAAAATTATGCCGAACATAAAGTATGTCTAAAGTATTTTTCTTTTCTTCCTTAAGCTCAAAATGAAAATAACTGATTTTGAAAACAGAAGAAGTTTTAAATGCATATGGCTAAATAGCCAGTTTAGGGAAGAGGTGAGTTGTTCCTGTGTCAGTGCTGGTACGGCTGGTTCACACTCTGTTGTTCCTGGATAACAGAAAATTAGAACAAAGTTTTATGTTGTATAAAAACACCAAACAACAAAAAAACAAACCACCAACAATCACAAAAAAGTAAATTAAAAATTGGGTCCATTCTTAATAAAAAATTTCAAGATAGCACTAATGTTAACTTCAGTAATTATCTTTTAAAGATGAATTTTTGATGAAGAGAAGAATCCCATGTAATCTGTGCTTTAATACAGTTGTTGATGTTTTCAGATTTTCTGATGATTTTTCTGTTTCAAATCCCATAGGAAATAACAGTATATCCAGATAAACATGGGTGTGTGCGGGACCTGTTAGAAGAATGTAAAAAAGTTGTAGAACTCTCTGAAAAAGGTTCAGGGAAATTAAGGTAAAGCTGGAATATTTGGATTTCTTTTATGTGATCATGTGTTTTTTATGCAGGAGAGTACCCATAGAATCTAAAATACTGAGGGAATTATTATCAAATGGAGTTGGATACTATGTTAAAAATAAAAAGCTTCCAGATTCACTATAAATCGTGTAATTATTTATTTCACATTTAATAAAGTTACGTCCTTGAGATCATAAGTTTCATCAGTTGCATTTGTAAACTCACAATTTAGTAATTGTTTCGAATTCAGGTATTTCATGCTGTTCACTTCTTGGAAGTTAAAAGTGACATCATTTAAAGAGAATTTAAAAACCTCTTGAAATTAAATCCTGCTGTAGTTGCTCACACTATCTATGTTTGCCATGAGCCAGAAGTAATTTGACCTGTGGTAACTCTACAGCTTAAATTTTACCAAAGCCTGAATTTAAAGTTTTACAACTACAGTAAAACTTCTGTTTGCATCTTGACTTACACTAAGCCTTCTCAAGGACTGAGAAGGAAATGCTGCTTTGATTGGGTGTTTTTAATGCTTTTCCTGTTTTTTTTATTTTGAAGGCTGCTAGAAATTGTAAGTTACAAAATAATTGGTGTCCATCAGGAAGATGAGCTGTTAGAGTGTTTGTCACCTGCAACAAGTCGAACATTTCGAATAGAGGTAAATATTACTCTCTTAAAGAAACTTTAAAATTTTACCTTGAGAGAAAAATCTCTCAAGTAGTAATTTTTTCCCAAATTCTGATTTTCAAATACTATGGTACTTGCAACAAGCTAGACAACATGATCATGTATATTTATTTTTTAAAGATAATACTTCTAAATTTTTCCTTTGTTTCATATACTTCCCTATAGTGATTTCATTCTTTTTTATGTATGTTTATTATAACGATACTCAATGACTTGGCAAGGACTTGTCCATAGGTCATTTGTGGCCTCCGCAGTAATTCCAAGGTTTTTTGAGAACTTTTGATTTAAACGTGTATGCTTAGGACCCACTTTCATACTCTAAACTTAATTATTCTAGAAGACTGTTTTTTCTTTTTTGATAAGTTTGAGCTTCTTGAGCCAAATTCTGGTACTCATGTCATTTTTCTAAACCTTTCATCACTCAAATCTGTTGACTTGTCTCAAAGATCAGAAATTTTACAAGAATAGGTTTCCAACATAAACTGTAGTGAGAAGACCACAAGAGGTCTGTGATATTGCTGACAGCTTCTACTACAGCTGGTAAAAGATTTGATGTCAAAAAAGGCCATTTGGGAAGCAAGGAGAGTATTTACTGAGTGGAGGAAGCTGAAATGCTGTCATGCCAGGGATGAGTGACTCTTGTAAGATGACTGTCAAGCAGCATGGTTCTTCTAATTATTTTTTTAAATAGACTTGTTTTACATCAGTAACAGTGCATCACTTATGTCTTTAATTACTTCATCTGCTTTTTGGGGATGTTTTAGCTGATGGCAGTCGTGATTTTATGTCTATCTAGGAAATTCCTCTGGACCAGGTAGATATAGATAAAGAAAATGAGATGCTAATCACAGTGGCACATTTCCACAAAGAGGTTTTTGGGACATTTGGAATTCCTTTCTTGCTGAGGATACACCAGGTACAGTATGCTTCCCTTTTTCTCATATTGATGATGTTTTCTTAAAGTACTGTCAAAGAAATATCTTAGTATAAAAATGTATAGGAAAATGTTGCTCCTGTGTAAAAGGTTCTGCCTCATATATGGCTTTATACAGTTAAATCATTTACCATCTCAGTTTGCTTTAGCGTATACAGATTGTTTAGGCATTCAGCATCAGCCACAGACTTGTATTCTTGCTTTGATAGCATTTCCTCCTCCCTCACCCTGGCGCAGAACTTCCCCCTCCCCCAAACCTAGAACCTTATTTTTAATACCACTTTAGTAATTGTGATGCAGACTTGTTGGAAGAGTGGCGAGGCAATGGTTGGTTGGCTTCTTACTGAGACACGATTATGAAAAATGAGTTTGCTTTCTTCAACATTGTCTAACATGACTTTGTATTTCATAACTTCTGTAATTTGATGTGCTTTATCTTCTGGGGCCGGAAGGTAATACAAGAGAGAAAGCTAATTTTGAAAGCTTAATTTAAATTCTTAAGTTTTGGTGCTGCTCCAGCTGAATGTCACACTGATTCTTTTAATATTGAAGTGTATTTTCTGGGGGCAGTTAGCAATTTGCTTCTCAACTTTTTCTGGTTCATGTATGTTAGTTTGCATGAAACTTAACTACTTTTTAAAAAGTTTTTGAATGAGGAATATGTCCACATCTCTGCATCCCATAGAATATTACTGTATTTCCATATTTCTTATCAGTGTAGAGTAAAACTTGGGTGTTGATTTCTGGTGGAAACCATTTGCGCTGCATTTCACTGTCTATGGCAGTTGGTACATACTATTGATCATTAGGTTGATGGGGCAGTTTACGTAACAGCATGGAGAAACATGCTGCAAAAAGTTACTGATTGAGGGGGAGCATCACAAGCGTAGAGGTTTTAAAAAGTAATATGCTTAGAAAGGAGGTGTAGTTTTTTCCCTAAATTCCTATTTTACTGCTGATTTTTCTAACTTTGTTTCTTAACGTTAACCTGACTTGCACATGTCAGTAACAGTGCTTGGTTGGTTTATGGCATGGTTTGCATAATGATGAATCAGTGACTTAAAATTGCTGAATTTCTAAAATTTTATGTTGTTATTCCATGTGGTAGTGAATATTGTTAATGCCGGTGTAGTAAATAACTATGCAATGTGCTTTAATTAAGCTTGAAGCAGGGAATATTAACAGCATCACATTTTTTTCCTAGATTATTTTTTTTACATTAAAAATCTTTTAATTATTAGGGTGAACACTTCAGAGAAGTTATGAAGCGGATTCAGACAATGCTGGACATACAAGAAAAAGAGTTTGAAAAGGTAATGACAAGTTGGGAGAGTTTTTATTGCTGATTGTAGACCCTAAATGACTTTATTTTAAGAAGTTGGAACACCACAGATTTGGGTAAGTGGAGCTTTTTGATCAGTGGAAGAGTTGCTTGACTTACTGATTTTTCTGAGAATAGTTAGGTAGGATGTGTAGGAGTAGTATTTCTGTCCTGTATCAAAAGATACTCAGCAAAACATTAAAGTAACCTAGAAGAATTTAGATGGAGAGCAAGACTTCTAGAACCCACTTCAGTTTCCTGTTCAGAACAGAACTAGCTTTAAGTTAAGTCGCATTGCTCAGAGTTTTACCTAGTTGGAATCTGAAAACTCCTGAGGATGGGAATTCTGCCACGTCCTGGTCGCTGTGTTAGAGCATCATCGCTATCATGAAGATTATTTTTTTTCTCCTTATACACATCAAAATTTTTCATTTTGCAACTTGTGACGTTTGCCTCTTCTCCTTTTGCTGTGTAACTGTTTGAGAAGAATCTGCTTCTGCATAATACCCTCAGTCAGTGGAAGACAAGATGCCCCTGTTAGCCTTTTCTTCTCTGGGCCAAACTAACTCATTTTCCTTAGCTGCTTACATGCCATGCCCCTGAATTGTCTTACTGGACTATTGTTGGACTTGCTGCAGTTTGTTGCCATCTCTTTTTCCTTGAAGGGCCTGAACGTGGGCACAGTAGTCCAGGTGCAGGTTATAATTTCTGGAGCATTAATTTTATTGCATTATCTCAGTTGCTGATGCAGATTTTAAGCAGGATTGGCCTTTATCAACCCCTGAGGAATACTACTTACAACGAGCTGCGAGTTAGACTATGAAATTACACTTGAAGGCTTTATTTTAATGCAATCTTACCAGTTGGATTTTTTTTTCCTTTCCATAGTTTAAATTTGCAATTGTAATGATGGGCCGACACCAGTATCTCAATGAAGATGAGTATGAAGTGAACTTGAAAGATTTTGAGCCCCAACCTGGTGAGTTATTAGACAACGTAACTATTCTTTTGACCTGCTGAAGTTGCTTTGCAAGTTATGTGATTATCCTTACCTCAGGATGCAGAGATTGTTCTTTGTACATGAAATTAGTTATATGTAGTAACTAAGCCATTATCTATATACACTTGTGTGCACACTTCACAGTGTTGTGTATGTGTTAGTCTGAGCATATGAATTTAAAAGGTATATAAATAACTAAATCTGTTTCCTTGAGAGTTAAAAATTTGCATTTGAGTGACCAAATGGATCAAATGCCAGTAGAACATTCTTTAGAGCAGAGTTACAACATCAGTTGCACCTTGTCTGTCATCCATCTGCTTCCTTGTACGTTTGATTTTCACATGGTTATTGGAGTATCTGCTTGTTTTAGTCCTAAAAAGTATTAAGGTGCATTCTCCTAAGATTCTTATTTTAAGTTTGATGGAAAGAGCTATTTGAGTTGTGATATTCATTGAAGACACTTCTCATTCGTTCTTGGTATTTTCAATGGATCTGAAGAATCTACTAAGAATATGAGACGTGTGAATAGGATGCTATTTAGATTTTCTTTTCCTAAGAGATGTTTCACCAAGTTACTAATGCAGCTGTTCTGAATTTGTCTGTGGATGGTCTACCATCTTATTTACTTGCCTGATATTTAAAGTTCTGTTCTCTGAGGAATTTACACGTAGGAGAAACCAGGGTAATGCTTCAGGAGTTCCATCACAGTCATCTTCTGAGAGTTTCAGGTAGGAATGGCACCTTTGAATCTGCAGTCAGGGCTTTGTGGAAAGCCTTGAATTCGTAGGGGGTTTTCTTTCCCCAGCTTAGCTGAGTGCTCCTTTTTGAGAGCTGCTCTGTCTGGTAGAAACAAGATTGAGGACAGCTTGTGCTCTGCAGTTCTGTTTTTCTAACAGTTATGAGCTCTGTTTTTTGATGGCAGGTTGTGTTAGGGCCAAACCTCTGTTTTTTTCAAGTCCTGTTCTGGATTTATGTTAAAAGTTGTAAAGAAATCCTGTCCATTCATTTCAAAACTCACAGAGAGTCAGACCTCCACCATTACTGACTGCTCTGCAGGAAGCTAGGAAAAAGACCTCTTGTGGTATGTTGCACGGCCAGGTTCATGGCTTCTGGCTGTGAATATGAGGGGACCTGCCAAAACTTGGAATCTGCACAAGTCATCTGGGAGCAGAGCAGTGTGTCAGTGGAGGGACTGCTTTGTCTACATTAGTTGATGAACTCGGAGATGGACATTTCTCCATGGACAGATAAATTCTCTCTTGTGTGCTCAGAGTGGGCAGAGTCCTGATTATATCCTACAGATCATCTTTCTGGGGGAAGGCAATAGTCTGAAATAAACTGTCAGACTTTGTGAGCAAAGGAGAAGCCAGTATTGCCAAAACAGTGTGAAGGACAAACCAGGTAACTAGGTCAAAAGTACAGAACACGGCAGAAATAGGAAAAGAGAGACCTTGAACTTTTTGTGGGACTTATAGAGAATGTG
The DNA here is from genome assembly GCA_033558185.1 of Dromococcyx pavoninus. NCBI lineage: Eukaryota > Metazoa > Chordata > Aves > Cuculiformes > Neomorphidae > Dromococcyx > Dromococcyx pavoninus. Next base: position 112,018 of record JAUMJL010000187.1, read on the forward strand.
AGATGAAATTTGAGAGATAAATTTGAGAGTTCACAGGAAGTCACCCCTTTGATGTAATGCACTTTGACAGAATTCATTCCCCCTGAAATTCTCCTATGAGGTGATAATATGATGCTCTGATGCCTTCTTATCAAAGTCATATTTAAAGGTGTGGGACTTGCATATTTCTACAAATACCAAATTTTAACACATGTGGAACTGCTTGAAACAGAGCTTTGGCATTCTCTAATTTGATTGATGTAGCTGATGTGAATAGCATCCTTCTGCTTTTATAGAGGTGCACTCTAGCAATGATTGTGCTGGTGCTAACAGTGTAGGACTTAATTTCTTGCTTTAAAAGCCGTTCATGTGTTCTCACCAAGATTGTCAGTTCTCAGTTTATATTTGATATTTACTGTTTTATCAAACAAAAAGAAATAATAATTTTGATTGAAGAAAATATATCGAGAAATGCAGATGCAGGCAACCAAAAAAAGGTCAAGTGTTTTATGCTTTAGTGGTTGCAGTTGATGGCTTTGAATGTAGGAGTGTGCTTTTCTTGCTAGGGGGCTATTTAGTTTCTGCCTTTATCATTTCACTTCAAAGAACATTTGATGCTCTGCACTGAAGACATCCTGAAAGAGATGCAAGAAGTTTGTGAACTGTGTTTTTTCATGAAAATTAGTAGATAAAACCATACTGGGTTGAACAAGTGAAAAAAAAAATCTGTTTTCTTTACAATCTAAATATGACTGATTTTTTTTCTCAGAAAATAAAGGTCAGTTACATGCCTTCTTAATTAACTGATTATTTGCATTTTACATGAATTTAACAAATATTCCCATGTAATCCAGGTGATAAGAGTAACTTAATACAGCAGAGATAATTTGTAATGTGGCAAATCCTATTGGTTGTCACATTTAGGTGATGTTTCAAAGAGGCTCAGCACTTTGGTGAAGGCTGGTACTTCGGTGTCCCTGTGGTCATAAATTGTACCAGTGGTCTTCTTTCTTTAGCACACATTTCATTGCTGTAAACTCCTATGAGTGGCTGAAGAGGAGAAAAAACAGCTACCCAATCCCAAAACAGCTGTAAAATGTATTATTGGAAGGAAAGCAGCGGTCAGGAAAGCTGCCCTGGTGGATGTGGACTGTTCTGCAGTCTTCTGCTGTGTTCTGTGATTCCTAGCAAACTGTAAACAGGGCACACTGGAGTAGTTTGTGTGAAGAAAACTCAATTTAATCTTAAAACTTCATTATTTTTTTCTCTTTTCTTTTCTAGGCAACATGTCTCATCCAAGGCCATGGCTAGGGCTTGACCATTTCAATAAAGCCCCAAAGAGAAGTCGCTACACTTACCTTGAAAAAGCTATTAAAATCCATAACTGACTTACTTAACCAGATTGTCAAGGCAAGGGACAAAATTCAGTGTGTGTGTGCACCTTTTTAACAACTGTAGAACTTTGGTACACGTGCACTATATCTGAAGTCTTCAGCAAGAGGATTTGCTGCTGATGTTAATTTTATTTTGTTGAGGCTGTTCAGTTTGGCTTCTCTGTATCTATTGACTGCCCTTTTTGAGCAAAATGAAGGTGTTTTTATAAAGCTTGGATGCCAATGAGAGTTATTTTATGGTAAACGTAATGCAAGGCAATTGTCAGCATAACGAGGGAAGAGTTTAGTAGAACAGTTGACATTGGCAAAATATTTGTCTGTAGTACGTTTATAGATGGCATAAGCTGGCTGGCTGCCCTTCCTGGTGTGGTGTTCACCATCACTGCAGCTAGTAAGTCTTATGTTTAGACTCACATCAGATTTATTTCCTTCAGTTATACTTTAAATGACATTTTTGTGCATTTGTAAATGCAAAAAACTCACATCATCAATAAATAGCAATCTCTACTTCTTTGTGTACATTGTTGGCACTTATTCGGGATTTTTGTCTCCTCCAGCTGCATAGAATCTTTTTTAATAAACTAGTTTTCGTTTGATTTAGTCACTACTTTGCATCCCGTTTTGCCAAGTGGATGCCCTGAGTCCTAAAAAGAGATATTTGGGTCTTTTTGTTAAATTTTCGACCATGGATAAATACGATTGCGATTTATTACAGCCATCTTCTGGCAAATAGAATGACACTCAAAAGTTGGCAAAAGCAAGTAAAAGGATTATAAATATCATTAATTTAGTTACCATGGGAAGAGATGGGGAAAACAGAAGAAATAGCCTTTTAGCACAGAGGGCATGCTCACTAGTGTTTAGTAAGCTGTTGACTTTGTATAAAAAAGGAGGAAAAAAAAGAAAAAAAAAAGAAAAAAAAAGGAAAATTGAAATTGTATATTTAATGAATGAACATGTACAATTTAACACTTGGAGGTTAATTTTGTTGGGTGAGTCTGCAAGTGAATTTCACTGATGTTGATATTCATTGTGTGTAGTTTTATTTCAATCCCCAGACTGCTTCCTTTTCTTTTGGAGCTAATGCCAGCTGCGTGTCTAGTTTTGAGTGCAGTAAAGATAGAATCAGCAATTCACACTTAATTTTACATTCTTTTCCAGTATTTTATTTTGTTTCTGTAGCCGCAGTGTACAACAACTCTTCCTGTATATTGCCTTTTTTTGCTGGAAAATGTTGTATGTTGAATAAAATTTTCTATAAAATTTTTCTTCAGTGAGTGATGACATGGACATTGAAGAAGATTTCTCCTCTCCTTGGAAGTAGAGTTTTGGGAAATGTTTTTATTTGTGAGGTTTTGCTAAAGGTGTGGTTTTTTCTTAAATGTTGACAATTGTATAACCTTCATATTAGTTGTTTTGGGGAAAATTTGTGGGGTTTTCTGTTTATTTGTTTTGGGGTTTGGACTTTATGGGGGTTTTCTTTTGGTTTGTTGGTTTTTTTTGGTTTTTTTTTTACCTCCTAGCTAGTCATGTTTAGCTTAACAAATAAAAGGTTTTCCAGGAAGGAGCCATGTACAAATAAGACAAATGGAAAAATTATTTTGCTAGTTTGTTTGTAAAGCTTGTAGTAGAGTCTTTGTGGTAGCCATGACTCTGCCTGCCTGTACAAAATTTTGTGGTCCAGATTCTCAAGTCCTGTATTATAAATGGTGTAAAGTGGAATCTGGAGTCTCTAAAGGTAAGCTCTCTTCATAGAGTAATAGATTCCCACTGTAACGTGTTCCATGTATTCTTAACCAAAAACAAAGTGCTTAGAAGCTTCCCTTTCTCAGACCTTTAAATAAACGTTTGGTAGGGGTTGTGTACACGTGATGGCCTTTATACTTTTTTCTGAGATGGATTCTGGTGATTACTGAAAACACCAGAAAGCATTTTAAAATTATATTTTAACATCTAGTTCATTCTTTTAGCTTTAAAATTAATTAATTGTTCAAATTTTAGGTGTGTTTGGATTTCTTTTTAATTTATATCTTGCAGTGCTTGTAACTGTCTCTTATTTCCAGTCAAGGCATCTGAGTGAGTAGGTTGCAGGGAAGTGCTTAAATGGCCTGCCTTAAGTGGATAAAGTTTTCCTTTGATTCGTATTTGCATCGATCTGATGAGAGTTACAGCACCATCCAAGTGGTGGTGTTACTCGTACTCGGATTGTCTCTACAAGCTTTCAGTAAAGTCAGGATCTGTATTAAAAATATTTCTGTAAAATCTGAGACTCTGGTCAGCAGTAGTAAGTGCTAATTATATTCTATGAATTTAACATTATGGTACGCTGATTAAAAAAGGAGCTTGTACCTGAATGTCACTAAATTTTTAATGTATGGTATGTTGGCAGCTTTTACGGAATATTTAAAAAATTCACTATTTCAGAAGAAATCACAAAATAAAGTACATTTGGGGTGCCTTTTGAATTTTAGATGACTGGTTTTTACATGCTTCACTGTTTGTGCTATTCCCACAGTAGTTTTGAAGAGGTAATACTTTAAGGCATTCCATTTGCAGTTTTCAATAACTGAAGTTTTTTATGACATATTTTTTTTGGAGCACGAGTAACTTGTTATTCAAATGTGGAAACACACACCCCCCCTATGAAGAGAAGAGGAAGACAGGAGGTTTTCTCAGGTGCGGTATGTTTGTTTAGTTCATTCTAAAATATTTACCAGAACAGAGTCTTCAAAATTACCGTGCTTTCCATTTCTTACTCGTATTTTGGAATTATCTGCATAGTAGACAGTGAATGCTTTAAATTAAGCTAATGATAAGCAATAAGGATGTAATTTCATGGTACACAGCATCAGAGCAACATGATGTTAATGGCCCATCTGAATTCTCCCTACGAAAATAGCAAGCGTTGTTCCTGTAGATTTACATAGTGCCTTTTATCCTAAAGGAGTCCAAAGCGTTCTGTGACATGTACACAAACCACACCAGTGACATGGTTGCTGACTAGAGTGACAGCCAACAAAACCACCCTGTATATGAGAAGGCTTGCTTAGCAACACCAGGACAAATCCGTGCTGCCGCAAGATGCGTCGGAGGGATTGGGCCAATGTCTTACCGCAGGACATGCCGAGCGTGCAGTGCCTCCCGCGTACTGGATCTACCTCAGCTGCTGCCCCTCCGGTGCTGGTGTGCCAGCATCCTGCCCTGGCATCCCACTGGAGCTTGGACCAGGCTGTCCTGCAGGCTCTGTGCTGGCTGTGGATGTCAGTGCCCAGATCTAAGCTACGCTGTGTTTTTGCTATTTAATACCGTTTGTGAGTAATCATTTTCTGTAGGAACTGTACATATTGTAAATAAAATAGATTAGGTTAAACACTGCATTGGTGTCTTGTCTTCTTTTAGAAAAGAGGGGGACTGAAAGCTAATGCTCAGAAGACAGGATGATTTTGATTGTATAAGAGAGATAAATTTTGCAAAATTTTTGTGTCCAAGAATGATATTCATAGTGTAGGGACAGCTGACCAGAAGGTAAGTACTGACTTCTGTGGCAATTTCTAGGGTTTGAGCTCTTCTTTTTTCTCAGAGGAACTAAGGAAGTGTTTGACTACTGAGAACGGAGAGTGTCAGTGTTTGGTGTGTGAGCTGTCTGGTGTCATTTATTGTTTGGATTTATAAACCAGCCTGATCTTAGGGTTGGAAAAGAGGAAAAGGTTCACATGTGAAATGCCTGAATCTGCCTTTAGTTCAATTTAATTTCAGTCCCAGGTGATGTTGAAGTTAGCTGTGTACCAAGCATGGCAGGAAATTATATTTGCCAACCACCAGGCTGTAGTTGGAAGCCTTTATTTTTTATGAAACACTTGTGTAAACTGTTGTCTCCAAATGTGTGAAAATGTTCTAACTACTTCTGTTAAACGACTCCTGCACATCTTAAATCAGATGTATAATTTCTTTTTTACATATATATAATAATGTGGTTTAGAGTTTTGCACCTTTCCTCCTAAATGTTACTGGCTTGATGTGTTATTTACCACTACTTAACAGCACAGCCTTCTGTTTCACAGCTGGATTTTAAAATGGAGAAAAAATGTAACATTTTAAAAGTGAAACACTACGAAACCTGTTGGGCTGATTTCTGCGTGGCTGCTTGTGGATTTGATTGTCATGGTGTTCTTTCCCACGATGTCAAAGTAGGTTGTGTCAGCAGAGGATGGAGAGTTCCTGACCTTGATACCGAGTGGCAGCCAGGGCAGCTGCTCTTGGAATTTCTTTTGTTGCACCAGTGGGTTGAGGAGGCTGGGAGGCGTTGGCTCTGGGTGTTCTGCAGGGCTGTGGAGTTGCTGTAAAAGCTTCTTCATGGAAATCACTCAAGAAATTGCACTGCTAAGCCTGTACTTGTATTAGAGGTTGTAACTTTGTAAATGTGTAAAATCTAAAAATTCCAACACTGATAATGGACAAGTGTTTCCCAGTGGCTGTGCTCAGGTCCTGTGGAAAGGCAGTGGATTTGTTCCATGGGGCCCTTCAGGCACCTTGTTGAGCTCAGCAATGCTGATCAGCACCAGTTTGGGCCTTGCAGCTGAGGCTGTCTGGAATGTCAAATCTCGCTGCACTTGCTCTAAAGATGGTTTCTGTTGGGCTACCGGCAACAGCTTTCTTCAAACAGTGTCTCTTGGATTTGCTGCTCTCTTCTGCAGCAGGACGAGCAGTCAATGCTACTCGTGGTGCCCACCAGGCTGGGAGCTCAGCTCATAGAGTCATGGAATCGCCTGGTTGGAAAAGACCTTTGAGATCATCGAGTCCAAGTGCACCACGTGCCAGCATGAACTGATGGAGTTCCGTACCTGGAAAGTCGCTGCTTAGCAACTTCTGTCTGCATTGATCCCAGTACTTCTTCACGTGTCACTGCGTAAAGACTGGGGGTCCTTGGTGCGGTTCTTTGGCTTCGAGAAGGACAGGACCGTACACGAGTCTGATTTCGCTATAGCTGCTTTAATGTAAACAGATGCTCTTGGTAAGAGAGCCGAGCTCCAGGTGCTTCCTGAGGGTGGGGAATGCCGTTCCTGGAGCTCAGCCTGCCTGCTCTCTGCAGACCCACCGCACTCCGTGCCCGCTCCGTGCGCTCCTCCAGCCCCCGTGTCCCTCCGCCGCTCCCTGCGCTCCGCCCGACCCCGTGTCCCTCCGCCGGCCGCCCTGCTTCCCGCCAGGGGGCGGCCGCGCGCCGGGAGCCCGGTCCCGCCGGGCCCCCTGAGCGGGAGGGGCTGGGGCTGCGGGCGGGGAGAGGCCTTCGGGAGGAAGGGCCGTGGGCACCCCTGTGCCGGCAGACGCGGGGTGTCCAGAGCTGGCGCCTCTCCTGCGGGAAAGTCCTGGCTGTGGGAGCGTCCTCAGGGTTCTGGAGTCCATAGAATCATGGAATGGTTTGGGTTGGAAGGGGCCTCAAAGCCCATCCAGTTCCACCCTTCCTGCCGTGGGCAGGGACACCTCCCACTGGATCAGGGGGCTCAAAGCCCCATCCAGCCTGGCCTTGAACATCTCCAGGGAAGGGCTATCTGCAGCTTCCTTGGACAACCTGTGCCAGGGCTTCACCTCCCTCATAGTGAAGAATTTCTTCCTAATGTCCAGTCTAAATCTTCCACGTCCAATTTAAAGCCATTCCCCCTCGTCCTATCACTACTTACCCTGTCGCTGTTACCAGTAACTGTAGGGACACAGTTGTCCCTTTACGGCTTGAATTGACTAAATGGATAAAACGAAGAGTTGGATCAAACAACATCAGGCTCAGTGGGAAGGTTTGAAGTTCATTTAACTATGGAGTATCTACAGAGCCTTCAGAGCATGGCAGGAACCTTGGTGGTAGTTCACACAGCGACAAGAGAGCAGCCTGTGCTGTGCCACACATCCCTCTCGCCCACAATAGTTACGGTACGAAGGTGGAAATTTTTACTGTGTTAGAACATTGAAATACAGGGTTTCTTTCTATTCCTCTATTTAGCTTTCAAGCCAGCAATAAGCAGCAGTGACTGCTGCTGCTGTCGGTGTAGAGCACAGTCTGGGCACCTTCTGGACAAGTAAGTACTGAGAGTCACTTTTACAAGATAAGTGATTTTGGAGAGGAAATATGAAAGCCCATCAAGTGCTGGTTTGGGAGACGACACACTCATGTAGAAAGGCAGAAAGGTAAAATGAGGGCCTTGTGTTGTGGGTTTTGTGTCTTCTTTAAAGCTCTGCTTGCTGCGTTTTCTTCTTTGTGTGTTCGTTTTTTGGTTTGTTAAGGTGAACGAGGTGTTGCGGTCTGAGGTGCGTCTCAGCTCTGGATGCAATGGGTCATGGAAGCAATGCAGACAGGAGATGTTTTGCCAGTATCGCTAGCGATAACAGATTTATTCTCCTCCCTCATATATAACACAGTAAAGACAGTCTCATAACTTAGTGTTTCATTAATAAATAATCAATTACATTCTACCACCCACAGCCCTGCAGGGGTAGGTCCCATATGAAGAAGAGCAAAGAGAAATGAAATCCCGACCAGTCAGTTCCAGTGCATAGAAGGTAAGTGCTTCTCTAAAATGTCCATATCCAAACCTCTCAGTTACTGGTGGGTTGGAAAGTCCAGATGAGTCTGTGGCCCAGCTGGGCTGGAGATTTGAGAGGAAGAGTAGGCTGAAGTGCTTGCTATTCAGTCACTTTGCAGCTCAGGACAATGATTCATACAGAGCATAAATTCAAGTGACACTGTAAATTAGTCTTCAAGTCTTTTTGTTTTAAAGTCAGTCCAACCACACAATGGTAAACTCTAGATGGATTCACTGGCAAGGTTGCTGTGGAACCTAAGCCTACTCCTCTATCTTTTCTACCACTAGTTTAACTTGTAGAATCTTATGCTATTAGAAAATAGACACTTGGCGTCATCTGGTTGCAGAAACTTTGTTTCTATAGTCTTTTGTATCTATAAATGTGAAATTGGCAGCATGGGCAGTAATGGTCTGCATCCTTGAAGCTCCTCACTAAGAGAGGTACAAAGCAGCATCCGAAACAGCACCTGCAGCAAAAGAGATGGACATGCATGGAATGATTTGCTGACTTTTATTTCTGCTGACTACATCTGTTCTTTCTCTCTGCCCTGTTCTGTCTGCCTTTTCACTGCACAAATCCCCTTTTTCTCAGGACCCTTGCTGTTTAAAGTATCTTCTGGAACATTAATCGTCTTCACTGCTAACATCTTATGCATCTGAACCTGATTCTAAATTATGGTGGGCAAGTGGACAATGTTGTACTAATTTTTGCTTGTCTTACAGAAAATAATAACATACTTGGTTAAATTTAGCGAGCTGGCATCCCCCTGTAGCCACAATGACTGTATCTAGTATGAACAGAATGACTCCTGACCAAATAGAGAAGGGCAAACTATATAAGCAATAACTAGAACTTTATTTTTAATAGGTTTTTTTTAACCTTCTGCTAAGAATAATCTCCAAAGTATACATGAAAGCTTACCCGACCATACACAAACTGGTGCACAGAAGGTAAGAGAGCCTGCCCAGTCTGTAGGTGACTTGTGTGGTAATGTGCTGGCGGCAGGAAGGGCATATTGTTGATGTTGGTTTGCTTGAGAAGATTCCTGCTAGGATGATTGGAGGCTGAGACACCAAGTAAACTGAGTTCAAGAGGAAATGAGAAGCAGCAAAATTAGAAGGACAGAAAATCTTGTACAGGTTATAAAGTCTTAATTGGAGAATTTAGATTCTTAACATGGCTGATCTAGAGGCACCTATGTTAATATTGATTTCAAGTATATTTATAACCACTGCACCACTTGTTCTGTGTATCCTGGTATGCTGTTTCTACCAGCTGCCAGTATTTACTCAGGTAAGGACATAGATGGGGAGTTGCCTATGGGATAATCCCCATCGTCAGGCAATCTCTACCATGCACTTGTGGATGCTTTCCGACATTGAGAATTTGTGATCTTTGACATAATATGAAAATGCATGTTCTCCCTGAAGAAGAGATTTGAAGGATATCTAGGAGCTTTCTGGATTAACTTTTCAGTAGTTACAGGGAATCCATCATAGCTGCTGAATCAGTCAGGTGCGGGGGCTGTCCCCAGTTAAAGAAGTCTGTAGCTTCCCTCAGGTGTTTCCAGTCTGGACCTGACTCTGTCATACTCCTTGAGGAGTGCACCCCTTGTAGGTACATGGAGAGTATTTTTTCAGAAATGTTTTCAGTGAAAAATATCATATTGAGCATCTTAAACCAAGCTTAGGGTACATTCACAACTAAACACATTTCATTTTTGCTAGCATCTAGAACCACAAGCATTGTCAGAAACATAGTCCCCTGGCACTTACCCGGTTGCTCAACGATGGCTGTTTCTCTGCAGGAGTAAGGTGGGGGAGAAGGGTACTCATAACCCCCTGTGCAAAGACAAATGGGGCAAAATAAAAATGTGTTCAGCTTGCGCTTCCCGAGAGCCCTGTCTGGAGTCTGACAAGAAGTGGCATGGGGAGGTGCTTCACTGGGGAGGCCTGATGTGACTCAGTGAAGTGCAAGACAGGGAAAAAAATGCTACTGAATTGATCCATGGGTTTTTAAAGCCAAAAGAGCCCACAGTGACTGGCTGGGCTCGCTTTCTATATGACGTAAATTGAGAAATCAAATTGATTTTCCACACAAAGGGAGTAACTGCATCTATCCCAGCATATCATTAGTATGACAGTTGGTCTTAATTTAAGAATTCCCTTGGTAAAGGATCCACAATGCCTCTAACTAGTTTCAATTATTACTACCCCTATTATTAATATTTAGAGAACTTTTTCTAGTCTGAATTTTATCTGTTTTCAGCTTGCAGCCAAGGAATCTCACCACATCATTTGTTCTAGAATAAAATTAAAGATCTTTTTGTTGTGGATAATGGAGAAGGGAAGGGAAGCTAGGGACTAGAACACCTCATGCTTTTTTAGTTCTTTTGCTAATCTAACAAATTTAGAATGCAATCAGCCTGCCTGATACTGTCTAAAAAAAATATTAAAAATAAATTAATGTATAAAACTTTATATCCAGCTAGCATGGATGTGCTTTCAAAGTACTGGACTAGTCTGCAGCAGGAGGACAATCCCCATGAAAAGTCTTTTTGGGTCAAGCATGCAAAGCACCGGAGAAGCCCTCAGCAGAGCAGCCCTTACATAGGAGTGCAGCCTGCACGATTGAGCTTTTCAGAAACAATGTGAGTCCAACCAGGGAATAAGCTCACAGGGCAATGGGGATACAAAACTGAGCTTTTCCAGAGTAAGATAAAATAAAATAAAATAGAAAAGTAGAAAAAAAATGTTAGGGATGTTTCCTTGAGTGGTTTGTAGGAAATGGTAGAGATTTAAAATGGCATTTGGGTTTAATGGTGGCGTGGGAGTGCGTTGAGTTTTTCAAGGGTTTTTTTGTAGGGGGAAGTTATTTGTGGAAATACAAGCTTGCAAAAAAAAAAAAAGAATTTAGTTCCAATCTAGAGAAGGAAAGTGCTCAGTATGTGTGAGTTATCACTTGATATATTTTTGTGAAGAACCTGCCTCCCAAGCAAGGACTAGACACTGCCACTCTGCGTTAGATGTGTCAAGTGCTTGTGCTGAGTAGCTCACTGGGACCCAGACTTTTTCTCTCCAACCTCTTGAAAGTTCTTCTGAGCTTAGAAATAGTCCAGAGAGGGAGAGCTGATCAGAGTAAAATGCTCTGAAAATGAGTCAGGTTTAGAGGCCCAGTGCTGACACATCTAGCTGAATTAATCACCTTCTGACCTCCTATTCTGGTTTCTCTTCCAGTCCTGCTGTTGAATGGAGATTTCCTCAATAGCAGGAAGGTAACAAGGGTAAAATCGCTGATGTCTTAGTGTATCTTTCAATGAGTGTAGGCTGGAACAGGCAGAAGACAAAGGCGTGTTGCGAGATACTTGTGAAGGCGTGAGGGCAATGCCTCATTTCAGAGGGAAAAGCAAACCCAGCAGAGAAGCAGCTGCGGGCTCAATTGCCAGCATTTCAGTCGTGATGTTTCCTCATGAGACAGCAATGGGGAGGGGTTGCTCGTCCCCATAGTAACCAGTGGCAGAACTGACTCATCTACAGAGGGCAACTCTGGGCAGCAGGAGCGTTTGGGAAAAGGCCAGTCCTCTGGAAAACTAGATTACAGTTTAAGTAAGACATAGCCCATCCAGGTACAAAGTTCTCTGGCTGAACAATTTGCTCATTAGGAATATGAAATTATTGTAGACATAAAACTTCAGCTCTTTTCCAATAAAGCACGTGTTGTTAGAAAAATGATTAACTAAACAAACAAAAATATTCTTTGCCCTTTTAAATGGTGTTTGCATTAGGAGATGCTACCACAACCCTGGGTTTCATGTGCTGTCAGAGCCACTTTCTAAACCCATCATGTCCTGGTAAAACTGGGCCCCTTATGAGCCAGCTGTCAGCGTTTGCCACAGCCACCAAGAGGGTGCTCTTCCCAAACCCCTCTGTAGAAGCCTGCTTACCCTCTTGGCCGCAGTACTCTGGTGCAGAGGGTTCTTGCCTGTAGGGTTCACGGTGCGGTTCGTACATAATCATAGGGATTTCCACACGTGCCTTCTCACTGGCCATCTCCGCAGTTCGCCTGCCAAAAGTAGTGCAGAATAAAAGCTACTATAAGTGAATTTCAGTGCCCTGTATTTGTCAATGCTTTTGTAATTCTTGGTTCTTGCACTTGGATTTTACTTAGAGGAAAATTAGCAGTTCTCACTTTCTGGCTTTTTTATAGACTGAAGTGCAGTCAGTTCCTGCTACACTTCATGATGAGGAATATAGGAAGGGGGAGCAGAAAATACCATCTTTATGTATTTCTTTGTGCTGGAAAGCTAAAAATGTTACCCGAGAAAACACACTATTCAAAGTGTGTAGATTTGTGACTGAAAGTGTTACCTTTGGAGAAAAGTTAACCTAATTCTTTCCTATGGATTGTCAAAATAATCAAGGCGGGGAAAAGCACACTCGCAGAGCACCTGCGAAAAACCTTCATGTGTCATTAAGTCAGAGCCTGTAACAGTGCAACCGGTGGCAATTCGGATCTGTCTTTCATCAGGTTGTTGTGCAACCTTATCATCATCATTACCACGACTAGTTTTGTACTGTGAAACTATTGTCTCATCACTAGTGTGACAGGCTGTTGTTGGGCAAGGTCATTATTAAATATGACTGCGCTGCCTGAGGCTCTGAACAAGATTAGGCACAAAGTACGGATGTTTTGCAGGTGTTAGCAGGAACTGTTCTTTGCAATAAAGGAGAGTGGGAGAAAGAGGACACAGCTGGAGATATGTGCTTGTATTACTGTAAAGGGAATGGTGTTAATTGTTCCTAGCTGTCCCTTGAACCAGTATTAACTGGTTAATTCCTACTAACATTAACTGTAGGAGTTCTTTACAAAAGTTACAGCCTTTCACACAGGTCAGTGAGTAAAAAGAGCAAAGATGTTTTTGAGAAGCTGCTAAATGAGTATGTTGCAGGTTTTCTGGCTGCTCAGGAAACTCTGCATAGCTCCTTGCAGTCCACCTATGTGTGCTGTGTCGCTGTGCCCTGGTTTGGATCAGGACTGTGCCCCTCTTACCTACTCATTGGTGATGCAGAGGTGAGGGGCTGTATTTTAAAAGACACTTGGATAAGTAAGTAGAGACTGAGAAATGTAACATATGGCAAGTCAGCACAAGCTGCCTGAATACGTGAGGTCAGACTGGAATAGGATGGAAATTGCTGAATAGAGCAAGATAATCTCAATCTCAACAGGTCTGTTTTCAAGGTGTGTTAGGGGGCACTATGTATGGGGGAGGCCAAAATAGGGGATGATTAGTAGTTCTGAGACAAACGATCAGTCCTTCTAGGGAGGAAAAAAAAAAAGAATGGATTAGAAAATATCACTAGGGAGGAAGTGATGTAATTGTGACAAAGCTGTCGTGAATGGGAAGTGAGAGACACAATGGAGCCAGATTGAATAGTAAAGGGAATAGGCAGGGTGGTGTGGAGAGAAAAAATCAGAAATGCAGCATTGGCCATGGTAAGGCCAAAGATGCTGGGGATAATTGTTAATATATGGATTGGAGAGGAAGGGTGAGGAAAGGTGCATCTCAGTATGCTTGGTATAAAGAAGCTTAAACAAGTAACTGGGAATGTCAGAGGTATTAACAAACCACTGGTGATGCTTCATGAGGATCCTGCTAAGAAAGAAAAAAGAAAAGCTAAGATTCACAAAAACTTGAGTAAGATGAAGCTGTGAGGGTCAAAGGAGATTAATGATCTATAAAGAAGAAAGACAGTGCATCAGTAGTAACTGCAAGTTTCTGAGTGTGATGATAGGCAGATATTGTATTAGCCAGTGTTGATAACCCAGGACTGTTTCCCTGAGGCAATGATGAGTAGGCAAAATTATGAGCAGTCTCTGCAAGTTTTTGGATTATTAGTATCTTGGTACTTAAACACTGTACCCTAAATACTGGGTGGTGTTAGTTCTGGTGATGTTTCTGCTAAATTAATCTCACTGTGATAAAGGAAAAAGAGGAAAGAACTTTTGAAATTCATCCAGTGACTGGATGCCTGGGCAGAAGGCCTGTCATGAGGCACAGAGTAGGAGGGAATAATAACAGTTAACATAGTGAGAGCGTTGCAAGTTAAGAGCTGAATGCAAGCAAACACTGACTAATTCTTACTCCACACAGTGAGGTATTAATATAATAGCATCAGTTAAATGTATAGAACAAGAGATGCAGACATGAATCAACAGCGGAGTCAGAAATAGAGTGGGAGTCTCAATGGATTCCAGGTTTGTGTTTGATCTACTGGAGCCATCAAGCAGGGAAGCTGTGGGCCGTAGGCTGTTGATAAGATTTGGTGCCATGAATTTGCTGTTCTTTCAGTGTTCTGTTATGCATTTCTAAATAGGGCTGCCAGTAGCTCTATCTGTTGTGATGGAGGACCTGCCCAGAGCACATGAGCTGGGAGAACTGGATGGGCAGATGAACCCCACCTTCTGCAGGAACTTTTTCAGTCTACCTCAGAGTACGAGGGGCTTAGGTACCCTCTGGGCCTGAATGCTGCAAGTCCAGAGGTCCAGGAAAGGCATTCACTAGGGTGTTTTATGCACCTCATTAGACCCTTTCATATAAATGAAAGGCATAAAAGTGGTCACTCACAGTTCTTGGCTGCAACCGTAGCTGTGATGTCTGAGAGCTCTTTGGGGCTGTGACCCCACACCTGTAAGTGTTATTGCCATGGATTAGAGCTAGAGACTTTGCTCTCCTCTCTCATATGTGATCATCTCCTGAAGAGGAAGGTATGGTAGAGAACAACAGTGTTTGTAGCCCTGAAGGAAAAACTAAGGACAATTGGGAAGCAATTTCTGAAGAATGCGAAAATGTCCTACAAACGCCCTTCCAGAAACCAGTAATACCTAGGAGGCCTACTCTTAATAGCTAGAGAGGTGATGTAAGTTGTCTTGTCTGTGAGGGCAGAGCAGACTCTTGTGCCCTCCCGAAGTGAGGAATTTGGTTTGTCTGAAGCACTCAAGATTGACTCAAGCAAACTGCTTGATTTGCAGGTGGAAATGTATAATCCCAGGGACACCAAAACAAGTCTGTGCCTTCTGTCCTCTGAAGTCTTGGTCTCTCCTACATATGGGTATAATCATTTTGCACTGGAAAATAAAGTTCAATTTTAGTTCTGTGGAAATTAGTATTAAAAGAGAGGGAGAACAAGAGGGAGAATGAGAGGGAGAACGAGAAAGAAAGAGAGAAAGAGAGAAAGAGCAAATCACACCCTGAGGTGTATATACAAAGAGCTAGTTGGGGAAAGGAAAGTGGAAATGACAAAGCCTTTGTGTTCCAGGAAGGACATATCCTAGGGGAGAATGGGCAGTGGCAGTTTCCATCATCTTCCTCTGGGTTTGCTTCTGGTGTGAAGAGCAGTCATCATGCAGCCAAGCAAAGCTGCTGAACTGCAAAACGCCTTGGCAGGGCCCGCTCTCTATCTTTCACCTGCATCTCTGTACATTCCCTCCTGAATGTCCCTGATGGCTAAATAATCTCTCAGATGAGAACAGTTTGACAAGTGCCTGCAAAAAGGCACAGGCACAGTTGTTTGTGCTTTGTAGAAGGGAAACTGAGACACATGGAGGACAATCTTTTCAGGAGTCCTTTAAAGAGTTGTCATTTGGCGTCTATTGTATGCTTAAATAATTGCAAAGAGAACACTGACTTTCCTCCCCTCTTTGTGGCGTTTTTCAGGTGTTGCCTGTTTGCAGTGGTGTGCAGGGAGTCAGTCACATCGATGCAAATAATTTTTGACCTTTCAGAAATTCTTTTTCCAGTTTGATTTTGAGTTAATTAGAAATATGTTTTTTCCACAAACACTTCTTCAAAGATGACATTACAGTGTTTGAAATGAAAGTGTTCATGAGCCTGGAGAGCTCAGCAGTATTTGTGTCCATTTCAACATGGATACAGCTCAGCAGAACATACTGAGAGCTACTCAACTGTCATTCCAGAAATCTCATCACTTGAATGCTGATATACCTTCGTTCTGGTCTGAGCCTGTGCCAATGATGTCTTTACAATTTGAAAAGGAGGAGGCAGATGGGATTTGGCAAGTGCATGTGCATCAGAGTCCAGGTAACATTTCCCTTACCTCTTCATTCTGTTCTGTTGCAGTTCTTCCTCAGAAGTAGATTGACCTGGTTAAAAAAATGATGTGGTACTTCCATGAAAGCTGATCAAGATTTACTTTTTTTTTTTAATTTAACTGAGGGTTTTTTAGCAAGAAGGTTCATTGTTGGTCTTGTGCTGCAGACTCCAAATGAAGCTTCAAAAAAGTTTTCAGAATCACTTGGCTCTGGCTTATTTTTATTCCACTTGAAGCAGTGGAGCTGCTCCCAGGACCGAGACATTCATGTAACAGCACAAAATACCTAGAGCTTCTGGGAATGGAGGAGAAAATGTAGGGGCAGCTTGGATGTGTGAGAGGGGGACTAAAGATGCAAAGGGCTGTCTCTGGCCTGCCCGTGCTACAGCTGCAATAAGGGCTGGATCAGTGTTGTGTCATCTGGCAGAGGTTATCACATTTGGTTATCACATCACGTACCAGGAGGGCATCCAGAACCTTAGGCAAGACAGGAAGCAGTGACTTTATAAGAAAAATGTTTAACCTTCGTTCCAACTCCAGCTGATGTCAGCATGGGATTTGCCATTGACTTCAATAAGAGTAGGTTCAGAGACAGAAAAAAGGGAATATGGAATTTCGAAGGAAACATTAAGTGATTCAGATATTTGAAGGAGATAGGGTGACACATTCAAAAGTTTTGGGTTTTGGAAGATTAACACTAAAACATTATAGTAAAGTGATCTTCAGATTTCATGGACAGGTGGAGGTGTAGCAGTTTTCCCCAGTGAGGTGTTGGCTTGGAAGATACTAGTCCAAAGGCTTTTAGTTTGCTGTAATGTGTTCTTGTTCTCCTGTCATCACTAGTTTAATGTCTTCTCGGCCCTTAGCCCTCCAGCAATTGCTTCTGTGGCTTGAACAATGTTGAGTGCCTCTGCTTTACTGTATTGTAGCAGTTAATTCTAATTTTTGGTTAGCAGTGAAATACTGAATTCCTCAGTGGAGAGGTGTTTTCCCTTTAGCCCTGAGTTCACTGTTTATAGTAACTTTCTCAATGTGCTGAGCCTTTTCAGTTGTTCAGGAAGGAATAATTCGAGTTCTAATACAGATAAATGAAGAGTTGTGGAGCAGGATTCAGGTATTTGTTTATTCTTATTCTTAAGAAGCCAAAAGAGATGACTGCTGGCAGCAAAATAAAAGTCGGACATTAAAAAGTATTCAGGATGTCTGAAGTAGACAACCTTTTCAGTGAGATGAAGAATGCTCAGCTTCCCATTCTTTACTTCCGAATTTCCCCTTTAATCCTACAGTCATTCTGGCTTTTAAGCCTGTACCAAGCTACCAGCTTCCTTTGTCAAATGGAGAGGATGTAGCTATGGGGGATTCAACTGAATATGAAACATATTTCTTGTTGCAAACTCTTCACCTGGTTCCATTGGCTTGTCGACTTCATTGACTCACTAGCTAATATATAAGGTCACTGCTGGAAGTGGTCAGTGGAAGAAGATGGTTGTTAATATGCTGAAGACATCAGGATGCTTTTGTCATTGAGCCAGGGAGCTGGGCAGAAACCAGAAAGTCACTGTTGTAGATACTGCTTCTCCTCCTCTTGTGTGTAAAGGGAGATATGTACATGTAATCCAAGTCCCTGTGGCTTACATGGAAGTTTGGAGTGAAATGAGTGTAACAATTGTTCACAAAATCAGGAGGAAGTATATACTGAAAAGAGAAATTCTGGTGAATGGATCTGTACTGAGAAAGAGTGAGATCTTTGCTTTTTCCATGTTGGAGAAAACATTTTTTTTCATTCGTGGTGTTGTAAATAGTGACACAGACACAAAGAGATTTGGAAGGTGTGGGGAGCTGATCTTGCTTTGGTTTGTTTCAAAGTGCAGCTCAATGTTCCTTTGCTCTGATGTGTGCCCAGAGAAATGGTTACCTGGTTCCTGGGCTTGCACAGGCAGCTACAGCACTTGTGCAAGCAAAACAGCAGCCTGGCCCTGCCTGTGTCTACTCACAAGGCTGCTGGATAGGCAGGGACTCCCTGGATTTTCCAGTCCTGTCCCAGGTCAGCCATTTATGTTGGGTTACTCTTTCATGAAGGGAGCTCTAGTCTATAATTTAGTACATTTACTGCTCCTGTCGCTCTCACCTTTAAAGCAGTTTAAAAATGCTGTGAACTTTCACAAGACATCTAGCCTAGAGTTATTCGTGGTAGTTTATCCCTGTTTGTTATTGTGCCAGCATCATGCTTTTATAGAAAAGCCCTCTCCCCTTGAGACAGCCCTGAGAATATTCCTGTCTCTCTGCATCCTTTCCTTCAGAGGGCTGAACAGACTTGTTGAGTCCTTCTTGTTTCTGCACAGTGAATTCATCCACCTTGTCCATGACTGACCAGTGAGCTTTGTCCTCAGCCTATATAATGGTATAAATGTATAAATCTTAAATTTAATGGAAATGGTGTCTTTAGAATAATCCAATTGCGCTTCTTTCCTTTTTCACAGCCATATCTTGCTGACGGTTTGTACCTATGTTGTCATTAACCAGCAGTAGTCTTTCTCCTTCAATGTCATTTTGTGCTAATGAACTCCCAGCTTGTAACTGAAATCCTGAAGTGATTTTTGAAATGCACTGCTTTGTAGCACAACACATGTGAATTCTGTCACAGCAGTTCTCCAGGTTTTCTCATTCTGTGTAACAGATTTTCTGCTTCCATAATTTTTCTTCATTCATACATTTTATTAACCACTCCTATATTTTTAGCAAGTTTATTAATTAAGTACTGAATAAGCTCAAACATTGATTTCTGCATCTTCAGTGCAAAACAGATGTTTATCTTAAATCTTGTTCCTTAATTACTGTTTGAGATATAATCCTTTGCTTCCTTCAGATGACCAACTTCACTCACATTTAAAGGGCACTTTTTCTGAAGGGTGAGCACAACTGGGCCCTGGGATTGCACAAGGGGTTGCGTCTCCCTAATTACCGTTCCAAAAATAGAGTACTAACCACTAAAAGGAAGTATTGTCCAGTGGTTTCTGCATTAAGCTGGACTGGGGTTAAAAAAAAAGAAGGGCTCAGTTCCTGTTCTGCAACCATGATGTTGAGCAAATTAATTAGTCTTGATTTTGCTCAGCTCTGTTGCATACGGAAACACTGTATTGAGGAGACACTGTGACCATTCTGCAGTGATATGGTCAGCATTTGGTTATGCCTCATCTTAAAACTTGAGTAAACAACAGAAGATAGGAAATGCCAAGTTTCGATTCAGCCTTTGCCTTCTATTGACACAGTTTAATTTTTCATGTTCCTCTCTAGCTGTTGGGATTGGGGCCAGGCTTACATAATTGTTTCCAGCACTTCATTATTTCCTTAGAATTTGACATTTGCCATCTTTTCATTTGATTCTTCTATGGATTAACATTTCCTTCATTCCCATTGAATCACAGGTAGCCAACATTTCATATATACCCGTGTACATGTAGTGTCCATAACTTGTCCTCCAATTGAAATCTGATAGAGCAGCTCAAGTAACATGTCATGTAGCATGTGAACCTGGTTTAGCAACTCTGATGAAGTTTTCATGAATAAACATTTGTTTGAAGAAAGCAGGTGTGTGCTGTGCCTGCTTTATGTATGAGCCAGGCCCTTTCCTATGGTGATCAGTTTGACTTTCCATTCTTATTACTGCTCCCATCTTCACCTTATCAGAAAAATAGTTTTCCTGTTTTCCATCTCTGATCTGTTCTAGGAGTAAACTAAAATATTCTGAGAAAAATCTGTGCCTCCAGATTTTAGAAATGTGATAGAGAACTTGCAGATTTTGAATGCTTGATAATTTAATCATAAAGAGTTAACATTTACAACCAAGAGCCACAGCTGTCACACTCCTTAAGCTCACAGTCTGTTGTAACCCTTGCCACCCCTCTTTCTTTACTTCCTAAGGAGTAAACGGTGTTGATCCCAAGTACAATGATTTCAAAGCTCTTACCTTTAGGTAGCTCTGGCAAATCAGGGGAGCAAAAATGCTTCACAAGTTGATCGCTTCATCCATGTCTTTGCAGTGCGGCTGTGTTTAGGAAAGAAAGCAGCACACATGACCAGTGACATGAGCTGCCGTCACGCGTCAGTAGCGTATCCAGTTGAAGATGCAAGCGAGTCAGGTTGGCAGACACTGTATAATTATCCCAGTTTGCCCACAGTTCCAGCCTACTGCTCATACCTGCTCTGCAGCAAAAAGAATGTTGCGTGACAGGCTTGTGACAGAGTTTTTTCATGTATAGTTTTCTAATATTCCAGAAAATTTACTTTGTGCTAACCTGAAAACTAGATGAAGACAATTAGAAGCAGCACAGGAATAACCTGAGGACAATGGAGAGAAGTGAATCCCAACCCATTGTGCTTCTATACGAACCATCACAAAGAATGATGGAAAGCCATAGCTACAATTGTATATGGGGCTCTGATATTTTATTATTGAAGTCAATGATCACTATAACTTTCTGACCAATTAAGTGTTTGTTCTTATGTCAGCACAGACATCTGTGTAGGGTGGAAATTGTTGACATTATAACTGGGATGATCTTGGTTACTAGGTTTGTGGCTGAACTGGGCTTTTTGTTAAATAGATGCTTTGTCTCTCTGCTGGGTTGACCATGGCCAGCTGCCAGACACCCACCCAGACACTCTTACTCTCTTCCTCAACAGGACAGGGGGATAAAAACAAGATGGAAGTGTTCTTTGCTTGAGATAAAGACAAGAAGATCACTTGCTAATTACCATCACAGGCAAAACAGACTCAACTTGGGCAAAATCAATTGTATTTATTGCCAATTAAATTATATTTGGATGGTAAGAAACAAAGATAAAAAATAAAACACCTCTCCCAGATACCACAGATTTGGCATCTCCAAGTATAACAGTGGCCACATGAACTTCTTGGTAAGGATTGTTCTCTCTTTATCAAAACCCATTGCAAAACTGCTTTGTGCAAAGACAACACAACTCCACAACAGGAGCCCATCCACTGTGCTCCCGACAAGGACAGAGCAGGATGCATCGTGTTTGCCTCGGGCACTGTAAAAGTGTCAGTGGTTAAACGAGTGAATGGTTGAGCACTGCAAGTTTTTATGCTCCTTTTGTCACCATAATCTGAAAAGTCTTGGAAACTGAGCTTTTTGTTGTTAATGGTGAAAGTACATCACCTGCCTCTCTCATCCAGACTTCAAGGACCAGGCAGGTACAGAGCACTTGCCCAAATTTGCCTCACCAGTAAGCATTAAGGTTCAGCACTTTGTACACTAAGTACATACTACTATTTACATTCAACCACCATCAAAGTGGTTGCAGATTCCATAGTGTGTGAGACCGAGGAAGAGGAATGGCTACAAAGATGAGTGCTGCAGGGGCTGTCTGTACAACATTGCCTCCCTCACCTTCCTGCTCCTACCCAGCTTTGTGAGGAACCAGGTGGGTACCTGGCAGAGACTGGACTTTCCTTTGTTGATGGAAACATTTGATAAGGTAGGTTAAAGATAGATTTTAGGATCGTCATTTTTGCATATCAAATTAATAATTGTTCGTAGTAGGATATTCTGAGACTATATGTTTATTATGAAATATATTTTCTCTGAATATATACTAGGTGTTCTGGAGGGCACAGTTTAGATTGAGCTACAGTTGACACATAAAAATGTTAATTTAGTAATTATGCATATTCTTGTTTATGTTGTGAAGATGGTAATCACTAACCCTGAAATCTTTCACTCCTTGCTTTTCAGTGACTGTAACATTGCAATCAGTGACACCACCACTAAGGAAGAAATTAATCTGTGGGAGAAAGGGCACATTTCTTTGGGAAGGGGTGTCTTTTTCTTCCCCTGAAGAGTAAAGGAAAATAAGTGATAAAACCTTGAGTGCATCTAAAAGTGCTCATGCACAAGAAATTCTTACTGTGGTGTGGGGCGGCTTAATTGCTTAAATATATAGAACAGCTTTAATATGCTGAACCTACTGCCGAGATGATGCTCATGAAAGAACCCGAAGCTGTTTAAGCTCTTAAGGCTGTTTATGGGTGTACAGGAGGCAGACGCTCACTTGAGAGCTACATCTGTCTCACCTGGCACAGGGCATGTACATGTTCTCAAATCTTCAGCCTTTATTACAGATGAGAAGAGAGGATGCAAGCGTCCTCTTGTCTCCTGCCATTCACGCTTCCCTCTCTACTGTGGTCACCCACCAGCTTCCCTGTGGCCTTCTGGTGGAAGTCAGTGATTTTAAACTTCTGTTTACATAGGTGTCAGTGGCTTGCTTTTGCAATCTTAATTACACTGTTTGCTCTAAGGCAAATAGTGTGATACTTAGCAAAGAGAAAGATTATATCAGTCACCTTGAATAATTATATCAATCCCCTGAATATCGGGTGTGCTATCAGAGACAAACAAGGGTGTAATAATCACCAGAGCTGATTGCTTTTCCTATCATCACATAAGACAGCCTCTTGTTGCATGTAGGAGCTACACTGACAATTCTTTGGGGGCTTCTCTCCTGTCATCTCGTATGATGGGACCACTGGATTCAAGTTTTGGGGGTTTTTTTCTGTGTGTAGTTGATTGCTTTGGTTCTAACTGTGGATGTCACCATGCAGTTAAGATCAGAGGGATCATTGTGTGGTGCTACAGGCTGTAAAAACTCCCCCTGCATAGCTGCTGGTGGAGCCAGAGCACTTCTGGATATCAAGCCCTACCCAGCCCCATATATAAGGCAGGATCATGGGCTGCCCTGTGAAAGCTCTGCTCACTCATAGGTGGATGAAATTGTGAGACATGTTCCTCCTTTTGCTCCCCTTTAAATAGTTCATATGTTCTTTTAAGTGTGATTGTCCCTGCCTTGCTGGTTTGTGTTCAGAGTCTAGCCCAGTTGACTGAAACCTTTGTTACCGATATCTCATATTTTGATATAGTTTCTCTGCTACTAGAAAAATAACAATGAATAAAGATCCTTTCCTATGAAAGCTTGGAGAAGAATCTGAACCATTTTTCTAGCATTAAAAAACAGACCTTGTGCACACAATTCTCCTCCTGTTACACCAGCAGATACTTGTCTGTAGTCAGTATTCTCTGGAGATGGAAGTATTTTGTAATTCAGGCTATCTCAATGTCTGTGAATATCCCTGCTATTTTCTACCATAAATACAGTGCCTTATATAAAATATATTTTT
This sequence comes from Dromococcyx pavoninus, assembly GCA_033558185.1. Taxonomy (NCBI): domain Eukaryota; kingdom Metazoa; phylum Chordata; class Aves; order Cuculiformes; family Neomorphidae; genus Dromococcyx; species Dromococcyx pavoninus. The sequence goes on from JAUMJL010000187.1 coordinate 135,264, forward strand.
TTAGAAATAAAATTCCTCTTCCAATTAAAATGCCAGTTTACTATTGCTGAGCATGCATCGTATTGACTGGGAACTTGCCTGTCCTGTTTGTTTTCTGAATGCAACATATTTCTTAGAACACTGATTACACAAGAAGAATAAGAGTGACTCAAATATGAAACATCACTCTTTTCAGATAAGATCTAGAAATTATGTTAATGTGCAAAGTAAATAGTTGAGTGGCACGTGGTACATAGCCCAAAACAAAGCAAAAACCACTTATACACAATGGTTTCCAAATTAAAAGTTATCTCCACTACAAAAAATTATAAATAGGCTTTTTCTAGTAATTTGCCTATTAAAACAAGATGCAGAAAAGAAAACCACCCACATGCCGTGCAGAAGTCTGAAAAATCACTGTATGCTCTGCAGCTAATCTGATCTGAACCTCCAGCCTGCTGTAGCTGGATCGGGTGCCTAGCCACAGTGGGGACCATTACTTAGTTCTGATACTAGCACAGAAGTCATGATTTTCCTTTCTTTTTATCTTTTTTTTTCTTTTAATATAATAGTTCTAAAAACTCTGAGCCTGGTGTCAGAAAGATGGTTGTAGCATTCACACAGTCTTACTCATTGACAATGTGAGGCAAAAAAAGCTCAACACTTTCATTCAAAGTTAATCATTAAATCATAGGAAAATTAGTGAACATTGGGTTTGATTTGCAGTGAATACCTTTACAAAAATATTTTATTGTTTCCTTTTTTATTTCGAGAAATATTTTTTTATTTTTGCAAAAAAACAGTGAGAACATTTCAAAATTGATGGAGAAGTTATTTAAAGTATGTTGTTAATTTTCACTCCTTTTGACCAGCTTGGCTGTTAATGGTTTTCAAGGGGAGACTCTCTCTGCCTTGTTAGTTGAGAAGTCAAGTCCTCACATTCACAACAAATTCTATTTTCACGCTAACATATCTCTGCTACCAACAGTAATATTTGTGATTCCAACCTGGCACCACACAGTTTGGCTTGGACAGGGGAGGCAAGGCTCCAGAAGTCTGCTGGGAGCTGCGAGATTACTACTGAACTCTTCATGCCTTGGAGTAATAGACCACAGCATGAAACATAACAACAGAGAAATCCTGCTACAAGAATGAAATTGCACCTGCTGGTTATTATCACACCTTAACAACTGCTGGAGCCAGAACCACAAAGGAGTTTACTCATAGTCTGGGAAAAATACAGAATTGAGAAATTTCATGCAGAGAGGACAAAGCCCATTCTGCTAGCATGACCGTGGTATGACACTGGTGATTATACAGTTGGGCTGTGTTTGACATGTCCAACAGTTGTAAAATGTTCTGCTTGGATTAATGAGTTTTCTGACTTTTCTAGACAATGGAAATCAACAGTATATTCATCTACAGATTGCACATGGCAAAACCACCTTATAGATCATCATACTGGTCTCAGAAGGAAGAGGACTGGACCATTAGCCCTCAGGGTCATTTTGGGAAGTTCATTATCCACAGCCAAGTTAATTAACTTCAATGGTAAGGGCTGAGATTCTGGAAAGAGCTGATTACTAGAGCTAGAGAGGTTTCTAGGTAAGAGAGAATATGTGGTCAGATAATTGAATTATTATCTAATTAGAAACTTTGGTGCAGTCAGCAGAATAAATATCTCAGCATTTCAGTTGTCCTCTGAAGAGGACAGTTGTCAACTACGCAGAGCTGAGCTATACATTTTTTAAAAAAATTATAGAAGTGGACAATGTAGAATGGAAGTTGAACATAGTTTAAATAGGCCAAAAATATCTGTTACTTTGCACAGACTCTGGTGACTTTGCATAGGCTTTGCAAAGACTAGTTGTGAGTGCAATCAAAATATTTTAGAGGTTGCTTCCCCCCCCAGGTGACCCTGGAGTTCTTTCAATAGGTCCCTTCCAACTTGAGATAGTCTATGATTCTGTGGCACTAATGGTTTCAGCTTCTGGAAATGAACAAAATGATCTGAAACTATTTTTTTTTCCTTCCAACAGAAGAATATAAATTTAAATTTTGAACTCCCGGATCTTTCTTCAATTTCTTCACTTGAAAGAAACAGTATTTTGGAGCATATCTAAAATTGAAAAGATGGAGAGAGCTCAGCACAGCTGCTATTAGTTGTGGTTGGTTTACAGCTGAATTACTAATAGAATCAAAGACGCAAATCCCGATCAGTTACTTTGTGGAAATGCTAAGCATTCTTGAAATTCCTATGCTGAGATTTTCTTGGAAGATTATTTCAACTACTTGGTAAGTAAAGAATGACATTGCATAAGAGAACTTATATTTCCTTTTTACAGTAGATGATTGGGTCTATTTTTTAGCCCTTTCCCTTGATTTAGCTTCCAGAGCACTTAACAAATCTCCTCCAGAAAACAGGTTCCAGTTAGGGAAAACAGCATTCTCTGTACTTGGCAGGAAGGACTAAACAGCTTTTCTGTAGGGCTGCTGTGTTGATGATGGTGGTGTTGGTCAAAGAGTAATTTATGCAAGTTACCTGCCAAGTATGCAACTACAGAAACATGAGAATGTGACACTAATATGTAGAAAGTAGCAGTAGAGGTCAAAAACTAACGTGCAGATTAATGTCACGTTAATTAGTAGAATCAATGCTGTATTAAAACGAAGAGTCAGGCTGAAATTGCACAGACGGGAAGGCCCGCAGCTGCGTTACCGGATGCTGCCACCTGCAGCCGGCAGCTCCGCAGCGCCCAGCTCCAGACACCACAAACGTTAAACAAACCCAACAAGACTTCTCGCTTTTAGAAACCTCAGGTTTACATGTGTTCATATTTGCTGACCTGAAATATCTGCTTCTAAGTAATTTTAAAGAATAATTAGCAAAATTACAGAATTACGAAACTAATCTCAAACACACAAAACCCCACAGCCATGTATTTAAATCCTTTACCATCCATTCCATCAAAAATATAAGAAGAAGCAGTGTGGCCTGTTAATGATCACTTACAAATAGTCTTTAATCCAGTATCATTGCTCGCTATGTGCTTCATGAAGATTGACATTTAAAAAATATGAATCCTTTCCATTACTGGGTTCAAAATAGGCCATTCAAAGATTTGTTAAGGGACAGGATGAGGGGTTTTTTTTTCTGTAGCTGAAGTCAGGGCTAGAACTTAAACTCCACAATCCTATTCCTCATAATTTAGATACCTTTAAAGTTATTTTTGGACTTGCTCCCAGAGCCTTCTCACATCTAGAATGACCCTATTGTTGAGCCTTGAGCAGCTGCTGAAGCATCAAGTCGTTACTAATGAAAATGATCTCATCTACTTCATAGGCAGTGCTTTTCTTGGTGGAAACAAAAGACATGATAGGTCACTGTAGAGGAAGTTAGGGTCCTCTGCCTGAAACAATTCCCTGAAACTGTTGTCCAGCAGAGTTCAGATATTTATCAGCAGGTATGCCAAGAGGGACTAGCAGAGAGCTCAAAGTGTGCAAAAGTTGTACAGGGGATCAAAGAGGGAATTATCCTGAAATTGGCTGTAAGCAGGATGTTTGTTAAGGCACTGATGGTAGCGTAGAACTTCCTTAATGCTCTCCTGTTAGGCTGTGAAAACACGTCCTTCCGTTAGTCTGTGTCCCTTCTGAATTTGCCAGTCATTTGTGCTCAGTGGAGTAGTTTAAAGCAATTTCCTTCTATTTCAGGTTTCAATTCTATTTAAGTGCTGAAACTTTACCCCCTTTAACGTGGTCCTTATTCCACATGCACTGTGACATGAAGAACCAGTCACATACCCTAGAGGGGTTGCTGGATCACTATGGTCAAGAGAAAACCAGACTGATCCACTTTTTCTTTTTTGTCATGAAGAGACACATATTCTGCCCGTGCGTAGAGGCCCATCATTCCTACCTAGCTGGCCATTCACTTGGACAGTAAACTGCTTGGGCTTACTGAGACAACCATTAAACATCTCTATGTCTGATAATAGTAAAATAATTGAAAACTACCATGCAAGAGCAGAAATTATACACCCTTAAGAACTGCCCAGGCTAATTAGTCCAATAAGTGCAAGAACTGGGAATTGCCCTGGCTGTCAGTGTGAGAGAGAAAATGTGTGTGTAAGAAAAAGAGAAGACAAAAAATAAGCCAAAGAAAGAGTCATTGTGCTCTAAACTCCTTGTATTTTCCTGGTCCTTCAAATGGTGACCCCAGCAGATAGAGATAAAAGCAGCATAGCACAAAAAACCTCAGTGGTTTGCATGAGTGTTGTTAGCAGGCAGTATCTGAGAAATGGAAATGTCTTTGTGCCAGCATAGGGTGTCTCAAACAGAAGCTGAATATCCCAGTTATGCAGTTTAGCTTACTTTTGAAGTCTCTGAAACTCTGTAATGCCATTTTTAGTTTTTAAGTGGTTTTGAGTTACGTTATGCTGAAAATGGAAGATACAGAGATCTGCTCCAGCATCAACTCTGCTACAAGTCAGCTGCAGCAAGTTATGCTATGCTGGAGGCTGAAGCTGTTACTCAGGAGTGATTTGAGTTGAAACAGAGTTCTGAGAAAGGTTCTTTGTCTTTGAGTCACTGCCAAGCAGCCCAGTCCCACTCCCAACATCTGTCTTCAGTTCTCTCTGATCCCTCTTCAGGCAAAAAGGAAATGCTTATGTGATGGTCCCAGTATACACACGCCTGCCTCCTACTGTAACTGGGAAGTTGGTACTAAATTATCACTTCAATATATTTTTATTTAAAGATATTCCAGAGAGCAGTATTTTCTATGCAGAAAATTAATCAAGAATCTCTCTGCTGCCTGCCTCGCAGCTGTGGGCAAATAAAAATTGTGAGCAGAGAGAAGTGGCCAAATCTGTTCCTTGTAAAAGAGGTTTGTCATTTGTTTGCCTTTCATCAAGGATAACAGTGCTACTGACACGAGCAGTCCTTCCTTCAAGGACTGAAATCACGAACACACAGTCACAGTGCTGTTACTGTGGCACTGTGGGACCAAGCACATCATTATTACCAGAGCACAACCAGTCTCATTCATTCCCAGATCCTTCCCATCTTTTACTAGGTGCTGGTTTTAGGACAATTTCATTACCATGCATGAGGTGCTCTCTTTGCTTCTTGGGCATTTCTGACAGACAAGATCTCCCAGTGATTATGTACTGAAGGATCAAAAAACACACTGGTGCTCCTAACCAAATGGTTTCACTTTCGGAACACGAAGGAATTCATGCAAGTGACAGATCAGAGAGCAGGTTAATTTCAACACAGCATGGTTCTCTCAAGCAGCCCTGTTTAGAGGGACAGTGTTTCTGCTCCAAAAATAATAATTAAACAGGAACAGGTTGGATTATGTACCTCTGGAAATGCTTTGTACTGTTCTGTCTCCCATTAACTCTTTCAAAAATACTGCTCAGAGCAATATGCTATAACACATCTGTAACACATTTATTTCCTGGTGCCTTTATCAATTAGCAATGTACAAAGGCTGAGACAAGCTGAGAGTCAGGGTTTTTCAGTCTTGAGAAGAGAAGGCTCCAAGGAGACCTTATAGCAACCTCCAGTACTGAAAGGGGGCCTTCCAGCACCTAAAGATGGGGAGGAGCTCTTTATCAGGGAGTGCAGTGACAGGATAAGGGGGAATGGTTTTAAGCTGAAAGAGGGGGGATTTAGATTAGATACTATGGAGAAATTTTTTACTGTGAGGGTGATGAAACACTGGCACAGGTTGCCCAGAGAAGTCGTAGATGCCCCAAGCCTGGAGGTGTTCCATGCCAGGCCGAATGAGGCATTGAGCAACCTGATCCAGTGGGAAGTGTCCCTGACTGTGGCAGGAGGGTTGGAACTGGATAGGCTTTAAGGTCCCTTCCAACCCAAACCTTTCTATAGTTCTATGAAAGACATTACGCAAGAGATTTCAGGATAATAAAAACTTTCCTTGCTGAACCTAGTGTTTTTGCTTGATCCATTTTGTCCCTGGCATCCAATTAATTTTATTTCTCAGGAAAGGTTCAATTGAATGATTAATATGATGATAGTAATGGTCAGCCGGTGATGATTTTATGAAATAGATAGTTTTTTATTCAGAGCAAATAAAATTATTTCTCTTGTTCTGCTGTTGTTTTAGTGCTGCTCTCAGTGGCTTATAGTAAAATGGCTAATGGTTTCCTGTAGCAGTCAGACAGGCCAGTGTGTTGAGAAGCTCAGAAATATGACTCTCATTTTCTTTCTTTCCGTGTTTCTGTCTTTCTGTCTTTCTTCCCCCTATCTGTCAGCTGAGTGACACGTTCCCATCTGCCTTTGCAACCTGTCTCTGGATTGTTGTAACAGCATTAATCAGCAGAATTGACAAAACCCAAATTGCATGACTGACAGCAGAGAAAGGCCTAGATGTTACCTCATCAGTGCTTTTGCATGGGTTGATCTGCCACATTCTGCCTGATCTTGCCTGCTCTTAACAAACAATGTTCTTGCACTGGGGCATAGCTTGGGGCTTTTGCTAGGGTAAAACAGAGTGTGGAGGGCAAGAAGAGAGAAAGAGAGGCTGAGAAGATGAAGAGTAGCTTTATAGATCCAAACAACCTTCTGCCAGATCTCCCTTTTACGGTTTAGGAAGGTACTGCTGGGTATTTCAGTAGTTCTGTGAGGTAGGAGGCACTCAAGAAATCCAGAGTTTGGAGAGTTCAGATTTGGATCCCCCCTCTCATTCTTTCATAAAGAGACTGGTATGAGATCTGTTGGAAGGATCTGGGTTCATAGCGTATGTCCATCTCTGCGACGTGCCTTCTGCAGAGGAAGCAGTGAAACTAAATCAACATATCCTCAAACACACACACTGAAGTGTGAAAAATTACATCCTTCCCAGTGAATCTGGAAGTGCAGTTTATCAGTACCCTGTCCTGCTGGCATCCTCTGAGAGCAAAAGCCACCTTCAGGACAAAGCCAGGAAGTGTTGACTTCGGCCTTTTGCATGTACTCCTGACAAAGTCACTCATCATGACCATAAAAACAAGGCTGATTCCAGAAGGAAAATGCAAAGATGGGTTTCTACATTGTTGTAGACAAAACCCTGTACCACCATCCTGCCCCCTTCTGAACCAGCTTGGTGTGCCAGCTAATAGTAGTGCAGACTTTCCAGCTTAAATTTGCAACAGGATCTAAAATGTTTTGGAGTATTTATTGAGTTATGTCATTGTACTGAGATTTAGAGTCTGCAGCATCTAATCCCATCCACCACTTAAATTTTAACAGGTTTTTAAGCTGCAGCATCCTAATCATTGAGGGATGACTTGTGTCTAGAACAGGCTACACCCAAAGACAAAGCTAAAAGCAAAAGGCAATTTCTAATGATGAAGTACAGTAGATAATGTGTTTAGCCTTAATTGTGTTTACTGTAAGTGGAGCCCTTGAGGGAAAACCAATATAAGGAGTTTCTCAGTCAAGAATGGTGTCACAAGATAGGCATGTTGTTTAAACAAAATTCACTGTCTGCTAGTGAGCTTTTCTATCTTTTAGAAGGCAGGAATATGGTGTATGATAGTTGCAGAGGAAATGTTTACCTGTTAAGGTGATGCTGACTACAGCATCGTGATTGGGAGTTCACTGAGCTCTTGGCCATGAGACAGTGAATTTGCACTAACTGACAATATCTTAGGTTTTTGTGTTACCTTAAGAAATAGTCCATAGTATCCAGAGTATTCCATATTCCAATATCTCAGATTAAGAAATAGTCCATATTGCGCTGCAGACCTGGTATAGACTAAACTTGCATAGCAACGTGAGAAGCCCAAAAACAATACCAAGATTGCTCCAGTGCAAGAGTGTTTTTCAGTCTCTGTGTAAAGAGTAGCCATGTAGTTACTTAAAAAGAGAGGAGAGAGAGGAAATGGCAAAGCTGCGAATCTGCCTTGTCAACGAGACAGTAGTCCTGTGCTCTCTCTCACCCTCCTTTTGCTCCACAGAAAACACGGATTCTTTTACTCTTTGTGCCAAACTGGCTGCCCCCAGATCTTCTGCTCAAGAGACAGCACAGTACTTAAAGAGCAGAGCAACGTGTGTAGTTAGAGAAGATGGAAAAACTGCACCAATCCATGGCCTGGGATGTGAGGAGAGGGAGTCTGGTGACGTGTTCAGTATGGCTGTTCCTCAGATAATGAGCTGTGAGCTGGCTGATTAAAATCCTTCTATTTAAGCTGAAAGGTCCTCATTCTCAGTTCTCCCACATGATGGTCTGAGAAGCTGCCATACAGACTGAGTATCTTTACCAAAGTAAGGAAAATTTGGAGAATGAATGCTGCAACCCATGATCATGCAATATTTCTGTTGATTCCCAGTTTAAAGAACAGGTGTTCCTGGGGTGTTCAAACACTGCCCAGTTTAAATATCTTTATTTGCAAGTCAGTTTTGTCAACACATTTTCCTTTGTTACAACATCCTCCAAGTAAATCATTGTGATCTTGAAAATGTAATTAATATCTATTTCAATTATTCCTATTGACATGAATAGATTGTGAGTAACTTCAAACAAGAGTGAGATCTGAGACTGGCCAGTTTCGTCAGAAGAATAACTGAGTCTGTAAATCATCACTGAACAATTTAGTACCTGGCAACAGAGTGGTAAGGCTGAAGGGCTAGTTTTTCAATTGGATGGCCAAAGTGAAAAATTGAAAACAATTTCACTTTGAATCAGCTCAAAACAAAACATAAACTGAATTGAAAAAATACAGATTGCACCGAATGGAACATTATATTTGGCATAAAGTGTCTTTGCCATGATACAGAACTTAAGGCATTCCTGCACTATTAGTAATAATTAAACTAAGCTGTCTAAACCTATTACGAAGGTGGTGTTGCCAGAGGCTGTCGAATGATGGCATTGGTGAAATTGCAGCAGATTTAACATCAGAGGGGGAATCACCTCATTGCACACTATAATGACTGAAGTGAGCACTTATTTCTGTGTCAGCCTTAGGATTTTATTTCTCTCATTCCCACTGAAACATTTGTGTCTCAGCTAGGTATTGCAGTGTATACAAAGATTTAGGTGATTAATAAAAGTATCCTTCATACAAATTCTAGTCTGTCAGTCTGGAATTTGAGGCTGCAGGTGGAGGATTAATGGAAAAACCCAAGGCTACTGTTTTTAATAGGAGAAAATTTTAAAAAGAGGCAAAGAGGAGCACTGCATTTCTCTTGTCACCTGGATACACCTCTGATACACAGAAAAACCCTAGAGAAGAACAGGAGCCCTCTTCTTTTGTTAGCGCTTATTATGTGTGTTGTTGAGTCCCCTGGTGAGAATATTCCTATTTACTTCAGCTGAAACTGGAGTAAGAGCTGGGATCATCTTAATCCATAATTGAGCTGAATACAGTGTCATTCTGAAAAAAATCAGAGCAGGTAAATGTTTCTCTTCCTCTGTATTTTCTCTGTTTTCAAGAGGCTGGAGGATGTAAAACACCTCTCAAAGCTGTCTTTGTCATTAATACAAGTAACACTGAGTATGTGTGCCTATGGGGTCATTGTTCTTGAACATTATTGTACAGGAGTGACTACTTACAGACTTACTGTGAAATCTTTGCCAGAGTGTCAAAAGATATTTAGAGATTAAAGGAAAGGAATTAAATGCCTGAAGACAGCTATGTGGCTGTAAAATGAGGGAGATGGATGAGGTGGAAGCTGACCTTATGAACTAACCAGAAGTGTTCAATTGATTGCCTTTTAAAAATATAATTCAATTCAGATAATATATCTGGGATTTTCTTATACTTTCCCACTGATTTTTTTTCCCATAGGAAATACAACTGGTGGAAGGAGAATAAGTTTAAAAAATTCCTTAATCAGAGCACCCTCATCTTGGCCTTTTCCTGTCAGCTGCCATGATGTTGGCATTGGAAGAAAAAGTAATATTCCCTTAGAGAACAACAAATACGTCACAGTTTCCTGCTCCCTGAAGCTCATCATAAGCAGAAACCACAACGATTTTTAGGGTACCATCTCTGTGCAAAGATCTTTCTTATGCTCCCGTTGTTTTCTTTTCTTAGTGTGATACCAACACAAAATTCCTTCTATCCTTACATTTATCGTACAATCAGGAATTGGGTTTTTTTTCAATGTTGCATTAATGCCTCTGAATTTTCAGAAAATAACTGGAAATTTTTGGACTGCATGAAATTCTTTGGTTTTTTTCATAAATAGAGAGCCAGGGGGTAACTTTCCTCAAGTATCTAATGGAATCAGACACCTGGAATTGTCTGTTTAAAGAAGAAAAAAAGTACTGTGATGCCTGCTACTGCATGCCCTGTTCCTACTGTCAAAGGATCCCAGACTGTCACTACAGAGAGAGTAGCCATGAACCCTTTTTCTGTGCTATGGAAAATAGCCATTAGTTAAAAGGAAGAAAAGGACATAACTAAGAGAAGCAGATGTTGTGTACACTCCTGTTTTAATCCTCTTTTTGCTTCTGCCCTTTCCCCCACCTCGAGGGTAGGAGAAGGGAGAAGCCAGTGAGATTCTAAAGGCTCAAGGTGCCTGTGTAAATGAAACCTGAACTTTTAAAGAAGCAATTTTCTTACAAGGTTCTCTCCCAAAATAGACACAGGCAGGAAGTAGAGAAATGGATGGCGAAAGACTGGGAGCAAGGTGGCTGAGTATTTCCTGTTTGCTTTATCTGTTTGAAACAAAAGGGCTGGAAAGTATTTCCTCTTGATGAGGAGATCACAGTCATTGTTGGGAAATGTGGTGTATTTAACATCATCACAAGGGCGTTTCTGGCGAATCAGAGCCGAGAGTAACTGGAACCAGCCCACTCTGCCGCAAGGTGCTAAAACAGCTTCTGCAGACAAAAGGTCACACTAACACAGTGAAACTCAGTAAGTACTGACCTTAGCAGGCACCAGCTCAAGTAACTGATTAGTTTCCTGGATCACTGATAGCACCCTCACAGTTGTTCTAGATCCTTCCCCCAGTAATGACTATGGGGCAGTCTCAATACACATTCTTCTAATGGTGATGGCACTGCCTGAAAATTTTACTTATTATTTGCTTCTGTACTTAATACATTTACTCCCTTTCTCCTTCAAACTTATACAGGTGACTTTGACTTGTCCTTGACTCCCTGACCTCCAACATTTTTAAGCAGTTTTTCCAATATTTGATCTCCTGATGAAGATTCAAAATTATTCAGTTTTCTAATTGTCAAGTTCTTTGTCAGCATTTGGTCTTACCTTGTACATAGTCTCGCAGAAAGTACATTGAATTCTTTGCATCAAGGATTGTTTACATTTTCTTGTACCTTATATGAATGTCTCTGCTGATATAAAACACAGAAAGTGAGCACATCTAGTCCCACTCTGTGCATACCTGTGCAGTGAAGTACTCCCATGCATTCAACTAAATGTTGACTTAACAGACTTAAATGGCATGTGGTACCGGGACCCTCTTTGTGCAATGATGGAAGGATTTCCTCCGAGGTGGATGCAGCACAGAGAAATACACAGTTATACAATAACATGACTGCTAATGCCCCCATGAATTTTCCATCTCAATAAACTAATAACTACTTTCTTATCAGGCATCTGATCTATAAAAGCACTCTCTGAGAACTGTACAAGCATATTTAAGCATGTTCATTTTTATCAGCTCATCCTATTCATCTCCTTGCAAGAAGATGACATCAGTTGTCACTATCTTGGACTTCACCCAAGGGAGTGTACAATAGCCTTCATTGTACAGCACTTTGAAATAGAGCACAACTACAGGGTTTTTTCCCAGTGCCTATTCTGTTGTGCAGCAGAGAAATATGAAGTGCCATAAAAAGAGCCTGTGAACATTGTAGAAAACATATACAAGCTTACTTCATAAGGACAAGCTGCAGTTAAATAAACAGCACCACCCTTTATTGGATAAGCCAGATCCATCTTGTTGCTCTGTAAGGAGAATTTTTTATCCTCGTTTACATCATTCCCCTCTTTCTACAAACCAGAATTCTTGCTGAATCTTTCAAACCAATTTTTGGTGCCCTTTGAGTCATCACAGAATAAATCCCTTCTGTTGTTTAGATAAGAGTATTTGCATCATGATCTCAGTGTCAAATGCAGAGTATAAAATTCTGGGCACAAAGAAAAGCTGTGCTAATGAACTGTCACAGTTAAACTTAAATCCACGGGACCCATAAGAGAAATGCAAGGGTAGAGAGTGCTATTATCTGTTAACATTGGCATCCTCATAGTTTGTTTCTCTGCTGAATACATTTTAAGCCTTGTTTGGATCTCATTGGGAGACAATAGAAATTTTATTGTTGGCTTCAGTTAGAGGAAAATGATTTCCTAGGAACTACTCTCTGCAATAAAATAGTCATAAAACTCAACACTTCACCAAAGATATGGGAGAAGTGGGGTTTAGTCCATACTTCTGGCTGAATTGATTTGAGTGTACATCTGGCACATATATCTCTTGTAGATTTATGTGGTCTTCGGTCTTTGAGCTCTTCGTTGATGTAGTTCCTTTTGCTGAGAATAGTACAAATTTTGTTAATCCAGTTTTGAAAGAATTACAATATCATATATTGATGATGGGAATATTCTGGATGAGGAGAGTGTAGTACTTAAGACACTCTTCAGATGACTTTTACAGTCTATTTGGGCCAAGAGAGACCAGTTGAGAGACACTGAAAAACTATTTTATCTCACCTGGGAATCTTCTTGGTTGGAGGTTCCCGTGTTCAACTTGAGTGTCTTGTACTTTCAGATACTAAATAAGGGGAGAAGCACCAGCCCTCCTCTGGCTATTGTTTTACAGAAAGGAATGGGACAAATACTTGGCTCCTGAAGGGACCAAGGATTAGGAATCTCATTCAGAGAAGGAGGAACATTCGGCTGTAAGTATCTAAGTTCTTTTCAAAAGGTGACTTTAGACACTTTTCTGACTTTCTGTCACATGTTTCTTATATCACATCAGCCCATGCACACTTCATGTGGCTCTAAAACAAATGATCTAACCTCCTGCCTGGCCAAACCCAAAACATTTGGCTACTTTTACAAGCATCCACTGCATGGTTTGTACATGTCAGGTCTGTTAGCAGACATCTCTCCGCTGTTCTGCTGCACTTGTGGAACTTTTAACTGTGCACTGCCTTCAAAGAAAGAATTTTGCCTATTTCAACTTTGCAAAGTTTCCATTTCATTTAATTCTAAGTAAAAAAAAATATGTCACCAACATGAAGGTTATAAAGACAAAGCTTTATAAAAGCCAATTTAATTGAAGGCAATCCACTTGTTTTATGGCTTCAATGTGCCTCTAATGGAACAGAGCAGAGAATGCTGCCTTCCCTATTCATTTCCTAGCAAGTGTATGGTGTGAGAAGCCTGTGCAGGTCTCCAGCACTGCATGATTGCACTTTCTGAGACTCTTCAGACTTGTATCTAAAAAAAGAATTGATTAGGAGGATGAATGCCTTGTCTGATCATTAAGTATTTAAACCTGGCAGGCTTCCAAGAGTGGTAGGCTCGCTAGCCTGTGAATATACCCTTGTTTCACCAGATCTAACTTGCCATTTTAGTTTTCAGAAGACTTGAGGCAATGTGTACATGAGACTTTATATCCAGTTGTTTTTAAGAGAAAATAAGGAGACAGATGCAGACAAGGAATGTGCCTTTAATTGTGTCTTGTAGATTGGAACACATAATTATACAGGAAGAAATGTAGTCGGGAGAATGCATTTTTCTCTCCCTGGTGTGGGAGTGAAAATGCTGATGGGATCAATGCCCAAAATGAAACAAACACAACTATTCTAACCCATATATCACATTGATCACAAACACAGGAAACAGTATCTTGTTACATGGACTGTGAATACAGTTTCTGTTACAAATTTCTCATGCAGCAGTACAGAGAATCCTCTAGATGCAAGGACACTAGAGTCATACTCCTCTCTCTCCATCGTATTCTTTTCCATCTCTGTTTTATTTCACTTAATACTTCTAACACCGTGGGAGTTTTTATCTAATCCTTTTTTCAAGAAAAAAATTCCAGTTGTTGACAGTTTTTTCTTGGTGTGGAGGATGTTGCATTTACAAGTGTTTTGGAAGAATCTAGCTGTCCAGTCAATTCATGCAGCTAGTAAAAGCCAGTCTTTTTTCCAGAAGAGATAGTAATCTCAGCCTTAGGGATGTGAAGATATTTATACCAGTTTAATCACAGTTGTCACAAAGCATCAACTGATAATGAACAGAGCTCCTTGCACGTGACCTCTGTGTGCTGTTTGGGATCTAAACAGAACAAACAAACTGGGAAAAGAGGAGAATGGTGCATATTCTGCAGATGGTCAGATAGTGAGGAAACATCTTACCAAAAGCTGCGCGTGAAAATCCCCAGCCTTTGTATTTCAGCTCCTACCAGCTGCAGCTGTCATATGTTCGAGTGATGCTGCTGTCTACGCACTCGGTGTTTGTAGTTTTCCTCCAGGCAGTTGCCATCTATCCATGCAGGTCATAAAAACAACCCACCCACTTGTAACTCAGGGTTGTTTTGTAGGCTCTTTTCCACAATAAAGATTTTACTGTGTGTACATTTGGACAGAGCATAGCTTCTGTTTTGGGTCTTTTTGCTATAATTAACTACCAGCATGTCATCATTATGAATTATGTAATTATTATCATCGTTATTCATAATTATGAATATTATCATCCAGTGTGTGGTAAAACAAATGTATTTAAATAACTGCAGATAACACAACATGATATATATATATGCTACATTTGTCAGACTGGCTTAGTAGTCTGACTGACTAACTAGCAGCCATCTTTTGATCATCACATCTGTCAGAATTGGCAAAATAGGAGTCGGTTTGATCTCAATTCCACTTTAAAACTGGAAATCTTTATAAAGGTCATAGTAATATATTTGTTGAGCAGCTGCTTTTATATTTTTTATTTCAAAAAGTAGTTTCTTAATTCAGTGCTATGTACAACTGAGGCATGGTATGTTAGTGTCTCTGGTGACATGCTGTAGTTTTTATTCTCTGAAGGATGACCACTGTTCAGTGCTTAATGATTGCTTGTGCCCTGCATTGCTCTTGTAAATTAACTTCTCCTTAATACACTGTACATTAGAAAGGAAACTTCAGCTGGGATATTGCATCTTCTCTTCAAATGTTAATGCCCTTTGCCTATCAGTGCCTGGCCTGACCCTGCAGCATGCATAATGTAAAACTTGGTGCAAGCTCACTTGTGGATCCCTGTAGAGAATGGCAATCAGACTGGCTTATTGACTTCTTATGGCAAGTTCATAGCAAACAAGCCTTATGGTGAATGCGATGTTAAGTCTTCTAGGGCATGAACCAAAAATACAGGTGAAGCTTTCAGAGACTGAGGTGGCTCAAGGATATCAGCCTCTACAGAGCAGCTGGGCAAGCAAGAGCCGCTGGTGAGGCAACCTGTATTAATGATTGAGAGTAACAAGCGTAAGGGATAGAAGTTGCCAACTGAAGGGGGAGCAGGGGACATTTATTTCTGACACATAGTCAATATTTACAAAATAAAAAGCAAATGGCAGAGTAAACAGTTAGTCTTTAAGGCCTTGTTTTGCTACTAGAGTGGGGTTTGGGTTATTTATGGATGCCTATTACCTGTGAAGTAAAAACATAGAGAAGACAAGACATATTGCTCTTAAAACACCACAGTTTCCCTGAAGCTCAGCTTTTCTGTATTTCTATTTCAGCACAATCCTTACACATTATTTTTCTTGAAGTGAAAAACTGTATCCTTTTGACTGTGAAGAAGTGATCAGAAAGAACAGGGTTGTGAGCAGAATGTTAGGTGACTGCCTCAGGACCAAGAGACAGACAACCTGACTGACCTCAAAATATTTGGTAGCTGTGTAGCTTCTGTCTGATTTCATGCACTGAAAGCTTCCTCTGCTCATGATAAACATAAACTTTCTTTAGAAGGATTTGAACCTGAAGACATGCTAGCAAAGAGCAAAAATGATCTGCGGTGACTAGATGGATTATGCCTCCTGCCAAGCTCTTCACTGATGACTCCTGCACTGATATGAAGTCCCTTGCTTCCTACCAAAGACAACTAAATTTCACCTTCATGCAAATTATGGGAGGAAGAGCATGGAACCGTTTTAGTATGAGAAGAAAGAACGAACATAACAAGGTGAGTCTGCTAAAGGCCAGCTCATGCTAGCCAAGCAAAATAGCCAACTGGCCAAATTAAGAGTTAAGCAATACGTGTTTGGTAGGGTTTTGGTACAACTTCCAGGAATATCGAATGGGAAGTGATTACAACCTGGAGCTGACTTGTTCCTTGTGCGTGACATAGCGTCCCAAGTGTGTTTGTGAGGGTCTGGAACTCATTTATCACCCTCTTATTAAGGATGCTCTGAATCTGATAACTAAGTTTTAGGGGTTAAATCCTCCCGCTGAGGGAAAGGTGGAAAGATGTTTGACCAAGTTCTTGTTGAGAAGGTTTTCTTGATGCTACTTTTACTACACTGTGTTATTGATGACTAGATTATCATTTGGGACTTTGTTTTCATTATTTGAAACCTCTCTAAACTATTTGCAAGGTTATTTGTATCTGTAATTAGCATTTACTGAATTCTAAACTCTAACCACAGAGGGAATTGTTTCTTTATGACCATTTTTTACCCTGGTCTTGCTGCTATGATGTATCTGAGAACAGCAAAGAATTCTTCAATTCTTACGCTTTGCAAACTGAATAGAACTCATCTGAAGCATGATTCACAATTCCAGATGATTAAGATAGTGAAAGCACAAATAACTTGTCAAATACATGGTATGAAAAAGTTGATCTTATAAAAGAGAATGACTGTATCACATTGTATAGTAAATAGCTTTAAGTGAAAGGTGGATCACATGCTTTCAGTTTGGCAAATTGGTGTTGCATTGCTCAGTTTCCAGTTGGTATTGCGACTGGACATGAGAACATAAATGCAATGGAGCGCTCTGGACTGACACATACTTAATATGCCACATATTCAAGGAATTGAGGGTATTTTTCCTCCTATTATTTTCTGCTAAAATCTCATTGCTCTAGTCATTACGAGCCTGCTTCTAATTTCCAGGCACAGTTCATTCATGCCCAGACTACACTCCTTGTGCTTGTGCCAAGCATATCTTTTAGATTAAACAGTTCCAAAAACCAGTCCAGAAGCAGGGACTGGAAATCAGGATTACCTTTGCAAGATGTCCTAGACTAATTCATGCCTTACTAATAGAGGTGGACAACATTCACCCTATGTCGAGTACCAGTACCCATTTAATTATTTAAGAGCTGTTCAAGCTACCCCATCCTTGCTGCTGCTGTGCAGGATTGAATATCACCCACCTTTACTAATGAATCACATTAGCTGATACATTTCCCCCCCTACACACTCGTTTCCTTGACTCAAATTGTGTAAGTAATTGCACTTTGAATGCTTAAATGAATGAAAAGTGGTATAGTGATGCTATGCTATGCTATCAAGAAATCCTTCTGGTTTTTTTCCCTGTCAAGACTGCTGAGGGGAGTGCTCAGCCTCTGCAACAGCCCAGAGCTGAGTAAGCAGCAGGAAAGAAGAGAGGCAGGAGACCCCTACAGATCTGGACCACTTCGTGCTCTCCTAACTGTGAGGTGCCCCTTGCTGGCCCAATCCAACTGTAGTGGCCCTGGGGAGTGTTCCCAGCCCTGCCTGCATCCTGGGAAGGTGCTGCAGCCACCCTGCTGCCAGGGACAGAAGGAGCAAGGTAGGCATGCATACTGAAGATAACTAACTGGTGATTAGTAATTGTACTGAGCGAAAGGAGAAGGTGGGGGGAGGCTACCTGAAGGTTGAGGGAAAGCTGGAACCTCTCTCATCTCCAGCAGCTGGTGAAAAAAGCAGCCAGCAAAATCCCATTTCTGCACTGTGATAGCTGGGGACACACACAGGAACACTCACGTCAGGGGTCCCTCAAGTCTGTGGTGTTGGTGTTAGTGTTGGGATATAGGTTGGACTCGATGATCTCGGAGGTCCTTTCCAACCTTGTGATACTGTGATACTGTGATAGTATCAAAATCCAGCCTCATGGCTGCAGACATATATTGTCACATATCTCCCATAGGCTGTGCATTTCTGTTTGGGAAGAAGAGGGAGAGAGGGGAAAGGAAGAGGGATGACTCATGAGTGCTGAACTTTTGAGGAACGCACAGCTGTAATCCCAGAGTGTGTGACTGGAGAGATTGCTCTGAATAGTGTTTTCCCTCTATCCTTCTCTGCCTCAACAAAATCAGTCAGTTTTGCATCACAAAGCAAAAGAGAAAAGATTTCCAGGAATAAAATTAATGTTTTAAGCAAGAGAAGTCATCTGTCCTATCACTATGTATTATGCTTTGCATATATGTTTCTTGTGTGGAACAGAAGTGGACAGACAGGTAAAACACTTGGGAAGGTGATGTGGTTGGCATAGGAAGCTGGTTACTTCATACTGCATGGCCTCTTCTAGATCCCCTGTCTCGGGTCAAACACTGTATGTTATAGGACTTCTGTTTATTTTTCCTCGTGAACAAAAGCCCTGCTAAAATTTGTTCGTGGCTGTCTGACCTGAAGTTGCATGTTACTGCTTCTTATGTGATTATAGTTGGCTAAAACAATGTGTATTTCTATCTCCTATAAATCTTACCTTTGTAATGACACGAGGAGGTGCTTTGTCTGATACCTGTAAGTGGAAAAGAACCAGAAAGGATTCAGTGCCTAAGTAATCTTTTTAAAACTATGTTCTGAAATATGGTGGTTTATTATCATCTGGGAAGATGGTGCACAAAGGAAAGCATTCCTAAAACTCTGGTGACCAGATACTGGATGCAGGCAGTTCTCTCTGCCCTGACATCTTTCAGTGATTCTTGTGTTCCTAATAATGTCTGTGACATTTAACAGAAAGTCTGTCCTCATCACCGTCCTCTGCTGTCTCACTAGTCGTCCTGCTGCAGCTTCCACTTCAGCCCTGTGGAAATGCAGGACATGCTGAACACATGAACATGATGCTGCCATGGAGCACAGGCCTGGGCTTTCTTGTCAGCTTGCACCACAGCTCGGGTCCTCATCCTTCTCATTGCAAAATCTGGGAAAATCTCCCAGGATCATTCTTCTGTAATTTCAGCTGAGCTCTCTGACCATATCGCCCTTTAGAATCATAGAGTGGCTTGGTTGCAAAAGACCTTTGAGATCATCGAGTCCAAGCGTACCTGTCCTCTACTAAACCAGATCCCTGAGCACTTCATCTTCCTGTCTTTGAAACCCCTCCAGGGATGGCGACTCCACCACCTCCCTGGGCAGCCTCTGCCAGTGCCTGACCACCCTTTCGGTAAAGCAATTCTTCTTAATATCCAGTCTGAACCTCCCCTGGCGCAACCTGAGTTCTTTAACACCATTTTCACGTCGCTATTGTCATTCAATTTTTTGACAGTTGAGCGTCACCAGGAGAAACCCCGCGTGTGCGGAGGGGGAGAACCCCGGGCCGAGGGAAGCGAAGCTCTCAAGTTGGTTATAAACCATCTGAAGGCTCCAAGCGGCGGCTCTGCCTGCCGAGGGGCGGGAGGCGCCGAGCAGGCGGGGAGGCAGGGCCGGGGCGGCGCTGCGGACACGGCCCCTCCCGCCTTAAAGCGCGGGGCGCCCGCGGCAGCCGCAGCGCCCCCGCCAGCCCGGCCCGGCCCGGCCGCGCCCTCCGCCCCGAGGTGAGGGGGCTCCGGCCGCTGGGGAGGGGGTGAGGAGCGGGCGGGGGCTCGGGGTGTCTGCGGGGGCTCGGCCGCGTCTCTGCGTTTATTGCGCTTAACGTAGGAGGACTCGTTTGCTTCTTTTTTTTTTAATTTAACATTTATTTGTGCTTCGTTTTTCAATTTAACAATTATTTGTGCTTTTTAAAAAAATATTTAACACTTATTTGTACTTTTTTATCTCTTAAGCTAGGAGGGCTCGTTTGCTTCCTTTTTAAATTTAACACTTATTTTTGCTTTTTTTAATTTAACACTTATTTTTGCTTTTTTATTTTACACCTTACTTTAGCTAGAAGGCCTCATTTACTTCCTTTTTTTAAATTTAGCACTTATTTTTGCTTTATTTTTAATATAACACTTACTTTTGCTTTTTTTTACCCTTAAGATTAGAGGACTCATTTATTTCCTTTTTTTTAAATTTAATACTTATTTGCGCTTTTTTTTAAATTGTACACTTGTTTGTGCTTTGTGCTTTTTTTTTTTCACTTAGGAACCAGGGATGTGTCATTGTTGCACACAGAATTGCTTATTTTATAAGTCACGAGAAAACAAAGTGAGCTAAATAAGGGCTTTCTCACACTAGGATGAAAAAAGCCTGACAGCACTGGGTGCTTAGAGTGATACTTCAAAACTTCTTACAGAGTGTTGAGGTGGCGTGGACTGTTCCTTGCTACAGTCAGCACCTCTGTTCATTAAATCTGGGGGAAGCAACCCTTGTTTTGTGTTCTCTTTGCATGTTGGATGCATACGAGTGTCTCTTCTTGCTCTTGTAGAGAAGCCTCTGAGCTTAATTTTTGGATCTGCGCCTCTGAATTTGGCTTTTAGGGAGGGGTACTGAAGCTCTTTCCTGATGCTGCTTTTGCTGGAACTGCAGAGCTACTTCTGAGAAATATTTGCAAAATCTTCTTATGGTGCCAGATTTGCTTTCTTGGAGAGCTTGAGAAAATTTTAAGGCTGCTCTGATGTGACCATCCTGATAGCTTTTGTGTGTGTGTGAGCTGGAGAAAGTTTTTTTTAAATGCTACTCTTTACCTTTGCCTTCTGATTATTATTTTATGGTTTGCAAACATATTTTGTTTCCTTCTGTTGCATATTAGTGATAGAAGGTAGCAAGTCACATCAATGTAGCTGCAGAGGACTTGCATGCTCACAAATGCAGCTTAGTATCTCATTAAATCTAAAGCGGCTTGACTAACATTGTAGTAAGGATAATTGGTTTTAAAAATTATGCATATTTGAAGATGTTTTTGGCCAGCATCGTCCCCTCCTTTACTTGCATGCATGTACGCCCAGAAATATTTACATATGTGTCATTTGAAAGTAGCCATATAGGCCAGGTAATGCTGACTTCTGTCTTCTGCTTTTGGGTAGTGGTGCACTTCTGCTGAATTCAGTCTTTATATACACTTTAAGAATTAAATACACCATGAATATGAATGTATCTACTTCTTGTAAAGCTCGCTTACAGCAAACTGACAGACTGTGTTGGTATTAAACTACATGAAATGTGGTTCTTCAGATGAAATGTGGTGTGGGGAGTGATTTCTAAGTGATAGGACCAGCAAGCAATGGCCAAAGTTGTTGGCGGTGCTAAGCCTGGTGGTGGTAGAAGTAAAGAAAACCTTCCCATTTCTGTTTCACCGTAAAAGGGCTGTGGGGTACAGAAGCAGATGAGACCTGCTGGTCATGGCTAGAGTGGCATCCGGGTGAAAGCTGCTGCTGATACCACCTTTTCGCCTATGTTTGTTTCAAGTTTCTATCAAGAACCATTTTTGGATCACTACTCCTGCAGCAGATGCAGCAGGAATCGATAATTACTGCCTGAAGCTTGGAGGGAGACTGTTGAGGATCATTAGTAAAATATAATGAGATTGGAACTGGTGGAGTCTATGGTGATGAACGTTCTGGATGTTGTTTGTGAGAGTTGAGGGTTAATCTGTATCTCATTTGGAAGGTTTTTGACAGAAACTAAGGAGAGGAATTGGGTTTAAAAAGTGCAAAGCCCATTAACTTCTGCCTTGGAATCAGGGAGGGAAGCGAGTCAATGTGAGCTGGGATCCCGTCCCTTCCCTGGGGCTGGAAGCTGCCTTCTCCTGGGGCCGTGGGTAGTGGCACTGGGAACAGCCCTCTGCACTGCAGAGGGACAGCAATCTTCGAGGAGAAAAAAGGAATGAAATGGCATGGTTTGGGGTTTTTTTCCCTTCCTTTTTTTCTGCACAACAGTTTTCAAAAAAAACCAAAACTCAAATCCTGCTTTTTGCAACAGGTTGATATGGAACCAAACAAAAAAGGAACAGCTGAAACACTGTAGAGAAAGGAGTGATGCAGAGTGCTGATTTCAGTTTGCATTGTGTGTCTCTCCCCAGCATAGTTCAGATAAAATGAGAAATAGAAAGCATTCATCTTGCTGACTGCTTTTTCTTTCCTCTCAGGGCAGTTGTTTTGCTTCCTTCAGTCTCAGTGTAATATTGTTTCTTCCCCCTCTCTGGGCAGATCCCCCTGGACAGATCAGCAGTCTTCATTTCCTCTGCCTTCCAAACTTACCCCTGCATGTTTCCGTTTATCGCTGTCCAAGTAGTCTCTGGGGGCTGCAGGGGATAACTTGGAGCTCAGGTGAAACAGCAGTCTTGCACTGCTCTCTCAGTTCTCTAATTCTGTTCCTCTGAGCCAACCTCTGCTAGCTAGGTAGCGTGTTCAGGGGTTTTCTTTGTACCTCTTCTCCTTTTTCCTGACATGCGTGTGGATGTAGATTGTGTGATATAACCTGTGTTAGCAGGAGGAGCTGTGTGTTACAGCACAGTCTCCCCTTTCTGAGAATAAGCAGCTGCCTCTTGGTTTGTGTGAACAGGCACAAGTGAGATTGCTTTGGAGGAAGACTGTGCTTTTTTTTCTCTCAGCTAGTTACCAAGAAAAAAAGAGATTAAGGAACAGAAGATGCAGAGGTGGAAACTACTCTGTTGTGAGGTGGCATAGTCCCCGGCTTGGTAGAAGCTATGCAATGCATCTGGGAGAGGAACTGAACTGATGCTTTCTTTGTGTGGTGCAGAAAGACATTCAGCTTTCATTTCTGTCATTTTTAGGGGCATGTGGAGTACATTGAAGTGGTGCTTCTGTTGTTTGCTCTCCCCCAGGGAAGCTGTAAAATACCATGCGAGTCAAATCGCATCTTCTCAGGCTTGGTTGTAGGGCTTACGGGTAAATGGGACGTGGATTGTGTTCCAGGAGCCTGACCTCCTGGTAATGGACAGGGCTTCAACAGCCTGGAAAAAAACCCTTCCCGCTTCAGTTAAATAAAGTTTCGTTTGTGTGGTTCCTCCAGTGCTACAATCTTACTGATGGATTTCAGAGGTTCTTTCTTTGCCATTGGTTTGACACTGTTGCACAGCTGCTTTTCTCATTGAGGAGATTTAAAATACAGATAAATAACAAAGTTACCTAAGATATCCTTTTTAAATAACAATTGAGTATCTTGCGGCAATGGCGCTTGCACTAAGAGACTGCTGCATTATTAATGCAATTTGGAAACTGAACAGTACTCTAAAGGAAACGAACATTAAATTTTGATCCATTATCCATGGTGTGAGTGTTAGGCTCCGTAGGCTAATCTAACACTTGCCTTGAATTCTGCATTTCTCCAGGGAGGAGCTGGAGATAGGGTGAATGTCTTGACAAATGTTTAAATACCAGGGTGTTTCAAGGACAGCAACTGTGAATTTGGCCTTTGGGTTCTTGCCGGGCTGTCTGGATAATAATTCTCTTGGTGCCCTGTGACCACACATTTCACCTAGCAACAGGGTCTGGGAAGGTAAACTTGGGGTTGAGCTGCAGCCTTCCTTTGAAAGATGATCAGATAGTGGAGGAATAAATGCACAGAGAAAACAAAATAACCGGCAGTTAAACCCCTGGATGGCTTTCCACCGGGAGCAGCCCTGCAGGGAAGGGCTCCGCTACAGTTTTCTGGAAAAAGCAAGTGAGCCTGTGTACGCCGCATTGCATGGCCGTGTTCCTCACCCTGATGGCTCTGTGCCTGATCTGATCAGAGTGCTTTGCGTGGGATAAAGGAAAACACAGAACCTTGATCTGATAGTTTCTCTTGAATATTAAACAACACTGGTCCTTTGCCATGTCTCATGAGCAGCATATGACTTTGGAAGTGGCAGAGCATTAAGAGCTAGGGATGATTCCAAGAAGGAAAGCAAAGTATGTGTTGGTGCTGCTTTGAGTGAGAGCTTGTAAGCTAACTCACTGGGGACTGCTGTGAAGCTGAGGTGGGAGGCCAAGGTGGACAAGTGTTGCTGGTGCTGCAATCGTGAGACACCAGCGAAGCACAGTCATGATGAGCGCTCCCACACTGCGTGGTAGGAGCCTGTGGCAGTGGATCTCTGCCTCCCTCAGCTGCGTTTCATGTGCTGCGTGTCACATCAGCAGCGGTGTTTGTGTCCTGTGGTGGAGGTCAGGCTGCCAGTTGGTGTGCAGACACAGCTGCCTGTTGCAATTACACCTTTTGATGAGTAACAGTAAAATAGATATATTTCTGAGAATCAGAGTGTGAAGCTCTGCTTCCAAAACGCTGTTTATGCAGCTGACTGTTGGGATAATGAGTACGGAGGTTTGCAGCCAACTTACCATCTGATATTCACCTTGCCTTCCCAGTGCTGATTTTGGGCGGTGTGGGAAGGATGGTGTGTTCTGTCCTGGCAGCTCTGCTATCAGGAGTCACTCTTCTTTCCTTCAGGCACAGCTCTACATCTTAAAACTTTTGCAGGAGCACTGCTTTTCCCAAGCTTTCATATTCTATGCCAGTTGCTGTTTAAGAAACCGTTCAGACAAAGACTCATCTGTGTCCAGGAAATAAATTCTATGTTGCCTGTCCACTTGGGGAGGAATTTTCTTTTTTATGTTAGTACTATTTGCTGTTTGGCTTGTTTACATTGTGCAGCCAGCCAGGTTAACCAAGGTGCTCCAGTGATATAGGCTGCATTGTTTTATGAGCTCCTGCCTTCTCAGTGATTCTTGTTTGGAGGTTTTCTTTTCACAATATGATTTCAGAAGGCTCATCAAAGGCATTTACTTGTTTTCAGTTACATCAGTTATTTGATTAAAGTAAACCGTGGTCACGATTGCAACTTCTTGACAGTTACTGAAATGGTAAACAAAACTACCAAAAAGCAACCTAAAAGAGTTTCCTGTTTACAAATTTTTACACCTGTTACTGAGGTGTAAATAAATTATGTGAATTTTTTACCCAGGTCAGCAAGGCAGTGCCTGTCTATGCAGTGGCATGTCCAGACCAGGAGCTCTGCTGATAGCAGCCAGGAAAGGAAGAATTTACTCATGCTGTGTAATTCTGTTTCCTCCAGTATTTGAAGAAAATCTAGCAATGGAGATTATGAAATATGGCGATAGTCTTTTTACAGAGCCTCTTTGTGGTGGAGACTGGTAGGAGGAGTTCGTAAGGTATTTCATGTGGTACATTTTTCATTTTCCTTGTTGGGGAGAGAGTAAATAGAGTGAATATTTGTATTCACTTTCTGCTTTATGGTGTTACTGAAAGTGTGTCTGAAAAGTAATCTTACACAAGTCTCATTTTCTGAATAAACATGAGCTTTGTTTCCATGCAGAAAGGCTGCTCTTCCCTGTCCCAGGAACTCTGGCAGTGTCCTAAAATTATTCTCACTGATGTTTAGAACACAGGTTCTAGAGGGGAAAATGTATCTTTTTGTATATCTGTGCAGCTCTACCATCTTCTGATGTATTATTTTTTAGGATTTAATTTTTACTTTTCCCCAGTACCAGGTTTAGGGCAACAAAGGTGGCTCTCTCCCTGGGGACGTGAAGTGTGCTACAGTGTCTTTTACCCACAGAGTCAGGGACTATGGGAAAGAAACACCGCTGGAAACAGGCCAGGCTGAATCGGGTAGAGCTGCTGCACGAGCACTGCTGGCTCCATCCCAGGGTCACGGTGTCATCATGTTGCTGCCTGCACTGTCAGTTTTTCACATGTTGATCTTTCCCACCCTTCCATCCTTCAGACTTTTCATGTAGACAAACATCTGAAAATCCTCCCAGAGGAATAAAATAAGAAACAGAGTTAGTACAGAGCTGTCTTGGCATTTATCACATCCCCATGGGGAAGAAAGTGATTTTGCTGGACACTTCCTAGGCTGGTGCAACTGGGGTCTATGATCCTAATCACATTTGTTCTTACATGTTCTAGTGTGGCTGGGCTGCAGTGCTGCCTCTTCCCTGACGCAGCTCCTGAGGATGAGCTCTCTCTCTGGTAACCCACCCAAATGGAGCTGTGCAGCTTGGGATCTCCTGGCCACCAGGAGCAGGGTGAACCCAGCAGACCTGCATGCTTCCCAGTACCATGACATGACTTGTTCTGATCTTATAGCTTGCACCTGAGGCAGGCAGATGTGCAAGCTTACCTAAGGTTTCTTAGGTGTGTAACACCAGGTTTCTTGCGAACCATTGCTCTATTACACATTTCCCTGCCTTCACTTTCTCACTGATCTTGAATCTTTCTTGGTTGTGGGTCTGTTTCAGCTTTGTATCACTATTGTACAGACTTTTTGTGCATTGTGTTAAACTCTCGTGGGAAGGGCTGCACCCCAGTGCTGTGGGCGTGGGGCTGCTGTCAAAAGAGCACTCCAGCACCCGTTTCCTCTTGGTTACATGCCTGATTCCTGCTTGCTTTTGGCAGGAGAGGCTGTGAGTCCCAGCTCGCAGGGTAGGGTGCTCGGCTGTGAATCGTGGATATATGAAAACGCTTCCCCAGAGAGCCCTATGTGAGAAGCAGCATTGAAGATGCATCTCCATCTTGTACTATGTCCCATAGTACGTGTGTGTGTGTCTTGTTCCTAGGTGGGCTGCTCACCCTGTGCTCTGGGTGTGCGTGACGGGCAGAAGTGTGGCTTTTGAGTTTCGTCCATCCCTGTCAAAACCACCAGCTGGCTGTCAGTCCCCCCTGCTTGCCTGCACCCTGCCCTCGGTACGTACAATTTTCTAGGTTTGGCCGACTTCTTGGCACCTTCCACAGGCTTTGTGTAGGGGCCCTGGCACATGGCTTGTAGGTCTGGTTACCCGGTTGTACTGCTGGTATGTGTCTACCTGCAATGTGGGAGGCTGCTGTCAGCTCCCACTAAGCAAATCTGGAAAATGGTGACTTCTTAAGGTCATGTAACTATTGGCACATGGCCAAACAGGTAAATCAAATCAAAATAAACTTCTGTAAAGGCGCTGACCACCACTGCTGTGTGTGGTGTTTGCTCTGCCTGTGTGTCCCATCCCCTCGGTGTTTGCAATTGAAGTGGATGCAGCTCTTCAGGGTAGTGAGTACTGTAATACAATCCTTCGTACAATTTTCTATTAAACATGCACTTCTATATTCATTATTAGTTTTATACCTGAAGAACATATATGCCATGAGATTTGTCTGCCTTTTTTCAGCTCTAACAGTTGATTTTTACCTTCCCTGAAAAGCTTATATTGCCTGTTCCCTTGCTTTGGTCTGTGTCTGTGTTTTGGGCATTAACACAGTAGACATAAATAATAGCAACAGCCTCTGTGATTCTGGATCGCTCTGTCCTTTTCCGTACACTTCCAGCACATCGCTGGAGCCACAGCTCTCAAAATCACAGCGTGGTAAATAGTTTTGTTGTTGTGTAAGTAGGAGTGAAATCCAGCCTCGCACACGTGCCTGTGCTGGCGCTGCGGTTTTGCAGGCAGTAACACACAATACGACTCCTTTTGCCATTTAACTGGCTCTGAATGTAGAGAGTGGACGTGCTGAACAAGAAAGACTGGTTTGTGCACACATGGTAATTGAGGAAAGCTTTCAAACTCCCTGTAGGTCTGTCTTCTCGTCGGTCGGCTAAGAACGATGCACTGCCTGCTGTAGGTTCTCTGGACTACTGATATTGTAAGCCATTTTTGAGCTAAAAAGAATTTATTTCTTAGAGGTCCAAAGTGTATTATCAGTGATGTTTTCCAAATTGGAAAACAAACCAAAGAGATGTGATGGTGGATTTGTAGTTTCTGAAGGGTTCAGGGTGTTTATTGAAGTGGTTGCCGTCCCTGAAGCAGATCTCGAGGCTGTCAGCTGTGGGTGTGTGCTTTGGCCGTGTTACTATTCATGCAATCACAGATTTGATTACACCACATAGGGACTACCTGTTTGTCAGTGCAGTGAACTACACAGATTGTCTAAAGCAGCAGCTCGCCGTGGGGACAGATGTGCTGCCAAGACTGAGCTGAGGAGAGGTCTAACAAAACTTAAGGTAAAAAGGCAACATTTTCTGTTTTACAAGTAGTTTGGTTATGTAAGAAACAGATTTGTGCAATGTGTGCATTTACGTAGTGCTTGTCCTGTAGACTTTAGCTAAACAAATTA
Source organism: Dromococcyx pavoninus (assembly GCA_033558185.1). Taxonomy (NCBI): domain Eukaryota; kingdom Metazoa; phylum Chordata; class Aves; order Cuculiformes; family Neomorphidae; genus Dromococcyx; species Dromococcyx pavoninus. The sequence goes on from JAUMJL010000187.1 coordinate 163,401, forward strand.
AGACAATTTCAGCTCAAGAGCTAACCATTAGTTTTGTAGTGTTGATGGAGATCTTGCCTCCCAGTGGAATATGACTTTTGCTATTGAGCACCGTTCATGAATGCAGAGCATGAAGATCCATTGCTTCAGTTTCCTTTTCACCAAAAGCAAAACTGAACTTCTTGCAGGGAAGTTTTTTGGTTTTGGGGCAGGCACCTTTAGCAGTGGGTGTTCTGCTTCCTGCTCACTGCTGTGAGGCAGAGACGTTGGCCCTCAGGAGGGGCTCAGCAGTAGCAAAGCCTTGCCACAATCGAGACATGGGCCGAGGGGACACAGCACAGTTGCCCACTGGCAGAGCAAAGCCAATGAGCATTACCTTCCTCTGTTAAGCTGTTTTGCAAGAATTCTGTTTTCAAGTCTCATTCCTCCCCAGTGGTATGATCACACTGGAGTGAGACTGATTCTGGATTTTGGCAGGTGACTGAGGCTGGCTGTCATCAGCCTGATGAACCTCTGTGGCTCAGTTGGGTTCTGCATCCAAAGGTACAGACATGCTGGTCCTCACCATGCTGCTGCGAAGGAGGTTGTTATCTCTGCTTTAGAACTGAGGAAATTAGGACATTGAGGGGGGTCTGAGGGTCACAAGCACAAGTTTATGTGTATTAACTTTCTTCACTAAAATTTAGACCTGTCATCCCATCACCTGTTTTCAGTGTGTGTGTAAAAATGTTCTCTTTTGTTTTATGGTAATGGAATATGCATTTCTACACCTCTGAGTGCTTGGTCAATTAGCACAGACTGAATATGCATTTCATCAAGCCATATTTGTCGGAGTGATGAAGCCAATCTCTAATTTTTTATGCACGTGGAATGTAGTTTTAAAACCTTGTTGTTGTAGAAAACCTCCTGTGGGTGCAGCTGCTTGTGACACAGGAGGCTGGGAAGCAGCATGCAGGTAGGAAACTATGGGACAGGACAAGACAAGAGGAGGCTTTTGTGGAAATTAAGAGAATTTCTTTGTTGCTCAACAGAAAGTGAGAATTTTCTTCTCTTGTGACAGATACCAAGGATTATCGGTTTCCTAAGGTATTTAAGTAAATTGTATATCTGTCAGACATTAGTTGGTATTGACGCAGTTCCCTAATGGCATCTTAGTCACAAACCTTTTGTTTGATTGACTTCTGAGAGATTTAATTGAAATATACTCAAATTATTAGACTTTAAAATATGTGCAGGAGGTGTTTGACAGTGAGACTGGGAGATGACCTGTGCATTGGGACAGCCAGAAAACAGAGCCAGGCTTGGGAAAAAGGAGTCTGGGGTCTGTGGATGCCTCAGGGTACTCGTGTGAGGATCAAGTTATTTGTGAGTGGTTTCTGATTCTGTACCCTGCCATCTGCCTCTTGCTGTAATGCTGGCAGATGAGATATCCTCAGAGGATTATTTTCTCTTTGCCAATACTTGTGTGCCTCATAAATTTCCATGGTTATACATTTCCGTAATGTGAACTCCTTTCCCCTATTGAAAATGTTGATTAGGGAGGAAACACAGTGAACTAAGTGTTCTGAGTAATGCTTAAGCCACATAAATATTTCAGGGGATTTCAGTAGCCTTAAAAGGCTTCAAGTTGCACATGAGAAAACTTACTCATAATTGTGGCTGAAGCTTTGTGATGTGAGGGGAGGCTGAAGAAGGGAAAACTTTTGAAAAGCGCCTAAGTATTTACATATGTATAACTATTCTGTATAATAGCATGACACTTATAAGTCCATTTGCCTTGTAGATGAGCTCTAAGTTGCTTAGACACTAGACACGTGAGATTTCTCATGTTTTGGTATAAATATTTTGTGCCAAAATGAAATAATCCTGGAATAAATTCACATAGGATGTGCCAGCATGAAAGTAATGGCAGAGGGAGAGCTTCAGACTTGAAAAAGCACTGAAGGTAGAGCTGAGTTGTGCAGCTGAAGAGCAGGCACTGAAAGGGATAACTTGTTCAGCCATATATTGCACTTCATCTGCATCTGGAAAATGGGTGAGCTTACTGGGATGGAGTCTTTAGCAGGAATTGGATGAGATGGATTAAATCTTGCCTCTGCTGTCCAAGAACAGAGTTCCCAGTCTTGGCTATCACAGGCACAATGAAGGGAGCAGGACTCTCTCTGGAGTACAGTGGTTCTGTGCTGGAGACTATAAAACATTGAATAGATAATATCTGGTTTCTGGCCAAAAGCAGCTAACTTGTGACAAGCTGAATCTTCAGAAATACTTGGGATTTATTGTCTCAGAAAGAGTATTGGCAGCTATTTAAGTGACATAGCAAGGGAGCGATTTAGGAATACTAAGATGTGTAAAAAAGCATAAGGTATTTCTTTTGTACTTAGAAATGTCAAAGGAGAGGGGGGTACACCAGAAAGAAACTTGTAGCTGCTCTGGCTCTCTATCCCATATATGTCAATTCTGGTGGAAAATTTGAGGTTTGATTTATGAATAAGCCTGCAGCCTTCCCTGTGTGCCCCTCTGAGCTAATGCTTCTTTACTGTTTGGTCCCTTGCATGTTAGGCCATCTCCTTTTCTTACCTGATTTGCTATGCTCGGTCTTTTGATCTCATTGTCCCTTCTGAATGTGTTTGCAAAAAAGGGCTGTTCCTCGCAGTCTGCTAAAAGGACTAAAAGGTGTGGGACTCCTTGCCACAGAATACTGTGGGTGCTAAAACCTTATATGAGCTCAGGAAGGGCCTGAAAACACTCTTAGGATGTTATTAAATACCACTAAGAAACCTTTAGTTTGGCATGCTGGAAGGATGTTGAGGGTAAGCAACCACTGTGTATTCACCCTACACTTAACTATGACCTAGGCAGCCACATCTGGCTACCAGACTGAATAAAGTCATCTTGAATTTCCACTATTTCACTCGAAATGTCCTTTTGTGGTCTCTCTTCACACTTCCCTGTTGCTTATTACGCCTGTCTGCGATGTGTGAAGACTAATTTATATCTGAGGAAACCAACACTTGGTACTGGAGGTGATGTGTTGTGTACTTGACTCCAGGGAAGGAGCGCTTGGAGCAGGGTTTTGGGAGTTGGCGTATGTGCTTCTGCTCCTGGTTTTGGCAGCATGGGTGTTGCTGGCAGTGATTTTGCAAGCAGCTGGGCAACTCTGCAACAGTGTCACTGTGCTGCTACAGAAACAACCAGTTTTGTAGACTGACAATGGATGCACAAAGCACCAGGCAAGATGCCAGGTGTCACGGCCCAGGTGTGCGCAGGCTCAGCATCGTGACCTGGTTGGTCCAGGAGCGATGATTCAAGACTTGCCTGCAGCTGTGCCTTGGTCTGGCTCAGGTCTGTTCCGTTAGCTGCCTCAGCAGCACATGGATGGGTGCAAGAGCTCCTCTCCTTTGTGGTGACTCCCACTTGGTCCTGCCATATTCAGTTGGTGAGAGGCTGCTGTGTCCTGCCCAGGGGCAGGCAGTGCAAGGGCTGATGTGCAAGTGCCTCACAGCCTTATATCAAGCACGGTGCTCTGTAACCTGTGGATCTGCATGAGCAAGGATATGAAGCCATGCGCACAATCTTTAGACCTTCCATGGGATTACATTTCAGGTAAGGTTATATCTGCACTGTATGATGTGGCTTGGTGCTGGAGATGACCATGCTCACCCCATGGGCATGGGTCTCAGTGCACAGGCCAGGCCAACGCCGTGCAGACAGCAGTTCTGGTGCAGAGCACAGCTTGGTCTGTTCCAGTCTTAGCTTTGGTGATGCCTTGGGCCCACTCTTCACAGCACCACAGACTTTCCCCCTCTGCTGATAAGGCAGCGTTTTCCAGAACTCCTGCCACAGCACTTTTCCCTTGCTATTTCCATGCCCTTACGCTGTTCTTATGGACTTGTGCCTGCAGCTGTGATAGCATGGGCATGGTGGGTGCTAAGGAATCCCCCCTCTCCCTGCTGTCCCTGCCTTGTTGTGGGCTTCTTGGTTTGTAGGAGAGAGAACCAAAGCAAAGTGAACAGCATTGCAGGTGACGGTCATTTAAATACTTGATGACAGTAGCCAATAATTTATGTACACAGGATCTTAGGTCACTGGGCAACACTTGCACTTGATTAGCCTGCACTAATTATCGCCATCATCTTCAACCAGCATCTTCGTCCTTGTTTGGATGATGGAGGACAATGCTTGCCTGAGACTTGTCATTGCTTGTCCAGGCTGACTATTGATTTCCAGCAAGAGAGGATCATGATTCCTTGTATTTTTCATGGAATGAGCTGCAGGCTATCAACATATATCCTTCAGTATAACCATAAGCCAGCCGAAACATGTACCTAATCTTATTCTGTTGCTTAACCTAAATGCATTTTTTAAAATGGACCTGGCAGCTTACAAGAACAGTGGAAAATACTGGACTGAGAGAAGTCCTGTTCTTTATCAATATACTTTATAGGCTGCTGATGACTTAGTTTCTTCCCTATTCCTTGCTGTGGTCTCTACTGTGTAGGTCTGGTTTCTGCTGCTTGAGCAGCATTGCTTTCAGACACAGCAAGTAGCTTGCTAGAGGAGCAGAAGGGCAGCTCTGGTGTTGGGGAAAAGGTATTCACTGCTGAGAGTGCTTGGCAATACCTGTTGCTGCTTAAACTCAGTTCTGTTTTAATCCAAATTAATTGATATGCACAGCCAAGCAATAGGGATTTTCCTTGGTTTAGTTTGCTTACTGAGTAATTAGGCTTTTATTGGACATGGATGGTTGGGCAATGTCCTGGTCTCCATTAATTGCCAAATCACCGCAGTGCATGGACATTCCTCTGCAGCCTCAGTGTAATTGTTCTAACATAACCCTTTGTGTTGACACGTCACATGCATGTCGCAACTCCTCTGGGTTTCAGCGTTAATTGAAATGCCAGTATTAATTGTGGAAAGTTAGACATGCAAACTAAGCTGGAAGAGGAAGCTTTTTGACCCAGCTGTTTTGTAATTGCGTGTGTTTCGTACGTGCTTAGCTCTGTGGTGCAGGAGGAGTGCTGTGATGCTCTGTGGCTCTGGGATCCCTGTATGCACTGGGGTCTACGTGCCGGCCATGTTTTTCTCTTGTTGAGAAGGGCTTGTATCTGTCAGCAGAGGAAAAGGCAAAGTATAGGGGCTGATGTGCAAGGCTTACTCAGAGAAGGAAAGAAATGCAGCTGTGTAGTGTACATTCGTAAACTAGGATGTACAAAAGTGAGGCACTTGAAGAGTTCTTGATGTTATTTCTAAAACCAAGGAAAGCTCAGAAAACAAACACATTTTCAGATGTCCACATTCCTCTTAGAGGCTGAAATGAAAGATTTCACTTCCATCAAAACCCAGAGAGCAGCTGCTCTCGGGGTACAGAAATCTCACTCTCTCATTGAGAGAAGGTCTGTTTTTCCAGGCATCCATGGCCACTGCTGTCCTACTCATAGTGCATCGTGGTCCCTTCTGACAGCAGCTCCTTCAGATGGGGTTGTGTCCAGCCTAAGGACATTAGAAAGCTTTCTCTCTGTGCTGGAGCACAGAAACTTGCAGAGCAATGCTTCTCGGGGATGAGCTCTGTGCCTGCTGGAGCTGTTGCAATGTCTGTTGTATGAAAAATAAATGCTCATAGACTGAGAGCTTTCCTGGAATCTGTCACCCTGCCCTATCCACTTTGACTCTTTCCCAGACATTTCCTTTAAAAGTGAGACTAGATTTCTGCAGTAGTGTTGTGCTGGTCAGATAATTTCCCCAAAACTGCTATTTTTAGAGTATTTTAGGAGGTATGGGGTAGATTTAAAGACCAATACAAAAAGAATGTATAGATACACAGAGAAATGATAGTGGCACATACATACCTCCAACCTTAATTACTTCAATAGAATTTTTTAGGGTTATAGACAATTTCAGAAATTTCTCCTGCATGGATTACACCCTGTGCCTTGTGTGTCACCTGTTAAAGATAACATTTTGAGGTCTCTTTGTGTACATGTTTGCCAACTGTGCTGAAAAAAGTATGACAAAATATATGTTTTTTCATTTTAAAATGTTAAGTTAGTCTGTTGTTTCCCTGATGCTTCTGTGATTTATTTGATTTTTATTTTAGTTTGATGCACGCCTACAGTCTTAAAAAAAAAAAAATCACATTGGTGAAAGATAAATGCTGCATGTTGAAATATGGGCAGATATAAGGGCAATGTGGCACGTGGTTGGAGTTTCCTGAAGAGCCTGAAAATATCACCATCTTGCATCATGTTACATCCATTCTGTAAATACCCAAAGGCACTTATTTTTCTGGCTCAAGCAGAAGAGAGGTGCAGTCTGTGTTTTCCCTCATCTCTGTCGTAGCTGGAACCTTGCGCTGTTGGGCTTTTTGTAGCTATGATTTGCTGCTCTGAAGTACTGGCTGCCTTCACACGGCACAGCAAGCAGGATGCTCCTGGGGAGCTGGGGCAAGGTGCTCCCCTAGCCCTGTCTGGGGTGTCTGTCATGCCCTCCTTGCTAGTGGAGAGTGGTGGGTGGGCTGGAAGGACAGGGGAAAACTAATGGAAACAGGGTGGGAGGTGGTGAGCTGGTGAGAGATGTAAGCAAGTAAGTTTGCTCACAAAGAGAGGAAAGTATTTGAGGTTTGATGAGGATGGGCTGGTAGGCAGCTGTCTTGAGTCCCGAGAGTGGCCCTTGGTTTGCAGAGGGTCCGTTCAGAACCCAGGATTACATCTGAAAAGCATTTTTGAAGACTGCCAGTAACTGCATTTGGCAGGCAAAACTTGTATGAAGAAGGATGGGGAGGGCTGGGGTGTGGGGTTTCGGTTTGAGTGTTTGCTGTCTGCTTCCTGTGTAAATACAGCCCAGCCCTGGAGTGCCTCCAGCTCACATGCAAGTGGGGATAGCATTTCTGCTCCTTCATGGTGCTGCCATGGAAATGAATTAATCCCTGTATGAACAATTTCAAGGCAGTGGCCGCACTAGAACACACTGAAATAGCTGAACTCCACCTTTGTCTTCGAAAAGATTCAGATGAAGTGATCTGCACTGAGCAAGCTGAGCAGAGGTTTGCAGGAGGGAGGAGCAGCTGTCACCCCACTGTATGCAGTGCGCACGGTAAAACTTGGTGATTCAGTGTCTGATCCTTTTCATTGTGTCCAATTTTTATGACTGTCATAGAAGCCCAAGTGGTGAACGGATGTGCCAGCACCTCTGCAGATGCAGTGATATAACATACAGGGTGATACAGACTGTTGCTGAGCTGTAGCTTAGTTACTGACTGTCTGTTGCTGCTTGTTTGCATCCCATCATCTTCTGAGCTGTACTCACCTGCTGCAGCTGGTGAGAAGTCAAGCGTAGCTGCTCCTGGCAGCCTCCAGCCGCATGCTTTTGTGTATCAGCTCCCACCGAGCCCTGAACACGATTTAGGACTTGTACAATAGAAATTATGAGGGTTGAGGCCATTCATCTACTTCAGCCATGGGCAGAGAACAAAAGGGGTGTTTGTACAGTGAATCAGCACTGAATGTTCTACATCATTTCTATTTTATGTTTACAAAGCAGAAGACACAAATAACATAAATGGGGGCAATAATGTATGTTAGCACACTTCTAACTCCATCTTGCCTACTTTGTTTGTAAATATTTTTGTGGTTCATCTGTGTTTTAAAGAAAGGAGAGGAACTTCTCCTGCCTGTTTACCCTTGTTTGTGGAAGGGAATGGGCAGTGCTTTGTGATTGGCTCTGCTGTGTTGCTGTGGATGAATGAATAGCTCTGCATTTTGCTTGTCACCTGGCCAGCTGGGTTATATTTAGATGAGGAGAGAAAACGTGTGGTTCTGAAAGCTGTGTTTTCACTTTTGCAAAGGCCAGACTGTGTGTGCTGAGTTATCAGAATGAGGTTTTAATTGTTTGCTCTTATTTTTCCTGTGACTTATTACAGTTATAGTCCTGCCATGCCAAACATGCATTCCTTGAAAGCAAGGCACCTGAAGCAGAGGTCTTTCAAAATCCATGGGGTTTTCCTCAGTGCCAGCCATCACAGAAGGTCCCTTTGGAGGACAAGGAAGTTTGGTGTTCCCATTTTGGTCCCAGCTGAACACTGTGCCCTGATGCTGGGCAGGGCATTATCTTGTGGGTGGCAAATGCCATCTGTATTTGAGAAGCCATGCAGAAAGCTCTGGTTTTGTTTTCAGCTAGGTTGCTCTTGAGAACAGTGTGGAAAGCTCAAGCTGGCAGAGGAGGGAACATGACTATCCACTGCAACCTTCTCAGCACCCTGAGCATTTAAACACAAAAGCCTTTGTTCCCTGCTGACTTCATTCTTAAGAGACCTTTTTAATTTTAGTCCTTAGTTTGGGGAAGAAATAATGGGAATTTGTCATTGACAAGAAGGCTGCATCTCTCAAATGTCATGTGAAGGATCCACTCCATAATTCATGGGCGCTAGGAGTGTGGGTGTCAAAAGGAGGGTGCATAATGGATATGAGAGATTTCAGTTCAATGAAACTATTGGTCTTAAAGACAGCTTTTCTTGCCTTCATATTTTCTTGAGCCAGACCATGACACATTCTGCTAATTCATCCAGATATCCAGATATTTTCAGATTTTCTTAAGTAAGAGTGTGGTGGGTTATTGGTTATTTTCCTACAGCTTATTGCCCTTTCATTGTGACTGGGGAGTGGCACAGAAATACCAGAACAGTGCTGACTGATTGATTTTCTTTCTGTCACTCCTGCACCTGCAAACCATGCATTCGTGTACGTAGAAACGCTGCTGTTTCTTTCCAGTCCTTCTCTTTCCATGGACTCTGTGAGTTTTGCTTTGTTGTGTGCTGCTTTTGTTGCGTATTGCTTTTGGTGCGCTGAGAAAGGGACCTTCTCCCTCCTCTGTTGTAGGATGTGAATAAGAGCAAATCTGATTTGGGCTGCTGGGGGTCTGCATGCAAATATGGACTGTTGGCTTCCTGGTTGCTGGAAGGTTGTAGCAGGTTCAGACTTACTGAAGAAGACCTCTGAGCCTGCCATATCTCTGCAGGCTGGAGGGGTCATCTCCTAACAGTCAGCCACTGCCTCCCAGCTTTGTCCCTGATTCTGTCCTTTGCAGAGTAAATTAATGTATGACTGAAATTAATTAAGGAGCATGCATATGATTTTCTTGTTGCAGTAGAGCTGAAGGTGTTACAAGCTCTGATAGAGCTGTGCTAATAGCTGAGCAGCAGCAATAAAATTAACAACAGTGATTGCACAGTGAAGCAATCACTCCACAGCAGTTGAGGTGCAGCCCTTATTTCAGCGTTTCTTGTGGTGAGTGATTGTGTGCAGATGCAGGAGGCTCCTCTGTGCTGTCAGGGGTCAAACCCCATCTCTCTGGGAGCCATGTGGGGCATGTGGGTAACCCAGTATTAAGGCTGAGCTCTGCTTCAGGAGCTGTTGCCTGTGAGTGAGGCAGGAGTAAGCAAATGCCTGTTAGTTGTGGAGTAGTTAGTTTTCAGTCGAGATTCCTTGTGCAGCTTACAAAAGCTGTGTGATTTAATAAATAAACTTTAAAAAGAATGAACTCACTGGAACAGAGCAGGAGCTTTTGGTGCGACTGTGTCCGCGCGTACGTCTGCAGGAAGTGAGTCATATTCTTACAAAACCATCAGCTGAAGAATTTGTGATTTTTATGACCATTCCCATTTTGGGCTAAGTCAGATCTCTTCCTCTCTCTAGGTTTTTCTCAGGCATCAGGGATGTCTTCTGAGCACGCTTCAGCCGCCTCGCAGCAGTCCCCCTCTCCACCCTCCCCCAGTTCTCTCCATCTGCCTGAAAGCCGCAGGGCAAGAGACCGCTCCCCGTCGCCCATGAGAGGGTACCTCATCCCCAGTCCACTGCCCACCCGGCGCACCAGGACGTTTTCAGCGTGAGTACTGGGAAACCTCCATTTCATAGACACAGCCAAACAATCGCCTTTGGGCAGAAGGATCAGGCCCCTGCTGAGGTGAAGGGAGTTGCCGGGGGATTCTGTTTTAACTGGAAGGTGTTTTAGTACTTCACTGTTATCTCTTATCCAATAAATTCTGATGTCAGTAGAGCTTTAGTCCAAATTGCCTGTAGTTTTTCCATGCTCTGTTTGCTTAAAAGATGTTCAAAGTCTCTCTTTAAGGGCAGCATTTTACAGCGAGGGGAAAATACACAGATTTTTCAAAACAGTTTCTCGTCTGAAGCTTTGTTTTACTTCAGGCACTGGGTTGTGGCTCTCAGGACCTATTCCTTTTGGTGTTTCTTCATCAGCTCCACATTCTCCTTTGGAACGATCTCTCTTCTCACCACCCTCGAAGCACTGGACCAGACCTCACTGAAGATTTTAGTTCTTTCACTCCTCATACTGGAGTGAAAGATGTAACAGCCAGGTTACATTTTAGGGATGGTCCATGACCCTAGCAATTTTCAGAAGACTTGTTTCCTTTTCCTATTCAGCTTTCATATCTCCATCTTAAGAATTTTTGAGGTATGAACCCTGATCTCATTGATTCTCTAAGATTAAACAAGGTTTTCCATAAAATTAGATGAGATTTGTTGTTTGTAGTTAAATGTGGTAGTAATCCTACAGCAGAACTGGCTTTCCTTGAGTTTTCCTGTGGCTCCAAGGTGCTGTGCAGGCTCCTGGAAGCCTCTCTTCCTGAAGGGGAGCAGTGCAGCAGCAGGGGATGGTGCTTCAAGGTTAGACCATTGCAAAAAACTTCCCAGTGCCTGGGATGGGTCTCCAAGTGAGGTGCTGACCTGAAGAAAGCAGTGTGAGCTTATTAGTTCTTCTCAGGGGCCTTTGAATCACGGTTTGGGGGAATAAAGTGAAGCTGTGGTCAGTCCATTGCACTTCTGCCACAGTCTTGTAATTAATTCTGTTTAAAGAAGGCCTGGCAGTGCCAAGTGAAACATCGTGGAAGTAAGTTGTCAAACCTACAGCTGGCCTGTTTTGTGCTGCTTCATCTAGTCGGTGTCCTTTCTCCTTTTTGCTTCTTGCAGTGTTACCCAGCTCTTTTCTTCAAGTTATCCATGCAGATTTAAATAGCACCAATCTCAATGAAGCTTTGCATTATTACTTCTGTACTCAAAATGAGGCAAAAAAAGAACAGCAGCAGCAGAAGAAAAACTTTTATGTTGTCAGTTCCAAAAACCTCCAGATGCCCTAAACTTTGTAATGGAAGTAGATTGCTAAAAGGAGCATAATTGACTTGATAATTGGAATTGCCCTTGAAAAGCCATGCCAAGGTGGCTTGCTTCAGTGCTGTGTTAATAATGAACGCTTTGTAAATTCTTCTCGGATGTTAATCCTAGTCTGGATCTTACAAAACTGAAGAATTTGTTATTTGGCTTCCACAGTCTTTAGTCATTAGTTAGTGTAGGAATCTTGCTGTATTTAATGGCCCTGAAAACAGCTCTAAAATTTGTATTTTTTTTTAGTGTCCTCTTTAACAAGAGGAGCTCTGGGTGAGCTCTGGCCCCACAGTTGTATGGAAAAGATGAATGTGACAGGCAGTGGCTTATTATTCAGTGGGACTATTTAATTTTTAATGGCTTATTTAGTGCTATGAATGCTTTTCTGTGGAAGAACTACTTGTGGGGTCAGGTGTGTCAACAGCTTTATAGAGCTGGAAATGGAGTGATTTAATGGAGATTTCTTTGTTTAACATTTTCAACTGCATTCCTTTTGTGTTAGTTTGACTAAAGGAGCAGACTATATGTAAAAGAAAATTTGGCAGGGTGACGGAGCAGATGGATTCAAGATGGCAACTGATGGATTATAATGCTAGCAAACATCAGCATCATCTTTATCTCTCTTAAAAAAGGTACAGACAGAACATATGCAGGGTATGAAACTGATCATTGAGCAGTTGCTACAGAGGAATGTACTCTCTGGATATATTTTGAACCTTATATTTGCTTAGTGTGCTGTGGCTGACACGCATGGAAGCTGTCACATCCCTGCTCAGCCATGAACCTCCCTTTTTGTGCTCTCCTTTGCAGAACCGTGAGAGCATCAGAGGGTCCCATCTACAAAGGCGTCTGTAAATGCTTCTGTCGCTCCAAAGGCCATGGCTTCATTACCCCTGCAGATGGAGGGCCTGACATCTTCGTACACATCTCTGAGTAAGTCATCTGGGTGGCTGAGGAAGGCTGGAGCTTGGGTTTGCCTTAGCTACTGAATGCTTTTGATGTTTCAGATACAAGAATGTTGTATAATCTATCACCCTTACCTCAGCAAAGAGGAGTTATGCAGATGTTACTGACAGCAATAGACTGTGCTGGTTTTTTCCTGCATGACTATAAATCTGCTGAGTTAAGAACTAGAAGATGATCCTGTCAAATCTTTTAGAGTAAGCTTTGCAGTTTCACCCAGACGCAGAAACTTGCATTTACCTGAAGCAAATCATCTATGGAGTATCCAGTTTTAATTTAAAGATTTAGAACACAGAGAATCCACTACTTTTACTTTGCATTTCTTGTATCATTATTAAACTAAAGATTAATTACTTTTACTGTTAAGAAAAGTCATACTTTATTGCTTCCTTAAATTTATCTATCTTCAGTTTTGAGCAGATTATGGCTAGAACTTTCGCTCTTAAATAGTTCATTAATACCTCCACCTTTTTGCCTTGAGCACACTGAGAGCCATCACTTCTGAATCTACCTTTTGATAAACACTCAAGTCCCTTAGTGAGAATCTTTTCTCCGTTCTAAAGTAGTCTTTCCAGTCTTTTTTCTAAATGTGCTATAGAATTTAAATATTTTTAACTATGTGTTGTATACATACTTCAGTATAGAGATAAAAATCTCCTCCAGACTCCTGCTCTGTTTCTTTCTGTACGTCCTATAATCGCCTTAGCTCTCTCATCCCTAGTCTTTTGCTGAGTTGCTTATCTGCTCTGACCTCTGCATCCTTTAATGTCAGAATCTGGTGCAGTCCCAAAGAGTTTGGCATCCCCGACAGCAGTGTTTCCATTCCTTGTTCCTAGATGTATGACTTCATATTTGGTTGCATTGCAGCACATCTTATTAGAACACGCCCTGCCTGCCCAGGGATCTAGATCATGCTGTGTGACTGCACCATCTTTGTTATTTATTGCCTGGCTAAGCTGCAAGGTTTAGTAGACAATTTTGTATCCGTTTCTACATTGAGATATTGATCAGCATGGAGGTCAAAACAGGTCTGTGAGGGCATGTATTAAGATTACTCAATGTTTTTTCTCCAAGAACCACTTTTAGGTCTGTCAACAGCTTTTAGTCTGCCTATTATTTACAGTGTTGGAGCTGTATAATCCTTATTTGTTGTTTGGGCTTGTTGTCCAGTGATAAGTCAACAAAAACCTTACCAAAGTTATTCACTTTGCCCCAGCTCTCTTTCCTGCTTGTGTGTGTAGCACGTGTCCTTGGAGACTGGACACTGGCCTTCTCCTAGTTTTCTGAAATGTTGCTGCATGATGGAGGTACCAAGCCGAAACTTTTTAGGATTCGTGGGTGCAAATGGGCTGAGTGGTCTGACTTCAGCCCAAGGAAACGTTATTTAATATCTTCTTTTTCTTTCACCTAATATAAATGCACAATTTCTCCTTGTTTCCTGAATAACTTAAGAGTAGTGTTTCTTATATCATTATTTAAAAATTTTCCCATGAGCATTTAGTCTGACCCCTGCAGCTACTGATCAGCAAGAATGTAGTTAAAACAGGCCTCTCACAGAAACATGAGTTCTCAGCCTCCTAATGAATTCTTCTAAAAGAACTGCCTATTTTCAGTCTTGCTTTTTCGTCTCCATTTTCTCTTCCAATAGGTTCAGTAAAATTTTCTTCAGTTATTTGAAATTAACCCCTTTAAAACCCTAGAGAAACGCTTTTGATTGGGATTGTTCTTTTTATATACAAAACGTGGCCTAATCTTTCAGGTGTTCCCCAAATCCTATCATGTTTCTTTCTGGGCCCAAATCCTGGTATTTGACTTGGGGTATGCTAACTGCTTCTACTCTCAATCCCCTTCCAATCAGCTGTAATTCTTAGAAACTCCAGTGATGTTTTTCTGTTTGGCTATTTAATACTCCCATTTGTCTCCTGTACTGAAATCCTTTATGTCATTATGAAAAACATAAAAAAAGCCCTATGGAACAAGTCACCCTCCCAAAAGCCCTGTTCAACAAGTCACCAAGGTTGTAGAGGTTCATGGGCAGCCATGCTCTTTGTGTTTTCAGCATGTTCATTTTGCTGCCGTGTGTGCAGTTCTCTGCTTGCTCTCACCCAACCATGCCCTCAGACCACCCCTGCTTGGGAAAGCTGGAGCAGATGAAGGATGAGAGGGGGAGAGCTGCTGCATAAGCTGGATGCTATGGGCTCTGACCTGCTCAAGTACAACCTCCAGCCTGAGCTCTGGTCTCCCAGGTCTCAACTGAGTGCCCTACCTGCTGGACCAGGCTGCTTCTCTTCTTTATCAGTTAATTCATTTCAATCTAATAGTCACGTGGGTGGGGGCTGTCTCTGTATGTGCTGCAGCACGCTGCAGTCTTTCTCCAGTGTGGCAGCTCCTGTAAGTTAACTGCAGGTGAGAAGGCTGGAGGGGACCTCCTCTGGCCCATCTGCTGCTGGAAGGTGCTAGTGCTTTTCTGGGAGATGCTTTACCCTATGCACTCTTAACAATTCAAGTGCTGGGGATCCACTGCCTCCCTGGGCCATCTCTTCCTGTAATTAACTTAATCGTTTCTGATATTTAACTGACAACTCCCTTGCTTTCAATACAGCCCCTTATACCTCCTTCTATGTCTGCAGTGGATAAATGATACCTTTCCTCTTTAATTCATGTGTTAAAAGGCTGTTTTCCTTACTCTTTGAGAAATGGTTTAGCAAGGTTAGTTCATATGAATTTTGTAGGACTGAAGGATGTGCTGGCACATTTTTTTTTCTAGTCTCAATTCCGCTCCTTTGAAGCCAACGTGGTTTTTTTCCTATTGAACAAGGACTGGGCCGCTGTTTAAAATGTTTCTAATGTAGATACTGTCTCAGAACTTAAATTCAAAAATAGCTGATGTTTCTGCCTCAATCTGTTAGTAAAAAGTACTATTATTGAAGTACTGAAGGTTTCAGCACATTGTGTTCTTTAATTACTGTGAGTGCATTTGAATTGTTGGAAGCAGCTTTTAGTGCTAGAGGGTGATGGTATCACTGCCTTAATTCTGACGCAAGGCTGCACTGGAAAGACAAATTAATAATGCCTTTCATTTCAGTTTATTTCACAGTGAATTAGAGACCTTGCTCTTTATTAATGGGAATTGCTCCTTGCAGCAGTGTCCTGTAACTATCACTGTGGCTCAGGGGACTCCAGTGACTCTGGTTTGCGTAGTGTGAGTTTTGAGATACTGCTTATGTCCATCACACAATTCTTTTCTACCTATTTTACTCAGTTAAACCTGAAAGTGAGACACCAATTTCTTCACTGTCTCACTGCGGTAGAGGCATCTACTAGTGAAATGAAAGAGGATTGTTTCTCCTGAATCAGTTCTTCCTGAAAGCTAGGATTTCAGGAACGTGGATAACATGGTGCACCGGTTTGGATTCAGCAAGAGAGGCTGTTCCACTGTGTTCCTCACTAAGCTGTGATGATTAGTGAAGGTTTTGCACATTGGGATCAGCTGCCTATCTTGTGGATTAATGATTTTAAACATAGAAATTTAATTTGAGGAATTAAGTTTTTTCTCCCCTAAGCTTTGGGAAGCTGTAAGATTACAGTTCAATGAAAAAGTCTTCTGGAAAATAGGATGTCTGTTTCCCATAGCTCTCCATTTATTTTTGTAAAATAATAGCACTTAGCATGGCGTTTCCATTTTCATATACGAATATTAGCCTAAATATAAGGTCATATATATGTGGCTTTCAAAATCTTCTTCACTTGTCATCCACAAAACTTTCAGCTCACAGCCATTCCTGCCTGCCAGCCACAGGCTCACTGCTGACTCCTGCAGTGCGTGCCCAGCGAGTCCTGCTTCCTTCTGTTTATTGGAAACACTTCTCAAAGTGGGATAAACAATCGTACCAGGAAAATGTTGTGGCTTGTTGTGTGTGGTGACATTTTGTTTTTTCCCAGTTTGATAATTCACCTCTCTCCAGAACAGAAAACAAACGTGCTTGGTAGCCCTGACTGTAAAACCCTAGCTGACAAACACAAGAATGGAGGACTTGCTGGGATGGTAATTCCAGATAATGTCTCTGGAAAGCTGGAAGCGAAGGCAAATCCATTTGCCTGAAGTGATTTTTTTTTTTAAAGCCCTTAATTATATTTTTAATAGACATGTACTATTAATGCTTTCATTTCCACCAGCCCCTATCATGATCCACTGTCACCAAATTGATGGTAGTGGTGTAGCATCTGTGCTGAGAACTGTATCCTCCTCAATACCTCACCTTTTTCTGCTCTTGTTTTGTAGCAGGAATAAGTCAGCTCTCACAAATACAAGCCAGGTTCGTTGTCACTGAAAAGAAATGGCTCTGGTGGCTTCAGTTTTACTCTTTTGACACTCTTCCAGTAGTCAAGGCATGTTTCAGCAGAGCAGACAAGGGTTTCGGCTGCCTGTACAGACAAGTTCCTATCAGCTCGCCTTCCAAATGGAATCCTGAGGGTATGGACCAAGGAGGATGATGGAGGTGGGCTGTGGGTGCCCACAGCAGCAGATCAAACAATGTGCTTTAGAGCACCGTGTAAGAACCCCACTATTCTGCTTTCCTTGTGTATTTGGGAGTGGGCACATGGTTGATACTTGTGTACTGTCCAGGATTTTGCATTTGATAGGGATTTGGCCTGAAGCCTGTGTACCTGCAAGGACAAGGCAAGGAGGAAGTTCAGCAGAGAGCAGTGACAAATGAATGACCACACTCCTTTTTTAAAAGATTTTATTTTGCAAAAGCAGCTGATTTAATGGAACAGAAAAAACGTGCAGTGCTTGTGGGCTTTCTGCAGTTGGTAGTACTTTGCTCTGAAGAGAAAAATGCTGCATTGCAGAGGCCTTCAGGCTGTCCTTCAGGCTGGATTCCTGACCCTGTGCTTAATGATTGCTTTGGAGAACTGATGCTGTGCTTCCCCTGGGACGTTGGCACACAGCACCCTTGGGTCCCTGGAGGGATCCTGAGTTTGCTGTGCTTTGCTTGTGCGTTGTGTTGTGATCTCAGGAGATTACTCTTATAGTGCCTGTAACTCAGGAGTGCTGAATAGGACAGCAGTGGTCTCTCAGTCCACTGTTCCACTCTCAGTACTGTCCCATTCTGTGGTTCAGCTCAGTTTCTGGCTGTGCTGGAGATGCACCCTCAGCCACATCTTCCTGCACGGAGGAACCCAGCTGTGTCCCTGCCAATGTCCTGCTGCACTGAGGAGCTAGCTTGGAGCTTTGCATGTCCATGGAGAGATCATTTTATCACTCTCCTTTCTGTCCTCTGATTTTCTGCCAGATCACTATGTTTAATGCAATGCATTAGTGCTGCATCTCTTCTTCTGGCTGTTCTGTGATGCTGTTCCCCAGTTACAACACAGGTTGGAAATTAACTGATAGTTACAAATAAACTGAGAGCTGAATCTGAGCTGAGAGAATGAACCTTTTTGGCATCTCTGCCCTTTCTATGAACTAGCAGCAAAACAGTTTCTGCTGGCTGCAGCCAACTGCTTGGGGGCTGCTGGGAAGCCAAATCTGAGCTTTCTGATTTCCTCCAAAATACTTGAAGCATTTGAGGACTTGCTTGCTTTGGGCTGCACGCTTCCTTTCTGATGTGCTCCCTTTCCAGTGCCTTGCTGCATCTATTAAGTGTCTGAAATAAGTAGATTATCAAGAGAGAGGAGGAGAGGCAGCAGAATACCATGTCTTACTTGAGAAGGATTTGGAAATGAACAGAGCATGAATAGCCTTTTCTTCCCAACCCCCAACTGGCTCAGAAAACTCACATGTTGCACTGGTGCTTGCAGAAGAGCCAGCTAACTGTGGTCCTGGTTGTAGCAAAACCTTCCCAGAATCTTCACCTAAATTATATAAACTGTAATAGGTCAAAGCCAAGACTTACACTCTACCTGCAAGCCAGGCATTGAAGATGATTGCGGCTGCCTGAGGATGGAGGTTCTTTGTGGTTGGTGTGCACAGAACATCACTGCCCTGGGCTTTGATTTCCAGATGCAAACAGTAGGTATTATTGAGACAGGATCCAAGTTTGATGCCTGCAGAAGCAGACATCTTCTGTACCTCTGACTGAGTCCATGCAGACATCCTTGGAAAGCTCTGCCTCTGGTGATCACCAGTTTCTTCCTCATGGTGCTGGCTGGTGTCAAACCAGTTGCTGAAAGTAGATAGAGCCATAACTATCTCTGAATGTGGATTCAAAAACCCATGACTAGAGATCTCAGTAGAGAACTGGGCAAGAGGGTGATGCATCTGCTGTACCAGGAGGGGAGTGTAGCTTCCGTCCTGGAAGTTCCTGGGAAGATCTCTCTGCAACGGCACAGAGAGCAGGGCAATCCCATAGCAGGCACCTTGGATATTGACAGCTGGGAGTTCTTTCCTGTTTGGACCTCTTTTAGACTTGTCTGTCCCAGTTATAACTGTGACTGGTTGGGTGAGAGGCAGCCCTGCTTCCGCTTTGCCTGCCAGCTGGCTTAATAAGGTTATCACTGGCTTTGCTGATGAATGCTGGAGCTCTCAGCTTACCCTGGGAGGCCATTGAGGGTTAGGAACTCATAATTGTTCATTACTCTTTTGTGTCCCACTATTTAATAAAAATACAAGATTCCTGGTAGGTGTTGAGGTATGCAACAAGCTTTAAGAAGCCTACAAGATAATACAGCCCAGAGATCCATGGGAAGCAGCTACGTGGTGTGATCCCTGGTAGGCTGGTTGACCAGCAAGGCTCTGAATTCACTGAAAACTCATGTTCAGAAATGTTGCCATGTGACTTTGTCTTTGTCCCAAGAGGTTTAACTAGAGCCCTGGAATATGAATAGCAGCTGTGAGAAGGCAGAACTAGAACATTCCTTATTTAGGTAATTTCCTAATAACCTCCCAGTTCCCTAAAAATAGTGCAGCATAAAATCAGACTGGCGCTGAGCTGGGAAATGGGAGTTGCTGGATAATCTAAAACTCACTTTATTGTATCTTGCTCTAACACTAACATCAGGAAAGCATTTCCTATTTTTAGCTGAATTTGTTGAAGTGTTTTAAAGTTCCTGGACACATAGAGATCCATTATTCTGAACAGAACATACATACTCATCTCTTAAATAGCTCTGAAAATCTCCACCTTCCTCTAGACCAGTACAGTTAGGGTAAAAGTAAAAAATACAGATCTAAAAGTATTTAATCAATGTATAACATCAAAAAAGTCCATGTTTAACTTCCTTTGCCAAATTATCCATGTAACTTATATGGTGTGTAGAGTGGTTGTTGCAGGCTGGATCTGTTCCAAGATGTTTGCTTTCTTTGATCTTTTCCAGTTTATTTCTCTCCCAGTGCTTAAGGCAATTGTTTCCTGATGGAGTATCTTCCTGCAGCTTTGTGAGGCGCTCTGCCTCCAGAGCCCAGACCATCTCATCACCTTTCAAGTGCCATTGTATTGTTCTGTCTTGACAACACCAGAAGTACTGCACAATTTGGATGTTGGTTGTTCCTGCTTCTAAGCATCACAAAGTGATAACAGTACTGGAGTAAATCTACATCTATCCCGGAAAATGTATTTGCTGGGCAAACACTCTGCTGGGAGCACTGATCACAAATGGCTTTACTCAGGTAGCAAACTAAGACCTTTGTCCTCCTGCTTTCATGTGAACTAGGGGCAATGAGTTACTAATCTCATATTTGGTAGGCACCAACAATAACTGGTAATCATAAAGCTGCAGGAAAGAAAAGAATTTTGGATTTGTGAGAGAAAATTTTAAAAGCCAACACCAGAAAATATTTGAGTTGTTTGTGTGGCCACAAGTTTTTTACACAGCTGTGCAAAGGACAGGCCTGGTCTTGATGAGGTCACCTCAACAACCAAGGGAAGCAATAGCACAAACTAGGGGTTGAGAAGAAGGCATGTTGGGGTTGAATGAGGTTTTCTCACAAACTTCAGTCTCTTGTAGTGTCAGTTTGGATAAGGAAAGAAACCAAGAGAGGATCTGATGCTGTCAGTGTAGTGCTCGGTCCTGTGGGAAGTGCTTTCCTGTGGAGATAATTGTGGCTGTCTGGGTAATGCTCTGGGCTCTGCAGATTTGGGGGCTAATGTGGTCTGTATAATAGAAGCAACAGGAGTAATTAACATTGTGAGGATTCAAGCATAAGATTCAAGAATAAGAAATTTGAGTCTGCAAATGTTTTGCTTTGTTTGTGTTTGTGTGCAGACCAGGGGCTGTAGACAGTACCCTAAACAGTCATCTAACGAGTGCTGAGGGATGCAGTGGCTCTGGGTGATAGCTGAGAGTGTGTGCTTCACTCTGGGCCAGTCCCTTTGTTTCTCCTTTCTCTGACTGCAGCCTTACTTTAGCCATACCTTTTCTCTGTGTGTACTGATTCACTTGTCCTTAATTTCTTGTAAAACTAAAACCACTTTGGTTGCCAGTTCACCTACAACCCCTTTCTTATCAGAACTCGTCTTAGTATATATTCATATTTCAAGTTTAAATCAAACTCACGCCAACAGAACACCCATCTTTTTTAGCACTCGACCTGTATTTTTTTCCTCATTTGAATTTGAAGATTCAAGTGAGATCTAATTTCTCTCTTTCAGGAACTTAAGACCCTTCCTTTTAGTATTGACATGTCTTTGGTGCTACAGGAGACAGTGTGAATCCGCTTCCCTTTTACATTAACCATACCAGCTGATAGCTTTGACAGATTTCAGATGGCTTTATATTCACTAACTGTGTGTCATCCTGCTTTACAGGAGCTTTTAAAGAATGTGCAAAGTTCCTGTTCACTAAGAAAACCTTTCAGTTGATCATGAGATCTCTTTCTGGACAGGGCATCTGTTTCTTTTGAAGCCTGCAAAGTGGTGACTCTGAGCTCACTTCTTGCTGTGTGGGTTCATCCTCTGTGTAGGAATCGAAGGAATACCTGGGGCTGTGGAGAGAGTGGCTGTAGTTTTAAGAGGTGATGCTGCTTTAGCTCCAGCCCCACGCAAGTGCTCTGCCTGTGCTCCCTGAAACACTGTCCGCACCTGGTCCCAATGCTCGAGGCCACGTGAAGAAACATGTTTCATTACGACTTGTTCCAGTGGCTCAGCTGTACTTGGGTCAGTGTAGACTTTCCACTTCAGTTCATACTGTCTACGTTCATCACATCTGAGCTGATAAACGTTTCTGCTCACTGTGCCTTGCTAGTCTCATGTTCCTTTCTATGGATAAAATGTCTGTGCTTTCTTTATTGCCTTCCACTGACGTTCTGGGTTGTGTTATGGGTTACTCCTCATGGCAACATGGTTTTAACTCATTTTTTTTTGGCAACAAGGGATCATTCAAGAGGTTCAAGTGAGAAAGATTATGTCATTTGTTTACATGGTGTTCCTCTTTTCACTCATGGTTTGATCCTCTCCTGTGTCTCTGTCCGCTTGTCAGGCTCTAAGACAGTACAAATAGCATCTTCTCATCCTTGTTGAAGTCCTCTGTTTCAAAGTCAGGGTAAGCTGCAGAGAATTTGGTGGGAAATTCCTTTTGCAGTCAAAAAGGTAAACTAATCTTTGCTCCTAAAAGGACAGAAAGTGTTGGGTGGGCAACCCCTTTATGCCTGAAGAAATCTTTAACCTGTTAGAAATGGGGGAAGTGGGGAATAAGTGAAGGCAGTAACTGGACAGGCACAGCATGGGTGTGCATGTGTGGGAGCCTTAACATTGTCTGTCCAGGGGGATACAGGGTGGGCTGACAGGTTGGCTGGGAGACTTTGTAAGTAAATAAAGGTCAGCTGGATCAGCCTGTGTGGGAGGAAAGGGCTGTCATATCTGATGAAGGAGGCTTTATCTTGACTTTTTTGTAAATATTTTTTCTGCCTGTCTTTTTCCCAGACACTGCTCAGAGGAGTTCAGGTTAGGGCATGCCCTCTTGGGTCTGATTCCTGCAGCCACAGGCAGCTCTGGTGTAGGGGCTTAGGCCAGGGAAATAAACACATGTCTTTTAAGCTTTCAAGCCACAGGCCTTGGGAATGTCATTAACTCCTCATAGCAGGTTTTAGATCCATATTTAGATACAGGAGCATTTTCAATATCATGTTGATACAATCAGTTAGCAAACAATGACTTTTCTTCCAAGTTTCCTATGGGAGGTTACAGTTTATGGGTCTGTTTTAGCTCCCCTTGTATGTACCTGTTTACTCTGACTCATCCCTGAGTGCAGGATGCTTCTACTCAGCCACAGCCCGAAGCACCATCTCCCTGAGCAGCAGCTGTGGTGCACAAGTCCAAGGGGAGCAGAAGCTGAAGGGGGAAGAGTGGGGGAGAAGCAGTGCAGGAGGTTAAGCTGAAGCAGTTTTGCTGACCTGGGGGAAGATGCAAAATCTGATGCGAAGTCCTGCTGGTCTTTCCTGCAATAGAAAACCATACCAATAGTACCAATAATGGATCACAAGATGAGAGTGGATATGAAGGGCACGGCTAATATCTTAAGTTTCTGCAAGAACAGAAACTTTTGTGGGGTAAAATTTGTGGTTGGTGTGCGTGTGCTCCCAGGGTGGTCTCAGTGAAGGCACATAGCAAACCCAGTGGTGTTCATCTGCTCACAAATACAAATGCTGCTGAGAAACACTAAAAAAAACTTCAAACAACAAGAAATCTACAGCCTAGGTTGTCAGAGAAGGGGAACCTGAGCATAGGATCATGTATTTGTAATTAAAGAAAGGTGAAGTTATATCCTTTCTACTGCCAGAGGATTACAGCAGTGCAGGCTGGAAGGCGTCTCTGCCTGGCTGTGTTGGCACATGCTGGGATTTTTATGAAACAGCTCTCATCTTGAACATGGCAGTAGAAGGAAGGAAGGCTGTTGCCCCTGCAGTTCTCTGTTTCATCAGTACATAGCTCTGGACAGAAGGTGACAGCCTTTTTTGCCATTTCACACCATTTCCAGGTAAGGACTCGCGGGCAGTAATAAATGAACAGTGTAAGTCCTCCAGCATCCCCTGTCATTGTGCTGGTAGGAGTGAGTGACTCTTGGAAGTCTTCCTAAGTGCTGGGTGTTGGAGGAGAGTTTCTGTGGTGTAAGGTCAGGGTCACAGAGCTCTGGTTTTTCACAGCAAGTGATTTTGAAGTATTCCACACTGTCCTCCTTGGGCTCTTTTGTCTTTCGTACCTCAGATGATCTATGTTATGGTGAAGTAACCTGAAGGTGAAATCAGTGACTGACATGGTACAATACTTCTTTAAGAAAAGGAGGGAGAGGGAAGCTTCAGAAGTGCAAGAGGAGGAAAAAAATCAACTTTATATAATGTAAAAAACTAAAACCCACAACAGAAGGTGTCAGGCAGCATCAGCTCTGCCCTCTAGTGCTGCCAACGAGGAAGAGGTGGGTGCATGGTTCAGAGCGATGCTATCCAAGGTTGTGCTCAGCTGATTATTTTTTAAGGCATATTAGAGTGTGGGAATTTTGTGCTTGTTTTTGTTGGAAATTTTTAGGGTGGTAGTGGTTATAGAATTTTCATAGGTTTTTGCTGCGAGACAACCAAAATCAGCCTCAAGGTTTGATCGATGATGGGCTCTGTAAAAAACCCTGGAGTATCCTGAGCACCAAATATAATCATTATGATAAAAATTTCAATAAGCTGCAAAAGAACCAGTGTTTCTGTCATTTATGATTAACCAAAGCTTCCCCTCCACAGTATTGAAGGCGAGTACGTTCCCGTGGCAGGCGACGAGGTCACCTACAAGATGTGCACCATCCCTCCCAAGAATGAGAAGCTTCAGGCCGTGGAGGTGGTGATCACCCATCTGGCTCCTGGAACCAAGCACGAGACCTGGTCGGGGCACGTCATCAGCTCCTGAGGCGTCTCAGAGGGAGCGCGGCCGCTGCCTGCGTGGTCACTGCTCAACAACTGCCTGCAGGGGACCTGTCCTGAGAATATTGTACGTGTTGTGCAGCGGGAAATACTACATTGTCAATAAAGCAGAAGTAGGCCAGAATTACCATTGCTACAGCTGGCCTTGGGGTTAGGGGGAGGGGAAGGCAATTCAGATCCTAATGAAACAAAAGCTATCGTAATGTGTTTACAACAAATATATTTTAAAGAGACCCAGTTTGTGTGCTTGGTGGAGGGGGGGAGGCTTGGTTTTTCTTTTATCTTGTGAACTGATTCCAGTAAACGGCCGGGGGGATCGGTGAGAGGTTTGAGGAGAGCTCTTGTTGTGCAGACAGCCGTAGCACAGGCGCGACTCCCAGGCCCTGGAGGAGCCTCAGCCCTGTGTTCCTGGGAGCGCCCTTCTGTAAGGGCTGGAGTACGCTTACTGCTGGAAACAGGGTGTGGGTGCCCTGGCTTGAGAAAGAGGTGTTCATTGCTGGGATTTGTTTTCCTCCTGGAAGGAAGTTCACAAACGGAGCAGCTGCTCCGTGGTGGAAAATCTCCATCTGGTGGTTATGCTTGGATGGCCAGAGGTGGGTGCCCTTCAGGTGCCCTGTTTGCAAACAGCATGTCTGCGTGGGTGTGGAATAGTGTGGTTTTTAAAGCCTGGATTGTTTGTGAATTTATTTACGTGCCTTGATGGTCGATCATTAACTGATGTTATGAGCCAGTATTTTAAAAAAAAAACAACCCCAAACAAACCAAAATTTTTTAAAGATTGCTTCAAGCTAAGGGGTAGAAAGCTGCAGAGTCGTGGATGCTTTGTAGCCTCCAACTGTATCTGGATTTAGACAAAGCTGAAGACGTCCACCTTGTTGCATAGAGGTGACTGCCATGGTTTCACTGGGCAGGCAGAATGTACTCTGAAAGTGAGCTGTGTGCTGTTCAGCTATGTATAAAATACCGTGTGAATGACTTAATAGGCTCAGCTGTCTGATTCTGCAGCTGTTTCCCTGGAAAACGTGCTCGGTAGGATGTGATATGGTCACCCTTACCCTGACTCTTCTCTGCCTGCAAGACTTCTTGTAGTTGTGGTGCAACTATGTAAGTTCTGTTCCTGTTTGCCTTCTGCATCTTTTATTCAAATGAAGCATTTGTCTCTATTATGTTCCTAACAGTGGATTTTTATTGACTTTGCAAATAAAAAGAATAAAAAAGAAGGGATGATACTTTTCTGTTAGTAGTGTGAAACAGGGTAACTTCAGTTGCCTGTTGCAGTTTAAACAGTTGGCACTGGCTGTCAAGAGATGTCTTAAGACTCTTTCCCAGCAGATGATCTTTGCTGAGAACTGACCTGGGGAAAGTGTGGCTCTGTGGAGGTCAGCAACTGCTGGGATGGCTTCTTGTTGCTCAGCTGTCCCTGCATGACATCATTGTCTCATACTGGGAACAGCCTGTAGAGGGGCTTTGGGGTTTGGTCTGAGTTTTTATTATTACCCATAAGACTCAGTAGAGGTGGATTTAACACTGTCCACCTTCTTGGTGGACACTTCCTCTACAATAAATATGACCATTTTAATGTTTTAAGAGCATGAAATGTTGCCTGACATCCTCTTCAGTCTGCTCTCTGCCTCATTGGACTGAAGATGATTAGCATGAGAGAGGATGATGTATGATGCTATTTAAATGGTTTTTTAAGAAGTGTGGTAATACCAACTGGTTGGCATGACCAGAACAATAAGGCAGTACTTTAGCAAGTTTTCTCACTGCTTAATATGTTTACATAAAATGTATACTACTACCTCTGTAAATGCTTATTTCCATTATATATTTAACATTCGCTATTATTTATATTAACATATCGTATTCAGAGATGTTGCAACAAAGCTTCAGTCAGGATTCAGGGGATGGGAGCTGAGCTGGAGCTGCTGAAAGCAGGAAGGATTGTGCCTGCACTGTGTGTTTAGAGAAAGAGTGGTGGAAACAACGGACTAGGCACCGCCTGTTGCTTTGCTTTGTTTTCCCTCCCCTTGGAGATGAAATGTTTGTGTCTCACCTGTTGGCATGAGCAGCAGAAGATGTCTTAGCTATTGGCAGCAGCTGTGCACGACTGACTGGCATGCTCTGAGGATGTGAACATACACAGGTGTGTGCACAGATGGTGTTTGAGGCTGAAACCAGGTCTGGGTTTGGTCCTGTGCGGGATGTTTTGCGTAGGTAACTTTTTGCAAATACAGGAAACAACCACGCAGTAACCAGACACATCCCCCGTGTGCACACGCAAAGCAGCAATCAAAACCTGCCCATCTTCAAGGAGCCCTCCTGCACTACCAACAGCTCTGGTCCAAAGTCTGCTGAGGCTGAATTACCCTATGG
Source organism: Dromococcyx pavoninus (assembly GCA_033558185.1). Lineage (NCBI taxonomy): Eukaryota > Metazoa > Chordata > Aves > Cuculiformes > Neomorphidae > Dromococcyx > Dromococcyx pavoninus. The sequence continues at coordinate 189,735 of JAUMJL010000187.1, forward strand.
CAGCAGGCACCCGAGAAGGGTGGTGGGAGATGAGACAGTTCTGACACATGAGGGCATCACCCCTCCCACTACCTTTTTTTTTTTGTAAGCCCTTTTGGGTCCTACACAAAGATGTACAAAAATTCTACAAAATTCTTCCATTTTTTGCTGTGTATCACATAAACTTGGAATTGGAAAGATTCATTTCCATGTACAGACAGGCAGCATACAACAGGTCTGCTTTACATATTTTAATTGCCAAAATGACAAATTGAAATAGTAATTTTTCATGATAAAATGAGATTTTATTCTATTTACTAAATTAAACTGGATTACTTTCCTAATGCCAGATGAGAAAAGTAATATCAACAGTTACACTGATTGCCATGCTTTAACTTGAATTTTAATAGAAACACAGTTCAGGTGATTTTTCTTAGTGCTAAAATCTCATCTACGCTTCATGTCTTACCAGGAAAATCAGAAATATGATTAATGATGGAAATATATTTGCTACTATGATCAAATTGTTTTAATTAATTTTTATAAATTTTTGTCTTCTTGAGATTTAAAGTGTCTGCAAACAGCGTGGGTGCCATGAACAGTGCTGTGCACTGCACCACAGCTGTACCAGGGACGGAACTTCAGCACCGGTTGGTCCAGCCTTCCCAGTCTGGCAGATCCGATGCCCCTTTGGACCACGCACTGGAACATAAGTGAGGTCAGGGACTTCTGGCTCAGTTCCACCTTCTCACCCCGACAGAAATACAACTTGTCTCTGGTAGTAGTTTTCCAGTTTTAAGCAAGATAATCCCAACTGTCTTAGAATTTGTGTCTTTATAGCACATGGTAGTATTTTAAAAAAAAAGCAATCGCCCTAAAATGGTCATCTTTTAAACAGCAGCTTCAAAATAAAAACTGGGGTTAAAGCCCTGCAGGCCAATGTTGAGACCATAAAACAACTACAGGCAGATTATTTCCCCCTCCCCCCTAGAATTTGATTAATTAGCTAAGGAAGTTTACTGATGTCTTAAAAACCAATAAAAAAAGAACCAACCCAAACCCCACAACCAACCAAAAAAAGAACCAAAGTACTTGTGCAAATGGAAATGGGGAAAGGGTGGTGCTGAATGAGCTCTGCTGTATTCCAGCAGCCAGCAAGGTTCTCTTCAATTAAAGCATTTCCCTTCAGTAATGACTGACCTGCAAAGCACTTGCGACTCATGACCAATTACAAACCCTTACAGAGATGTTTTAAATTGCTAAGCCGTCTTAACCGTTTTGTAAATGAATTCTAAAAGACTTATTTAAAAAATAGCTCTTCACAGATTCTTCTGGTATCCTGTGGGGATGTGACACTGTGGCCTTCTGTTCTGGAGTCCATGAAAATTTCATAGTCATTCCCTCCCTGAAAACAGAAGAGAGGGAAAGAAGCAGAAGAGGATTTAATTTTACTTAACTTAAGGTACAGTCACAATCCTGGGGTGAAAAAGGGACAGATAAAGGAAATTATGGACAGAAGGGACATAACAGAGTCATGTTATCCCTGGAAGTGCTGAAGGCCAAGTTGGATGGGGTCTTGAGCAGTCTGGTCTGGTGGGAGGTGTCTCCACAAATGGCAGTGGGGGGTTGGAACTGGTTAATCTTTAAGGTCCCTTCCAACCCAACCCATTCTATGATTCCAAGGTGTCTTTCAGAGAGCTAAAAAACTGCAAACCACAAGTTTGAGTATTTATAGCACATCTGTGCTGAAACTTCTGCTGACCACCACAAACACCTGCAGGAGAACCTCCTGACCTGCATGTTAGAATTGTAATCAGAGAGTAAAGCTTCCAGTAACTAAGTTTAGCCATGTTTTTAGTTTGGTATAGCAGCCCAGTACTGAGTTTTTTAAATTGTTTGCTTGTTAATATTAAGGTGAAAAGCTTGTCACAGAACACTACACCAGCACATGGTATTTGTAACTTATCTACGTTATCCTCTTCCTTCCAGCCTGGTTTCCTTCCCTTTTAGTGAAATCACTGTTGATCCCTCGCTCTCACAGCAGTGTTTAGGGCTTGCTAGCTACTGGTCTGATGTAACATGTGTGACTGGTTTCTCACCACAGGAGAGTGGTGTAACCTCCTTTCACAGCTGGCTTGGGAAACAATGGTGCTGCCACCTGCGTGAGCAGAGCTCCCTGAAAGCCACAGCTCCGTGCACCGCAGGACGCAGTAGCTCATTCTGCCATGTTCACCACGCTGCTTTCCAGTGAGCCAACAGCAACTCCCACCACTTCAAAACCCTGAAAATGCTGTCCTGTCACTTCCAGGGTCTAAAAATCCATAAACTCTGTGCCAGAGGGACAGGCAATTACTTTTGCAGCTGCTGTCAATGTCATTTAATGCTTGTCGTTTTCTTATAGAACCTGCCCTTTCAAAGTTTGTAAAAATATAAAGTTCTTTGTAACTTACTGTTTTATAAGTTCTTATAAAACTAAGCCTTTTCTTATAAAAGCTTAGCCTAAAATGTCCCTTGGCCATGTTCAGACAGCCATAATTTCATCCAAGTCCTTGTGCTTGCTGTTGCCCTCGCTGGCTCTAGACAGGTCTGCTCAGCATTTTCAAAAGCCTCAAGCACCCTGCAGAGACTCTGGCTCTCTGCCATGGCTAGGGAGAGGGATTATAGATAATTTCAGTTCCTCAGTGTGGAGTCAGACAGAGTGGTTAGCAAAGCAGCAGTATTAAATTCAACAGAAAATAAATGTGTTTAATAATCATCAGGCAAGAAGAAGCATCTATTATACAATAACCAAACAGGATAATGAGCTTTATACAGCCATGTCACCTAGATTTTTAACATAATTATAGATGTTAAATTTAAAACCATGTTTCAGTACTAAAACTGTCAAGACACTGCATTCACTTCAAGAAACAGAAGAAAAATCTATGCTGTCTCCCAGCATTGTGCTGACCATTGCTGCCAGCTAAACACAGACATGTGGTCACATTTATAATCTGACTACAGTTCTTGTTGGCTTTAAGGCAAGACTTAGAACCTACAGTGCTTCTGGTTTAGAACAGCAGCTCTGAAATGTATAAAGAAAACAATATACTTACTGGCATTGTCTTATCTCCGAAGAAATAAATAGTCTTGAAGCCATCCTTGGCAACAATTCCTAAGCAGTACCTCTTATCCCAGCCATCTGGGAACACATCGAAGCTTATCTGGCCTCCTAGGATAAACATGAACCAAGAAAACTTCGTTTTATTATAAGAAGAGTTTCCTGAGGGGCGAGTAAGTGAGGAAAAACTGAACTGGGTAACACACTTGGTAGAAGGAGCTTTGTAGAAGTCAGAGAAATGTTATGAGATCCTGGAGTTAAGTCTTACAAGTACATAAAAGTTTTGTAGGGTATCGGTTACTACAGTGATTTACAGATTATTATTTACTCATTAAACAAATACAAAAGTCTCAGCACGTTCCCAAAACACTGACTGCTCTCAAACAAACTGAACCTTTTTTAAAAAATTAGATTTAACCTTTTTTTACTTTTAGAAAGAAACTGCATGAATGAATGCAGCCACGGTGTATGTACAGCCACAAAGTCCTACGCAAAAGATTTTCTAAAGCTTTCAGAAAGAAAAAGGAGGAAATCAGCCTTTTTGACACAGCCTAACAGGGCAACAACTGTTCCAGTTCCAAATCCTTGGACTCTACCAGGACACAAAAGCATGATTCCCAGTTGAAGGGGGTGTCAAAAAGGTATTTACGACATGGTTGAGGAGAGCTATATTGCTGTTCATTTCTGCCTTAGTCTTTTTGTACCAGAGCTCCAATGGCAACTGCACTGTTTTATAGTTCTAAAAAATAATAAATGGCAAGAATGTGGTAATATACTGGGGAGAAAAAACTCATGGAAAATTATTTCCCCCTTATGATCACTTTTCTCTTTAAGCTTGCACTTGCTTTTAGATTTTCTTTCCTCTCCTTCCTCCCACACAAGGCAGTGACAGTACTGAAGAACCAAGGGCTACTGAACAGTACTGATGTAGTGTTCCTGATCAAAATTGATTTGTAGGAACATCTCTGACTAATCAGAAGCATGTAATATGTTTCAAAATGAGCAGAATCAGTCACACAGCTGACATTAAAAGACAATGAACTGATGACAAGCAATGAAGTTCTCTTTGATTGATTTCAATTAAAATGTACCAAATGAAAGCCTAAGAGGAAAAAGCGGCTTATTCTTGCATGCAATGCCTGCAACCACCCCCAAAGGCATAAATGTCACATAACTGGATAGGATATGTCATACCCATACGAGGATATGATTTAAGTGAAATGTAAGTTAAATGAAGTTTTAAATGAAAAGAAATGAAATTACTTCAAATGTGATACCTATGGAAAATGTCAGGCCTTTTCCTGCAAATTCTCTTCGCAAATCAGCTACAAATTTCTCTCTTATATGTTCCTTCTGTTTAAGAAAAAACAAAACAAAACAAAACCAATCATTAATTACATGCTGTGTTAATTAATCAATAAAGATAACCCAAAAAGCACCTCCAAAGTATCCAAAGGTCTGAGCATCAGGACTAGTGTGATAGAGCCATATTTTATTAGTACTGAAAGCGTGCAGAATATTTCCACTTTAATCTGCTACAAACTTGTAAAAAAATGAGAGCAAAACTTCACGTATGTGTTGTGATGTTTGCTTTTCTATCTGAAAATATTAGAATACCCAGTAGTGTGCTTCAGCTCCTGGTAAAATTTAGTTCTATAAATGGGCAGACTGAGGCATACAAAGAGTCTCAAAACTGGTACCAATCTTCCGATGCCATAAACTCTAAAAAGCGTGTTTTCAGAATAGCTGGAGCTTAAAGATCTTTCAGCAGCCACTAATGGAGTCAGAAGCAAAGGCTGCTTTTGAGGAATCGGATATCAGTTTTTGTATCAGATCAGAAACAGTTGTTAAGGTGTAGCAGGAACCAGAACTCCAGTTTCATGGCTCAGATTCAGTTCAGCCTGCACATTTAGCTGTGCACAAAGGAAAATAAATGGTGAATAGTTTGACATCAGTTTTTAAATCCTGCTTTAAGGAGTTGACAAGAAAGTAAGTTTTATTGATTTGAATGGATATTGGTTGGTACACTAAGAACTCCAGACTCCAGAAAGTATGTTTCTATCTATGACAAGGTTTTTAGGAACCCTGTGTGTAGAGGTAGGATGTCCAGTACTAAGGATACAGGGTTAAAAGAAACATGAGCCAAACCCCCTTCACTGTTAACTATTGCAATAAACTAACTATAGCAGATTTCCTGGAGTCTGAACTAAGAACTGAGTTAAACCACATGGAAAGGATTAAAATGAAAACCACTGCACAGAGCATAAAAGCTTCCTAAAAATCATAACCTGGACATAACTGCCTCTTCCAGAAGAGTTGGATATTTTTCAAGAGTTAAAACTCACTTTATCAAGTTCATAGAACTCAACTCGTTCTTCCTGGCTGCAGCTCCTTCCAATGGGGGACACATTTAACATCCCATTTCGGAACTCAATAAAAGTGCCCCTAAAAAAGAATTTATTAATGAGACAGAAAATAGATTAAAAATTGCTCAAAATACTGAATGTCACAAGGAACTTTAATTCTGCAAAGTGTGGGAACTGGATGTCTCCTTCAGCCTCTCATTGTATGCATAAAAATGGACAGGAACTGCTGGCGTCAAGGAGTCTTTTAGACTTTCATTTGAATCTGGCAACCTCAACATCATCCTTACTGACTTTCAACGCATGATTTGGGTTTAGAAGTATGACTGGAGCATCCTGTCAGCCCAATTCTCAGACTCTGCCAGGCCAGGCTGTCAGCTCTGGGGTGAGGTGGCAAAACCTAGAGGAATCTTGGCAGTGTTTCTAGCGAGGCTCACGTACAGCACAGAGCGATGTCTCAAGCAGCTGCTCCCTCACGGCACACACAGCTGATCTTAGTGCACGCTTCTCAGCTCTGGGAAACATTATGCTCCTGAATTCTAAACATACCAAAGAAACATTCCTATTTCAAAACTGAACTTCCTCTTAAATAAAAATGCTCAGTCAGTATTGCAAACCCTGGGCTCCAGTTGGGATCTTGTCTTCATATGCATGGATTGAGCTCTGTTTCATGGATACAGTGTTCCTAAACCAGAAATTATTATTTTTTTTGCTGAGCACCCAGCTTTATATATTGATATTGAGCACTATAACCTGGAGGCTATGGTGCCACTGAGATGTGTGTACGTGCATACCTTTTCTTCGGCAGTTTAATCTTCGCAATGTAACTCAGGCAGTAGTTGATTAGATCTTGAAGTATGTCCTCGCCCAGGTGACCCTGAATGCTCTAACAAAATAAATACCATTCAATCAAAGGTCTAGACTCTGAGACTCTAAAAACAAGTCACATGGAAAACACATCAGATAATCAGGCATGGTTAATACCACAAAGAAACACACCTTCAATATCTATCAGTTGATACATACATGGTACTAACTAATGGCTCTCATTTCTTTTTGGCTTTTTAAAACCATAATAGCAAACTCTCATTTAATAAACTCCCCTCTACTCCCTGCTTTAGAAGGAAATGGTGTGGGCCAAAGACAGCAGACCTAAACAAAAAAATGCAGTTAATGTCTACTGTAGCCAAGCCTGAAGCAATGCAGATCATTACTGCAGTAAACTGGAACTCACTGCTCAAATCAGCAGGATCTCTTTTAAATTTTTAATCTCCATTACTTATATTGAAGTTATGAAGGTGATTAGGATATCTAGAATCAGTTGTATGTATTCATACAGAGTCTTAACCTTCTTAGCTTATACAACATATCAGAATGTGCATTCTGAATTAATACTAAAAAGTAGCTACAAGAGACCTACAAGAAACTTCTGAACCTTACGGCCCAAGGGACATCAGCTGTGAGATGTCCACTGGACCTCCAGGAGCAGAAGGTTTGGCTACATTTCCTATTGACAAGCTAAGGGAAAGGCTGTTCCAGAATTTTCACTGTTCTTATTCGACCAAACACTCTAGACTCCAATAGTTTTTGGTTTTGAGAATACCCCAAGCAATATATCTCAAGGTGAAGATTGTCATCACGTGAATCAGAACGGCAAATGAATAATCTCTTCCAGAAGTAACGCACAAAAGCAGCAGCAATTTTGGCCATAGTTAGGAGGGTGATTATAGAAGGCTGCATTGTAGCAACAAAACAAAATCTTGTTTAGAAAATTTCTCTTTCACTCTACTGGAAATGTCACACTCACCTGCTTGCTCAAGAATTTCCCATCTTTGAATGCTACTAGACCGTTTTCTGGAAAAACGTAGTCAAATTTTTCAACCACTACAACCAAACAAACAGACAGTCACTTATAATTTCCCCTGTATGTTTAACACAGAATTGTCTCACACACTAAGCAGGTTAAAATACAGCAAACGTTAGATCATAAAGCGTGAAAGGTTCAGCAGCATCACGTCAAGCACAAGATCAAAACCACTCTCATTTCTCTCTAAGGTTAACACACACCTCAAATCATACAAAGTCTTTCAGTGAAGTTACCTTTGTTTTTGCTTAAAGGCTCCTCCTCTCCTGCAAATACCTCTCTGTGTTAAATGTAAGGAAGTGACTGAACACCTCAAATACTGCAAAAAAAACGAGCATACAGCCTGGCTGGAGAATAAGTCAAACACTATCATTTTAGGTTTTCTCAGTGTTACTAAACTACAGTAGATGTCAGAGAGTTGTGAGAATTCTATTACAGTGGAAGATGACACAGCTTACTGGGGACTTGTGAGCCAAATTCTGAGCTACCTGGGTATTACAGAGGATGACCAATGGCATCTATTAAGTAAAGACTATTAAAGACAGCCTTTTATAGAGAAAAGGAAATGCCTGTTAAAGGACCAAAACAAGAGTCTATTTCTGCATCGTAACGCCAGTTAAGAAATCAGATCCCTCAGGGGATCCCTGCATGTCTGTGCTACGTATATAATACCATGTCAAAAAGACAATGTTAAAATGCCTTCCTCAGGTACTGTCCCAAAGTCAACATGTCACTGTTAGTAACAACCCCTTCATAAGACACTGAGATATCTGTACAACACAAACCCAGGCTGCGGTTTCCAATCGCCCATAAGGAGCTTTTCAGAGACTGAGTGCCACACAGCAAAGCCAGGGAAAGTTAAAAGCAAGGAATGAGGCAAATCAACAGGGCTTAACCCTCATTTAACCTTCACTACTTCCTTGCATGCAACTCAGTGCAAGAATTGCACCCCTGCCATCCTCACCATCATCGCCCAGCTGCTCCTTCAGCTTCTCAAAATCTGAGCCGCCCACCACTCCCACCTTCACCTTCTGGCGCAGCTCCTGCAGAAACGCAGCCATCTCCGCTGTGATTTTCTAGTTCCAAAGTAAGAGAAATAGACTCGTCAGTATTCTTATCATGACACCAGCATCTCCCTTTCACAATAACCATTATATCCAGCAGCACTGTGCAGGGCTTGGAGAAAAAGGGAGGAGGTTCTTTGCCTTAAACAGCAAATCAAGTCTGCACATCATGGAAATGAATGCAGAGGGCATCCTGATCCCTCAGATAACAGCCCTTCCATGAATTCAGTGTCTGTCCAGAATCGAACGCTCCCATGACAAGGCCCGGAGCAACAAACTCCAGGAGGGACCTGATACAAGAAGCAGCTACTGTTACAAAAGGTAAAATATTTTGATTTGAGCTAAAGTAAAATTAAGTTTCATCTAAATAACTGTATTTTTTTGAAAGTTAGACAGAATGCTCCTCTAGTAGCATGTTTTTTTTTTCAAATACTTTTCAAAGAGAAATGATAACGTCTTGTATTAAATATGTTCCGTGCTGAGCAGATGCATCTCGTTTTAAAACCACCTGTTTGCAGTCCTTCCCTGTCTAAAACACAAGGTCAGACAGAGCTGGCTCCAAAGCTCCAGTCAGCACAGATTAGTCCTCCAAAAGCAACAGAACATGCATGAGATTGCTGGGAAAATCTATACATATGCACGTAAATGGGAAACACATTCTGTCCCAGCTCTTGCCTCGTTATGCATGACTGATGGAACCATTCCCTCCGCGCCCAGCGCTGAAATAAAGGATGCTGCTGCTTTCTAAAACCCCAAAGCGAGTCTTAGGGACTTTATTTGCCGGCATTTTCAGTATCAGACTCGGCCCCGGCATCCCCGGCCCCGGCCCCCCCCCCCGGCGGCCCCAACACCCCCGGCGGCCCCGCCCGCAACCCCCAGCCCGGTGCCCGGGCCTCGCCTGTCGCGGGGCGGTGAGGGTGCCATCCACGTCGAAGAGGCAGAGCGCCATGGCCCGGCGGGCAGCGCGGCCCCTCCCGCCCCGGAGCGCGGCGCGGGGCCGGAAGGGGCGGGGCCGCCGGGGCCGCAAGGGCCGCCGGGATGAGGGCGGGGCCGGTTCCGGCCCGCGCGCGGCGGGGAGCGGGGCTGCGGCCATGGTGAGCGCGGGCAGTGCTCGGGGAGGGTTGGTCCTGCTTCCCTCTTCCTTTCCGCCTTTGCTTCCCTACTCCCTCCCCCGTTCCCTTTCCCCTTCTCGCCTCGCGGTCGGGCTGAGGGCGAGCGGGGCCGGGTGAGGAGGAGGAGGAGGAGGAGGAGGAGGCGGCGCTGCGAGGGCCGCGGGGCAGCAGCGCCTGTCCCCGCCCCGCACACTCGGGCAGGGCCGTGACCGGGGCTGCAGGACCGCGGAGGTCCCGTTGTCCCTTCATCCCCTCCTCCCCTGCGCCTCCCCAGCGTCTGGTCCCTCTTCCAGCGTTAGCCGTGCTCTGCGGCCCCTTGGCCTGCTCCCCGTTCCCTAAAGTCATCATTGAACGTTTTGCTGTTTCACCACCCGCAGCCCCTCTGTGCTTGGCAGCAGCCGGTGGTGCTGGTGCTTTCGCTTGGGTGTTCTCAGAAGAAGGGAGAGGCGGGGATGCCGTGAGGTTACACTCGGTAACCTTCACCATCAGCGATGGTATTGATATAAGAAATAGTTACAGAAAGAGGAATATTTTGATTTAAGCTGACGTAAAGCTTCATCTAAGTAACTGTATTTTTTGGAGGTTCCTCTGATAGCATGTTTTTTTCAAATTTTTTTTTCAGACACTTCAAAGAGAAATGATAACATCTTGTGTTAAGTATGGTATGTGCTGAACAGATGTGTCTTCTATAATCACCTCTGTTTGCAGCCTTTCTTTATCTAAAATGCAAGGGCACACAGGAAGCCAACTCCAAAGCTCTAATTAGCAAGAGACTGGCTGTTGTGAAGTTCATAATAATATTAAAATTAGTCCTTGGAAAGTAATAAAATACGTATAAGATTTCTCTGAATGTTTATACATGTGCATGTGAGTGGGAAATACATTGTTCTCAGCTCTTGTCTCGTAACATATGATTGATGGAAATCATGCCCTATGCATCCAGCTGTGTTCTGGATCATGTGTTCTAAAATTCCAAAGTAAGTCTTTTCTGGCATTTTCAGTATAAATATCAAGCATTTTCCCCCCTTGCCTGCAGAGAGGGATGCAAACACAAACACTGATTTCCTAACAGAACATGTGTTCGGTGTTAAGGTCACAGCGAGCTGGGGCAGGGAGGCTCACGCTCGCTGTCTTCAGGTGCCTAAGGAGCAGCTGCTGAGCTGAATGAGATTCAGTTGTAAAGAAAACTCCACTGATGACCTGTGGGAATGTTTCCTTACAGGCCGGGCTCTGCAGAACTGGGATGAAAGCCAGCATGGCACCACCTTTTGGGAGACGTCTACAGAACGAGCTCTGGACAAGGTCATGGAAAAAGGAATATGCTCGCCCAGCCTGGTTTTGTGGTACACGGGAGTGTTTGCAGCCACAAAACTGGCGAGTTCGTGGTGTTAATAGTTATCCTGGGAGACAGCGAGAGCCCTCTGTGTTTCTGTGCCATTCAGCCCCTGCTGCTGCGGACCAACTAAAGACTGTGGGTGAGAAAACAGAAGAGTTCAGACTGGTCTACAGGTTTCCAGGGATTAAGTACTGCAGGGTCCTGTCCAGGCTGAAGCTGCTGCAGACTGCCACCACCATGGCCACACTGCCGCCCATCTGCTACCTCTATCTGCAAGACCAGGTCTCTCAGAATATCCTCCTGTATACGACTGGCGTTGCAGTCTTTGCTGGTGCAATGTTGTATGGCATGAGCTACTTTTTCAGACGAATTATTGGATTAATCTACTTAAGTGAAACGGGCCGGACAGTCAGAGTGGCCCACTTGACATTCTGGGGAAGGCGGAATGACATTTACTGTCCCACAGAGACAGTGATGACTTTGGATGAAGTTGGAGATAGCGAGGGGGAGCTACTTCTGAAGTTCAAGCGGTATAACAGTACAGATATTTTATATTTTACAATTAGGTTTGGCCAGATTGTAGACAGACAGAAGTTTACTCACATATTTGGAGAAATTAAGTGATATAGCAGCTAATTTCTAGTTGATCTTCCTTGTTGCATGTGCATTGTGTTTCTTCTTCCTTGAAGTTTAATTAGTTTATCAAACTGACATTGTTCTGTCACTCTACCATGCAAAGCCTGCAGGTGAGCGCACTCAGCGTAGGAAGTAAAAATGGTAAAGAACAATCCACTGGATTAAATGTCTTTGCAGCTTGTTCAGGGTGCGAGCAGTGTCTCTCGTGTGTTGGAGCACTCTTTTCCTTGGTTTTTCTTTCATGTATATTGAAACCTTTGTTTTTTGGTTAGTATAATTGCCATTTAACTGTATAGAGTAACTTTGATTTACTGTTTCCTCCTGTTGAATTTTCCTAGTGGGAGCTCCATTATTTTAAATTTTGGCTGATTCTGCGTGGTACAGCAGTATCAAAAGGAAGAGAGAAACATTCCTTGGCCTGGACACCATGGCAGCAAAATACACTTGATGGTATGCATACAGCATTTTTTTTGAGGTTTATTTTCATAAGGTTATATTTAATATGCACTAATGATTCATTTTACTAGCTGTAAAATAAAAAGCCCTGGAGAAGCTCAATTATAAATATTTTATTTAAGAATATTGATTACACATGAGATGTCATTTTTTATGGATCTGTGTACAGTTACTAGTTACACCATGAAGTGTAGATAAGTATTTGTTTAAACATTTATTTGGCACTGTCCACAGTATGTTGTAAACAATATTAACTTTATATGCTTCAGCTGCAGTGCTTTCTATGTATTCTCTAACAGGATTTCATCAACATCTTGTACACAATTATACGGTTACTGAGTGTCAGTAAAAATTACAAAAACACCTACAGTATTCATAGTAAAAGTGAAGATGTGGTAAGACTTCAAATTACTGGACCCTTGCTTCTGTAAAAGTACAAGATTTGCTAGAGACATTTACTAAAACTACAGCACTGATATGTTGAACAAACTAATTCCCAGACTGCTGTCAAATATAGTTCTCGGTTTGACTTTCCTTTTGCTGATACTATGCTTACGAGGACAGCGATGATGGTGAGGTTTTGTTGAACACCCTCTTCCTCTAGATTTCTGCAACCTCTGTTCAAAAAACTGCTCAGGTTCTGACCAGCTGGTACCAGACCTCTGGTTTCTGCAGAGAGGTTTACAGAAGTCCTGTTATTTTTAAGCTAGCAGAAGTGACTGTGCTTGAGTTTCCCAATACCAGCACTCAAAAAATAAAATGCGAAAACCACTATGAACATTTCTCAGAGTAGGTGAGAAACCTTTCACATTTTGGTAGCTGCATTTAACACGTAAATCTTTTAACTGCTCTGTTTCTTATTAGGTACTTAAAAATTGTGGTGAGATCATAATAGGGCAACTGTAAAGTCCACTGTGGTCCCTGGTTTTTGGTGCTTAACAGAAAGTTAAACTTAGTAAGCAAAATCCAGAAGCTTTCTAACCAAGAAAAAAGGCACCAGACCTAGTTCAAGTCAGCCTTAAGCAAGGAGTACACTTAGAGAGGCATTCAAAACATTTCTCTGAAGAGAAACAAATTAATGAACCACTGACACTTGTTGATCTTGTGGCTTTCTAGAAGGTCATTGAAGTATCACTGACTTCGAGTTAACTGTGAGACCAAAACCAAAATTACTTTGTATTATAAATGTGCAAGAAGGACTAGACCTTCACTACTGTGATTCTGATGTCAGGTAATGGCTAAGGTTGAGCAATTCTGTAGTTTGTAATAGATAAATGAATGGTTATTGTTATTACAGGCAAATGGTAAAATCAGCTTAAATCATTCTAAATTGCTGACAGAGGTGGAACAGTGCTTCATACGAGTCTGTAAGCTTTGTCAAATTACATCCTTCAGGGGATGGTCTTCTCTGTATACATCTGATTGTAAGAGAAGTCAAAAGTTTTAAAATCCAGGATGAGGAAAAAAGTACAAGTACGTCAGTTCCACGTACAGGGCTGAGTGCATCAGTGCCTCGGGAGCAGGGTGTAGGCTGGGCACAGAGCAGCTGCTGTGGCAGACGTCTGTATTTGGGGGAATAAAGCTGGACATTATTCTGTAAAATACTGTGCTTGGCAGTGGTGGAAAGCAGAGCTTTCCTTGGAACACCTATTTTATTCCAGCTACCATTAGAGAATGGCACGTTCTGCATGGCAGGCATGTGGTCTTAAGTGAGAACATCATACTTGTTGCTGCTATTGGACCCAAGAATAAAACCACTGGAATTACCTGTGAAGATGGATGGTACCAGCTCATATTTAGACAATCAAATAGTCAGGGCCATGAATGTAGAAAGACTCTGCAACTAATATGACCCAAGTCAGAAGGTGGAGGGCCACAGCTCCTACAAATGCACACAGTGGGACAGCTGCGTGTACCTGCTGGTGACCAGTACCAATGCTCTGCCTGGGCTGAGTTTGCATGGAGCAGCTTGCCTTGGGCAGGATTACAGACAGAACATGAACCTTAAGTTTATGACTTTACACTTATCTTGTAAGTAGAGAAGACATGAATTAATGCAAACTAATTTCATGATCAGCTGTTCAGTGCGAGGGAACTGCTTTTTACTTGAAGTTTGCTAAGATGTCACTGAAAATGTTCAGGAAGAGGTGCGCGTGATGATCCTTGAAGATCAGTGTTGGACGAAAACGGATCGATCTGTCACCACAGCCTCCCAGCACAACACCTAAAACAATAGAATAGGTCTTCTAGTCATTTCCATCTTTGCCAAATATCCAGAAAATGCTGGTTTCGGAGCGAGGTTCACTTCTCTGTCGAGGGCTAACAGAAGCCCCCCAATCACTGCTAACCCCACAAAGACACAGCACGTAGTCAGTGGTGCAAAGTGGCCTGCGTTCCATTCTTGATAACCTGGGGTTGTTTACAGCTGCATAAGAGTTCTGTAGTAGAAGATGGATGTAGTTGTAGATCTGTGCCCCTTATAGGCATTATTAGGTACCCCATACAATTCTTGGTTTTTCTCCCTGTGTTCTCCTGAGTGACAGTCACATTAACTTTCATCTAATTTTCCTGACCTGTTTCTAGAAGTAAGCCATGCCTAGGTGCACCCAGGGTCACTGCACAGGAATAGGAAAGTGACATCACAGAAACTCATGCCCTGCATAGGTCTGTTCCAGTAATGCTGGACCTATAGAGGAAGGTAAATGTACACACTACACAACAGACTGGTCTGATGTCTCTGAAAGTACAACTGTTTGCAGAAAAGTCTAAAATACACCTTTGTTATCAATTTCACTTCTCTCCTCTGATATTGTAGTATACATACACCATCCAGAGAAGGACAATTGAAAGCATTACATGTGCTGCTGGTTGTAATTTGAAGCTAATCCACACACAATCTTACCTTTGTTTCTGGCTATTGTAATTAACTTGTTTCTAGTTGCATCATTTGGAGTGTCAAACGAACAGAACGTTCCTCTCCCTCTCACTCTGCTGATGAGATGGGGGTAACGAGCCTGCAAAGAGAGGAGAAGGGAGTACACATGGCACCTGGTGGCACTCTCTGCTCTGCCAGGCATTCTGGCATGGGGAAGCCCTGCCGCCTCCTCCGCTCTGCTGCAGTAAGCGACTGCAAAGGATGGATTCCTCACGCAACTGTGTCCTGTTCAGCCCTTTCCGACAGCGGCCTGAACAGCAGCAGCTGCAGAGCCCAACAGCAGACAGGCTCCCTCCTCACTAAGCAGATAAACATCTGAGCAGGCAGTAAGAGTGAATCTACACCTCTGAGCTGGGTCAAGTAAAATCTTACCTGGCGCTCCCTGAAGTCAGCATGAAACACCTTGCATGTAAAATGCATTCCAGGAAAACCCTGAGTACAAATAATATGGAGTGGGGCCAGAAACCAGCTCTTTCTTATGCTGCAATAAGATGCCTGCTTGCATCATCACCTGCTTCACTGACTATCAATTACAATCCTCACCTTTTATGTGAGTAACTGTTTGTGGGTGTAGTAGTTGTTCTGGCCCTGCACAGTTTGAAGGTTGTAATTTTTGTGTACTGCCTGCCTTGAGGTTGCAGAGAGAGCAGAGACTGCGTTTGGGCTTATCCTGCACTACCAATGCACAAAGTGCCTTTTGAGAGGTGAGCATCTGCAGGCCCGCCCTTAAATGTCTGACTGATTTTCCTTCTCATGTGGGGCTCCATAGTTGAAACTGTGAAGGAATTTCCCTTGATCAAGGGAGGGAAAATCACATTTTTTTTGTTTTAACAGCCCAATGGAAATATAAAGACACTTTCCTTTAAAAGGAGCAATGGGACAATGAAAAAGAACTTTTGGGACAATGAAATGCTAGTGCTTGCGATAACAACTTCTAGCAAAATAATTTAACAAGCTGCCATTCATACCTTCAGATATTTTGGAGGACGTCCTTTATTTTGGATCAAGCTATATATTTACATCTATATGCTATATCATGCATCCTTAAGGCAGTAAAATAAAGTTTACTTCCGTTTAAAATGGGGCACTTATTCAGGCTCGCATAGAAGTAGCTAAACCAGCAAGTTATGATTATGGTCTGGTTCCCAGCTGGAGTTCCTCAGTGAAAGTGTTTAAACTGGAATAGTTCAGATCCTAAGTGATCAGCAGACCTTTCTTTATCTATAATCCTTCCAGGTGTTTACCTGTAAATCCAGCAGCCCAGTCAGTAGTGCTTTCCCCGCATGGGTTGCATTGTTTAGGAGGTCTTCTCTTTTAATAACCTTAATGACTTCAGCAAGCATAAGGCTCTTGGATGGATCTCCAAGCCAGGTATTAAAAATCCGATAGGGCTTTGGAAAGGGAGAGAGAGTTGTAGAACATGTTAGCAGGCAAATCACTGTACTAAAGAAAAGCAAGCCATCAAACTGGTAATGCAATTGTCTGGTGTATTAAAAACCATGTGATAACCTCACCCACCCCTTTTTTTTTGTTTTAAGAGCAAAATACAGCTGCCCTGATAGGCAGAAACAAAGGGCAACTGCTTTATGCCACAAATTTAGTGCATTCTATCTTGCTGCTCATGAAACATAGCTGTAGATGACATGGAAATCATCATCTGTACTGGCTTTACATTCAAGCATTATGTTCTCCCTCTTAATTTCTTTTTTTTCCATTTATTACATCTAAAATGTCATAAATGCAAAGAAGAAATCTCGCTGATGGAATCCCAGTGCTGACATACAAGCTCTGAAGATACCGTGTTGCTCTATGGAAAAAGGTGTCAGTTTGTGGTTGGATTTCCTATTGAAGGTTAGGTCATTAAGCTAAACCCAGTTCCTCACTCCCTCCCATCACTTTTATCAGCTTTCTGACTGACAGCAACTGGAATAAAAGCGAAGGAGTAACAACAGCTTTTGGGTAAGCACAAAGCAAGTATCTATGAAGCAGCAGCTCCATCTAACTGAACGTGCATTACTGAAGGAAAGCTGCTCTTTTCCATGGACATCACAGTCACCATGAACAGGCCACCAACTTGCACAGAGTTCAAGTTTCATTGAAAATCTTACAGCATTCGGCCTGAACTCCTCCTTGTGGAAAAATCCTCCTGTCATCATCTTCTTGCTGAATGTTACTACATCAGCTGGGTCATCCAGGCCCCAATGCTCATGTGCCCAGAATTTTCCTGTGCAGCCACCTCCTGTCTGCACCTCATCCACCAAGAACGCACAGCCATGCTGCAGAGACAGATGTAAAGAGCAGGGAATGAGCGCCCGCGTTTCCAAACCAAAAATACCTCCCTCAGTGAACAGATATGCATAAGCCAATGAGATGCAACATCCCTCCTCCCTCTCTCTTCACCACTCCAAAGCTCCCCTCCTCACCCCCCCAGTTCCACTCACTGTGCACTGGATTTCACAACTAGAAGTTCAGCTATTTTTTTTCAGAAAGCCACTAGAATAATATTTTCTACATAAATTCACAAAGTACATGTTTTTAGATAATTATGCATTTTTTACATAGTCTTGACTATTTCTAGGGAATACCTGAAAACATCTGGGAAGAGTCTGGGTAGCATTTTCAAAGCCTCCAAGGGAAGTAAAACCTCATTTCTAGAAGCTTTGTTTGTTTTCAATGTCATCTCTGCCTCCACTCCAGGCCAGGCATTTGTGGCACAAAGACATCACCTGCAGTGTGATCCGTTCAGTCTGGGGGCCTAAAATGATCCTGGAAGAGCTGCCTTTTCTGATGAAAGAGCTACTTATTTTAGCTGGTAACATGGCTTTTTGATGCAAAGGCCTATTTTGTTGAAACTCTGAGACAGGGAGATGAACCTATATCATGATATTGTGATTAAAAACAATTGGTAAGGACTTCTGGCAGCATCTTGTTTTAGACAAGGCAAATCTTTTCATTTCACCTTTTTACTGTATCCCCCTCGCATGAGCAGCTGTTAATAATGGGAAAAGCTGCTTTTTCTCATGGCAGAACAGAATTTTCCAGGTGTCACCTATGCTTTTCTCCATGAGCACACAAATCTTTCAAGGGTGAATAAAGCATGGAGCAGGTCTTCCTCAGGGTCATCGTTCCCAAACAGGTCACTCTACATTCAGATTGTCAAAACATATGTCTTTTTCATTGTTTTATTGGAACATCAGCACTTATGGTTGGACTCAATTTGTGTTTCAGCTTTTTTTTTGTAATTAAAAAAAAGTATGTCAATACAAAATTACACTTTTCCAAATTTGCCTCTTCTAAATTTGTTTGAACCCCTCAACTAATTGGCATTATCATTTTAAGAACACTACTACAAAATACATAGTTAATGAATCACAGCATTTTCTCTCTCACTTAGGCATTGGAACAATGTATAGTGGACTGAGGAAACCACTAGGTGTGCATCAAATGGAAGAGAAAACACTGTGCTGAAGAGGGGTAACTTGTATCTGAATACACTTAGTACATAACTGTCCCAACTGCTATGAAGGAGGCCCGTGAAGCTCTTGAGAAGGCCTCTGGAGACACCAAGAAGTATTTGCATGTGTAGCCATGAAATATTTGGTTACCTTTCTGGCGATATCTCGTAGCTTTCTGAAGAAGTCATCTGAAGCATGGTTGTCCCCACCCTCTGACTGTATTGGTTCTATAATGATTCCAGCCACAATCTTCTTCTTTTTCCTGTACTTTACAATCAGGTCTTCCACCTGCAAATCAAACATTTATGGTACACTCTCCGTTCAAGACATTTGCACACTGCCTTCCAGAAAGATTAAATCTCAGCAACAGAGCTTTAACTTTTCACAGACATTCCTGGCTATAAAGGTGTCAAGAAGTGTAAGGAATTAACAAGTAGTTCCCCTAGGATTTAACACAGCTCTCTTGTTCCTGAATAATGCTTAAGTTTAAATCACATCCTAAACATATTGTAACTAGTTCCACATTTATCTACAGTGGTGTGAAAGCTCTAGCAAATTTCAGCTGAACAGTAGGGTGGAAACTACTGCAGCTTTCTATGCTACTGCTGTCGTTCCACCTAGCAATACAGAAGAAGACAGATTTTGTATGAGAAAACAAAACTCAGCTAATGTGTTAAAGACTAAATAGTGCAGAAATCCTGTTGCTGATAAGGGGCTTACAGTAAGTTTTAATTAACCTTGTAGCGCTGGTTGCTGTGATTAGCAGAGTCATTTGTACTTGAGATAGCACTTAGAGCTTTCAGGGCCCACAAGCCTGCAGGCTCTATAAAGCAATGGTTCCAAAGGGTGCCAGTAAGCCAACTCACAGACTGTCAAAGAAAGCATTCGGCTTTTTACTTTGTTTTCTAACAGCTTCACATCCTTGGATTGATTTTTTGCATCACAATTCACCCCTCTGTCCCAAGCCTTTGTGGAGCAAACATAGGGAAGCAATTTGCTCTGCTTTCCCTTTTCTCTGAAGTTAGGCAGGTCTGAACAAGAAGTCTCTTTGATCCAGCCACTCCAGTGCTGCTGTGCTCCCCGCAGGGCACCACAGCCCCTCCTCTGCAGTCGGTTACGACGCTCCAGATGGTGCACCATAGCAGTTCCAGTCACAGGGTGCGCTGCGCCTTGCTCCCCACCACTGCCTCAAGAGTGAGCCCTTCCAAGTGACAAATGCTGGATCCCAGTGAGCCCCATGATTCTGGTACTTGGAGACCATTTGCCTCCCTTAGAGTCTGCTCTGCCCACCTTTCCTTTCTCCCGGGCTAGGGAAGGCACAGCATCCCTGTTCCATAGGTAGGATCAGCGCTTGACGCCAGAAGACTACCACAAATAAGCTGAAAAACTCAAAATATTGTTACAGGTTCTGTCTGCAGAGGATAATATACATGGTGTTGTCTCTTAGCCTGTGTCTCTTTGCAAGATCTGGCAGATAAGTTCTCTGGGATATAAGGAACTTCTCCTGGATGCGAAATTTCACTTTGGTATGATTTGTGCAGACCTCTGTAATTCATGTTGGCTGTTCTTCTGAAGGGCAGGGACAAACTTCTGACTGTAAACAAGAGTGAGTGCTGCTTTAATCACATGCTGTTCCAATCCCTGAAAACATTCCTTTAGTGAAAAGCAGCTAATCCTAACACTATTCATTATTTCAAAACAAAAAAACCCAGAAAGCTGGCAGTCAATTTTTTACCTCCTCTAAACAACGGGCTTCTTCCTGTTGATTCTCTTTCACAAAGTCTTCCAGGGGATACTTTAGCCTTGGAAATGGAGCAATAGGCCAGTCCAGCGATGGAATGTCCAATTTGTGAATTGCTTTAGAGTGAGTTGTAGCTAAGCAACCTACACCCAGAAAACCAAAAATTAAAATAATACCCGACTAGGAACAATACAGCAAAAAACTACCAAGAGGTGAAAAATTGCCTGACACCAGGACTGTAAAATTCTCTTAATTGCTCTATGTTTTCACTTTATTTTCTGAAATACTTAGCAATTGGATTTACTCAAGCTTAAGTGCATTGCTCTAGCTTTTAAGGATCAGTTTCCACATGCACTGTTCCAGAACAGGAGAGCCTCTGAATCTGAACAGGTTGCTCCAACAAGATGGGTTTCACTGTCCAAAGACAACTGCTCACAAGGTTCAGAATTACAGCATTCTTGGGCAACGGGTTTAGAACATGGACTGAGCCAATATAAAATGGTAAAAATGAGCAACATCTTGTTTGTATGCTGTGGTAATTTTGCCCCAGGCATTAGATTTTTACTAGTATAGACAGAAAACCTTGGATTCAGAATGAAAATAAGGGACCTTCTGAAAATAAATTAAAAAAAGAAAAAAAAGTAATTCCCACTGTCACTCAAATACTCAGTTTCAGTGCCAGTGGGGCTTCCAAGACAAACCTTCTGTAAGCCTACAGCTTCTCCACTGCTCCTATTTGTGTAAGGAAAAGCCACTTTTCAGAGGCTGTAGTGAGATGACAGCAGTGACTGAGAGGAGGCAGAGGAGAGGGAGGTGCTGCCGGCAGCGCTTTGCTTACCCATGGTCCTTCCGTGGAAGCTGCCCATGAAGGAGAGCATGGCGTAGTCGGGGCAGCCGGGGGGCTGCAAGCAGAGCAGAGCAGACAAGGCGGGCAGTGAGCGTGCGGGGCCGCTGCCAGGAGGCCCTGCCACAACCCAGACACAAACCCACGGCCAGAGCCCAGGGGGAGGGCTGGGTCCAGGCTGCTGCCTCTCACAGTGTGCTGCTCGGGTCCCTCTTCAATCATCAGCTACCACAAATGCTTATATTTACCCATTTCAACAAATACATTTGGCTAAGCCAAGCCTCTACTCTCTCTAAAAATACAATTTCTCTTTCTTTATGCCTCTTTGTTATCCTGCAAGTGAAGGGACTGTCACCACTTCCACACTCCCTTTACACCTTTAGTCTTGTACCCCATACTCAGCAACAGAGTCAAGGCTCCAATATTTGTAACTGGACTCTGAAAAATCCCCTCTCAAAAGGGGATGGAGTTGCCCTCTCAAATCCACCTTTACAGCTAGGGGAGGGGACAACTCAGACAATCAGTTCGAAGAGCAATCCTACTGTTATAGATAGCTAACCTGGACAAAAAGTCATCATTGGCTTTACAAATCTTTAGTCATCTTATAAAATTCTTGTTCCTCCAGGTCATGCCATTCTCCTATTCGTACTGGCACAGCCATCTGTCTGACCATGCTGCAAGCAACATCACAAAACTTAAAAAATAATTCTGAAAACAAAACAAAACCAAACCTCTAAAAGAACTCTCCTCGTTTTTAAAGCCAAATAAATTCCCTAATTCCGTGTAAATTAATTGAATGCTCATCACTACAGAAGTGCCAGAGATCAGGCTGAGACCAGCAAGGTATTAATTTCTAACTTGTTTGTCTCAAAGAAGAGATAAAATACTCTGTTTTCTGCTACTGTTGCCTGTCAAGATTTGTGACTGGCAAGAACGAGGCCACCTCAGTTGAAGGACTTCAGAGCTCTGTCGGCTGCATCTCAGTTTCCTTATCCTGCCTGTTGGTAACATTCAGTCAGCCAAATTTTGACCAACTCCTTGATCAGTTTTAAGCCATAAAATCACAACTTCTGAAAAACAATTAGAAGGCCCAGTTGTTATTATTTGTAAACTTTTGCATATAATCATGATCTCCATGGACCCATCCATCATGAGGGCCTCTCTCTAGTAAATGATACGTCATGAAAAAAGGGAGATCTTCTCAAGATTCACACCTGGTAAGGCTGTAGAGAAATACAAGCAGCAGGTCTTGTTATTTGTTGGGAGCAGTTTGTATTTCAACATTTCCTAAATTTACAAAACCAAGATTCCACTTCAGAGACAGTAAAGCTGATTTTTCCTCTCAATCTTCCCTTACAAACCCAAGGCAATGGTACATCTGTAGGTGTGGTAAAGAACAAAAGTTACCTGGTTAATCATGCAAGATTCCAGTTCCTCTTTTGTGACATTATTATGGCCCCTCTCCTTGTTCTGAAAAAGAAAACAAACCAAACAAAATCAGAGCAACAGATCATTTTCCTTTAGTTGTAACCAAGACATTTATGACTGAACCACGAATTAGGAACGCTGGTATTCCAGACTAGTGCAAATGAAGACATTGACTGTGGCTCTTATGTACTGACTGCTATCTCCATCTGCATTTTCTTTATTTCTTTTTCTTCATAACTTCTGAAGTTGTGTTGATATAAAGTGAAAGTTTAGATGAAGACTTTCTAACATAGATTTTATCCTAAGTTGAATATAAACAACATCAAGAACAAGACAACCTCCAGGCCTTACTTTGTTTTACAGTAACAGTTCTGATGATGAATAAATACTAATTTCCATGCCTAAATATATAAAAAAATCTTAATATTTTACTCACCCTGTACCATATAAATATTGCTTTAAAGGCATTTTCATTCGAGCAGGATCCGCAAGACATGGTGATCACCTGTGACAGGCCCTTAGGAGCCACCTGTCAATGAAGATAGAAATTACTCTAAAATATTAAGCACAAATATAGTGTAAAGCAATGATCATACTGATCAGTCCTTAACATCAGGAGCTTCAGTGTAATGGAAGACCAACTGTGCCTACAATGAGGAAAGCAAATTTCGACTGCAGCTGAGAGGGCTCAACTCAGTTTAAGTCCCAAGGATCTTCAAATTTAAATCAAGGCAAACAGAAGCCACTTATTCCACTCTCTCTTATGAAAGCACAGTGAACAGAAGTTAGTGAAAATGTGTTTTCTCATCAGTTCTCAGAATGAAAGAGGCAGTATCTGTGCAAAGCAGAGATGTCACCCTCTCACATTCAGCTGTCAACTCAGGGGCAACGGTTCAATCTCATTCCTCACAGTGGGAAAACAGGTGGACAAACAGCCAATCTTTCACGTCCCCTGTTAAAATTCATAACATCCCTTGATATGCCCATGTTGCTAAACTCAGCACAGTAACTCATCACTGCTCTCTCAAACTTACTGATAACAAAGATTCCTTCAGTTTTTCTGCAAAGTCCTCTGGAGGTAAAATGCCTAGGGCTGGTCTGTTGATAAAAGTGCTCTACAAACACAAAGGAAGAGAAATCGTTAGGTTTTACTGTCCCATGAAGAATATCATGATGATATCAAGGCAGTTACATTTTATTCTAGCTACAAATAACAGCCAGAATTTTGTAATCATGGCACGAGGAGTTTTAAAACCAGGGAATAATAATATTCATGTCTTAGAATATGTTTTTTTGTCTAATCCTTAACATTGTGGTCTCACACGGACCCCTTAGAAAGGGTGTATGTTAACTGATACTGACATTGCCTCTTTAATAATGCCAGTTTAGTTGGTCTCAATTTTCCTTATACACAGGAAATACACATTAAAATCTTAATTACTTGCCTTCAGTTTGAGTAGCTAAATCTAAATTCAATTAGGATAGCAGCACTTTCTTCCTTACTGAGCTTCAGGACAGACCATTCAGAACGCTGTGTTACCAACACCCTCCAGATACTGTTACAATGGAATTTGAGGGAACAAGACAAAGGAACACCTAAAGGATAGGGGCTACATTTGAGAAAGATAACACATATGCAAAGATCAGCAATAGAACACTACAATAAATAGATTCCTAACAACTTGTGCACACAGGGATGCTGTCTCCCTTCTAGACTCCTCTGACATGTACAGTAATGGGCACTGCAGCGAGGAGATGGGTGAGATAATAACCTGCATATTATTACCTCACTTCTCAGCAACATGTGTTTAATCAAGTTCCAGAACACTGACCATGACACATCCAGACGTGTTGGTGAAATTCCTTTTCAACTGTCTAGTGTTTTCATGAAGCCCACTGATTTGCAGGTAAATATTTCTATTCTAGTGTCCTCAGTTTGCACAGCTGCCCTTCTCAGGGCCTCAGCATTTATTATAGGCACATTCTCGATTGTGTGTTACAACAGCCTGTTTCTAGCTTCCCAGTTTTCTCCTTTTCATTTCCTGATTAAGGTCTGATATAGACCAGGACCCACTCGTGCTGAAACAGTCTCCGTGGATGCAATGTGATCTCTCCTAACTGCTGATTTCCATAGCCTGAAGGGAAACTACCTGGCTGAACTTCTGCTTGCTTCCCAGAATTCTTTTCTCCAACCCTTCCTGTTCCCTGTCTGTCACCAGAACTGAATCTGGGTTGCCACAAGAGCCTTGGCAATCACAGAAGTGACTACAGGAACACAGCCTTCCCGTAACTATGTGGAGGTTACTCAGAAGATGGAGCCAGGCTCCAGGCTCTTCAGTGGAAGGTGAGAAGCAATGAGCATAAATCAAAACATGAGAGGTACTGATTGAGGTATGAGGTGGAGCTTTTTCACCAAGAGAACAGTGAAGCAGTGGGGCAGTTTGCATAAAGAGGTTGTGCAGTCTCCCTCCTTGGAGGTTTCCTAGACCCCAGATAAAGCCCAGAGCAATCTGGCCTGATGTCCCAGCCAAACTTCCTTGAGCATGAGGAGGGGAGCAAGAAACCACCTGAGGCCCCTTCCAACCTGAATGGTCCTATTGGTCCTACGAACTGGTCACATCAGCATTCACTTCTTTGAGAAGGATAATTCTGGTGTCAGTGAACAGCAGCTGGTAGGAAAGCTGAGCCTGCTGCCCACACAGGTGTTTGTAAAGAGTAGCTCTGGAAAAACCTCTCCCGGTCTCCCCAGTCCACTAACGGAGATGAATTTGTCATGTTTATGCAATTAATTTAAATTAAGTGTCATGGATTAAAATAGATTTAGCATTGCTCTTAGGCTTTGTAGGTAATCTTATTTTATTCACAATATGCTATGTTTTATTTTAAATTAAATTTGAAAAGGACAAGCTCAATAAATTTGCCAACTGCAAAGCAGCATTATGTGTTGCTTTGCTTGTTTATTGGTTTTGTTGTTGTTGTTGTAACAAGTCATTGTTGACATTAAAGGCCGAGCTTCCATGACTTAAGGACTTAGGGGTCTCCAGAGGAGACAGACTGCCTCCCTCAAAACATTCACACTTTCAGTGCAACCCAAGCTTGCACATTTATCAGCAACCTTCAGTCTTTTTCCTCAATACAGGGACTCATCTATTCAGATGTGTGGAGCACACTGAGATGTGTGAGTTCCGACACTGAACCTATAAGAATAAGTCATCAGAATTCTTAGGGAAAACCAAATAGCATATGAGATGTAAGAGAATATGGACTAGAATTCTGTAACTTGTAGAAGTGTGTTTCTTTAAAAAAAAATTGTTTCAACAGACTTAAGCTTTAAAAAACCTAAGCAAGGATGTTACTGACAGACTAACAGAAAGTTTTTGTTTATTACATATGAAAAATCCTGCTTGACTTAGTATCTCAGTTCAGAACTACATTTTCATATGAAGTTAGAGGTATGAGACCATAAATTTGTTGTGAATCTGATTATGGGCTGTCACAGTCAATAGACAACATATGCCATTGAGCAGAGAAGTGTATTTTTCTTTTGTTGTTAATGAGATGCTCCGTACTGAGAAAAACAGAACATTGACATCAAGCTGCTATGGTTTCAAATGAACAGATGCATCTGCTGTTCTTTATAGCTGCCTATAAAGAGGGTACATGAAGCATTACAAACAAACCACACAAAAAAATCCCTACAAGAAAACACCGATCCCATTGTTAACATTAAACAAGGTCCCTACCTCAGCGTGTATTGCTCAGAAAAGAACTTTTACAATAAAGCTGGCACTTCACCCACAGCCAGACTCCAGCACACTCCCCTGTCTGCAGCAAGGTCTGGCTCTTCACAGCTCTCTGGCTTTGGCACTGCAAAAGGGACAGCCTGCAGTGCTGTGCCCAGGCCAACGCCTGCTCGAGACCCCCACCCCCTCCACTGAACGAGCGCAGGTTTCGCAAAGCGGAACAGGGTACCAATAACATCGCCGATGCTCACGTGTGGGAGAGAGGAGTCCTGGGTGCACCGTTCGTTTCGGAGCTTGGAGGCAGTTCCTTTCACTGAAGGCTTCCAGCCAGCAGCCTGTTTACTTCCCTACTCCAGCAAGCAAATTAGCAACTGCCAGCAGGCAACAGGGGATTCTTGGTGGGTTCTTGTTGGTTTGGGGTTTGTTTTTTTAATTTTTTTTTAAATCTGACTCTGTCTTCTGCTATATTAATGCGTGCTTTCAGGCTCAAAAACCTTCACTCAAGAACATTGCTAAAATGATTAATTAGAAGAACTATGCTTGAACTATGATTTAAAACTGGCTGCAAACATATGAAGTGTTTGCATCACCCAGATATTTACTTCTTGTAAAGCTTCACAGAGGTTTTGGTGTCTTCTTAAACGCTACCAAGCTCTTTTATTTACTGAGAAATAAAGCAAGCAGATCCTATCACACTTTACATTGAGTCACCAAGCATTCATTATCAGTTTAAAAAAAATAAGAAAGACTGCCACAAGAAGCAAGAAGACTCTTTCAACTTCTTAATGTTTTAATTCACTTACCAGGTTCTGTGGCTGCTGTAAAAGCTTTATCAGAGAGGGATGGCTGTAACCTAATTAAAAAGAACACAGAAAGAAAACAGTTCTTTCTATCCAATTTAAAAAAACTAGCGTAAAGAGTAACCTGGAAAATAACCTTTTTCGGATGCTTAACTGTTTCTGTAACTTGCTGATGTTTTAACTATTTATATTAGAACATTTCAAAGTAGGATAAACCTCTCCTTTAACAAAATATTATTATCTGGAACTCAGAAACAAATTTGGTGTCGGGCAGTATCAGAACATATTTTAATATGAAAAGGTAAAAGCTGAATACAAAAGAAAGGAACATGAACGGATCTTCCGCCTGATAAAGCCTGATTGAAACGTCATGGTTTCTACCAAGTATTGTGGGCCTGACACTATTAAATGCTTCTTTGCTCTCCTTTCTAGGTTTCCCAGGTACGTCTGGTTTCCCTACAGCGTGAACCTCTCCTCCTCCTCAAGAGCAGAACCCCCTTTTTGCCAAGGCAGCCCACAAGCTGTTCCTGTTCCTCCCCATTTAGCTGTGGCACAGAGGCGTCTCCAGTCCCTCCTGCCTGGCGCAGGCTGCTTACCGTTCTCACTCACCCTAACCGCCATCCGCTCTCACCGAGCACTGACCCACACCCACCGTGCATTTCAGGAACAGCTTCGGACACCCTGAACCCCAGAGGAAAGCTCCCCATGGAGCTGTGCCCATTTGCAATAGCTGATGCTACACTTCTAGTCTCATTGCCATTTTTACCCTCCTTGACTATCAGATTGATTATTCCTAGCACAATAACACATTTTTTCCCCTACTGTGCTTTTTAACCGATGGGATTTTTACTCATTGTAAAATCAACTTAGAAACATATTCCCCTCTTTATGCTTTTCTTCCATGCAGTTCTCCAGTCTTTGGCAGCTGACCATAAGAAACAGAGAAGCAAAAATCTTCATATTTACTGATTGCCCAAAGAAAGCTCAGTTAGCAATTGTAATTTCAGTGCATTATAATGTAGTAAAAAATATCAGCGAGGGCTTTTTGTCCTTCGGCAGACACAGCCGGATGGTGCAGAGCAGCCTTACCAGGACAGCAGCGTGCTGCTCAGAGATGGTTTTCATCACTGATGCATGCAATGAGCACACATGATGGCAGATCCAGCAGGGATAGGCTCTGGGACTCAGGCAGAATTTTGCCAATGGCTTGACAGCACTCCCTTGACATCTGTGGCAGTTGGATGGCGTTCATCGCCGTCATCCTCTACAATGCTGCCTGAACACTCTCTCTGCGCAGGACTCTGCCAAACTTGTTTTGAGATGTGCCTTGTGCTGGCCTCCACACTATCTTGGCTTTCACTTCTACATACACTCATACTTATTGGCATGCACAAAGATGCATATCCCACCCTGCATACTGCAGATGTGCAGGAATGATCATTAATAATCCCACCCAAAGGAAGAGGCTGTCTGTAGAGACAGTCATACACTTGAAACCCATGGACTAATGAGCACCCAAATCACTCACCCGCCACAACCCATTAGTTATTCCAAGACATCTGTCCAGAAATCTTTCCTTCTCAGCCACAGATTTAAATACCTCAGCTGTGCATCACCATGAAAAAAACCTCAATTTGACAAACTGCTGTCTCATATTAAAGGAGGACATTCTGCACTTTTCACTTCCTCTCATGACCAGCTTTTTTTTCCTTCCCATTTTCCTGAATTTGACAAACTTTTACTTGGACAGAGATACAACAATTTGTCGTTTTAACTCAGAATCATCAAGGTACTAAGGATGCCTCAGGTTTAACACAAAGGTTCTTAATTTATACTCATTGATGTTCTATGGGATAACTTGCTTGCTTACAGGAAAAACAAAGTATCTGATGTAAAAAAGAAATCTCCATCAAAGTAGCCCAGAAAATTTTAATTTTAAGCCTGATTTCTAATGTATGAAATGCCAAAGCCAGAGATTAACATCATCTTTTATGTTCCCTTATAGAAACAGTTGGAAACCTCATTCTCCCTACTGCTCAAGAAGTCAGACCACTCTAATTTTATTACAAAAGCTTATCGTGTCTCAGAACTCCTCATTCTACTTGAATGATAACAGCCCTGATTATCCTGTCTGAGCAATGGAGCATTAGGCTACTACATTAATAAATCAATTATAAATTCCATTTTGAATATTTTAGTTCAAAACAAGGAAATATCCAGATTGTTTTAACTGCATGTCATGCTGCAAAGAATCTGTTAAAATTATTATGAAGATAATACAAGTGGTTATTTGGGACACAGACAAGTAAATCTGCATTGCATCTGCTGTCATGGGAAGAACTGTTGTTAGGCTAGAGGGAATGACACAGTTGAAAGCTGTGTCACTGAGAGCTGTAGCTGTGGCTACTGCTGAAAGCATCTTTGAGAGTATATCTATCTAAACCTTACAGATGTTTGTTATAAATAGCCACCACTGCTTAGGAAGCTTAACCATTAACTCTGGTATTGCTTGTAAAAACATGTAATTCTATTGCTCATGTTAAAATGAACAAAGAAGGCAGAGATCTTTGCACCTTCTCTTCTATAATATAAATTCAAGGCTTCTGAGGCAGTAGCACAGATTGCCCAGAGAAGCAGTGGATGCCCCATCCCTGGAGGTGTTCAAGGCCAGGCTGAATGAGGCTTTAAGCAACCTGATCCACTGGAAAGAGTCCCCATGGGCTTTAAGGTCTCTTCCAACCCAAACCATCCTGTGATTCTATGATAATTTATCCTTTCCCACACAAGATGTCTCTCCG
The DNA here is from genome assembly GCA_033558185.1 of Dromococcyx pavoninus. Lineage (NCBI taxonomy): Eukaryota > Metazoa > Chordata > Aves > Cuculiformes > Neomorphidae > Dromococcyx > Dromococcyx pavoninus. The sequence continues at coordinate 219,389 of JAUMJL010000187.1, forward strand.
ATTCTCTTCTCTTCAGGCTGAGTGGCCTTGTCTTCCTCCCCACACTCCCTATTCCGCTGGTGGATCCTCAAACAGTCTCTGATGAAATAAGAGAGAATCCTTAAAGCCTGACTTTTTGCAGGTCTCCATGCATAAAGATGCTGAAGATGGTACGTGGGTTCATAGTCATAAAGCCAACACCAGGAAGAATCAAATGGTTAAATAACTATGGTAGACAAAGTCAAAAAGCTCAAGGCTGAAACAGCAGACACAGCAACTTGTTTCATTGCCAGGACCAATGCAGGAGTTCCTAACTTTACAAACCCACTCTCAAATATATTCATGTAAGAAGTGACAGAGCTGTCTCTTTAAGAGAAGGGCACCTGCTTCATCACTCTCGCTGTGTGCCCAGATCAGTGTGACAGGACAGTACATGTCCTCCAGGCTCAGGGTGTCTGCAAAAGGAACAAAACTGCAGGCTGCTTAAATAATGAGATGGAGAAAGCCTGAAGAATTCACCCAAACTGAGCAGCAGGCTGCTGTCAATAATACCAAACTGCACCTCTCTGCATCTCCCCAAACACACACAGACCTTCCTGGCACTGACTGTGCCGTTTGTTGTTCCACGATGTCTGCTAAGCAAACACATCGACAGAATACCCTCTTGCTTTTGGCTCCATGGGGTTTCTAACTCTCTTAGGCACATAAGATACAGGTTTAAAGGAGCATGCTCTGCTACATCTTCCCAAAAGAACATGGGGTAAAAAACTGATTTAATTTTTGTTTTCAGCAAGAAGTAGCCCAGAACATCTGCACCTAGAGGATTTTTATACCTCAGTTGTTCTCTCTCTGCACAGGCACTCTACTGCACCTCTCAACTACTGCTGATTCTAGTGTAGCAGATGTTTATTAAATCTTGGGGAGCACAGACAGATTCATAAAAGGTTTTATTGGATTTACTTGCACAGAGATAAGCACAGATGACTAGGGAGCATCTTGTGATCTTGTTTTGGTGTTCCAGTCTGGAAACTAACTCTGCCACCAGGAGGGACATCATTAGCAACCTCTGCAGCTTCAGTCAGTCAGTCTTGTCATTCATAATAACTTGAAAAAATAAATTAATGCTGTGTGTTCAGTTAGATTTAGGTCAGCCTGTACGTATTAAATTTCCATTTACTTCTTGTTGCTACACATCAAAGAGCCATTATCTGAGAAGCTGTACGAAGCACTGTGCTGCAGCTCCTTCGTGACTGAGGAACTTGTCCTCTAGGACAAAAAAATCCAGCTTATCCTCAAGAAGGCATTGCCCCACATGAAGAAGGAACTTGGTGGCTCAGCTAAGGATCAGTTAGAGGTACTGGAATCTTGTATCTATCTCACCAGTTTCAATTAACCAGAGAAAGTAAACTGCAGATGCCCCTGCCTTTATACCTATGACTAATATATATATACACTATATATATACACACACATCTATAACCAAGACTGCTGGTTAGAGCTGGCTAGAGTTCAGTTGTAGTTGGCATCTGTTCAGTCAACCTCTGTTTACACATTTTCCATCATTAGAAAGCTACAATAAGCTAACAGAACTAAATCATTTCATGATTGCTATCAGAGCAAAAATGATGGTGGATGGGTTCTCAGAGAGGTGACACAAATATGTCCCAACCCCAACAGGAGATGCTGTCACAGAACCTGCAAAGGATATCAAATCTGTGGCATGAGAGTGGCAGTCAACAGAAGCTAGAGAAGAAGTGAGAAAGGCCAAATGAAATAGAGGTGGCTGTCTAAGAGCCGGTATCTTACTCTCATTCTGGTCATAACACAGATTCTGTTAATTTATCGAGTTGTTATACAAGAGCAAAAATATTAACTATCTGCAAAGAAGATTGGGAAAACTGAAACCCCACTGCAGCCACAAGGTCTTAGATGCCAAAAATTTGGTAATGACCTGAACATCACTAATTTCTGTTCCTGTAGAAATGATTTTGAGTCATCACTGTTTCTATACATAGCTCAACATCTACCTTTTAAATTACCCCAGCACTTCTGCTCTTTTTGCTGCTGCAGAAAAGCATTTTCACCAATTGAGAGGAACCGCGGATGAGGAATGAACGAACAAACTGAACACCTACTGGTCCCTCAGCCCTGTGCTTTCACTCAGCACCACAGTTCAGTGTTTGGTCTTGTCTCATCCTACTGGAGTCCACATGACCAACTCCTTTTCACAGTTCTTTTAAGATCAAAATGTTAACTAAAGCACATATTTTAATGTTAAAATGTTTAAGTTATATTTGCTAATGTTTAAAATAGTAACGTATTGTTACAGAATCAAAGTACACAAATCCAAGCAAAGACAACCAAAACTGAGGAACTTTCATATTCAAATTAAGATTAATACTAGAGCTTATTCCAGGTACCACTACCGACTTCAAGTGAGGTCTAGGTATTGAATTTGCAGTTTCTTCAGCCATCCAAAACCACATAATACACAGCAATGAGGTGTATCCCGATTGCAACAAGGCCTACATTATGTCAGCTTTGTTCTTTTCCTTAATCAAACAGCTTTTCTGGTAGTGGCTCAGATAAGAAAATGACAGCTTGAGGACAAAGCAAAAAGTTTTGGTACAACTCTCTCCTACCTATTGGGATGGAAGAAATCTGAGAGTAGAGATCCAGCATGCGATTGCCATCGACATCTACGAGGTAGTTCCCTCGGCTCTCTTCATAATTGCAAAAGAAGTGTACAGCTTCTGCATTCTTAAAGGAAAACCCAAACAATTAATGCTTTAAAAAGTAGCAGCGTCTAGGAAAGTGCAGCTAATGGTTATCTGACAAAATCTGATACAATTATCCAATGATAAGATACAAAGACACATTGCCCAGAGAGGTGGTAGATGCCCCATCCTTGGAAACACTTAAGATCAGGCTGAGCGGGGCTCTGAGCAACCTGATCCAAGCTGAAGGTGCCCTTGCTTATTGCAGGAGGCCGGACTAGGTGACCTTTAAAAGTCCTTTCCAACTCAATTCTATGATTCTGTGATTATATTCATTGCATGGGAATTAACTGTAGAGCTATTTTTATAAAGAGGGACAGTTAAAAGGGCAAGTATGCAGTTTTTCTACAGAAATAAAATACAGACTTCGAAGGATTGTGCATCTTGGGAAGGCAATATGCACTGAGGTTGACATTACTTTTATGTTCAGATTTACCTGTGTTTTTACTGGTCACTTCATAACTCAAAAGGTACATATAGTGCTTAAAGAAAAATCACTGATCCTAGCAAAATTATTCTGCAGCATTCAAAATAGAGTAAAAAAAGATTTTATTCAAATGTATATATATCCCATACATATACTCAGCATGCAAACCCAGAGTCAATGTTTCACCTTTTTTTGGTATGGAATTAAACACACAAAGCAGAACTTCAAAGCAAGTTCTGAAATCACAGTATTACACTCCCCAAACTCAGAAAACTAGACCAATTACCTGAATTCCATTCAGCTGCTTCATTAATTCCTGTAGAGAAACAAACATCAAAGAGTCTCAGCTATGTAATTACCAAATACTTAATAAGAGTCTATGTTTCTCTGTTATAACCATATAAATTGCATACAAAACTTGCAGTCCTATGTGCTTACCAGACAACTCTACTTGTCACGTGAACTTTCACGTGTCTTGCAAATCTAACCAGTTCAATATGCTGTTCAAGACCAGGCTGGATGAAGCTATGAGCAATCTCATCTAGTGGAAATTGTCCCTGCCCATGGTAGGGGAAGTTGGAAATGGATGATCTTTAAGGCACCTTCCAACCAGAACCATTCTATGATTCTGTGACAACCAAAGCTCTTTACTGTGGCATGCAGAGTTACATGGGCTGCACACACTGTTTAAGTGTATATTTCCAAAAGGGGAAGCTGCCTCTTCTATGCTGATCAACCAAACTGAGAAAACAAGAGAGAAATCAGAAAACAAGAGAAGCAGAGACACACAGAAGGGATACTGGTACATTCCCTCCAGAAAGACAGCTCCTTTTTTCCTGACACCTCCCCACCCACAACTCCACAACAAACACCACTGCAAACATAAATACTGACAAGGTCAGAGTAAAATAATGTCCAACAAACTGAAACTTGTTTCATTTCAAAACCAACACGTTATTTCACATCATAAAAAGCCAACTAAATTTCTGTTTCAGCAGGAGCACAAGTAACCAAGTCTAATGTTTCACCAAACCAATGCTCTTTTGCTTTCAATTACTTCATGGGGGAAGTTGGTATTTGAGATTCATATCTCTCTCTCTCAGAGAGGGGCATTTCATTCAGGAGCTTTTCATTTTCAGCATCTTGATAAAAGTGTGCATAGACTGTTGTGAAATGATGTTTGTTCATATCAGATTTCAAGTTTGAGATGAAATTTGTTTTCTAGCAAGTTAATTAAACACAGCTAAAGAAAAAATATACAAGCTACTATACTTCAGAAACTTACTCTAGATCGTGGTCCAGGAACTTCTGTCTTCATTAGAGGTCCATCATAATCAAAATCCAGATCAATTTTAGCTGCAGCTTGACTGATATATCTGTGTCCTGTAAGAAACAATGAAAACCTGAGTACAGATCATAATTTCTGTGCTCTCCTCTCAGAATAAATATCCATACCTTACCTGACTGAGAACATTTGATAGATGAGACCAATTACATTGCACTGTCTGAAGTGAAGGAAATATCTCATCTTTGACAAGTGCTAAAATAAAACTAATACCAGTAAGGTGGCTGTAAAAAAAATTCTAGTGAAGTGACACAGCAATCCTTCTGAATCAGAAGCAAATCCTACTGTAAAGGAAAGAAGGACTAAGAGCTCATCTGTTTCCAGCTCTTCTGTTGAGTCTGTCCATTATGCCTTCAGCAAGTCACTCTTATGCAGAGTTGGTTTCATTCACTACCAGTAATAACCAAAAAAACTGAGGGGAGTTCACAGGTAAAAAAAACATTGTGATGTTCTGCAACAGCTCAAAGAACACTATTTGGGAAAGATTTGTGTCTCAGACAAGTAAATGATTGTGTCTCACACGAATCCAGCATCTTGCAGTACAGCTCCGAAATCTGGGTCAAAAGCATGTTTTATTGGGGAATCCTAATAAACTCGACACCTTAAAACTAAAAGGCAAAATTCTTCTGTGCTTCATCAATAACAGGCTCCGCTTCCACCACTGAAGAAACTGTTTCAAAATACAGGATTTAGGCATACTTCATATGACAGAGACATTTCTGTTAAGCACATATTCCAGATATGTATATATTCCATTAAGAGGACTACAGGATAAGATGGGAATTGTACTTTTGCAACCAAGGAAATACAGACTCAAGAGCTCTACCACGATGACCCACAAGAGGCTACAAGCTTGCTCAGTACACTCTGGTTAAGTGTTGAACTAAATTAACGTGCTTAACAGCTACATTTTTGTCATGGAGGACCTGCAAACCTCTACCCAGAATGATATGAACAACAAATTAATCTTAATATTCTTAATTTAGAAGTATTGTACTCGGAGCTGATCAACACCCATATGATGAGGGCATAATTTATTTCAGTCTATGAAAGGCATTTTTAGGTTGATGCAATCTGGATAGCCCAAAAGGAAGATCCTTAGCTCTCCTCCTCATCAGTGGAACGCCAAGCTGCAGTTCAGAGTGCCTCGCACACTCCTGCAGTCAGGCGATGCCAGCTCTTGCCTGGTGGATGTGGAGCAGCACAGCAGCACCATCTGAAGCTGCCATCCACCAGCATCACACTGTGCCAGGGCAGCACTGCTGGATGACACAATGCACCCCAGTCTGGCACAGGTGCAGAAAGGGGGATGTGTGGGCACGCAGAGCGGCACTCATGAAAAGCACTGGAGTGCAGCACCTCCTCTGTGCTTCCATCCACAACCACCCATCACTGCCAGAATTTTATTTCAGAAATGTACCGTGAACATTTTTTCGTTTGGAAACAACAGTTGGCAAATAAAACAAATATTTATCAAGGAAAACAGAAGGTATACAAATGATACCGCTTGGGAGTGTTTTCAACACAGCCATTTGGCCACAATTTCCAACAGGGATTAGAAACATTCGCCTCAGTTTGTCAGCGCAACGTGAAATGTCTCAAGCAAGTCTAATTTTGAGAAACTTTATCTAAAAGAAAAATCACAGCTCTCTGAAGGCATCTCTAACTGCACACTGAAATTCACTGCTCATTTTGGGAAGACTTAGTCTGTAAAGATGATTATTCTCCTCAGCTTTAATTCCAAGCATTCTATCTGAGATGCGTCAGTGCCTCTCCGCAAAGCTATTAATAGGTTTCGTTACAGCAATGCCGCTTCATTTTTGTGTCATTCTGTTTAGCGCTCACGTAAATTGGGGACCACATGACAACTGCTCCACTGGAAAAAAAAATCTACTGCATATAAAAGATCAAAAGCGACACAATTCATAGCCAATAAAGCTGCAGATTTAGTATCACAGTAGCACAGTATCACAAGGTTGGAAAAGACCTCTGAGATCATCAAGTCCAACCTATATCCCAACACTAACACCAACCATCATCTAAACCATGGCACTCAGTGCCTCATCCAGTCTCCCCTTAAACACCTCCAGGGTTGGCGACTCCACCACCTCCCTGGGCAGCCCATTCCAATGGCCAATCACCCTTTCAGTGAAGAACTTCTTCCTAACATCAAGTCTAAACCTCCCCTGACGAAGCTTGAGTCCATGCCCTCTTGTTCTGTCACTGGTCACCTGAGAGAAGAGACCAACCCCTGCCCGACTACAACCTCCTTTTAGGTAGTTGTAGAGAGCAATGAGGTCTCCCCTGAGCCTCCTCTTCTTCAGACTAAACAGCTCCAACTCCCTCAGTCGCTCCTTGTAGGGCTTGTGCTCCAGCCTCTTCACCATCTTCGTTGCCCTCCTCTGGACACACTCCAGCATCCTGGAGTGAGACCCATATTTCCCTCAGTGGGGGAGTTGAAACTCTCCAACAAACCTGCACAGGGTGTATGTTTATTATGACTTTGTGCCCAATGGACTGACAGCTTAGGCATGTGATGTCCTGTCACTGTTGATACTGATGTACCTGTACTGTTCTAACTTCTCCGTGCAGGCAGCCTTATGGCTGTGTGGTTGTTTTATTTTTAAATTTCTTCAGAAGAAAAGGAGAAACCCCAACAAAAAACATATTATTGGCCTAAACATCCTCACAGGCTTTTTAATGTTAATATTCTTAAATTTACATTATACTATAAGTTGTATGTAAATAAGTACTTAGATGTTTAATTAAAATTATGCTCTTGAGCCTATGGAGCAAGCCAAGCCACTGACTTTCTGTTGATGTATATGCTCAAACTTCATTAGAAAAGGGGTTTCATGTGTTATATAGGCCTAATTTAAGACAAGGACCAAATGACACGAGCTCAGCTCTCATCTTAAAAGCGAGAGTGCTACAGAAAGTCTACGGCAGAGTGTCCAACTCCAATGAAGCACTAGGCAGGCCCTTAAATGACATTTAGCTAATATGAGTGAGAAGAGCACCCTCTTTTCCCTGGCAAACAAAGCTATCTCTTCACATCATGGGAAAAGTCAAAAAACAAACGTTATGTATTATTAATGAACCTAATTATCAGAGAGCACATTGGCTGACTGATTTGCAGAGAATTTTCTACCCATCTCATTTAAAGAGGGTGGATAGAATAAGTTAAATACTACTTTTCTCACTTCTTAGACTTCTCGAAGCTCCATGCAACACACATCATCTTTCCAAACACTCAAGTAACTTTAGCAAATTATCACATCCTTCCTTTTCATCTCACAGGATGTCATCACTTGCCAGCAGACAGAAAAGCTCATTTTCCAACTTCTCTTTTCTCTGCTACCCTCATCACCAGGTGCCTCACTCAACAATTTTAACAAAAGTACCACATTGCTATAGCAACACAATTAATACAAGTGCACACTTCTAACGTTTTGTGATGTTGGTAGACACAAAGAGCACTACTGTTAGCAGGTCTCTGTGCTAAGTAGCTCTCTGCTAACAAGAGCTAGGTTCAACACAGGCCTAGAAAGAAAGTGCTTAACCCTCTGATATGTTTGATCACAAAGAACGTTCAGTTCTTGAGTGTAAAACAGCTGGATGTTGCCTGGGAGAAACTCCATGGAGGCACTGAAATTATAGCAGTGTAATTAAGAGAAGGAACTCCCCAAGGAGAAAAAGAAAATAAGATAGGTGAAAATAAATGCTGGCATAACAGGTCTCTCAAGGGGTTTGCTCTGGAAGAACACAAAGTGAAAGCTCCCCAGTCCCCAGGGAAGCACACAATGTGTGCCAGAGCACTGCTGCCCCACGCATCCCATGCACGCCTGTAACTTCAACTCCATGGTGTCTATCAAACTACCTTCCAGACAGAATTTTTAGAGCATAGAGGCCCTGATAGTGAGAAGTAGGAGGACTGAGATTTCCCCCAGGTCCTTTTTTAGGTGTTGCAAGTAGAATCTGTTACTAACAGATCTTGAAATGGAATGGCAAAAGGCCAGGCTAGCTAGATATGTTTGGAAAACCAACACTGCTATTACATAATATTGTGAAAGCTGAGATTGCTATTTACAGAGCGCTTACGCTGTAAGATCAGAAGCTGTCCCACTTGAGATTGTCTGTATTTCAGTACTCCCACATATATACTGGAGATTTTATCAGAACAGGATTCTCCAAAGATGAAGAAAAAACCCGGTAACAAACAGGCCATAAAGAAGTGGAGCTCCCATTAGAAAGAATAAGGACAGCTCTCCCAAATCAACTCTCAGAGTTACAGGAGCATACAACTGCTAGTTTTCTTGTGGGACTTGTGATTGGAATCAGTCATAACATCCTTCCTCATTTCCAGCACAACAGGCCGGAGTAACACCTATGAGAACTATTTAGAACACCTTACAGATGAACAGCTACGAGGAACTCCCAGGTAGGTAAACACAACCAGCATTGCCACAGCCTCCCTTTATGCACTGAAAGAACAAGAAAACTAGACAGGAACATCAAAGGCCTTACATCCACTCAAGCAACACTGATGCCCAAACTTAGCCTTGTAGCAGAGCCTCCTTCCAGCAACAGGTTTTTATAAGAACATTTTTATATATCTCAGCTTTTTGTGGGAACCTCTGATCATACAGAAAATAAAGGTTGATCAGGCCAACAGGAGAGGCTGCACTCCAGAGTCACCAGTGGCCAATTCCCAGGGCATCAGCTGAAGCTGACACCTGAAGTCCATGTTCTCCACAATCCAGAGAAGGGAATTGATCCTGGCTTCTCCCATACATCCCTCACACATATCCAGGCTGCACTTTCTGATTTCCTAGGGAAATTCCTAATGTATAAACTGAATAAAAGAAGTAAAAACTCTTAGCAAGGACTAATACTGGAGCAAAAAGTAGGACTGACAGTAAATCTTTCTCATGGCTTTCCAGCCTCTTTCCAAGTAATTGTGATGGAGACAAGTCAATAATGAATATGAACATCTCTCAGACTTCACTGCAGCCTGTGAGATAAAATATTACTATCCTCTGTGGAGAGACAGGAAACAGAGATAGGGGAGGTACAGCCTCAAACAGAGTTAGTTCACTTAGGGCACTGCAATAAAAGTGTAGAGAATCTGAAGGAGAAAAACCGGACCTATGTGGAGAGACTGAAACTGTATTCAGACCAACTGAGGAAAAAAAAAGTACAAGGTCTTGCAGGAGATAATAGATTTCAAATATGTAAAAGGCTGCTGCAAAGAAAAAAACTATTCCAGCTTCAAGGTCCTTTGAATGCAGGGCAAATGGTAAGGATTTTATTATTTTTCTCCCCTCTTTCAAAACTTAGGTTAACTATTAGAAGAAAGTTTCAAAGGTAAGATCAGTTCAGCAATACAACATATTGCCTTGGGAAGGCTGCAGACGCTGCACTGCTGGGGGCCTTTAAGAACAGGTCAGCATCCCAGAAACGCACAGGCATGCACTAATGCAAACTGATGTTACCTCGAGGCAGAGGACTAAGCTTTTGGCATGCTTTCCAGTGCAAAATTCAAAGACAAATTCAAACTCTTGGGGCAATCAGCAGGAAACTGAACCCAGATCTTCGGAGTCCCAGCCTGTCCTCGTAGCTATGGTACTACCCTACCAGCTAGCTACCAACTGCACCTTCATCTGTCTCCAGAACATGGAAATGGAACAGCTTCCCTGCTACAGTTGCACAACTGACAAAAACAGAGCTGGCACAAAGCAGAATAAGTGTTTACATTCAGACTATTGGTTGTGATCACCTTGCAGCACAGTGGGCTGACAGCAGAAATGAACAGAACTCAATTAATGTAAGACCTAACGTGGAGTTGAGTCGTCATTTCTCCAACAACAGCTGCCTCTCCTGGATTTGCCTGGCCGTTACCATACTGACAGCATCACACAGAAGTCTTTGTAAAAATAAATTAGAGCAGCTACTCAGTCTGTTGTCATTCTTCTGCCATCCCTCAAATTTTAGTAAGCTTTAGCTTCGAGGCCAAGCTACCAAGTAGATCGAATACACAAGGAAAATAAAAACATACCTATTTAAGGGTTATTTTTAAGAAAAGTGTAAAGGACTCCAAATACTTACTGGCTTCACATTTTGGGGGATGATTGAAATTGCATATTACTTTCATATGTTTTGCTTAGCTTTTGCATTTCGATCAGCTTAAATGATTTTCATTATCTCTCCCCACTTGGCTTGCCCTGGGCTGGCACTGTGCTAGTAATGGGAACACTACAAGGAATGGTTAAGCAAAAAAGATTCTCCAATCAGATGCTTCGCTCTTGTCTCATGCTCCTTAAAAGACTGAGGGCTTGAAATCCATCTTAATTAGAATTAAACACTATCCCCAACATACAACTAGAGAAAAGGTTCCTAGAAATATTTTGATTAATATAAAACTCAGTTATCTTTATTCCCACATTTTACAGCAGCCAATGTGCATGTAATTCTTTGCTGCAGTGAATGCAAACTTGCCAATGCTCTTCCTTTTCACAAGCCTCTTTTTTATCAGTAACCAGTTTATTTTATGCTCAGGGTCAGCACAATGCTAACTCCCACATCTGCTTTGAAAATCAGAAATAATCAAGGATGAAAAAAAAATCTCTTTCTGCAAATGAATTGATCATAGATTCAAGCTGAACAGGATTACTGCACTTAATGCACACACACACAACTGAAACATGACAGCCTACAGACACACTTTCACCAAGAGGCAATCTATTCTCTCCTCCTCACCTCCATCCCAGCTTTGCAAACCCTGTCATTTCATTATTCACAAAAAAAAATAAATTAGAAGACCAAATGGCACTGCAGGATTTTTCTGGAAGTAATGCACACATCTCTTTTTGAGTCTGTAAAGCTCAAAAATACCATGGAGGAGAGCACTCTGGAACAGAAAGCTCCTGGATGTCACCCTCAGCACTCCTGCCTAATTTGACAACCAGGGATGTTGCAGGCCAAAAAACTGCCAGGATGCAGTTCCTCTGGGGGAAGGGCTCTCCTCTTGTCCCATCTTTTCTAATCCCTAGACACACACACAAAAGTCTTCAGTCCCCAAGGCCAAAGCTCTGTTATACAACCTACAATCCAGGCCCTCTATTTTTGCTTCAATATTTTAGCAGGTTTTCCCACTTAACAAGTTTCCTGAAAGCAAGGATGGATTAATGAGGCCCAGAGTTGCTTTCTTTGCTATTGAAGATCTACACTCCCTCATTGCAACAGTGAGAAAGGAGGATTGTGTTAGCCCATCTGCCCTCCAGTGACCTCAAGTACCTTGCACAACTGCAATACATTTGTCTTTGTGACTGGGAAGCAGCATTGAAGTGTGCAAGACACTGGGAGAAACAAGGAGCATTAAGTGATACTGAGGTGACAGATAAGCTCAAAGGACTGACAATTAACAAAGGCCTGGTTGCTGCAAGCACTTTCCATTGTCCACCATCGACCCCACGATCACTGCTCTTGCACAGGGCAGACAATCAGTGCGTCACTCCCATAAATGCATCCTGTGCTGAAACACTGACCTAATACTTTCCCAACAGTTACAGGACCAGACTTTGTATTCTTTAGCCAAAGGTCAGTTGCTACCCAAACTGTACCACTTAAAAGGAAATCAATCATATTCAAGTTTCTGAGCAAATGTAAAAGTTCTGTGTTTGCCTGGCACTGGCAGAAGGAGCACAGCGCTGAAGAAGGGCTGGAGGAGAAAAGAAACATTAGTATTTACTCAGTCACAGAAACAGCCATTCAGCAATACTGTATTTAGTGTCAGAGCACCTGAAATTGGTGCTGGATCTTACCTTCTACACTGCTTTGTCCAATAAAGCAAACAGAAATGTAGTTTCTGTATCTATTTCACAGAGATTGCAGGCTTAATGCACATGCTAAATTACAAGCTAGGACCAAACAATGCTTGTCATTGTGCACTCAGGAGAAAGTAGCTTGATGCTGTGTGGTAGGTTTTTATTTCATAGTAGAGCTAACTACAGGTAGAAATACACGTTCCCAGTGAGGGCCACCTCTTCAAGTCCATCACACAAAACCTCCCTGCAAGGGAAGATGGGCAGGGTCACGCTACAATGCACAAAGACAAAAAAGGCTGATTTTGATGGATTGTTATTTCATCTCTGCACAATATAACATAAGGAAGTAGCTCTGTAGGAGTGAGTTCTATGGGCTGAAGAGCTTCAGGTAGCATGCTCACAACACATATTATTAAGTAAATAAGTTCTTGTTTGCAGAATAAAAAAAAAACCCAAACACAACAGAAAAAAACATAGTACCCTTGTGGGTCACTTCTGGGCTACAACTGCATCAACATTTAATATGCATAACACTGTATTATTCAAGTTTTGAAGTATTCAATGCCACGAGAGAAACCCCAGCAAAGCTCCCAATGGAATTTTCTCCACCATAATCAGTGACCACTTACTTACCAAATACAAGCAGCCTGGAGTTCTGCTGCAGACAACAGGTCAGTTGTCGACTAAGCAACATTGACGCCATTTTGTCTTTTCTTTAGTCAAAAAGACTCAATCTTGAGAGATTTCTTTCTGGCTGATGTCCTGAAAAAAAAGGAAAGCAAACACTTTATCCATATCCCTGTGGATACAACTACTATTACTGTGCCATTCACTTCAATGTCTCCTTTCACTAGTTTCAATCCAAAGATACTGAAAGCACGCTTTGATGGATTACTGCTGATTTCTGAGTAGTCTCAGGACCAACAAGACTTCCGGGCTAAATCTGTAACTCCCAGCTTTGGCAAGGCCAGGGGGTAAAGATCATTATCTATTTTCCCTTGTTCTTCTCTACTTTCACTACGTTGTGGACAATGTTGGACTTTTAAAAATTGTTTCCAGTCAGTTTCTCAAGCCAATCCGTTATTTTGATTTGACCTAAGTTTATGAGAAAAATCTCATCTAATGCAAAAAGACAGCAGGACAAGCATTAGGAAATAAAAGATAAATCAGTCCCCTGGAAAAAAAACAGTTTCTACCAATTAATCACATATCTGTATGAAGACAGACTATGAGAGGTGGGATTGTTCAGCCTGAAGAAGGCTCAGGTTGCGTCAACGTGTAATGAATACCCAAAGGGAGGGAGTAAAGGGGCCAGGGTCTTCTCAGGGGTGTCCGTTGACTGGATAAGAGGCAATGGGCACAAACTGAAATACAGTAAGGTCCATCCAAACATAGAAAAACTCTGGACAAGTTGTCCAGAGAAGGAGTCACATGCTTGGAGATACTCAAAACCCACTGGACACAGCCTTCAGCAGCCTGCTTTAGGTGACCATGCTTGAGCAGAGAGTGGGACCAGATGACCTCCAGAGGTCCCTCCCAACCTCAGTTGTTATGTGATTCTACCTCAGCTAGTTAAATATAAATGAACTTGTAAAGCCAAGTAGCTTGAATGATAATATGACTCCTTTTTAACCCTGGATCACCTGTGCAGAAAGCCTGGCTGCAAGTCACAAACAGAATTGAATTATTATCCAGGACAAAGGTTAAATTCAAACTTTACACTTTGAAGTGTGGTGCCCTGTGTAGGACACTGGAGGGGTTTTTTTGTCTGTACAGACACTAAGCTAGCATTCTTCACCTCACTGGATGTCCATCCATTCCCAGTGGGTGTAGACCATCCAGCAGCAATGGGCCAAGGCTTGCAGTCCAAATGAAACGTCACTATTATGTGTAAACCTCCTGAGAAGAACTCAATTTAATAAATACACCCCAAGAATGGAGCTGATCCTCCAGGAGAAAGAGATTACAGCTTCCTGCTCACATCATTTCTATGCCCTCAATAAAATACGCAAACAGATGTTGACGACTACATGGAGGGAAGCAGCTGAGTTATTATACTTCCTATCATGGCAGTGATATCTCTTACCCAACACTGTTCTATCAGAAATTTAATTTCTGCATTGTCTTTAGCCAAGATACCATTTGCTTTCCTTCACGTGTGAGTTTTTTCAAAACTGACAAAAAGAAAACTAAAAACTCCTTGCCTACGGAGATCTACAAATTCATGGACCTATTAATACCCAGGTACAAAGGAAACTCCCTGAGCCTTCCCAGACAATCGACATAGCACTTGGTTTCACTTAGTTTGTTACGAGTTCAATTTAAAATTCATGGTATTTTGAAATCTGCCAAGGTGAGCACAGTTGCACAACATTCATGTGCACGCTGGAAAAATCTAGATTAGCTTCCTAAGGCTTTGGGTCAGAAGTGTAGAGGGAACTAGTTAAAGGCTTTCAGAAAAGATTAACTTCACTCAGAAGACAAGACATTCATTAATTTTTAACTCTCTGCTTCCTTCTTCAGTTGTGTTGACTTTCACATAATCAATGTGTAAAGAAATAGCCCACTACCACACATTTCTTATCTCATGACCATCCACTAGCAAAACCAAAATGCGAGCCTAAATCCAACTGTGGAACAAAGCTGTTAAAGGGTGAATCAGCCCAGCACCTCTCACAATGATCAACCACGTTGATTGATGTGCTCTGCTCAGAGCTATTTATCTGGTCTGTACTTCTGCAATCTATTCACTTCTTAAGTTTGATCTACAAAGCATTACTTTTCCAAAAGTCTCCAGGAGCCTGTTAAAAGCTGACATGAACACAGCTGTGCAGGAACTAACAAATGGAGCAGCGCAAGCGTACCTACAGCAGAAGGCTAGAACAACCCACCAAGGCTTGCTTCATCATTTTAGAACCCTTCAGTCATCTCCTGTGGGTGTTTTCCTGCAAACTGACTGATTTACCTTCCCCACAAGGATGCACTGCCTCATCGCATACAAATCAAACAAACCTGCCAGTCATGTTATGTGGTTGTACCCATCAATGTCCAGGTTTCCCTGCAGTGGGATCTACTCTTCCTTCCCCAGGTGAACCACTCCTACAACTTTGCTCCCAGAATGTTATCTTTTACTTCTATTTACAGTGTATCTAGAGCCTTCAATGGATAAAATACAACATTCATAAAAGGTTCAAAAATATACTTGGAAATGGTATTGGCATTCTCAAATGCTCATAGAAAAAAATATTGTAAGAGGTTTAATATAAAGTAGCTTAGCCCTAATTTTCCTTGACAGCTGTTATATAAAAAGTTTTATCATTTTCTAGTCCAGAGTCAGAATAAATCACGTAATATCACATTTGAGGATAACTAAAATGAACTTATTTTCCATATCCATCGCACATACAAATTATTACAGGAGATCAGCTGATATGATTGGTATATTTGTCTAAGCACGTTATTTGGTTATCATAATAACCAACTGAATTTTGCCTCCATAATCCATCTCTTGATCAATTCCCACTGGCTTAGCCTGTTCTAGCACAGCAAGCTGCAGCAGCAGAGTTTGCAAGCCAGCAGGAACTGGCTCTCGTGCACATGTCCAAACCTCAGCAAAGCCATGCTCCATCACCACAGCTGCTTTGGAGCAACTGCGAAATTTCAGGTTCCTTAAAACGTAGGCAAAATACAACCACCAATTTCAGATATCAAACTGAGAAGGGGATGTGAAGCACAATGTCTGGCTTAAATTTGTGATTAAATGCTACCTGCCTTAGACCCCAAAGAAGTGAGACTCTGCCAGGAAAAGAGATTCATAAAAGCCTTCTCTGAGTATTTTTCCTCTAATGGCAATGGCTGAGCTGGCAAAGGCCATTGTTACAGTGGAATGTACAAACCAGCAGTTCTGAAGTGAATGTTCAATACATTAATATGGCAGATATTTTTGCAAATGTATTTGCAATATTTGTGCATGTAATTTTGCATTATGTAAACCCATGCATTGGCAAATACCATTCCAGTCACGGTCACTTTCTTCTAGTACGAAAAATTATTTTCAGAGAGGAAGCTCAGTATAGTTTATTACGCACATGAAACAAGGATACATGGAATTTTTTAAATGCACACAATGTGATTTTTTTTTTTAAACAGCAGCTCTTAAAATTCTGTACTGTGTGATTATTTCTGACAGGTGAAATTAGTTACTAGGAATGACAACCGCTGTTCAGCAGCAGTAGCCTACTGTGAACATATAAAGATGCATTGATGCTGTGAGCTATCAGAATTATGTTTCTTAGGGAGAATCCTTGGAAAAACAAAAAATTTAGAGAGGGACTTGATGCAGATACAAGAGCAAACATATAGAAACTAGGAGTTCATGTAACATTCTCGCTCGCTAGCAAAGCACCTATTGCAGCGTGATGGCTGTGTCTCAGACTGCAGCTTGCAAAATCCTGCCTCTGAAAGCATCCTTGGGATAGATGCAAAGGTAAGAGGTGAAACAGAGACACTGCAAGACATGGAGGAGAAGCCAGCACTGCAGATTTGCACCTCCTTCTTGCAACTCATGGCAAAAGCACAGAAGCCTGCTTTAAATTCATGAGGGCACATTCATCTGTCCCTCAGCTGCTCCAAACCCATTTAACCAGAACAATTAAGTGGTTTAGAAACAGCAGCACAAGCTGCACACTGCAATTACTCCACAAGTCTTCACAATATGTACTTGGGGGCAGGGGAGCAGGGAGGTAAAGGCAAATTAATTCCTTATTTGCTGTTTTCCTTTGCTGGACTTTTCTATGGTGCACAGCAGTGAGGATATCATTGTGCCACACTTTAATTGCTGTGAAATTTAAAATATCTCACACTGTCTTAGTCCTGCCTGCTTGGCTCCATCTCAATGTGGAAGCAGCACACGGCTTGTTGGCTTTGTGAGTGGAACAGGGTCTGCTGGCAGGCGCAGGGGCAGCAGTCCCAAGCCCTGAATCTCTGCCATCCCACAGATGGCAGGTGCTTGCTTCCCCTCTCTGCCAGGAACCCCCTGGCAGCACCAGCACTATGCCTGACAGCAAAGTCCAGGCTGCCCTGGCATCCTGGAGGTGAGCTGGTGTGGACGGTTTGCAAGGAGGATGTTTCTCGAAGAGGCGAGCAGGCTTTTTGGTCCAAAGGTCAGTGCACTTTGGCTCTGCATTTTCTACATCTGTTTCTTCACAGTGGAAGAAACTACAAACTGAAAGATTAAGTCAGTTGTGGTTCCTGTGACTAAACCAAAAGAACAGTACCCAGGGAGCTGTGCTGCAAGTGAGAAAACACTCCAAAGCTGATTTCCCTTTGGAACTAAAAGTTATTTTCCTTGGCTTCACAGGACAGCAAGTCCAACTACTGTAGCAAAGACCCACAAGTTGACAAAGCATTAGTGGTGCCCTGTTTTGTGTTATTTATCTTTCACGATCTTTTGTTTCTCCTTTTCTAATCTCCACTATGCTTCCACACCTGCACATCAGGGCTCTTTACACAGCTTTTCTGGAAGAGACTCAGACTGGAATATATCAGAGGAAAGGCCAAGACATGGGCAGTAAGACCAGGGAGTCACAGATCCATCATATAAGCAATAACTGTCGTATGGTAAGTCAGAGATGACATAAGCATTTCTGAAAGAGGGAAAAGATAAAAAGGCTGCCAAAACCAGAGCTGGATGGGACTGCAGCTTCTGAGCTGAACAAGGACAAGGTTTCCAGCCTCACTGATGCTTCCCAAGCCCTATCATTGGTTACTCTGCAACAGCATTACAAGTCAGAAGTAAAAAAACCCAGTCATTCTACATTTTTCACCCCATAAACTCCTGAAAATCCCCTGGCACTCATTTTTCATTATTTCATTCAATTTCTAGCAGATAGCATTCTGTGTCTGGGGTCCAGAAAACAGAGTTGAAAGGCCCTGTCTTAAAAAATAATGAAATCCAAGGCTGTTTGTTAAAAAAGGGCACGTCTCCTTGTTTGCAGTGTTCATGAACAAGCATCTTTCATGACTTTGGTGATGTAGCTCAAGTGTTCTACTTCTAAAAACCGCTCAAGGAGATCCCAGAGTCTGGAATATCCCTGCAGTTTCATAAAGAAATATAAGTTTGGATGAGGTAGAAGACAGTGGAATCTTTTGTCCGTTAAACACGATTATGTTCTTCCTTGACCTGCATTTGAGGAAGAACAGGGCAACCTAATGGCTTTGTCGTATCAACGTAAAAAGATTCAATGTACGCAGCACTCACTGTTTGAAATCACTGCAGTCATTAAGGACCCTGCATTACCCTCCCGTGGGAAGACAGGGAATGCCCATATCTAATAGATCAAAGCAGGAAAAAATGACTTAATCAGCCATTATTGACAAGGTGCAGGGTAACATTAAAAATCCTATCTTACTGCTTTAGCCACTTAAATGTAGTAAACAACACAGTAAATAAATAAATAGGCCTGTTGATGTATTTCACTGCAATTCAGTGGGTCCCAGAAGCACAGTTAAGAGTTCAATATAGACTAAGGAGTTATGAAAGCCTGGGTTCATAAAATGAAGCACAACAGGTCCTTTCAGTTCAACAGGTTTATTTCAAAGGGTTTTTTACTGAAAAACACTTGAATTAGCTTACAACAGCATTTGCAAGAGAAGTTTGTTAGCGTAACCATGAATTTCGAGTAACAGCTAGATAGACTAAGGCTATCTCAAGTCATCACAGGAATAGGAAAGTCCTATAAGAAGTAGTTGCAAGAAAATTTACATGTAGTGTTCATATAAGGCCAGCATTAGATTTTCCATCCAGCATCTGTATAAACAGACCTGAAACCCTGGACTTGAGGAAGAACAGTACCTTCCTCATCCTCAGGAGACAGTGCAGAAAAGAGAAACAAATTGCTCCTCACCCAGCTTGGGTCAACCGAAGGCCACAGCCTTCCACTTCAAAAGCAAAGGTGGTTACAAGCACCCCACAACATCAGGCAGCAGCTGAAAAAGCCAGCACAAGGTGACCCTCACCAAGAAATGGCCAGTTTGTTCCCAGAGAGCACAGGTCACCAAGGCATTTCCCACCAAGCAACACCACCAACAAAACTAAGCAACAGCGATCTGCAAATAGAAACAAGTATCTACCACCAAAATGGATTTTGCCAGAGAACACTTGATAAGCTGACAGTTGTTTTTGCTGTTTATGCCTCTAATACCCTTAACGGCTTTGTGTGGAACAGGATGTAATTGGAAACTCCATGATTGTACTTAAGTTGTCAAGGACACTGTTGTCATAGTTACAACTAAAGCTCAAGTGTCTGTTATTCACGGTTGCTTATTTATTTGTTGACACCAACAGGATCAAACATTCCCACTACTGCTCAGAAAGACAGAAAAGAGATTGATTTTGTCCTTCAGGTCTCCACACAACAATAAATACTGTACACAACAGTATGAGTAACCTGGCTGTTTGCACTGCTACCTTCTCTCACTCCACGTTTTGTTGGCATTCAAGTCAGCTTGTTCTAAAAGCTGCAGCAAAAGCTCAAAGCAAGATGCACTGCACAAGACAAACCCCTCATTTCTACAGCTTTAAAGTACTGTGCAGAACCCATGCTGGGATGGTAATATCTACCTGCTCCGTGGGAACAACCAGCAGGTCTGAGGCAAAAAAGCAGCGAAGCTAGAACAGAAACCTCCAGTCCTTCCAGCAAGTTTTAAAACTCATCTACAGTCAAAAGAGTAACCACACGCATGTGTCCAATTATCCTCCTTAGCCATCCTCTGAGCAGGGTTTGGTGGTTGGATAGGAACACATCTTTTTAAAAATGAAACCAAGCTTTCTGCCCTTGTCTCTATTTACTCTCTCTCCAACAAATACTGGACCAAGAAAACACTCCTGACCCAAAATCCAATCAATAAGAACAGGTGGGAAGGTTGTGATTATGGCAACACACTAGGATTCAGGTGACCCACTAAACTTTTGAGCAGCTCATTTTTGATTCAAGAACTACTGGAACAGCCAAACCTGGATGTACCTACACCTTCCCAGTGAAAGAAATACATTGTCTCAGGAAAAGAAAAAGGGGATCTAAAAAGCATCAAATTAGGCAAGTTCCAGATCCACAGCTAAAAATAAATGGCACAGCTGTACATAAAAGTTGGTAAAAAACAAGCACAACTAAAACAATGTTAGCAGAAGATTTTATTTTTTAGTTTGTCATTCCTTAATAGTTCCCACTGAAATAAAAATTGCACTTTGATATTTCAGTGAACTTTACTACCCTAAGAACCTTTCTTCAATGGATATTTTGTATCCATTACTTTAAATGCAGATTGCAACAACATATCCAAGCCATGCTTGCTAATTTCACCCATTTCCCACACCAGAACAGTACGGCTCTCAACAGGTTAAACAGCTTAAATTATGACACAGCCCTGCTTTTCAGTTTAGTTGCTCCAGAATCATTCTGTAGTTTTGGAAAAAATAAAGTACTGCAGAATACCCTCAAGTGGAGCTTCCTGCAAGGAAACTCATTTATATCCCTTGTATGACTTTATTCCTCCGCATCCTACCACTGCCTCCTCAGAGGTCATGAAAATAAATACATAGATAGCATCAAATAAAATGTACTGTAAAAGAACAATTTATTCTTCTCCTTTGAGAAGTCATAAACCAGCACTTGGAGGCAGCCTGCAACAAACCCAGGGAAACATCTTAAGCAAGAGCGAGTGTTCCCATTTCTCAAGGTGACCCCTATTTCAGCTGAAAACACAGAAAACCAGACACATGCAGGAAATTCTTTTACAAGGGGAGCAGCAAACAACCCAGGGACCAACTAGCCATGCATATGCATGATGGGGACATTTAAATATCACACATGCCTGCAGATCCACAGAGAGACACGGGTACCTCTGAAGGGAAGGCACAGGAGCAATACCCTTGCAGGCACGGCCAGAGTCTGTGCGAACGGCCACCGCGCACAGGCACAAGGAAAGGCACTTACAGCACTTGGACAGAAACTCCCCACAGCCAGCTCGCCAGGTGAAAACACCGCTCTCTCCCTCACTTCAGAGTAAGCTGCCAGCTGCATTTGTGAGAAATGCCATTGCTGCCAGCTCCCTTCAGCACCGCTCACAACTGCCGTCAGCGAGGACAGGCATCACCCAGAGGAAACCCCGAGCTGCAACCCTGCAGCTCAGCTGGTGGGAATGTCCCAGTTAATGAAGGTTAATGAAACCAGCTCCCACAAGCCAAACCCAGCAGAGGAATACCCAAGCTCCCCTCAAACCCAGACCATCTGTTTCTGCCCGTTGCTGCTCCAGTACCTCTGGCATCTGGGGGTAGCCCAGCTCGGACTCCACGCTCACCTGAATGTCTTCTTGGGAGGCTTCTGTAAACAAATTCCTGAGATGCAGAGCCAGACTGAAATGATCCCTTAGTTTTCAAGAATTGTGGAAGCTAAAGAACAGGTTTTGTCCTTAAAACCTTTCATTTTACTCTGGTTTGCAAATATCCCAAGGCTGACACCCAGGCACACAACCGGGTTCGGTTCCTTCAGGTTGTGCACAGGCGCAGGCAGTACAACAACCAGCACACATCCTAACGCCACCTCCTGCCGTGCACTGCTTGAGACAGGGAATGGGAGACGCACGGGCACAGGGAACAACAGCAGCAACTTGGCTGCACCATCCCTTCGGGCCTGCAGACACAGGGAATTCAAGCACAGGGTGCCATAGCCCAGGCAGGGATGCCATCGCCAGGTTGCCATGGCACCAGGGGGGCAAGAAGGAAGATGCGCCAGAGCGCAGGAAAAGGCTGAGCCGCTTCAGATTTAAATCCTTGTGACAGCGTTTCAGTAGAGCCACTGCACAGTTGCTGTGGTAACGGACAAGTGAAAAACCACAGAGGAAATCTGTAATTATCACAAGCGAGATGGTGACTTAGCCACTTCAGTAATCAGGGCATTAAAGTGACTGGAGCAGAGGAGGGGGTACTCTGTGCTCCCCACCAGGCAGGGCTGCAATGCCGCAGAGAGCCAGGGGCTGGATCCCAGCTGTGGGACCTGCTTTATGCCCTATCTCCCACCAGCTCCAGCTGTGGGATGCAATGTTTTGGTAGGATGCTTTCCTAAGTGCAGGGTTTCCAGCCTACCCACGGGGCTGAGACTGATGCGCCTGCACCCACGTGCTGCAAGGAGGGAGATGAGGAAGCAGCCTGGTCTCAGAAAACCAGAGCGAGCCTGAGACTTGTGCTGCCTTGGCTCAGAAGAAGCACAGTGCAGCGTAAGGAAGGGTCAAAGACAGACAGAGGGAAGGACATACATTGGAAGCAAGTGACAAAGAAGCAGCTTACAGGTAGCAGCTAAGGTCTCTGGCAATTTAAGTGACTCCAGTTTATGCTGTTATTGCAGTACCATGCTTTTTTCTTCCACGTTCTCTCAATGCAGTAACAGCAGCAGCATTTATTTGTTTGGGATGGATGGTGTAATTATTACCATGCTAAAATAGGAATGACAAGCGACAGAAAGTCATTCAGGCAGACTAAACACACTCTGCAGTCTCCCTCCATTGTAACATTATCCTGACACAGGTCATTTATACACCAACAGATGTGATGCCAGCATCCACACAACTGACTTATACCCAGTGCAGGAGTACATGATTTAAGGTCACCATGTTGCTCTTCAGAGCTTTTCTACATGAAAATGACAAGTGATCACGACCCAGACAAACAGCTAATGAAAACACTGCTAACACCAGCGAGGAAGGGAATCAGATGTGGCTAATCCTGAGCTGGCTCTTTTCCTCGCCTTAAGACAGTGGCCTGGGATCCCATGTGAATCTCAGCAGCCCTCAAGAAAGGAGCCCACACTGCAGTTGTCTGTGATACTTATCATATTGTTCGTAAGTAACAAGCTGTTGATTTGATCTAAATTAAAGACTGAAGCTGATCCTTCACTTTCTTCATAATTTAAAAACCATTATTAATTACATTTGAAGACTGTAAATATCATATTTAAACTGGCCTTGTACTGGTTGCTGTACAGTAAAACAACCACTGACTCTAAACCAAACTAGTTAATCAGATAATCTACCACAGAAAGTACAATAATTCTAATCAGACAGATGGTTAGTGCAGGGACACATCCCAAAGTAGAGGAGGAAGGACTGAGAGAAGTTATAGGTATTTATACCCACTACATATAAAACATTGGGTTCAAAGGCAGTACTTCATAACAGCAACTCATTACACTTCTTCAATGAATAATCAGGATTACAGCTCCTAAAAGTGCACTCCAGGGAGACCGAGGTACGGCAAAACAACTGCTGTGCTCTGCAGAGTGCTACTTTTCATCCTGGACGAAAAGTACTTCTTACTGTGAAGTGTCACACTGGTGCTAAGCCATGATATGTCTTGGAAACTCATCCTCCAGGAACAGTAATTCAGTATTAGACTTTTATTTGTAGTGAATTTTTTTGTTTGAATCCGTTCATCAAATGGCTCAACACTGAACTGCCACTTCCCAGGCAGGATCTAAATTCTTGCTATCACATAAGGCTGCTTCCAGCCCCTCCACTCACAGCATAGTCCCTCCGTACCCATAATTACCCTGCCTGGCAGGTTGGACACATAAAGGGGATGACAAGGGCTTGTGGAAGTCCTGCTGCAGGGCAAAGAACACAGAAGTCCCAGTCATTCTTATGGCAGTGATTTGAAGCAACCGTAACAGCTAAACACTGATTTAAGATGCATTAAAAAGGTGCAGTTCATAAAATTGTGGACTGTAACAAGCCATGGACTTCCATTTGATTTAATCAGGAGAATATTAGTAATAAGATCTAGTTGAACAGTCTGTCATTGGAAAGGACATCACCAACCACCCACAATACATGCACAATCTGCACTGACACACAACTTCCACTGCAAATGATGGCAAATTCCTCCAGAAGCAACTCTACAGCCCTCCTTAATCCTTGCCTTGCACTCTATAAAACATATGCTACAATTTGTAAGCAAAACCAAAGCATTTCAAACAACACAGAGCTGCAGTACTTGAGAAAAATCAGTATCCAGAAATAGGTCTAGGGTAGAGACAAGGTGTAAAAATCCTAAGCATCATTTGTCTGCAAGAAATTGGAACAAAACACATTAGTATCACAAAGCAGAGGGCAAGGCATGTCAGGATACTCAGCACCAAGTCCTAGTCCTCCCTCAGAAAACAGAATTGCTGCAAGACTACAGAGCAGGGTCTCAGGACCCCAAACTTGCATGAGGAGGAAAAGTACCACCCCTCTCAAGGGCTTGCCATGTTCGAAGAAGGAATAAAGAACTAACTGGAGCATTAAATCAACCTTCAGGTACTGTGAACAGTAACAGTAATTACTAGGTTCACTTTAAAACATAGTAAAAAAAAAAATCTTTCTATGCAGTTGGAAGAAAACATAAAGTAAGACTATGTAAATGTTGACTCCAAGTTAATTATAAAAACCTGAGCAAATGATTTGTAGACAAAAGGACAAGAATCTCATTCAGATGAAGAGGATTATCATGAAGGGCAAAACAGAAAATAAAGGGACAGACCGGGATTGCATAGCTTTGTAGGAAACACAGCACACAGCAGCTTTCCCAGCCTGTGGAGAGTCAGAAGGCTGTTTCCTACTCTAGCAGGTTCAATAACATTACTAAGAACATAGAGGTAGTTTTTCTCCCTTGAAAGAAGCAAAAAGTTTCATGAACAGAGTGGAATTCACTGCAATCAATACCACTGACATCTAAGTATTTCTTTTGGTGGGCAGAGGCTCAGCTTAAAAAAACAATAGAGGTTCAGGTTACCCCTCCTCTGCACCACCTGCATTACTTACAAATCAGTGATTGGTACAACTTAACCTGACCCAGGGAGAGTGGGATCATCTCCCTCTGCTCTCCTGATTCCAAGTACTTTAATTCCACTACATATGAGAACTTCACCTTCAGGAAGAGGAGAGGGATACAAGAATTAAGCACAATTACTATAAATTTCTACTATTCAGAAGTCGTATTATTTCCTGTTTATTCAGACAATAGGTTAAAGAACAGCAGCTGGGCAGTTTTCAAATCTGTTTAGGGTATATAGATATGTATGCAGTGTTAATCAATAAACACTGTGACTAAAATCCCCAGCTCCCCCAAGTCACTCCAGGATGCATATACTCAGCAGGGAATAAGGAGCTAACAGGCTAAACAGCTTATTTATTTATTTAACAAAAAAAAATGTTAAGGGCAATATTTATGTTTCTAAGGATAGCTCATGAAAGTAAGCAGCGCTAGCACAATGGGACAGCACAGCACTTCCCTTCAGAGCTCTGCCCTCCATCCTCCTTCAGTGGTACTTAACCTTTCCCTCTCAAGAGGCCCCAAGGGAGCACTGTCACAGCAGCTCAGAAAAAGGAGAAAAAAAGGCAATTCTTTTCTTTCACAAATGAGGGTTTCACCAAATGGATGCAACTGCAGGATTTATCAGTACTCTCAGATAATTCTTTATATATGTTACTAACTTACACTTTTTCTTAGCCTTTAGAAGCACTGTGTCAGTATTACCTCAGGCTGTCCCTTCTCCCTTTTTGCTGTTAACTAGCGAACTAGTGACAGTAGCCAGAAGAGATAACCAGAGGTTGAAGTTTCACAATTGATAAGAGGAACATGGCTGCAAGCCCGCAAAGCTCACTCACCAGTCAGAGCAGAGGATCAGTTATGCAAGGCTGCACATGGATTTTGACCAGATGTAACAAACAGTCCCTTCCTCCTCTCTTTTCCATTCAGAACAACAAAACTGGACCTGTGAGCTGTTCCCCATAGTTTAACAGATCACTCTGGAACATGATTTTCCCTGCATATTGTCTGCAAAGAAAACACACTTCATGGAAGTGTTGCATCCAGAAATGATGTCACCCAACCAACCTTGACTTTACAAAGGTGGTAGCATTTTCTTAGTCTCTTTTCTGAAGAAGTCCACTTTCAGATAGGTCTCTTGTCATCTGCATGGCTCAGTCTCCCATCCATACCAGACAGATTCACAGTTTGGAGAAGAGACCACACCAAAATCTTCACAGCATCCCAGTGTAGTAACAAGCTCAGCTCAAAGAAAACAAGGTGCACCAGTGAAAGAGAAGAACCAAGTAGTGTGAGGAACAAGAGGTCAAAGCAGAGTAGGCACCACACTTGACTGACTGTCGAAACATCACCTAACCATGAACCTGTCTTCATCATCAGTCCTTTGATTTTGACTGAACAAAGTCCCACTACACCAAAATCCACAGAGAAACAAAAGAACAAACTCTGAACTCATTCATGATCATGTAATGGTCCAACTTTTTTAATAAATTAACACCAGAAATTGTATAAGTTGCACCAGAAGACGTATTTTCCAACTACCTTCTTGGCTAAGTAAAAATAAAGATTAATGATGAGAATTTAAGCAAGTATCACTGAACTCTCGTTGCTGCTAAAAGGTACTTCTAAAAGAACTGGCATAATTCAAAGAAAAGAAACACAACAAGGTTTGTTAGCTATAGCTACTGCGATGCACAGATGGTTGCTGGAATCCGCAAAGTTCTTCCCAGTCAAAGGCCCCACAACATCATGAATCCAGTCCCTAGCGCTGCTGGTTGTTATTTCCATTTGCCTCTACTCTCTCTCTCAATAAACAACCTGGCCCTTTTTATGTTTTTCTTCAGTTGCTTCTTACAACAGCCAAGGCAGAAGCACCACATTAACCAGTTATGTCAGCTCTGCTGATGCAAACCATGGAATAAACAACGATTTTCACACTCAGATCTCGATTACCTGGTAAAACTGCACTGCAAATAAGGAACATGGACCATCTGAGCCAAGTTCATCCTCTGCTTTCCTACCTCCACCAGCAGGCTCTGATTGTATAATCCTGTTTCCCTCTCCGGGAAGCTGCATTGCAGCAATAGCTGTGGAGCAAAAAAACAAGGTTTGCTTTATACCAGAGCTGGGAGAAAAGAACAGTGAGGTGAGGTGGATGGCAGGATGGTCCACAGAGGTAAAGCATATCCCTCGTGCCTGCCACCTGGGGACCATCGCTGTCAGTACACCTAGCAACAGGTTTCACCTGAAGTGATGAAATCAGCAAGAATTCAGAACTCACAGCCTCCAGCCTATCCTGTGTGGCCAGATTAAGCTCTCTTCTGTTGCTGGGAAGCATCTTATGACTGAAATCTGTCCTGTCATTCCAGAGCAGTTTGTTTTGGTTTCTAAACAGCTTTTTAACCTGCCATATTCTCCAGTTCCTGTAGAGGCAACAAATTACGTCATCATATTTACAGTGAGCTGTTGAAAATGTCTCAATACAAACTTACTCCCTCCATCCTATTCCCAGTGTCCTAATTTTTTTTTTGATGTACATCACAACACTAGTATTAAGCAAGTATCTGGCAAAAAATGTGTCATTCATGCAAGATGGGGGAAGAGAGGTGACAGAAAAGAACAGCATGGCTGGTTCCTATTATTTGGCATTTAACGTGAAGAGAGCCTGACAGACAGATTTGGAGGAAACACAATACAAACAAAAAAATATGACTGCTAATAAGTGACACCAAGCTTACTTAAAATACTTTTTTTTGTATGCTGTTTATGTTAATTATTCACATTTTTTGTATTATTTCCAGACCAATTTAAAACACAGGAGCTGATTTCAGTTGTGTTTACTGGCAAGTGATGCTGCCAAGAACCTCCGCACACTCCATCCTTGGCTAAAAGAGGAAGCCAAAATTGGCATGCTGTTGTGATGTTCAGAGTCTTTAATCAAGATTGAGCTTGATGCTATACAAATACAAATGAGGGATATTGTTCTTTCCTTTCCCTGCAAACTACTTATTTTCCCATTTTCCTTACTAGCTTCTGTGAGGCTATATTCTTCCATTCCTTTATGCAGAAAGGAAAAGTGTTGGGAGGGCAAGAGGTGACATCTCTTGAAAAAAAACAGCAGGGCTGTTCATTTGCTGGGTAGGAAGGAAGAGGAGAAAGGGATGATTTAATAACAAGATTATAGGCAAGAAGGCTGGCATGAAATCATCTAGCACTAGGGTACCCATTTCCATGAAGAGCTTGCTGCCTTGTGCTTTGCCTGCTATGAGGCTTTAAACTTACTTTAAAATTGAGCCTAACCCCAAAAATAGATCATCATGAAAACATCATCACTAATTTATGTCTTCTCCCAACACCCACTGTTTTGTTCTATGAGAAACCAGTGATGAAACCAAGCTTACAGGGGAGGAAAAAAGAAAAGCTTCCAAAAAAATCCCCAACAAACAACTATAATAGAAAGAAAACTTGTGCTGGAAATCCACACTCTTTGTTAACACTCTCCTATCCCTATAAATATATCACACTGCTTTCTAGTCATCCAACTGACCCACAAGTAACCTGAGCACTGCAGGGTGAGATGCTCACTGAGATCCCTGGTAGGGCACTGCCTCTCCTCTCTTTTTCCTTCAGTTTACCCTGTCTACCCTCCCAGCTTCCCTTTCCACATGAGCAGGTCTTTTATCCAACAGGCTAGGCTATGTTCTGCTATACCTCCTCCAGAGCTACAATGGTCCTCTAGTCAAAAACATTTGGTTTTAGAGCTGACAGGTTTAAGAGTCCTTAAAACAGATCTGAGACGCAGTAAACACAAGGACTTTGGAAAGCTATGTGGGAAGACCAGTAGAAATGGAGAATATGTCAGTGAAGGCAGGCTAAAAACCTTTAGGAAAGCCACATAAAGATGGAAAAAAATATGAAGGGAAATGCAAGAAAGGCGTGCTGATCCCGATGCCAGGACCCATGTTCACAAACATGGCCGATACAGCTGGGAAAGTGAGGAATGGAGAGCAGACTTTGGCATGGGAATCTGATTCCAAATCACTCAGCTAACTCAGCAAAAAGCATCATAGGAGCAAGTCAGCATAAAATATGAACGTGCTATAAAAGAATGGAAGCACACAAAGGTTTCTTCCACAACAGCCGTCTCCTCCTGTGGCTAAGGAACAGCTTTCTGCTTGGGAAGACCACATCTCAGTGATGCACTCCCAGTACCACTACCCTCGTGCAGAGGCTCACAGCTGGATGCCAGGTCCCCACCAAAGCCAATCTATTACTCCCTCCCTCAGCTAGACAGGGGACAGAAAATATAATGAAGGCTTGTGGGTGGAGATAAGGACAGGGAGATTACTCAGCAATTATTGTCACGGGCAAAACAGATTCGATTTGAATAAAAATTAATTTAATTTATTAACAGTCAAACCAAACTAGATAATGAGAAATAAAAACAAATATTACAACCAACTTCTCCGCACTCTTCCCTTTGCCCTGGACTCAGTTTTCTCCACCTCCTCCTCTCAAGGGGCAAGGGGATGGGGAAGAGGGGTTGTGATCACTTCATCATGCATTGTCTCTGCTGCTCCTTCCTCCTTAGGGGGAAGACTCCTCACACTCTTCCCCTGCTCCAGTATGGGGTCTTTCCCACAGGCTGCAGTTCTTCATGAACTGCTCCAGCACAGGTCCTTTCCATGGAATGCAGTTCTTCAGGAACAGACTGCTCCAGCATGAGTCCCCCATGGGGTCACAAGTCCTGCCAGCAAACCAGCTCCAGTGTGGGCTCCTCTCTCTGCAGATCCTGCCAGGAGCCTGCTCCAGTGCAGGCTTCCCACAGGGTCACATGCCCTTTGGGCATCCACCTGCTCTGCTGCGGGGTCCTCTCTGGGCTGCAGGTGGATATCTGCTTCACTGTGGACTTTCACAGGCCGCAGGGGGACAGTCTGCCTCACCATGGTCTGTACCACAGGCTTCAGAGGAATCTTTGCTCTGGAGCCTGAAGCACCTCCTCCCTCTCCTTCTTCAGTGACCTTGGTGTCTACAGAGTTGTTGCTCTCACATATTCTCACTCCTCTCTCCTGCCATGCAGGTTTTTCCCCTCCTTCTTAACTACATTATCCCAGAGATGCTATCACTACTGCTGATGGGGTCAGCCTTGGCCAGAGATGGGTACCTCTCGGAGCTGGCTGGCACTGGCTCTATCAGACACAGGGGAAGCTTCTAGCAGCTTCTCCTTTAGCCCCACTTCTATCAAACCTTGCCATGCAAACCCAACACAATCCTGTCACTGGAGTGTACTTACGACATGCTGACTTTTTACATGAAATCTTCAGTGAGCTGCATTACTCTAAACTGCTCCCAGAATCAGAATTAGATTTTAATTTTTAAACCACTGAGTTTCACAAGAGTCACAAGGTAACTCTTAGAGAGCTC
The DNA here is from genome assembly GCA_033558185.1 of Dromococcyx pavoninus. Taxonomy (NCBI): domain Eukaryota; kingdom Metazoa; phylum Chordata; class Aves; order Cuculiformes; family Neomorphidae; genus Dromococcyx; species Dromococcyx pavoninus. The sequence goes on from JAUMJL010000187.1 coordinate 250,026, forward strand.
CACTCCCTGCCAATGTCAAGTGGTATTTCAGTGAAATCATAAAATCTAAATAGGAAACTCACCAAGTCCAAGGCTTTATTGCCTTTGAAGCACCTTATACCTTGGCACAGAAAGAGCTATGTAGTACACTGCTTTCCAGCCAGAGACCAAAACAAGAGTTTGAGACAGCACAATATAAGAACTCATCTACAGAAATGCTTTTTTCCTGCATTAAAACTGAGAGATATTCACTAAAATAATGGCAGCAGACAATATAAAGGGAAATCACTTAAGTTTGAATAACTTTTCTTTAATCCGGCAGCGTTCACATACTAAAGGCAGTTCTGTTACCTGAGTGGTTTTAGTGCTTTTTCACATCAACCAGCACAGCACAGCTTTATCATTTTTGAAAAAGTTCATCACTAGGACATACCTGTGTCCTTGACACTGCAGGTGTCAAGCTTTCAGTGGTACAGTTTCATAAGTGACTGTGGGATCCCTTCACAAAGGCAGCCAGTCAGATCAGTAATCAGCTGGGGCAGTAAAATAATTAGATGACTACCAAACCCGAGCTAGAACACATATTCATTTCCTCAACAGAATTTACAACTGTAGAAGATGCTATGCACAAAACTCAACAATATTCCAAATCCACAAACTGGGATGGAAGAGCATAAACTTCATGCTGCAAAAAGCGGGATTTCTTTTCAAAAGAAAACCATAGTCTCTGAAAATGTTCTCTGTGCTGCTAATATACATTCCTCCACTGGGCAGCAAGAGAGACAAACATCTTCCTCCATCTAACCAAGACCAGTAATGCATAGCCAAGGTCTGATTCTTCTGCTGGATTTCTAGTATCCAGCTCATAAGACGGTAAATGAAAAATATTGTGCAAATAGGAAGACAAACAATCTAATGCAAGGATATAGTCTAGAACCCTATTCCCACAGATCAGAAAAGAGGCTGAAAGCCACAGAAACAGTTTAGGATGATATGCCCCACTTCATACACTTTGTATGCTTTGGAAACCCCCCCAGAATACTGTTATTTTTGCATAAACACTATATGCCTTACAAAATATCACTTTCTCTCTTTTCCTGGCCCATAGCTGTCATTCCAGGAAACAGGACTGTGATCTAATAAAACAAAATTCAGAAACAATGCAGGGACAGAGACGTATGGGTTTAAAGTCACAGAGCAGTGTCTGGTAGAATAATCTGCTTTAAGTTGGTAGCAGCTTTGACCCCTAAGGCAACTTTTTCTGTTCACAAAGAAAAGGAATGCGAAAGCAGATTGATCTGAAACAAGAACAGGGTGTTCTCAGCCTCCTGAGAGGTAAATATGTTACACAGATTTTAAAACATATCCATATTTCCACAGGCGATAGGCCCACATTGATAATTACCTGTGCAGAGTATTCATGGTCTTTAAGCTGCAATGCTCCTGATGTGTCATTTCTGCATTAGTTACCTACACTTTCACAGCTTCCTACACATCACTACTAGCTGCTCTCCTGATGGAATCCAGCTCTTTTCTATTACTTACTCTTTCAAATGGGATAAGATACCTCACTGTTTGATTCATACTTAACATTATGCTTTAAAAAACTCTTAAGAGCTTATAAAGAACTGCAAAAGCAGGAAAAGACCACTTGAACAAAAACGGTACACACAGATTGACAATTTGCAACACACAAGAAGGAATCGAATGGTCTTTGAAAGCAACAAAGAGGAGAAACATAAAACAAAGAAGAGAAACATCTTACATGAAATCTGAGAATTACCCTGTCAAGGTGCATTCCTTCCTTCTCCCTGCTCCCTCTCGCAAAGGCAAAGCCAAGAGCAAAGGAGATTCATCCAAGTTCAGAGTCAATATTTGATTAAAAGTTTCTGGCACACAGCCAACACAGTAAGATTACAGTGTCTTTTTTGAAACAAAACAAAATAAATCCACAATGAATGTTATCTCACTCACAGAGTACCTACGTCCACTGCCACCCTTTTTATACTGAGACATTTCCACAAGCTGTTTCCATTAGGATAAGAAAGGAAAGGAATCTGAATTTGCACTTGAAACACTTAAAAATTTTGAAGTGTGATTCTGCAATGGACGCTCAATCCTAGAAGTCATAAAATAGAGCTGGGAAGCCAAGAATCAGATCCAATTTGTATTAGATCACCTGTGACATCTTCCTGATTCTGTGAACCCTGATGCTGTAATCACCAAAGTAGGACATTAAGCATTAGTAGAGGTACGTGTCATGAGGCAACTCGAGCTGCTTTCATTCAGGCCTACTGATCAGGGCACAAACCAAGAGGAACACTGCAGTCGAAGGGACACCTCTGAGGGCAGGAGGCATCTCTGTCAGCACGCCCCATTGGGCTGAGGTCTGAGCAGTTGTACCTCAACACACTGGCATTCATTGCTCAACTTCTGCTGAATACAGCTCTGGGGTAGGCAAGACACTGCATAAAATGTTCTGAAGCTTCACTGCTGAGCACCACACAAAACACACAGGACAGGGGGAACCACCTGGAGACCTTTAAGCTGCTGGCAGGTGCAGCAGGAACACATGGCCTATAAGAGTCTGTATTCCTTCTGCTTCTGAAATAGATCAGGACGTTTTCTTTTTCCAGTGATAGCACAGCTGTCAGCAGGACTCCTACTGAGTCACTTGGTCTTTATTTGCATGCTTTGATTGCTTACAGCCTTCTGGGCATAAATATCCAATTTTACCCACTTATTTCCGCTTATTTTATATCTGAATGCAAAAGGCATCTCAGCACCTCTAAGCCTGTTATTCCCTAGAAGCCTAAAGGCTGGGCTTTGGAGAAAGCAGTTCTGTTGCATTTTTCTTTCCCATGCATTTTACAAATGGTCAGCTTGTCTAATAAAACCGTGCACTCACAAACTCAGGTCTGCATTATCTGGGGATGTCTGCATCACAGCCTTTTCCATTCCAGATTGTCCAAGAGGTACAATGCAGCATAATAGCAGAGCACTGACTGACTACGGACACAGAAGACCTGAACACTGATCCTGAGTCCAAAAGGCTACCCAAGCAGGTTACTTGCAGTAAGAAGCTTTCTTTCGCTGTATCTCTCTGTTTCCCCATCTGTACAGTCAATCCAGTGTTGTTTATAACTTGCTTGTGCTTTAAACACTAAGGAGGAGAAATGCTATACCATACAGATATTGCTCTTGTTTGCATATGCTGTGCTTTAGCACTGGGAGCTATGATCCAGAATTTGAACCACTGTCCTCCAAGTCTGCATATGTAACTCAAGTCAGAGAAGAAAAACTGGCCCCAAACCCAGTTCGCCCAGAACATACACTACTCAAGTACACAGAATCACCAATTACAGTGAAAAAAAAACCCAATGCAACAAAAGCTGCAAAGACTGTCCTCAATTCAATTGATAATACAATAATCAAACTATAATAGGATTCAATAGGTATTTTTCCTTATTGTAGAGTTTCCAGAAAGTAACCCTACTAGTACCCTCCTTTTATACCAGTTGGTTTCCATCCTTTACCCAATTCCTTGCCTCAAATTATAGGAGTAAAGACCTTTATGACCCCACACCCATGAGCTATGCCTTTGAACTGTAGGGCAAAATCCAATTTTTGTAAGCGTGAATGTTCATTACTGATTACAAAACTACTTGGACATCTCCCACAACAGCACGGTTTCTTTGCTTATCATTCTCTTCCAAATATCTTACAAACAGAGTCATAGAGGCAAAATCTAAGCTAGAGAAAGGCAACACTACGGCTAAACAGCCAGACACCTCTTTAAAGCACAGATGAAAGTTAGGGAAGCAAAGCCAGGCAAAGCCAGGCTGGAGTTTTGCATCATTAGCTGGAGATAAGGAATCTGAACAGAGCCGGTGAGCCTCAGCAGAAAGCGCAGCAGCAGGCCTCACAAACACCGCTACTGAAGATTGCCACTCAGTTGGCTGCAACATATTAAGCAGCGAAACGCTGTATGCAAAGCCAGGATGTTTTTCCCACTGTATGCATCTATTTTCCCATAGGATCTGTGCCCTCGCGTTGCCCTCTTTCTCCCTCGCAGGTCTGCAGGAGGAACACGAGCAACCGGACAGAGCCCTGAGGAGCCGGGGGGCTGCGAGGGGCGCTCAGCGCGACTCCCCGCTCCCCAGGACAGTCCCCAACCCCATGGGAGCAGCTGCGCCCCACCTGACACTGAGGGGTGCGGGACCGCGATCCGGGCGGGCAGAGAGGGACCCCCCCCCCGCCCCGAGGATGCCCGCATCCCGGCGGTGGGCGCAACGCGACTACCCCTCTGCACACCCTGAGCTACTGGGGGCCATGGACACACACCTCCCCCTCCAATACGCACAGCCAGGGGTCACGGTCAGGGCCCCCCGCACGCACACCGCTCCGCTGCCGGGGATCACGGACCCCCCCGCACACCCTGCGGTGCCGGGGTCCACGGTCAAACCACCTCGCACACCGCTCCGGGGATCACAGCCGGACCCCCCACCCGCACACAGCTCCGCTAACAGGGTCCAGGGACCTCCGCGCCACTCCCCGCCCTGAGGTAGGGCGAGGGAAGCAGGCGATCGGCTGAGCCCACCGCGGGGAGGACATCACTGCGAGCGACAGGGCGAGCAGGGGCTGCCCCGGCGAGGAGGGGAGCACAGCAGGGCTGCAGGAGCGCGTCCCCGCGAGGACAGCGCCGGGGCTCTCCCACGGGGCCCCGCGCTTTGCCGCCGCTCACCGGGAGGTGCGGGGCTGCGTATCCTCCGGCGGCCGCGCGCGGTGGCGCTAGGGCGGGCTGGGCAAGCGCTGCAGCAGGCCCCGCACTCGCCGCCCTCTGCCTGCGCAGCCCCGCGCGCCGCCCGGCTCCTCTCCCGCCGCAGCCAATCCGCGCTCGCCGCCTGCCTCCTCGCGCCCCGCGCGACCAATGGGAGTGCGTAGCTCGGCGCGGGGCGGGGCTCCGACGGGGTCGGGGGAGCGGATGAGCCCGGGTGGGGCGGGCACCGAGGGGCGGCTGCTCCGGTCAGGGTTTGTTACCGCTGCTGAACATAAGGATATGGAATTGGAACGGGCCCAGAGGCTGCGAAGATGTTCAGAGGGCTGGAACGCCTCTGCTATGAGGACAGGCTGAGAGAGTTGGGGTTGTTCAGCCTGAAGAGAAGGCTCTGGGGAGACCTCCCAGTACTGAAAGGGGCTCCAGGAAAACTGGGGAGGGGCTCTTTACAAGGGCCTGGAGTGATAGTACGAGGGGGAATGGCTTTAAACCGGGTGGGGGAAGATTTAGATTAGACATTAGGAAGAAATTTTTCACGATGAGGGTGGTGAGGCCCTGGCACAGGCTGCCCAGAGAAGTGGTGGCTGCCCCCTCCCTAGAGGTGCTCAAGGCCAGGTTGGATGGGCCTTCGAGCAACCCGATCCAGTGGGAGGTGTCCCTGCCCATGGCAAGGGAGGTTGGAAGTGGATGATTTTTAAGGACCCTCCCAACCCAAATGCTTCTGATTCGATGGTGGGCTCAGCTCGTAACTGCTGTCACAGCGCACACCGTGAGCACAGGGATGGCCTGCAGGGCCGCCCACCACACCTGGCAGAGAAAGCAGGGAATGGAACTTGAAGTCCTGCTGCTGGCGCTACCAAGAAGTTTCCCTTTGAAAGAGGAGCCGCCAGCCCTTCGCTGGACTGCTCTGCTTCATTCACCTGTGTAGACCATGATGCATCTGGGAGAAGGGCAGGGGAGCCTGTTTGCTAATCGTGACAGGAATCAGGGTTTGCACTGTCACAACTTCCCAAAGACCTGTAGTGCTTTCTTTAATTACTAATATCTACCTCCAGCCACTCGGGGCATATTTAATTTAACAAACACAGCAACAGGGAAAGTTATTTGGGCTTTTAACTCAGATTAGAAACTCAAATTAAATGTTTGTTGTCAAATGTTTGATGTCAAACTCCAATTTTAAAATCCAAGTCTTCACTAACATTTAAGCCTGACCTAGAGCAAATGTCTTTTCCTTGTAGACAACAGCGGATCGAAGCAGCTGGATGCACACGGCACTGCCATGCAGATGGCACATGAATCCTCCCACCTAACACTGTGAATGTCCCTGGCACTGAAACAGTCCAGAATTCAGATGAGATCAAGTCAGTTGCAAAGCTGATGCATCAGTAACTTTATAGCCAGGATTCAATCCTCTTTGAAGACATCAGCAATCAATCAACTCTGTTGCGTGGGACTGCTCACCAATATTAAGCTTTCAGAGTTGTTCTCTATAAGCAATAATGACCCCTTCTTCTGTCACTGCTTAGTTCACCTGCAACAATGTGGTATTTGCAGACACAAAACTACCCTTGAAACTTCCACTCAATAACAAATATTAGTATATATCTCCTCTGCAACAGAATCTATTGCAGGCATTTTGAATCCTGCCTTGGCTCTCTTCTCACAGAATTCTAGCTCTCATTCAGATGATGTTACAGGACCCTTTTGTCCCTGCACGAATCACTCAAGGCTGGGCCATCTATGCCTCTTCACTTCCACTATCTTGGATAGAACTCTTACATCTGTCACGGTTTACTACAATAAGAAAGATTTAATGGTTCAGAATCACAAGAAAGGTGGTAGTTTAGCCATTAAGAAACCTTTGCAGCAGAAGGGATAATGAAGCACTAGAAGAGATTACTGGGAGAAATACAAGATCTCTGTAATGAGAGGCTGTAATAAGAAGCAAGACAAACACTCATCAAGATTCTCAGATGAGTACAATGCTGCTTTGAGAAGAAAATAGAGCAGATAATTCCTTGGTGTCACTTCTGATCAATCTACAATGTAAGCCTACTACTGATAATCCCACAGTAGGAATCGATTTGGGACATTAGAGAGCGTAAACTTTACTTTTCTCATGGCATCTTATGTCCAATTCACTGTTAACTTTCCTGCCTAACTCATTATATGTATTTTTCCTCATCTTTGAGGCACAGGTTAATGTTATTTTTTAATTATTATTCATAAACATCTTACTGGACACTATATGATCCACTATCAAATACACCCAGTATTCAAAGGGAAAAATGGCATTTCTTGAGGAATGGTACACTTCATGAGTTCCCAAGGGATTACAATGTATACTCACTTGTGCTAGCACCAAACTGCACTCAAAGGCTGGAAAGATATTTTGGGTGATATATTCCCATGATAAACTGTCTTCTCCTTCTTTTTCCAAAGAACTTGTTTTCTTTACAGTTGTTTTCATTGCCTGACCAGCTCAGGTCCTAGGAGTATACACATAGAACAAGACTCGTGTTCTTTCAGAATCATTTTAAAGACTGGAGATACCAAAATCCACCAAATAAAGAGAATTTTTATAGCGAATTTGCTGTCACTATCCCTATTACAAAAATATATCCCTCATGTAAAAAAAACAGGAGTTTAGATAATACACTCACCTTGCTGAAGAAGCTACAGATGTTCCTGCACACCTCTTCCTGACGCTCCTGGACTGGCTTAGGCAAGCAATCTGTAACACACCCACATATATGTAGGTATTATGCTACTTCATTGGGTGCTGGTGTCGTTGGAAGAAATACCATATGCCATCTGTTGGAAGAAGCCACCTCTGAGGAACCTGCTGTACCAAAACGTCTGACTGCACTCTCCTGGCCCTCTAAAATGCAGCGCATTTCAAGATAAACCTTTACCCTGTTAATGCCCCAACTTTCAGCACAGATGCACAGGACACACACAAAGTCAGGATTAGTACAAGTCAAACAAAAGTCAGGTGAAGTCTGTCAGAAAATACAAGCCTTCGGACCCATGTTACACGCCCGTGCATATGACAGCCTAGCAGCAAAAACCAAGACTTCTTTTGTCTTCTTCCACTTCTTTCTTTTAGCTACGCACATCACATCACGCTTACCTGGTCAGGTGTGATTGTTTACATAACAGCACATCAATCAACAATTTAAACTTTGTCCTATGAAAATCACTGCATAATCTTCTCTTTAGAGAGTAGGGGGAAGTGAAGAAGGGGTAGAATTTGTAACTAGTCACAAAATAATTTGAAAAGAAATTTCTTCTTTCTAGCAGCTGAGGCAGATCCCATTGAAGACTACAGTCTGATTATTTTTGGTTAACAATTATTAGTTTCTCTCTTGACAATGTCCTCAAATAAAGGAACACAAGTTTACGAATGCGGGAAGAAATGGAGAACTATTACTTACTCCCCAACTCTGATCCTTCCCGATTTTCTATTTCTTGTGACATGGATCTTAACAAATCTTTCAGTCTCTAACCTTTGGGATTAATCTACAGGAAAGCTCTTTCCTGGGAAGTTTATTTTTTTGAGGTTGCGAACACCATAATCACACTTAAGAGGTGAACTGCATTTTAAAGACATGTTGCTAAGCATTAAGTCAATAATTCTCAGTTTAGTTTGAGACTGAAAGATCTCTACAAGCTTACAAGGCAGCCAGCTATCCTTCATTTTTCACAACAAGCAGATATACAGGAATCCAGCATCCACTTTTCAGAAGCAGTCTTTAGTTTTCTGTACCCAAGACTCAGCACCAACAACTGCCTTTAAAATCAACTGCAGCATTTGGCTTTAACACTCCTAGTAATCTGACTACAGGTGATCGTGGTCTTAGACAGGTGACTGGGATAAATCAGCTTGCTAAAATGCCAGGAACTGCTGCATGGGTTGAGTACAGTTTCACATAACCTCAAAGTGGACCCACCTGTCTGTTGCCATTAAAACAGCTGGTCTGCTCTCTCTTTATACTCACAGCAACAAAACTCTACTGATGGCCTTGTATTGGATCACAGGAGTCAGCTGGATTAGATCTTATTGATCCAATGGAGAAATACACTTGCAACTGGATTTGTCATCAAAAAAATCTGACTCAAATTGTAAAATTGCTATAACCAACACTATTGAAGGGGAGAATATACTAGAATATAAAACAAGCACAGAGGGTTGAAAGCAGGACTGCTTCTACAGCAGCTGCCTATTTTATCAAAATAAAGCATAATGCAAAATGACACCCTTCACCTGCAGCCCACCTGTAGAAAACCATATTTGGTTCAGTGATCATGGTTCAGAGGGATAGACCATGCATCAGCTACAGCACGGTAGCTGATGCACAGCCCCATGAACTTGACTCAGACTCTTAGGGCTCTTCAAAGACGGGCAGCCAAAACTGAGCCCACATAAAAAGGCTGCCTCTGAAAATACATTGTTCAATGCAAAAAACTGGGCAACTGCACGGATGTAATAAAACTGAGGACCTGCTTCCTCATTCTGTCTGCAATAATCTACCCTTTTGTTTGTCCATAAGCATTAAAACTTGCATCTTCTTTTGACTGGCCAGTGCCTCTAACTGAAAGGATGTTAAAGAAAAAAATATATACACATCATGATGAAGCTTAATTGTATGGATTATCCAGGCCTTTGGGTTCCTGAGTTTCCCCTACTGCTTTCCAGGAGTCCCCCAATTACTTCCTAAGAAGTAGCCCTCACCCCCCCATTACATTCTGGGAGTTTCCCGTGCTGCTTCCCTGCAATCCCCACACCACTGTGTAGGACTACACCTTCCCTACAGTTCTAGGAAAACTCTAACACTACTTTCTAGGATTTCCCTCTGTTTTATAGGAATCCCCTCTGCCCTTCTAAATCCTTCTGGGTTTCCAGGAATTCATTTTGCTGCTTTCTAGAACGACTATGAATTGCTCCTCTCACCCCTGCCATTTTCAGAGAATCTAACTTTCTGTCCAGGATTTCTCCCTTTTATATTTTGTAATTAATACGATCTGCTTGTGTAGCACCAGGAAAAGTACAATAACCTTTGCCATTTCCCCCCTTAGGCTGTTTAAGGCCTCTAGCAAGACCTGGGTCTGTGCTTCAGAAACAGTGTAATGAATGCTCATAAAGTCAAATAATACTGCAAAGACATTGGTAAAGTGCATTTAAGTCTTTCTAAAATTGGCTCCAGTCACTTTTATTGCTGTGAAATAATCAATTGCATAATTTACTTTAAGCACATTGTACTACTCCACTAAAAATAGGCAAGTATTGCATTGGTCCCTTAAGGAAAGATGCTGGAGTCCACCGGCTGATTGATCTTGACATGAAAGATGGTAGAAATCTCAAATGCACAAAATTATTTCTTTGTTTCAAGAAGATGTCCACCAGAATTAAAAAAAAAAAACAAAACCAAAAAAACCCCCCAAAACCAACCAGAAATGGAACTGTCAGGGACAAACCCTTTAATTCTCTGGTGAAAATGAAAAAGCACGGGAGCTAGTGGTATGTGTAGGAGTTCACAAGAACAGTCAAGTCAGTGAAAAATCTCATGAGATATATCTGCTATAAAACTTCAAAATCCAGTTCAAGTCCTGATCTTCTAATGAAAGAGAAGTCCCTATCACACACAGAAAGTTACATCTACTTCTTCCTAGAATGTTTCTTAAAAACCCAAAACGCTGGAGGCAGCTTCCTAAAGCTACTGTTAAAAAGTAGGTAATGAAGCATCACTTTTTTCCAAGATTATTCCCATGGTAACTTCATCTCTAATACACACATCTGGAAGTCTAGGTGAAAATTGCAGAACTACATATTCAACCTAAACTGTTACTCCCAAATACAATATTGTTAAAGCAGAAACGAACAGGGTGTTTAACAAACTGTAAAATGTTTTGACTCAAAAGTGTTGTACAGCAGATGGAGCTACGAGTATGGTCTATGAATAACCACCTACACATGAGAACACAGAGAGATAACAAATATACATAATGTATCCCATCCAGTGCTTATCTTAAACAACTTTTCTTTCTATTACAAAATGACACGTAAGTTCACTTTTCTGGAAAGTTCACAACAAAGCAGCTTTTCGTTTCACATTGACAAACATTGAAAAGAAATAAATGTAATCAGCTTGCAGTGCCCATCCAAATGTCACCTAAAAGTTCAAGCTGTTCTTTTGACCAATACCTACAATTACTCACCCATGTTCCTCTTGAGATGAGATAAAAGCAGGACTGGGATTCCTGCTATCTGAGAAAGGACATGCGTTATTTCACTATACACCGGAGAAAGAAGTCAAGACCAGTTTGTTCCAAACACGACTCCTCTTGGAGATTGTATCTCCATCCATTACCACACTTCCCAAGAAAATTGTGACACTCCTCTTTATCAGAAATAACTGTGCTGCAAGGGTTCCACAGGCTCCCCTGCACCTCCTCTGCGTTCCCCTCTTCCCCAAAGCGATCCACCCGGCTGACCAACTGGACTACGCCAACCAGATCTGGAGGTGTTCCCAAGTGCAGAACCACTTCATTTGAGCAGAGCAGAAAGTCAGTTTTCCAAATGAAATCTTTCCAACCTCACTTCCACATCACAGTAGAAACATTAATACATTTTAGATTAAGCGTCCACCTTCTCTTCCTTCCCCTTCACACAAACTAAGGACTTGCAGGAATGGGCAACGATGACTAGAAACACTACATTTCCCCTTTTCCTTACTAGCCATGAGATGATCAAAAAAGTTTATGAATAGGCCAGCCGAGTTCTTATGGGTTTTACAATAGAATACACAAACTCTTTTCCAGTAGTTCACAAGTCCAAGAACATCCAGCCTGGTGTCGAATCACTTTTTTCCATATGTTGTATGAACTGAAAGCCTCACACAATCTACACTGGACTGTTGTGTACATACTAACGTCTTCTCCGACTTACAATTTTATTTTCTCTCTTTTCCATCTGGCTAAAAATCATGGTAAATTGTCTCTAACACACAGCAAAAAAAAGGACTGCCTCAAAGATCTAAGAACATTACTTGTTAATTTTTTTTCAAAATTTAGGCACCAGAGGAACGTGCTAATATTTAAATAATATTTCACTAGGAAAAAAAAAAATCCTTCTTGATTACATAATTACAGATAATGTGCTCAAGGCATTACCATTTTAGGCACTAACTTCATTTCCAATCATAATCTGTATGCTCAAGAATAAACAATTCCCTGCTTTTAAACATCTGAATAAACAATGCACTGCTAACAGTGCAAATTTGTATGATGAGTTCTGAAAACAAGTATCATGTATGACATTTAAAGTAGTATTAAAGTCAAAATGCAGAAGATGGCAACTGTGCTTAAAATCCACGTGTAGCAGTGGGCAATTCTCTGGCAAGACAGCCTATATTATCTCTTGTTAACACTGCAAAGCTAAGGCACTGTGGGACTCGTGATTCCTGTGTTCTTAGAATGGTTGCCTATTCCTTATCATCAGTGAAAATGGTCAGACCAAAATTTGCAATTTGGCCTGTAGATTTCAGTCACAGAACCCTCAAAACTGTTGTTTCCCTTCAACTGAAAGGTTAAGTTTGTTTCTTTAGGAGAAAATTCTACTTTAGCTTGCTTCCCAAGAAGCCCTGATCTTTGTATTTACTCAATCAAAGATACAAGTATAAAAAACTTTTTCAGATGTTAATGTAAGCCAGCTGTGGTTATACGTCTGAATCCTATGTTTAAAAGATCTACAGTATCCCCCTACTGGATGGATTTCTGTTGATAATTCCAAAGACTTTCAGAAGTCCAGCACAAGGAAAAATCTTCTCTAACTACACATGCTATTTCACATCAGTTCAAATGAAATTCTTGCTATATCCTTCAGAAAGTTACTACTTAAATAAGCAGCTATATTCAAATCCAGTTGTTTTCAGTTAAACTAATAAAATTAATAACATTACAAAACAAAACAAAAAAGAACACTAGTTTGCAAATCATGGGATTAAAATAGAGTTTTACCTTTGAAGTTCAAATGAGAGTTCTGAGAGAGAAATTCTGTATTAATCTTAGTATATGCTAAGTGTAATTTTCACTTAGACTATACTCACAGGAAAAGACCATCATCATCTAATAACCTTTTATCACATTAAAGAACCCCCAAAATATGTCTTCATACACATAAAAAGGTTATGAAATAACTTACATAAAACAATTTAACTAAACCAAATGTAAAACAGACTTTCAAGAAGTCAGCCAGATGCTTCTAATGTAATGTATGCACTCCCCCACAAATCACAGGCTGGAACAGCTTCATCGCCGATGCCCTCATAATGCTGAAGAACCCAGCAGGCACAAGAATTTCCATGACAGTGTACATATAGTGAGTAATATAAACATAGTAGTACACATAAAAAATACAATCAGATTTTTGGTTTCATTCATAAACCAGCAGAGATTTACTCAGTGTGTTGTATTTTAACTCAAAAGCTAAGATACAGAAGGCCCCATTTGTTTGGGGCAAGACATTCCCCATCACCTCCTCCTTCCCAGCCACACATATATACATCAATGGCAGAATTCCAAGCATTTACAGAGCAGTACCATGTCATTTCACATGGTACCTTCTCACCTTCAACCTGGCAAGGACAGAACAGCTTAAACTTTCAGCAGGGCTATATAGCTCCAAGACCTCTGTGGAGGATTCTTAGAGGCTCAAACAAAATGCATCTTGTCTCCTTTTGGTTCAGACAGGATCTCTAAACCATAATGATTTAAATAGGACAAAACGAAAACAAAAGACTAAGTTTCATGAACCGATTGCTTAAAGAAAAGTCCATGAAAGACAAAGAGGTCTTGCCTAGAACACCGTTTCGCAAATGTCCATAAATACAAAGCATGTGGAACTTGGAAGAGAGCAAAAAGTGTCCATGTTCAGAAAATGAAAAAGGAAAATGCACAACATCTGCACATCAGCCACACTTAAAAAGTTAAATACCTCTTTGTCAGACCCTAGCATCAATCCCAAAGAGCCAGTTACTGTGTCACTGCCACTGGTGACACCCAGCAAATACTCTGAAGATCAGTGTTAAAGAGTTTGTAAAAGAAACATCAAAGAAATCATGTCCTAAGTGCTGAAACAAAAACTTTCTGGAGTAAAGCAAATCTACATAGCAATGCTTTCTGAGAACACAGTTCCCCCAGGAAAATGCTTTTCTTGGGATGAAAATCCCACAAAACATAACCCCCCCCCTTTATCCTTAGATAAAGATCTTCTATTTTCTCACGTTCCTGTCATGTTATTTGTTCAGCAACAATCTTCCACAATTCCTGTAAGAGTGGAAAAAAAAATACAGGTAGTTTCTCAGTGCAGTAGCTTGCAATTATGAGAAAGTTCAACATGCCTACCTGAAGACAAGTTTTAAGAAACTTCCTATACCTCCATCTATGATAGTATCCGTGCTATTTCCTAGAACAACCACCAAATTATCTTTGAGACAGAGCAACAAAACTGATTTCTTCATCCTTGTATCATGATTTTTTTAAATAAAAAATTAGTAACATTCAAATAATTTGTTCTAAAATAATTTCATTGGTCTGCATGACCTTCTGCAGTATTGTGACTGATAATCTTGCTCTTTTTCTTAGCCTGTGCTGACAAACCCTTTCAATAATAATGCTAGTAAAACTACAACTGAAAAAATATTCAATTTACTGAGGAAGCAAAGTTTCTCAAAGGCACGTCTTATACACCCCCTCCTTCTCAATCTATTAGACAATGAAGATAAAAATGAACAACTTTATTTCTGTAGAATAAATTAGTATATGCTTTGTCTGCTATACAACAGATTATTAAGCAGACTATCACATACCCTTCAACTTGACATCTTGAATTGTGGCAATGTACTTCATGATAAATAAAAAAATAGGCATTTTAAAAATGCATGTATTTCAAAGACCAGCAGCCTTCCACAAAAAGGCAAGGGAATGAATTTACACATCTAGGTGTAGACTAGGTTACAATTATAAACCTGTGAAACTCGTTTAAAAGTTTTGCATATAAGGTAACATAAATGTCTCATGAAGCAACTGTTGCTCCTGTAATCCAACTACACAGACTGCAGAAGACACAGCAGTAGCAAGTTGATTACAGGAAGACCATTTCTTGGTAATGGATTTGAAATCCAGTACAAGATTTGCAACTTCTCTAAAAAGACCTGCAAGATTGTACTGTTCAAGAAGCTCGCAGGCTATTAGCAACCCTGCGTGATATTGTAAGAGCAGACAACTGGGAACAAAATAGAGAAACAGAACCATAAATGCGTGGGAGGTAATTAAATAACTATAAATGGTATATCTGAAATGTTTCTGAATAACAGAAATTCACAGCTAATCAGCCTCTTCACATATACTAGAACATTATTTCCTGTACCAGGAAACGAATTCTTAAAGCTATTAAATGAAAGCTCTTACACAAGCAAATAAACGAGAAAAGATATAGGTCCCATTTTCTAGTCCACTGCAAAAATCCTATTTTACAAACTAATGGGGATTGTTTCTTTGATGAAATGAGTGCAAACTGAGGCACTGTGCTGCTGGTGATAGAAAAGGGTCTGTTGTATCAATCTAGTACGGACTATGTAAGCACAAACAAGAGCCATTTTAAAACAACAAAAAGCTAAACGGAAATAAACAAAAAGGTAATGTTTATTCTCCTGTTCTTACTTCATGTTAAGTAAACAGCTGAAAACTAATTTGAGATAATTAGCCCAACACATTACATTTATTTTAATGAATGCCACTTACCAACTGCTCAATTCGTTCATAAATGAGAAACTGGCAGAAATCACACTTAATGGGCTCCACGGTATATTTCATCTTTCTGTCCTGGAGGTTCTCCAAATCATTTAGAGTATTTCTAAAATGACTGTAGGCTTCACAGGTAACATCCATATGTCTTAAAGTGAAGTTCAGCCTGGCAAGAGAATATTTAATTTAAAACATCTCTCCTATACTGGCATCTTAAACAGCTGTGTAACTTTGGAAAACATGGGACTTCTCACTGTAATTACCTAACTTTGAGAGCCAAAAAAAATGTAAGCACTCTGCTATTCCCGAAAAGCAGATAAGACTTATGTTAGCATCAATACACACCTACTCTTGGGTGATTTTTTTCCATTGAATTTAAGGCACATTGCTGCAACCCAGTCACTGGCTTGGCTTCCTGGACAAACACTTGGCAACAAATCATATGAACAGCTATCGCTTACATATCTCCAGAGACTTAAGCAAAGCCAGTTTATGGTAGTTTATGAATGGACTGCAACACATGACTACTTCAAAACATTCAATGATTCCTTGAAAGAAAACACAAAAGAAATTGTTATGGAGGTACTGAAGCTGAGAAACATACACCCTAATTCTAAGTCCCTTCATTCCACTCCATGACCTCAAAAATACATAGCAAATGTTGTCAGGCATTATAGAATACTTATCTTTATCTGCACAAGGTTATCTGCTGCAAGATAAAAACTGAACTCTCGTGGAAGTCAAATTCTGAACTGATAACAATTAAGCACGTATAAAAGCAAATGTCCTGAGCATGCACTGCAGCCTGTGACCAACTAATATAATGAAAACTAGAAGGCAACCTTCAATCAAATTAGATATTTCGTCCAAATAAAGCAAGCAAATACATTTTTAGTGCTTCTTAATTTTAAGTTCTTGGTAATACTTACCTTTTTTCTAATGCTAGGTAAACTGTACAAGAATTTCTCAAGTTGTGTGTGATTCTATACAGCGTTCTGAACAAGGCATCTGTCAGGTCATCATCATAGAACACTAGAAAAAGAAAAGATTAAGAGCACAAAATACATATGTTTAAGTGTATTATTTACTTAAGTCTCGGGTACAAAAAACAACAGGCCTTAGTTTGATTATTCCAATCCAACAAGTCACTATTTTAACTAAATCCCAAAGTATGGCACAACAGATCCTGTAACAGTATCCACTGCTGCTATTCATGTCAGACTGTCTCTAAGATTTCTCTTGCATTAAGGGGAGTCACTGAGAAATTTTAACAAGAATTACCCTGCTGGAAAGCCAAAAAAGACAGGACATCACAATGTATAGGGCCTCATTTCTTACAAAAATACATAAGAGGCAGTAACTAATACACCATCACAACCGTATCTCCTCAGAAAGCAGTCCTGCAACACCTTTCAATACCATAACTAAACCAAATCCTTCTTTATTTATATATCAAACCAATGGTTTTCCTATATAGATAAGCTAGCTTGTCACTTTTCAATCCTTCATTTAAGCAAGATAAAGAGCAGGAAAGAAAAAAAATTGACAGATATCTAAAGGTATAGACTCTGGGCAAGTGCAGCATCTGAACATTTTTCATATTATAGAATCTTTTAGACTAACCACTTATTTATCATTATTTACAAAGCTGTTACCTGATGCAAGACAAACGGGAGGAAAACAAAATGCTTCTGAAAGTCAAATTCAAGGAAAGAAAAAGCCAGCAGTTTTCAACATCTGTTCTCCTATTGCTAATTCAGAATGTAAATACAACCGTTTTAATAAAACCCAAAACACCAGGCAGGAACACTTAAGGCTGAGCTTTGACAAATTAGGCAAGAATTCAATCTATTAGATTTTAAAAGCAAACTAGGTATGTTTAAATTATTACTCATAATGCTCAAGTGTTCAATTCAAAAGCTTACTCTTCGTATTTTCTTACCATCAGCTGCCATTATCACAGTACAGTGGTCATGCAAATCAGCAATCTCTTCTTCAGACCAGCTATAAGGAGATTCAGGATCTGAAACAAAGAGTATGGCTTTGGTGTACATGATTAAATGTCTCAAATGATTGATAGCTGGAAAAAAGAAATATCTTAACTCTTGTCATCATCTGCTACTCCATAAACGGAGCACTCTGCTAAAGGTAAATCAAAACCTTCCTCTACTCCTTCTCTCAGGTTTCCTGCAGTCCTTTGCTTTCTCTGCATTATGTCCAGTCTTCTCAAAGATGACTGGGAAGAGCAAGTTTTCTTTGACTTTAGAATTTACACCTGTAGCAACATCACAGATTTAACTAGATTAAAACAAACACTGCTTTAAATAATAACAGAAATGCATCTTCATATAAATTTTGAGTAAGCTTCCTAATTCATCATGCTTTTTAAAATTTAGGCTTTGTTAAAGCATAGAAACTTTCACTGAAAGTCTAAAAAACAGAGCCTTTTCAACTGGCAGTATCGAATATTTTCATTAAACAGAATTTGTTGAGATCTAAGGACAAGCAGTCCAAGCTGGATTCCATTATCATCGTGTAATAGACACATCTTGTTTGCACCTTTGGGTTTTGACCCAACTATGGCAATGCCAAGACCAAAGACAATCGTGTAGTTTTAACTAATTTTCCAGAGATGTGGGTGCTGGAAGATTGACTTCATAAACAATAGAGTAAGCTTTTCTTGATGTCTCTGAAGAAGGAAAAGAACAAAAACCCCCAAACCCTACCTGAAAGAATCCTTTATAATCACCTACCAGTGCAGAATTCATCTTTCAGCCAGTCCAGTTCTTTTACTTTAACCTCCCCTCCTGCGGGTGAAGAAAGATCACATCAGTCACAAATGGCCTTTCCGACAATACCTAAGCAAAAGTAAAGAGTAAAAATCTGTACTGAAACAAGTGATGAAGATATGAGGACATGTGATACAAGTAAAGTTGAATATCAAATCATTTACTGTACAAAACCAGTTACCTACACACGAGAACAGCGTGAACTTACGGGTAATACAGACAATCTCTGTGCTCTTCACAGGTCTCACCTGCAAAATGCTTCTCCTTTTCAGAGTTCAATGGCTGTGCTGTTTAATCTCAATATAGCTCACAAACAGGTAACTGCATAAACACTGACTGTATAGCACTTACTTCCCAGCTCCAACAGGTGCCTGTTTAAAGCAATATTTTTCTCACACATGGCCAGAAGATCTTCTCCAACATCTGGGAAAAAATGGTAACGATATTCAAAATAAAAATATTTTGCACAGCCTGTCCATGGCCCTGACCTCTTAGACTAATACTGATGTTTCTCTCAAGCAGACAAGATCAAGGAAAATTCAGAGCAAGTCTACCCACTGCTAATTGCTTCCCTAGTATCCTTCTTGCTTTTGTCTTCCAGGGCTAAGCTCCAAGTCACCGTTGAACACAGAAGTTAACAGATCCCTATAGTATCTGTTTTAGTCTAGGCATACTATCTTGACTTAATAGCAATGTATTTTGCTTTTAAACTCTTGCACCTGGAAACAGTATTACTTCTTCAATCTGTTGAGAAAGTTCTTGTTATTCTTCAATAAACAACACAACTTTATACACATAAATAACAAAACATTAACTAAAACTGAAAAGATAGGATGAAAATCCCAGGATGAAAACATTGCTTTGAGAAGTTCCATTTAAATATTTCACTGAAAATAACTGCCTCACCTGTGCAATAAACTCTCTTGGCAACTGTTCCCATGATAATGCTTGTAATTCCAGTGCCACCTCCAAGCTCTAGCACGGAGCAACACCTGAATGTGTCCCGTTTAAACAGAATGTAATCAGCAAGAAGAAAGGCTGCGCGCCATACCTTTGGGTAAGAAAAGCAGTTAGAACTGAGTGAATTCTGAAGCACAATTCAGGAATATCAAGATACTACAAGGCAGAATACATACTTGTTTACCAACATCTTCTAAGGGTGTTGCCATGGTATGTTCTGTGAAAACGAAAGTACAGCAGAAACAATTACCCCAAAATGTTGTTCAAATGAAGTTTCACAGTGGCAAATTTAAAAATCTAGTCATGGTTCCCTTTTGAATCTAGCCCTAAATACTGTTCATTCTATATAACAATGCTAGATAATGCCAAAACCCACACTCTAACTAAGGATCACTGAGTTTCCCATGGTATACTATTGCCCAAATCACATCTGGAGAAAAATGGTAAATTTTTAAAATACAATATCACAGTATGAGGTTTGTTTTGTTATGTCCTTTCACGACCCATTTCTAAGGAAAACCTGTTATTTGTCTTACATGAACGTATTTACTCCATTTCTCCTTGACTGCAAGCCTACTATTTACCTATTTTAACAACATCACTGCAAGTGCCTTCTTGCTCTTCATCTTCAAAAGCATCTTCTTTCCCTTTCATGAGAATTACAGGATACACTCTATCCCTCAAAAGATCTTGCGCTTCTACATCAGAGGCACTTCGAGGTCTTCTGACCACTTCCAAGTCTCCATCATCATCTAGCAGAGCTTCTACTCCTTCAATATTTATTTCTCTTTTAAAATTACTCCTGTCCGTGTCACACAGTTCATCTTCACTTTGGTACTGGTGTTCTCTTTCTGTTGCTGCTTCTCTCCCAGGTTTCTCAGATGCCAAATCTTCTATGTTCCAAAGGAGTTTGAAATACGACAGGAATACTATAGGAACATGGAGGGAGGAAAAATATTAAGGATTAACACTAGGTAAGAACAGAATCTATGCACAACTTCCACGTGCAAGAAATTTTTATATGCATTGCAGATAGTAAAAATCTAGAGGACTAAAAATCATACAGACAAATTGAGATTATAGTTCTACTTGCTACAAATAAATAGTTCTGTCATTAAGTTCTGTCACTAGAAATAAATGAAGCACTTGCACAGTCTACTGGCTGACTCAGCATCTACTCAGTCACACCACATGCTTTCATCTGATTTAGTAATACTTAATTTTAATAATTGGGAGAAGTGGTGGTTTTTTACATCCTCCAAAAGATTATCTGTTGAGACAAGTTTAAACCAAGTTGAAAGAAGAATTAAAACAAGTTAGAATTTGTTTTGTTTGGTTAAAATGTAATTCCTGTCTTATAAAGAAACAAATTTTTTTTTTACTATTTTAAAAGTCTTCGAGAATTCAAGCAACTTGAAGCCTTGATATCAGCTTAGTATGAGAGCAGAAATAAGCTCACAGAAGCCAGCCTGCTGAAACTGGACACGCTGACACTTTTTTTTAAAGTCTTCAAACTGAGCATCTGAAGAGATTAAATTAATAAGGCCACTGTTCTCAATAAACCAATTAAAAACCCTTTGCAACTATTATTCAGTGACATCAGCATCTATTAGATATTTTATCAAAATGTGGACCTTACAGCTTTAATTACAGAAATCTGTATTGTTTGAATAAAACACATGAGGAAGAACAAACATTTGTGCTTCCACACACAGCTGATCTCATCTCTACAGCAGTGTTTACACGCTGTGCAGACTGAACAACCCAGGCACAGATCACAGAACCACAAAATTCAATTCACCTACTCTGGTACAAAATCAGTGTTTGCGGACATCTGAGGCTGGGTACTATTATTGCAAAATCACACACAATGTTTTGAGGCTTCAGAAAAAAAGTCAATACCAGCAGGATTCTAAGAAGAATGCCTTAGAAATACATTCATTGCCTCTTCCTTTTGGCACTAAAATGCTTCCCATCATTGCTTCTGACAATGTCATGACACAATTTATGGAGTTCTATTCCAGTTTCTTCAGAAAAGCAGGATATTCAAACTTGGTTTACTGTAACCCAAGAGTTCTTCTGCTCTAGAGAGAGTCATAAAGTTTTAGAGTCTAAAGTCATCTACAACCAGATTAAACTGATATGAAGATACAGCAAAATTGAGGATGCCATCATTGAATGGAATGCTTTTGTTCTTCGAGTCCATTTTAATCCTATGCCATGTTTCATGGTGTTTCAAAAGGTGTGAGGCAAAACTGACCTAAAGCAGCAGAGACTAAGTCCCCATCAGGTTCCCTAAAGTGACAGGGGTAGCTTATCATGATATTTGTTAAGAGTAAAAGCTGTCACATTACAATCCAATTACTGTTTTCATAAACAAAAGCCCAACATGTACTTTACCAGGCCAAGTACATTCAGAGCAGGTAGCAGACACTGTCACTTCTATTGAGAGGTTGTTTGCATCAAGCAAAATCACAGCAAACAACAAACGTTGAACAGCATGAGGCCACACCACAGCATTAATTACCTTATTTCGACCTGATCAGAGTCAAAATTATTACCCACTTCTTTATCAAGCCTATTTTTATCATTTTTTTTACATCGTCATATGTTAGAACAGCTGCAAAAGTTATTCTTTTCATGTCACAACTGGGTTTGAAAAAACAATTACTCCTGTCAGAGCAGAACTGGTACTTCTCTCCAGAACATTTTACCAGCAGCTTCAAGGTCAGTTCCCTTGACAACTTTATAGAAATTCACAAGCTGGCAATCAGTCAGAGGCATTTGTCAATTCATTTCCACTACAGCTTTAACTCTTCTAATTAGATGTCAGTCAAAACCATTGCTATTCTGAGCTTTGTTGTTGCAATTTTTTTAAACGAAAAAAACCCAAACAAATCCAAATGAAACTTTTAGGCTTTGAAATAATAAATAATCATGTGAAGATTTTGTAAGACGTCATAAATTACTGACATTTTTCATTTTAAACTTCAGTTACATGATTTAAAACCCTTATCTTCTCAACTGTTGTTTGTAGGCAAGAAACATCCCAACTTCTTAACATGATTCCAAAAGTGCTATTGAGATTATAGGTAAACGAACAAATAAATAAAATTAAACCTGCCAGCAAGTTAATTTGATTACTTCTCAGAAGGTAATTTAAGATTTCTTTTTTAAGATAGGTTGTCTACAAATTCTCCATTAATAGTTTTCATTTCTGCAGTTAATTTCATTAGGAGAATCCAGCCAGCCTTCTTCCTAAAGACCAAGTAGGAAGTGATTCGGCTTCTAACTGGAATCAAATACGTAATGATCAATACTGACCATTCAAAGGAGGATTCAGACATTGCAAAGATGTGAATGCATTTAAAATACCTCCATCTTTCTAAACAGACATTACCTGGTTGCCCAACTGCATTCAATCGTACCATGAGATGCCTTTTGTCTGGACAGAGTAAGTGAACATCAGAAAGTACAGTATCACTTTTAAACGTGGGGTTATCCATCTCCTCCTCTGTTACATCTACCATGATGTGCTGGTGAGAGGAACATCCTCAGTATCCACACAGTCCCCTGTGAAGTGCTGGCACAAAGTGATAAGACATTCTTCCATTAACAGGCATCATGCAACAGTTTTCCTCAGCATGATAACCTCATGACATTGTTTCTGACAAGACCTCAGGTGAGATGTGATCACACAAGCTCCACCACACTCCAGTAAGACAGCAAGTTGTGCATCGGGATATTCAACCTAAAACCAAACACAGACAGCTTTTAGTGACATCCTGACACTCAACATTGCTCCATCAACATTTTGGATTATAAAAATCAGATTACACTGTCCAATAAAGTTGCAATGCTCTCTTTTATAATGCTCCAAAGAATCATCAAATACATAACTGCGAGTAGCTCACTGGCAGACATCGTGTATTTTAGGAAGAGCTACTAATTAGCCTGTGTTAAAACCAAACTCCCCAGAAAAAAATCAGATGTTATCATGAATTCACAGACCTGCAAAGCTGAGGTCTTCAAAGCACCATAAGGCCTTGTGTGTGCAACTTCACTGTTTTAAAGGATTTGTTCTTTATAGGAATCTGTGAATTTTCTCAGGAATGGACACAATTACTGAATGTATTATCATAGGCTCATCCCCCAAATTGTGTAAAAAGATTATCTGCCCATCCTGGAGAAAATTCAGCTCCTTTTACATGACTCCACTAGTTGGGCAGTTAATGTCTCCTGTTTTTGTTGTTCTTTATTCTTCCCCAGAAAAAAAATATAGATACCTGAAATTAACCTCATAACCTGGTGTCCCAGGCTGAGTTGTCTCTCTGTCCTAAAGCACAAACAAATCAATTCCCTCTTATGAACAGAAAAATAAAAAGGCCCTTTATTTCCCTGTGCTCTACAGAACTTGACATTTTGTGAAGGGTATGTGAAATGCTGATGAACGATAGGTCTGAAACAAAATGTACATCTTTAACATCTGAGATGACGAGCCGAGATCACAGACACACAAATCACCAAGCATTATATGAATGATTTGGTTAACACTGACACCCAGGTCTCATCAGCTATGAGCACCCCCACTACCCATTAAGTAAAAGCTGCCAAAACTTCCTATGTCGGCATTAACATCTTGGAAGATTAAGCTGTTTTCTTGTTATCTGCTTGTGCTTGAATAAGATCACAAATACATGGGCTTTAAACGCTCCCAGCTCTGCAGACATGAAGTTACATTACCTTTTCCAACAGCTGCTCCAGCCCCAGCTGTGCCCGTCGCCAGCAGAGACCTGGCACAGGCTGGACCCCAGCCCACCGCAGAGCCCTGTGCAGCCTCCTGCAAGCTGGGAAGCAGCGTTTCCCTCAGGGAGAGCCCCATTCACCCCAAACCCAGCCCTGCGCAGCTCCCTGCAAGTTGGGGGGACGCGTGTCCCTTGGGAAAAACCTCCCTCATCCCCAACGCAGCCCTGTGCAGCTCCCTCCAAGTTGTGGAGCAGCATTTCCCTTCGGCAGAGCCCTCCTCACCCCCAACCCAGCCCTGTGCAGCCTCCTGCAAGCTGCGGAGCAGCGTTTCCCTCGGGAGAGCCCCCCTCACCCTGCCGCACCGCCGCCCCTCCCGCCGCTCCCCTCGCCGCGCCAGCCCCGCAGTGTCCGGAACGGAGCCGCCTCTCTCCTCCTCAGCGCCGCGCGGAGCGGCTCCGCGGGAAGAGCTGGCCGCGGGCAGCGGGCACGAGGGCGCCCCCTCGGCGGCCCCCGCCCCTGCCGCGCCCCCTCCTGCCGCCTCCCGCCGCCGTCGCGGAGGCGGTGGCTCCTTCCGGCGCGGAGCTGACGCCGCCGCCGCTCTCGCTCCCTCCCCGGGAAAGACTGCTGGCGCTGTGAGCGGTTGCGAGGCTCCTGCAGCCGCCGTGAGGCCCGGGCTCCTTCATCCTTGCGTGTAGGCACATCCCATCCCATCCCATCCCGTCCCGTCCCGTCCCGTCCCGTCCCACGCGGTGCACTGCTCGCCGCTTCCCGGGACAGAGCGTGCACCGCCACCGTCCCTTACCCTGCAGGCGGGTTCCCCCCGTGCCGCTTGATGCAGAGGTGCCCAGCGCTAAACCCTGGGTAGAAACGTGCCTGGGAGCCAGCAGAACGGAGCTGCAGCAGCCGAGTTCAGGCCTGATCACTTGGTTGATACCAGGCTATCCTGGCCCAGCTCATGCGTTAATGCCGTGCAAACCCGTCAGTTTCAAAGCCACAACTGAAAAAAAACCTCCATGGAAGTGGGCGGGAATCCTGGATTCGGTTTTGGTCCTTCACTGCAAGAACGACGTGAAAGGGCTGGAGCGTGTCCAGGGAAGGGACCCGGGCTGGGGAAGGGACTGGAGAACAAGTCCTACGAGGAGCAGCTGAAGGAACTGGGGTTGTTTAGCCTGGAGAAGAGGGGGCTGAGGGGAGACCTCATCGCTGTTTACAACTGCCTGAAAGGAGGTTGTAGTGAGATGGGTGTCGGTCTCTTCTCCCAAGTAACGAGTGATAGCATAAGAGGAAATGGCCTCAGGTTATGCCAGGGGAGGTTCAGATAAGACATTAGGAAAAACTTCTTCATCGAGAGGTTTTTCAGGCACTGGAAGAGCTGCCCAGGGAGGTGGTGGAGTCACCATTCCTGGAGGTATTCAAAAGACAGGTAGATGAACTGCTCAGAGATGTGGTTTAGTAGTGGACAGGTACAGTTGGACTCAATGATCCCAAAGGCCTTTTCCAACCAAGCAGGTCTATGATTCTGTGACTTCTTCCTTAGCCCAAATAATGCCAGAACTCCGCTACCACTGCAAGATTAGATGAAGCAATAGCTGTATCTGCTCACTTATTTTGGGGAAAAAGGGGTTAGCGGCTTAATTCTGCAGCGTTATAACTAGCTGTCATCAACCAGGTAAAATAAACTGAAGACTGAGTTAGGTGTTGAGCAGGAACACTGTACCAGAGGGCTTTGGGAAACTTTAATAACAGAAATTATCTAATTTGCACAGTCAGGCAGCAGCTGACCAGCACATTTTGGTATCTGTGTTTTGGATCCCAGTGTCTAAGCTGGTCATTGCACAGCTGAGCTCACCTAGGAGCTGGCTGCCGCTCTGGTGCCCAGCGCAGGGCCCAGCGGTGCTGAGGGCACAGCACAGCACAGCAGCTGAGCTCGCCAAGGCTGGCCATGGCTCTGCAATCTGCTCTCTGCACAATGATAGCCAGAGAGATGCTCCAAAATCCCATCTGTATTCCGTAAATTCCTCTGCAACTCCACAAGGGCCAATGAAGTTGTTCCTATCTTTCAGCAGTAGGATCCAGTACCAAAGTGGGCATTTACATATTAATTGTTATGTGATACTGATGCCAATTGCTACAGATGATCCTTTTTTTTCTTTTCTTGAGTGTTTGCTTGTGGGAAAGAAGAATTAAAGAATTAACACTGGGAAAAAACCTTGGAATGTAATTCATAGTCTGTATTCATTTCAAGATGTCTGTTTCACATCATCTGCATACTCTGTAAAGGCTAGGAATTATTAAGAGAATGAAGTAATCTTTCCCTGTTTTTGCAGCCTAGAGTGTTGAGTGGTAATGAAATGGAAAACACAGCAAGCTATTCAACTCTCTCATAGGATTTTCTGTGAGGAATTCTGTTGAGTGAACATCTGACAAAAATGCTTTGGAGATTTGTTTCCCTTTTGTCTGGCTCCTGTGAAAGAGCACAATATGATTTTACTTCCTGTGGTGATAGGCTGCCACATAAATTATTACTGCAGTCTGTCTCTGCTGCCGTATTCCCCACTGCTACAAAGTGCTAACAATATGCAGACAAGCAGATTATATGTCACAAAATCTTAGCAATTTGCAACAAGAGATGCTTACTGGTACACAGACTAAGTATTACTGGAGGAGTAGCTAAAAAGTTAAGTGTTTCATTGCACTATGCAGGCTCTTTTAAGCACAAGGGTACACACCATAAGAAATGGAGCTGCTATAATTTCTTTTCTAAAAAATGCAATTACCTCGATTCACATATATATAATCATTAGGCAAAGCAGAAATATATTGTGGGTGCAGAAGGTCATAAAGGAGCCGGCGTGGCTGCAGACATTGTAATGTGGCTGATAACTCAATGAGAGTTGTTTAGGGACGATCTAGCTCCAGAGATGCAGTTTCTGTACTACACACAAGAGGGCTTTGGCAGCAAATTCCTGAGATCTACCTATTTTTCAAAAACTTCAGGATGCACCTCAGTTACTTTTCCTGTCTCCCTCACAGCCATGTGAGCTTAAAGAAAGCAACTCAAGAGCATCCCTTAGTCACACACCACCAGCAATTAAGGGACTTAAAAGAAATGACTGTTTCCCACATGATTTTTGCCTGGTTCTTTCATGACCCAGAGGATAATTACTAGGACATTTCCTTGCAAGGTGCCTTCTAAAACACCAGCACTGCTGCAGGAGGCTCAGAAAAGAAGAAAAATATACAGACAACCCTGAAAACTACGTGTGAATCACAGGGAAAATTTAATTCCTTAGGAACAGATAGGAGAACAGAGCTGATTCTAAGAAGACAGGAATAACCAGATGAATTAATATACCACCACATGTTTGATCTTGTACTGTGCAGTTGTACAAACCTGATAGCTCACAATATCTTTTTAGTACATACTGTACTGTCTCTTTGCTTGTCTTCTTTTTCTTCATTATATGTCTACCAGACAGAAGCATATTCTGTGCTTTCACTCATTCAGTAAAAACAAAAAAAAATCCCAGAAGGAAAAAAAATGTATCAGCCCTGATCACTTCTGTCCTACAGTACTGGGGCTGTTGGAAGGAGATACACTGAACAAGTTTTCACTTTATCTTGTTTACTGGTGTACTGGTATGCAAAGTACTGGAGACAAGTTCCTTAAGCCATCAAGCGGGATGGAGAAATGTCAGGCAATACAGTGAGTAAAAGAACTATTGTTCTAGATGACAGGACAGTGCAGAATTTTGCTCTGCTCACCAAGCACGTATGGCACCTCATTGTTGGTCACCAGGCTGAAAATTCCTAAATAACTGCTTGAGGTTGAAAAGTGCATGAGAGGAATAACTGAAAAATAATTAGAAAGGGCAACTGCAGCTGTCAGCTTTGTCTCCACGTTTCCTGAATATCCATTGCTCCTTCCCAGGGGAAGTTAGGAGTCATATTGCCTTACCAGCAAGAAAACTGAATTATAAAACAGTAACATTAGCAGCACAGACCTGGAGTCCACAGTGATTTCTTTTTCATTTAACTATTTTTGTGGTTATTTATCAGATACATACACACTCTTTGACTATAGCATTTTTCTCCATGAGCTTAATCAGAACAATAATTTGCATGTCTTTGTCATCACCCCATAATGACTTGTCACATCCAACACAGGCTGATTGGCACAGACATTTTTCTGAGAGGCAGGTATGTGAAGTCTCAGGCGATTCTTAGAACAATGTCAAGGCAGTGACTATGATTGCAAACACAAAAAAAATCTCCTTAGTCGGGGCTGGAGAGGGAGAGGAGCAAAATTAAGGTAAATGAAAAGCCCTCTATCACTCCCAAATCCACAAAATACAAAAGCCACTCTGATTGTTCAGCAGCAATCAGGGATCATCAATTGTCTTTTCAATCAGTATCTCTAAACTAGATTACAGTGGAGAACTGCAGAAAAGTATTTTTTATTTACGTGCTCTATAACAAGTGCTCTCTTAAAATTTAAGCAAAGACTTTAACATTGGTCAATACTCTAGAAAGTAAAAGTTACAACCATCCATTCTGCTCAGCACTACTTTTCATGACTTTTTCAAGCACGTTAGCCTAACAGGGCAGTGAATCAGCCTCAGGCATTTTTCAGCCTTAGATATATAGGAAACAGAAGAAGGTAAAGACTTTAATTTACCTCACATACCAGACAGTTTTACAGAGGTTTAGCTGCTTGTTTTAAGTGATGAATTGGGCCAATTCCATCCACTGACTGAGTCCCAGGAACTCTATGCTAGAGATATACTGGGCCTGTTCAAGACAGTAATAATTAGATAATACAACAGTTTATTAGACCCTGTTCACATCCTCATCAGGATCATTTAATCTCAATTTAGATTCTCAGTAGACCTGCTCCTCTCTGCCATCCTGCACTTCTCATCTCTCTCTCATCACGTCTCCTGTGTATTTGTTTGCACATACTGTGGCAGACAGCAAAAAAAGGCTAGGGTTCCTGTCTCTTGATACAATCCACCATCTCATCTCCTGCTATTAAAACTGTAAGAGCATCCTGTGATGCCCTTGAAGCAACAAAGGGCAATGAAGCTGGTGAAAGGTCTTATGAGGAGCAGCTGAGGGAACTGGGGTTGTTTAGCCTGGAGAAGACGAGGCTGAAGGGAGACCTCATCACTCCCTGAAAGGAGCTTGTAGCAGGGTGGTTGTTGGTCTCTTCTCCCAAGTAATAAGTGGTAGGATGAGAGGAAATGTATCCAGGGGAGGGTTAGATTGGTATTAGGAAAAATTTGGTCAAGAATTGGAATAGGCTGTCCAGGAAAGTAGTGGAGTCTCCATTCCTGGAGGTGTTCAAAAAGCCTGTAGGATGTGGCACTTTGGACATGGTTTAGTAGGTATGGTGATGTTGGGCTGGCAGTTGGACTTGTTGATCTTAGAGGCCTTTTCTAACCTCAATGATTCTATGTGTCTAGGGTTCTATAAAGTCATGCAGACAAGGTCACCTTTATCATCTGCTTCAAGTGGGCAGTATTTTACTCACTCTGTAACAAATCATAACTGTGCACTTTTATTAAATGTCAGCACTTTAGTCTCATCAGTGACCTTGATTCTATGAAAAGTTTTCCACCTCATTCATTTCTTCCCTGATCTGTTTTAGAGGCAGATGACCTTTGCTTACAGTTTGGGGATTCAGATCAGGTTAATCTCTAAGACTCCTATAACTCTTATCATCTGGGGCCTTATTATCTAAAAAGATTCCTGGATAATTACTGTCTGGATAACACACAAGAAGGAAGGTTTCAGTGTTGCTACTTGTCTGTCTGCTTTTCCCCACTACATACACATGACAAGATCCTTTGGAAGAGGTGGGAGACTGCAGCCTTTCAGAGACCAAATGGATGTGTTGAGCTGGGAATCACAGGGGTTGGACAGTCAGCAACTGAAAGACACACTTAGGGAACCTCCTGCCTGGGTATGGATGGGGAGCAGAGCCTGACTGGGTGTCAGAGCAGATGAAGAGACGCATTTGGAGATCTAGGAAAGGCTGTGTGAAGTGTTGCAATATAGGAGACTACTTAAAGACTGCCTGGCAAGGCAAAAGGAGAAGGCCCACCCTGTGAAAGTCTCAGTGGGCAAGAAGAAAATAAAAGTCCCATATTTAACAAGATTTCTTTATTTAAAATAATGCTTTGCTCCATTTGTTTTTCTTGATAGGTTTTAGAAACCAAAATCAATGCACCCTGCAAATCAAGGTGCTGTGACATTGAGGGGGAATTTCTCTCCAGCTCATTTTTTCCACATACTTCTTCATCAGTCAAAAATCTTGCTTTTCTGGGTGAATTGGTTCCTCCCTGTTTTGCCTGCACTGCCTTTGTGTTGTGCCCTCTTTTCCCTGGTCTTCCTGAACAGTGTTTGTCCTGGGTAGGTCTGTCACTTTCAGTGTGTGAGCTTCTCAGCATCTGTTCTACCTGCTCAATACACTCTTATTAGCTATACATCATTTTCTGCCTGATGTCCTACTTAAATTCTTGCTTGACTAAGATGAAATAACACAAACTTCCTTTTTTTTTTTACTTTATGTTTCCTACAGCAATCTCCAGTAAATCAAATTATGCTTCTCAGAGGTTTATGCAGTTCTTTGTATGCAGCTATGTCAGAATTCAAACCAGTGCTCCGTAAATCAATTACCAGAGTGCAGAGAAATTAGCCCAGCTGTTGCTTTTTACTTTCAACACTCGTTTCTTTTCTGTGTGGCATCTTTCTTGTGCGGGATGTGAAGATAAGGCTACTTTGGGGGGGGGGGTATGTTTAAAAACAGTATTTGAGCTTGGATGCCCCATGGTTAAACACAGTGCTCTTATTACTGGGGATTGCCAAGTAGATGGGTTGGAGGTCTTATTACTAACTGAGAAAAGTGACACATAAGAATAGCACTGATCTTTGGGTATTTTACAGCGATTGAGATCAAGCCCAGAGGAAAATGTCAGGAAATCTTGTATTCAATACAATGACAATGAGATCATTTTCAGATGTCTGTATCAGAAAGAAAGATAATTGCTTTTCTTCATTTTTCCACAGCATGTTCCAGCAGTCTTTATCTAAAAGCAATGACTTTATTAAAATGAGACTGCTTTGTGCTTTTGGCAGCATGCTCCTGAGTGACCTTGGAGAAAAGCCACTCTCATACCACAGTGAAACTAAACCTGAGACTAAAACATTTACTCTTAAAGTGATGAAGAATATTATAGACCATCCAATTGAAAACTGAACGCTAACAATGGATTCTTTACTACCCATGTGAGCATCACCGTAGAGATATTATTATTAAACCTACATTTAGAAATGGATGGTGCTGTATATGTGCAGACAGAAGATGGTTTTCCTGGCAAATGGTAAGTGGAATCATAGATGCTGCTACAGATTTTTTTTTGGCTATGATATGCTATAATAAAATTGCTAGAATTTGTTGCAGTAGGGTCACTGAGTATAATCTAGTCAGATGGCTCTAAAGGAGATATCCCTTCTACTGTAACTGCAACAATTAATTCTCTATCAAAACAATTTACAACAAGACTTGAAAAAAACAAAGTTGGTTGTGGTAATCTCTGCATGGTACTTCAGCCATGTCCCTCCTGTAATTCCCCTTTTAATTCAGTATGAATGTCTACACCCCATGGGTATCTTTGGCAGATCAGCTAACACTGAGTAAGAGTCAAGACGTTGTGATATATGCCCTGCATTTTCTCATCAGATTAATTGTGACTGGTCTGTCCTCCTTTAAATTCACTACAGGTTGTGGCTGTTCACAAAATGGACATGTACAACTGCATAATGAAAAGATTAAATCTGAGTAGAGATCAAACAGCCAAACTGTAATAATTTCAAAGGGCAGCAAATCTTAAAATTGTGGTACTGTAAGTTGTCTTTCAGCTTTTCTCTTTTGAACCACAAGGGAAGTTACTGTGTTAATCTTTTATTAGTTTAAAAGAACAATAAATTTCAGAATCCAATTAGCTTTACTGGAATGCTGAATGGTAAACTGGTTTTCTATTTAATTCTTCAGTCAATGAAAAAAAAAACCAGGACAAAAAAAGTGATGTTTCCTGGGAAAAGACTGTGAATGACATCAGGTGTGTTGATAGTACTTGTTTCTATGGCAGTAATTAATTACAGTCATTGGTGCACATCTGTGCTGACTGGCTTTTACTTTCCTGCAGTTGTACGGGTAAACATTGAAGGGAACCCCTCCCTCCATCAGTTTACACGTAATTTACTGTTAGTAACTCAATCACCTCCTTCACAAATACAAACAGAGCAGGGGAAATGAAATAAAATAAGCATTGGGGAAAAATGAGAAATGAATCTTGTAAGAAAAGTTTTTCTTAAAATGAAACATTTTGATTAATGTCTTAAATACATACTTAGTGAACTTACCTGGATAGCTTATGTAGTTTGAAAAGACAAACACCGGACCTATGAGAGGAATTGCTCTTTGAAATCTAGACAGAAGTTAAGTCTGGAGAGAATGCGGACATTTTGCTGGTAGCAAGTGTGTTTGTAATAGGATTAATGACATGCTGTGTCCTACTCTGGGTGCTGATATTCAGTAAAATGTTTAGACTGATTGACCACAAAGTGCCAAATTGCTTTCTCTGGCTTTCACTCACTCCTTTCCAGCATTAACACAATTAGTACCGTACTTGCACAGCAACTTTACCTCAAGGATCTCATTTGGGCTTAGCCCTTAATCATTAAACATAACTGAGCTGGAGCCTCTGCTGCACCCATACAGGCTCAGAACAGCTGTGAAGGAACTGTGCTATAGATGTGTTTTACCCAGTAAGAGTCCATGGAAGTAATGCTGGTGATTTTCAGAGCAAAATGCCCACTGAGTCCTTCAGCACCCAGGTAACCTTGCAAGCAGAAAGCATAGGGTAAAAGTTACTTATACAGCTCTGCTGTGCTCAAGCTGGAAGACTGCTAATTTTACTACATCATACTCTGTGGGCTAATAATTGATGGCAACTTTGGGGACATTTTCTGAATCATCTCTGATACTCTGAGCAGCAGATTGATGGTAGCAGATCTAACCGACTCCTAGTCTGTCCACGCAAAGTACTCCTTCTCCACAAAAATAATTCTAGATTAAAATTTTGAATCTTCTATGCTGAAAATCCTAGTTTAACTTCCAGAGTCTTGTGGGCTTTTTTAGAGACCTCAGTAAACTGAAAATTAAATATCTGGAGAAGCTGGTCTGTAACACTGGCTTTTCCCTTTCATTGCAAACCTTTTCCAATGAATACATGAAGATGTTTTGATGAGCTCTACCTTTTTTAGTTTTCTAACTATATAGGAATTATTTTTTCCTCAGTGTGAGACTTAATGCCTAAATATGTTGATGTGGAAATTAAATCTCCATGTGGAGTTGATTTATTCTTTACATAAACTTTCCTGTCATCACAGTCTGGTTGCAAAAGGATCAGGGTTAGCGGGCTGTAACTTTTGTTTACTGTAAAGTTACTCTAGACAGATTCTTCAAGGACCTCCACATACCTTGATGGCTAAAACAAATTATTTAATAATGTTTTTAAAAATAGCCATGTGTCTAGAACTTTGTGGGACTCAAGATTTGGTCAAGAACTCTCCAGGACACAGATCATCACTGCTAAGTATTTTGTACAATACCTGATTAACAGCTTGGACCCAAATGGGTTAAATGCTCCTGCAGCTTTACACACTTTGCTTTCCCTTAATTTTGACTGGGAATAATGGCTGATTATTGCAGTGGCGTGATGGTTTAGGTCTATGAATGCCTCTGGTTTAGATTTATGAGAAGAGAGCTGATGAAACATCTGCTCAGTACATGGTGTTTGTGGGGCTAAGTGAAACTTTCAAGGAACTTTGCAAATATAATTGGAAGAAACAGACAAGCTTCGGATCCCAGTCAAGACTCGTGCCCCAAAACTCGTGCCCCAAAGCTTGTTCATCTTTTCTTACTGCACCATTTAGTCTAACAAAATATTTCACTTCGCTTCATAAACCTCGTACAGCTTGTGGTACCTGCCCATCACAGAGAGGTCACAGCTGCTTTCATATTTTACAAATACAAGCTGGAGATGTAAGAAAGAGTTGGCAGAAGCTCTGAATAATACTATAGCTGCTTAACAGTGTAGTCCTGAATGTAAAGACTACTATAACCCCAGCAATATACTCCTTTCAGTACTTTTGCAGAACAAAATGTGGTCTGTAGGCTGATGTGATTAAATACACTCTCTCAAGGAATATTTTCCTTTTAACTGATCCTACTGCTGAAACCCTACTGGTTCACGATAGCTTGTTGCCATGGCTGGGTAATGATGTCACACATTCTGCCCTGTGTCCATGCCAGAAGAAAAATGAGAATGATTTTTTTAATGACTAGGAGCTAGTTAGCATTCCCTGGAAGGCCTGAAGTGAATCACGAGTAAGAAAGCAAGATGCCCTATTGACCCTACCTACAATATATCCTTATGCTAGTGAAGTGATGCAGTGAAACTCCATAAGTAAATGCTCTGTAAAAACAAGGTTGTGTGACTGCAGGTTACCTTGTTATCCAACAGGTTTTGGGGGCCTGAAGATCAGCAGGAGACTAGGTGAAATGTGGCTTAGGGACTCACGTGAACATGTGTGCCCTTGGAAACTAGTCTGTAACACTGCCTTTTCCATTTCATTGCAAACCTTTTCCAGTGAATACATGAACTTAGTGTGGTCTTTCTGAAGTTTTTTGAAGAGGGCATGCTGCTTGTGTCCTTCCCTCTGCCAGTGATACTTTGAGAGGAAAATGATCCCAGCAATTGCCACACTACTGCTTCTCTCACATCGCCTTTCAAATTAGGTTAAATCTGTCCTTTTGAGGCAGCATCTGGAAAGTAAAGCACAAGAGGAAATCTGTAAACACAGCCAACAACAGAAGGGCTGTAAGAACCAGCACTATTACTGCTCCCCAGACCTTGGCTTCTGCTGCCTCCTCTCCTCAGGGGCAGCAGTGTTTGGAATGAATCACAGACTGTTTTGGGTTGGAAGGGACCTCGCACTGGATCAGGTTGCTCAAAGCCTTATACAACCTAGCCTTGAACACCTCCAGTGGTGGGGCATCCACGATTTCTCTGGTCAACCTGTGCCACTGCCTTACCACCCTTGCATGAAAACATTTCTTTATGAGATCTTGTCTAAATCTTCCCTCTTTCAGTTTAAAACCATTCCCCTTTGTCGTACCCCTGTACTCCCTGGTCATGAGTCCCTCCCCAGCTTTCCTGTAGCCCCTTTCAGTACTGGAAGGTTGCGCTAAGGTCTCCCGACAGCCTTCTTTTCTCCAGGCTGAACAACTCCAGCTCTCAGCCTGTCCTCACAGCAGAGGTGCTCCAGCCCTCTGAGCATCTTTTGTCCCGAGGTGAGACCACCCAAGAGTTTCCAGGCCGCCTGAGCCATTAGGATGTCCCCCTCCCGCATCTCCTAGTAGGTGCCCGTTTCTCTCTTCACGGGCTCCCTTGCAGGAGGAGACCTTCGGGGAGAGCCCGGCCGGTGGTCGGGGCTGCCGGGCCCGGGGTCCCCGGGGGGCGGAGGTGCGGGGCGGGGCGCGAGGCGGGCTACCTGCGGCCGGCCCCGCTGGTCCGGCGAGCGGCAGCATGAAGGTTAACTGGGGCGTCCTCTCCCTCGTCGTGGCCCTGGTGGGGCTTTCGAGCTTCATCTTCCTCGTGGTGGCCATCGCCACGGACTTCTGGTACATCATCGACGCCTCCAAGCTGGAGACGTCCCGCAACGGTTCGGAGGCGCTGAGCTCGCACTCGGGGCTGTGGCGGACCTGCCGCGGTGAGTGCGGGGCGGGGAGCGAACGGTGCCCCTGCCGCGGGGAGTGCGGGGAGCGAACGGTGCCCCTGCCGCGGTGAGTGCGGGGCGGGGAGCGAACGGTGCCCCTGCCGCGGGGAGTGCGGGGAGCGAACGGTGCCCCTGCCGCGGGGAGTGCGGGGCGGGGAGCGAACGGTCCCCCTGCCGCGGGGAGCGCTGCCCCTGCCGCGGGAAGTGACTGATGCTCCGGCCGCGGGGAGCGCTCCTCCTGCCGCGCCCCACGCGGGTCCGGCGAGGCGGGGACCCTCCGGCTGCGGGGCGGTGGCTCTTCCCTTCCTCCCTTCCACTTTTATTCCCTTTCCCCCTTCTTCCCTTCTTCCGTTTTCCCTTTCTTTTATTTGTCCTTTCTTCCTTTTTTCCTTTTCCCCTTCCTCTCTTCTTCCCTCCTTTACTTCTTCCCTTTTTTCCTTTCTTCCCTTTCTCCCTTCCCCCTTCCTCTCTTTTTCCCTTTTTTCTTTTCCTTCCTTCCTTCCTTCCTTCCTTCCTTCCTTCCCTCCCTCCCTCCCTCCCTCCTTCTCTCTTTCCCTCTCTTCCTCCCTCCCTTCCTCCCCCCTTTTCCCCCTCTTTTCCCGTGTCTCTTCTCCAGAACACCAGCCCCTCCCCTCGGGGCGCTTTTCCCACCGCCAGTCTTCATAGGTTTTCTCTATTGTCGCCCGCGAGAGGAGAGGAGGGGACAGTGGAGCGGCTGCTTCTGGGAACCTAATTAGACTTTAACTCTTCATTTGGCTGGACTTACTAAACGTTAACTGTTTGGAAGAAGAGAAGTCTTTTTTTGTTGTTGTTTGGCTCAATGGGAATTAAGGAGCAAAAGTTCTTTGTTAAAGGCATTAAAATGGTAAATAATATAAGGAATGTCAATGTAAAGCTGGGGAACGACTATTTATCAGGGGGTGTAGTGGTAGGGTGAGGGGGAATGGTTTTAATCTGAGAGAGGGGTGATGTAGATTAGATATTTGGGAGAAATGTTTTCCTGTGAGGATGGTGAGGAACTGGCACACGTTGCCCAGAGGAATTGTGGATGCCCCATCCCTGGAGGTGTCCAAGGCCAGGTTGGATGGAGCTTTGAGCACCCTGATCCAGTGGGAGCAGAAGTTCGCCAGTGCTGGATACTGAAATCTTCTAATCTTCTCCTTTCCTTCCTATGAATTACTAGTTTTGATGTAGATAATATGATATGAATTGTATTTACACACACAAAAAAGGGAAAAAGGATGATATATTGCAATAAGATTTTGTAGCATAACTTTTGTGATTGTGTTTTCTCTAACAGTGAGGAGCGAATGCTACCCTTTGATAAACCCCTTCTGGCATGAGAATGCAAATATCACCAATTCACACAGACAGCTTTTGTGTGAGTAACTTTTATAATATTTCTTTACATCCTTCCATCCTTTGCTCCTTCTTGGTCACTTACAAGGACGCATTTCCAAGTCATAGAGGGAGCTCTTTGAGATACTGTTTTGACTCTGCGTTTGTACAGTATCTGTCACTGCATGTTGTCTTTGAGTGAGATTAATGTTAAAATAACCATGTATTTGATGTCAGGTTCAACTAATTTCTTCACAGGAGAAAGATGTTTCTGCCTAAAATGGCTCAGGAAGGTACACAATTGTTAAAAATAAAAGGCAAAAATGTCTTAAAATGTTGTTCTGACCCTCAAAAGCAGCCATTTCCCTGAGAAATCCTTCAGAGAGACTTTTGTCTTTTGTCTCTTGGAGCAGCATTTCACCTCATTGCTAAAAGTGCAGCAAACAGGGAAAAGTAAGCCTAGGAGGTATTGATGGTAATGTAGCTGTGTTGCAACAGTAGCTGGGAAGTTAAAACAGGAATAAGATCTCAGTGGGTTACTGAAACAGCCGTACAAACATATTGACAGGTTCGAGACTAACAGCACAGATTGTCTCTCTTTGTGCTTTCAAATTAAAAGGTGTCTTTTCTTTAATCTTCCTTACTTAGGACAGAGGCCTTAACTGCTTGATGTTTGTGAAAACTGGGGAGAGAAGTGAAAATGATTGTCTGCTGGATCACTGAATCCTTTGAGGGTTCAAAGTTAATTGAGCCTAACCATTATGATCACCATTTAAGTGTGAGCACCTCAGCTGTTATGTTAGGAATAGTCTGAAATTTCAGGACAAAATTATTAGCTTTTTAAAAGTTGTGTTGGTGTTTGCAAAAGATAGATCTGTATTTTTTTCTCAGGTGAGAAGATTTTAGATTACAACTCTTCAATGAAAGCAGAATTCTGCAAAAACAAATACAGAGACTACACAGAGGGCTTTTTGTTATAAAAAAATGATGTTGGCTTGGAAACAAAGAACAGCCCTTTGGTAGTCATGAAGTGTAAGAAAACAGTGAATATGAGTGAAAAATGTTTTCGTAAACATGTTTACAGACTCTTCAAAGCCCTAGAGATTTCTTTTTATCTCTCGCTGTTATATCAAATACTATTTTTATCTTCCTGGACAAAGAGTTCAGGTGTGTGAAGACTCACAGATTTTATTATAAGCAGGCATAGTCTGCTAAAAGTGATGGGATAAAAAGTCAAAGATACTAAGTTTGATTTGAATGCCCTACAGAGTGAAGGTTTCAATATTTTAGATGTTCAGCTTCAATGCAGCTGAATATAGGAAGTGCCATGTCAGTAATTCTTAACTTAACTAGGAAATATAGATATTTTTAAGTGACATCTAGGTTTGTTAAGTACTGAGATACTACCTTCTATTTCAGCCTCACCCTTCTTTCTTAAGTATTTTCTGGCTGTGGTCACTGAATTGTGTTTAGGCAGATCAGTGCAAACCTTCATCTTCATCACACATTTTAACTAGAATTTTAAAGGACAGCTCTGGGATTGTGGATTCTAGTGTCATTAGTCATTTTGTTTTGTCTTGCTATATAGGGCAATCAGGCTAACTGCACAGCCTGAATCAGTTACTCCAAACATCATTTGTTTCTGCCTGTGTGCAGGTGTCTGTGAGGGACATTCCCATGGAATGAATCTCATCCTGTCTAGCTGTACATGCACATTTCTCACTGTTTGATTGGCAGACTGAATTTCAGGAGCTCTGGCAACATCAAGTGTGGCAACATCTCAGCCATGTTCCTAAAAAGATTTAGAAGAGCTGTCTCCTAGTGCAGGCACTTAAGTAACACATCAGGAGTCCTGCCCCCGTTCTTCAGAGGTCCCATACTCTTCCCAGTGTGTCTTAACTAAACACAAATTCCAAAAAGATGGGGGAAATTCTATACCTGAGTGCAAAGAGCTGAGTCTACATGGAAGCAGAAGTGTTGGTCACTGCCAGAAGACAAACACTGTTAGAGAATGAAAAGCCTTCATGTTCCCTCTCCACATTTCCAATCTCTCTCCTATTCATCCCCAGCAGTTTCCTTTTAGGCTTATTGTGTATTTGAAATAGAGCTCCTGGCAAATTAAAAATATCAGGCATACAAGTTGAGGTGCTGTGCTCAGACAGTTAACCTAGGACTTGTTAAGCCCGAGTATGATGTATTTTCACATCATGGGGGTACTCTTGAGCAATTTCTCTAATGGATTAGATACAAGCATGTCTTCTCCTGTTCATTTAGCTTTCATTTCTCTACTTACCACACCTTCCAGCTGAACATATAGCTTATACCCTCTGTCATCTCGCTCCAACCCATAATTTATAAAATATTTTCCTACTACGGATTACATTATGGCATGGTTATATATTTATTTAAACCATCAGCCACTGTCTAAAGGAAGATACCCCTAGACTACCTTACAATAGTTTTTCTGAAATTTTTGCCTTGAAAAAAAAAATCTTTGTGCTGGAGATGTACATTGTCCTCTGTATCGTATAGGATTAAAATGGAAGTATCACTTCTCACAATTTACACATTTATTAGGGATACTTGGTGACCACTAGGATTATAGATCTTCTCCTGAAAGTCTTTTTTAGAAACTGAAATCTGTTAGCAAAGGTCTCTCGCATATTTTTTCATGCTGTTTGCTCTCCTGTGCCAGCCATGAAGACTGCAGCAAGATAAACTCTTTTTCATGATAAGCTGAATCCATCTATCACTAGATGGTAAAAGAAGGATGTTGCTCTGATTTCAAAACAAACTGCAGCTGGAATTCTGAGCAGCTTTGCTGTTTTCCAGTAGAAGAAATATAACATTCAAAACACATCTAAGATGCTGAGGATCACCTACAGAGAGAGGGAAGCTGGTGTGTAGAAGGAATGGCCATATATAATCTACTGAAAAATTTTCCCAAAGTGTTGTGGCCTTGTAAAATAATTAAAAAAAAACCCCAACCAAGTAAAAGTACCCCAGCAAGTCACATTGGGAAAATGTATTTTTGTAATATAAATATATTTCATTTACCAAAGTCTGTGCCAGATGGCATTGATTCAGATTCCTGAGTGGTTTCCATGGCAGCACTTTAGAATAAGTTTCCCAGGCAGTTGCAGATTTCATAGAAGAAGGACAAATAAGTATTGAGTATTGAACTAGAACACTAGAGGTGATAAAAGTGCTGCTGAATCCAATAAAATCCATTAAATGTTTGATTTGAAAAATGGTGCAGGTGATTAATGAGAAATGTGATCCCAGCTGTGTGTAGGAAGGAAAGTCAAGGAAGCAGCAACTGTTGGTGCTACTGTACTGGGCTGTATAGTTTGTTAGCAGCAACTTTGGCTAGTGAGGGACACCTGGAAAATCACAATACACGTCTCATGATGAGCAGGTGTGAGGACAGAGTTGCACTGCAGAGTTGCTCTTACATCAGCACTAAATCTAAGAGGACACATGGATGTCAATATGGTGGGGAAACAAAGTGAGGCCTAATACTCTCAGGAAGCACAAATGGGGCAGAAGACTAGACTGTTC
Source organism: Dromococcyx pavoninus (assembly GCA_033558185.1). Lineage (NCBI taxonomy): Eukaryota > Metazoa > Chordata > Aves > Cuculiformes > Neomorphidae > Dromococcyx > Dromococcyx pavoninus. Next base: position 290,829 of record JAUMJL010000187.1, read on the forward strand.
CTGCTGCCCCTCTAGAATATGAGAACTAAATCGTGTGCCAAATCTTTTCTTCCACATTTTGTCACACCTCATTCCTGACAACCACGTGTAACTATATAAAACTCCTGAACTAAGTTCCACAGGTATTTCTCCTCTTGGTATTCAACTAAGGTTTGCAAACAGTTTTGACAGACTGGTTTATACACAGAAAGCTGAAGCTTGATTTGACTGTTAGCATCTGTGACTTGCTATAGGCTTGGGTTTCTTAGCCAGCAGAAGTAGCTGTGGGCATTGTTGCTGAAGGAAAGCTCAAGAGTTATCCTCAGGTTCAGGAGCAAAGAGTGAAAGTGCTCCCTTCAATGCAGAATGTTGCATTTGTGCTTTCTGAGCATGAACTGATCCCGATAGGGGCACATGTGAGGCTAAATATGAGGATATAACACCAGCATAAATAATGGAAATGGAAGAACACTAGGCTCACCTCCCAAAACTTTGTCATTTGACATGTTTTTCCTTGTAAGCATGTTCTCTACAATACAAACCAATAATAATGTCTTGAAATCACATTCCACTCAATAAAGAAATGAACAGTGTCTGCCTTGGTCCCACATAGGCTCTTACAAATCTTCTGAAACTGAAGAGAGATATGTACATGATTGTGTCTTATTTTTATAATGATATTGAAGAGGATTAGCTGGATCCTTAGCCAGTGGCCAGTGGAGTGCCTCCAGTTATGATCTCTTAACTGTGTCCTTTTCTTGGGGAACTGGCTAATGGTGTAGTGTTTGTTCCTCTGTGAAATTAAATGAGAAGCACAGAGCCCTTCAGAAAGTGGATTTTAAAGTTTTCCTTTCTCAGTAACTCTGCACTTTTCTCTAGTGTGATATAAATTGATACAGGAAGCTGAAATTACTGTTTTTTGGTTATTATTCTAGAAAAGTTTGGGTTGAACATTGTGGATAGATTGCATGAGAGGGAACAATGACACAAAGATGGTTAATGATGGAAAAATCAGTGTGATACGAAAAAATACTTAGCAACGCTCTGTTTACACAGTTATTAAAATGTTATAGGGATCAATAAACACTAATATAAAACATTTTGCATGGGAGGAAGCAACCAGGACAGGTTAATGTAGTTAGTGAAGCTGCTGTAGAAAGCAATGACAGGCAGAGAATCAGAGTTGGATGGGAAAATTCACCTCCAGCTGATGGTCAGCAGCAATAAAGGAAAAGGTCAAAAATTTGCTAGTTTAGGTCAACAGAGGTCATGTGACAGAAAAGAAATAATTTAACCAAAGCATCTGCTGGATCTCACCACCACCCAGACAGAAACAGGCTACTCACTGTGCTCTCTATGATTGAGAAAACCTGGGCTACTTTTTATTAAGGTTGTCAGTGACTACCTGATATGCAATGCATCACCTGTTATCCAGCTAGGCTTAATGTCTGAGAACAGTTTAATTGCCTAAATATATGCAGACATCCTTTATATTTGTGGTCTCTGTTTGAAAAACAGGCTGTGATCCTGTGAAGGGCTTGCTCTGCATGTTACTTTTTTCTCCATACCATATATTTGTCCTGTTGTCTTAAACTGAAAGCCCAAGAGATTTTCAGCACAAAATAAGGCTTTGATTGTGATCAAGGGCTATGCACTCAATAATTATTAGTACATCCAGTGACACCATAATAAAATATTAAAATATTTTCTTCATTTTTTCTTCAGACATGCATGGAACATTTGTAATCCTGTTGCCCCTCAGCCTGATATTGATGATTTTTGGAGGAATGACTGGATTCATCAGTATTCTTGCCAGAGCCTACCTACTGCTTCTAATGACAGGACTGCTTTTTCTTTTTGGAGGTACTATATCAAGCTCCCGCCTTAACCATTTTGTATAATTACAGATTATATCTGTGAAATATCACTTTGTCTTTCAGGGGAAAAAAGCTAAGTAAGGGTTTGCTTTCAGAATTAATACTGGCATTTGTTCACTTGATGTCTGCTCAGCTCCTGGCTGGATTCTGGAATAGAAAGCTGCCACTTAGAGTCAGGAAAGGCATAAATAATGACACACATCCATATATTCTTGTGGAGTGAGTCACACTTCGAACACAATGTGTTCTCTGTGCCCATTAGCACAGAAGATTTAATACCTTCTCAGTAAAGTGCCCAGATTCTTTACAGATGGGGCAGTGGAGTAATGGAGAAGTGACTCTGGAATTAGTAGGGCACGGGGTTTAATAGCCTTGCACAGGTCTTAAAACTATTCAGCAAACTGGCATTTTTTCGAAGGCATTTGCACCGAGTTGCTGAAAAGGGTCTTGCTAGGCATTCCTGGGTTAGCTTCACTGCAAGTTTTGAGTTAGAGAGGTGTCTCCAAACTGTGAGTCATGAAGGAATCCCCAAAGAGTTATTTTAGTTGGAGTGTAACATTTCAATTTGAAGCTAGTAAAATTCTTTTACCATTTCATTTCTACTATTTTTGCTGTAAACAAACTGTTTGTGTTTTAGAAAGTCATTTATGAATTAAAACTAAAAACATTCTGTAAAAGTAAGAAAATTTGGTTTAAATCCATCTCTGTTTTCTATTCCACATAAATTTTCAGTACTGTTTCACAGTGTAACTTGAAACAGAAATTTTCCCCCACAGAAAAGAGGATCCTCAATATAGACCCTCATCACCTGATCATACAGCCCTGTTTCTAAGAAGAGAATGCTAAAAGATTGCTGGAAGGAAATGTTGCTGTCTCAAAGTCTTGACTGACCTTTTTAGTCTGAAATGCTATTACAGGGAGAGCAACCATCCCCCATTATGCTTTTCTTCTGCAAAAAGAAAAGTAAGTTCTATTTCCTTAGGACATCAGAAAGCCATAATCACTAAAAAGACTTAGGCTGTTTGAAAGCTACTCCAAATAGTAAGAGAGAGATGAAAAGCTGTGAAGTGCAAAGCAGGATTATTCTGCTGAAGAGTGGAGTACTGTGCCTTCCTAAGACAGCTGGGATTGCAAAAAGAAACACAAAGACTGTATTAGAAGAGGGATGCTTGAAGGTTTTCTGAAGATACAGCATGTGCTGTTTGCCAGGAGAGCATGAACAGGCTGCAGAGAGGCTGTTGGTGTGCAAGCAGACCCTCCTCATGCCCAGGCAGTATTAACCGGCTGTTGCAGCTGTGCTGAGGCTTGATGCATGTTATGGGCATGCACAGTTTTATAGGATGTTCCAGTTCACAAAGTCTAGTCTTGATTAGATAGTTCTGTCTCAGCAGAAAGAAATATTTTATGATGCAATTCCAGAAACTTGAGCTTTTTGGAAAATACCAGAACTGATATCTTTCAGATCCCAGGACATCCTATACGCGTGCCCCCCCTCCCTTTTTTCTTTGTTTGTTTGTTTTGAAATGTAACCACATTTATGGGGGATCACAGAACTCAGCATACCTTGCTGAGAATGTTAACAAATCAGTAATTTCCATTTCTGCTGACAAAACATATAAAGAAGTGTGTTTTTTTTCCCCTCTGCAGAGGACTAGAATAAGGTAGCATCATAGCATGATTAAAATCAGGAATACGAGTATGAATTTTGAGTGTTGAATAATTGAATATTCTTCTGTCTTGGTTTGCCTCTTCTCAAACTTGTCTTTCTGGCAAAAATGCAGACTCATCTAGTGATTTAATAGAAGCCAGACCTCCGTTTTTCTCCCTGAGAATCAGATAAGACACTGTCTTGTCCTCCAAGTGTTCCAACATCTGCTTTCCCCAGGCTGCAATCTTTTAAGGTAGGGCCTTTCTGTTGTGTCTTTCCTGCCACCTATCCAGTAAAGTCATAAGTTAGTATATGTCCTTTGAGGAACATAGATGCCAGGTCCAGCAGGTAGCATGTATTTTATGCTCCATATGCCATTCCCTAAGGTTCCTATCTTCTGTATGGTCTTTTCGTTCTGAAAGCATCTGTTTTCTTGTTTGAATGCCTTTATTAATTTATTTTTAGTCTACTCCGAGGATGTTTATGGCACAATTATTTGGAAGTGATGAACACTTGGTGGGAGGTGGCAGTAAAGACCAACACAGTTATGCTCAAAACTTATGATACTAAAAATTAGAAACCAGCCTGAATTCAGGTCACTGACCTGAAATGCAAGAATCTCTGTGGTGCACAGGAAAGAGAATTAAAGCTGTGTTATAACATAGTATTGAAAACAGGGATTTACGTGCAATAAGTATCTGTAAAAGACTGACTAGATTTTTATTGTGGGAGGCTTGCTGTTATATGTTTTGATTCAGTATTTAACAGTGAGAACATATTAAACTCAATGGACAGAAATAACCTTCCCTTTACTTCTCTCTCACCCTTCCCCAAAAACCAGCCTCGACTAGATTTCAAAGGTAAACAGGGACTAAGTGGTAATCTGGCCTGGGTAGGTAGGAAGGATTGGCAAAGAAACCCTAAGAGATATCAAAGTAATTACTTTTAATTTCTGCAGTAGTTACTAACTAGTGGAATATGTTTTTCTTTCCCAGCTCTTGTTACACTTACTGGGATCAGTGTCTATATTGCATATTCAGCTGCTGCCTTTGAAGAAGCTGTCTGCCTCCTGAGGAGTAAGGATCTCCTGGTAGAAATTGACATCAGGTTTGGATGGTCACTGGCATTAGTCTGGATCTCCTTTGTCACTGAAGTGCTCACTGGGGCTGTGTTTCTTCTGGCAGCAAGAGTCGTGAGTCTGAAACGGCGACGTGAGCAGATATTGTGAACAACAGGTATCATTGCAACAACAGGAACCTGCAGAGCCTAAAAATGTGGGTTGCTTGGTCATCTGGTCACTTGGGGTAATAAAAGTGGCAAGGCTGTGACTGAGGGTTTTGTCAGCTGCCATAAACCCTGTTCCTCACTTAGCTATAAAACACAAAGATTCCAATGAATCAGGAAAACATTTCAACTGCTGTCGATAAGAAGACCCTTGTGACTTTAGAAGAAAGTATCTTCCAGTGTTAAGTGTTTCCAAAATAATTTCAGCTGGCAGCACATAAGGCATTTCCATTCATTGCTTAGAACAAAACAGATTCCTTGTTTTGTTTTCTCCTTTCTACTATCCCAACAGAGTGCCTCAGAGAACCTTGCAGGCCAGTCTGCAAGCCCCCTTAGTTTTTGGTCTGTTCTCTCATACTTCTAAGAGGTGTGGCTGGGATTCCAGTCGCCTTGGCAGCCTTTACTAGCACAGTTGCTCTGAGGTGGCTGCTTTGTGGTAGGTAGAGTGACCTTCCTGCTGCCTTTGGAGGCACAGAGGGGTGTATGATGGCTGTACACCTGAACCCAGGCAGCGGGTGTGAGGCGTAAATATCCCCAATTAATGTTGCGTACTTAACACGGTTTTGTTGCACAAAGTAAAAGTAGGAAGAACTTCAGAATAGTTGGAGAACTCCAGTGATAATCCCCAGCACTAGGGCGTGGCTAGGACATCTAGTGAGGTGAATATTAATCTTTAGCCTGGTGTACCCCATCGCTATTTATAGGATCTTTCTTTTCCCTCCTGTCTCCTCAGAGTGGCCGTCCTTTCTCCTGTATCTCAATCACTCTGTTTCTTTGTGACAACACACAAAAATGGGAAACCAGAGAACCTCAGAAGCCTAATCCATGTCATCTCTATGTGATGTCTAAGGAGAGACACAGCATCACACTCTCTTTTCTAAAATCATTACTTAGAGGGTGAAAACAAAGAAATTACTAGGTTTCTTAAAATGAGCTTTGGTGCTGTGGTAAGATGAAACAATATAAGGCCTAGATACTGTGAATGACTTTATTAATTATCCAGCAGATGGTAGTGACTATGATGGTGAAGTTCTCAAGTGCTGTGCAATGGTGAGCGTACTGCAAGGCAAAAATACAGCTACTTTTTCAGATGTTTTAACTAACTGCAGTAGGCAGCCTCAGTCTATCAGATCCTCAGGCTACATACTTTTGTCTTTCAGCTAGTACTGCCTGCCTTTTCAATTCTGTAATACAGAAGGTGTATCTGGTGCATTTCCCTGTTTTTACCTAGCAATTTTGATGATTCTTCCTTTTCATGAAATCAATAACATGCTTTGTGCTAGCATATGTTTATCTTGTGCTGAAAACTGCTGAGTGAAACTGGATACCCGAATTTCATATTGAGTGCCAAGCAATGTAGCTTTTCTTTATTAATTTTTCCTCTGGGTAATAGAATTTAAGAGAAAATTCACTTCACTGCCCACTGAAGTTAATGAAGGAATTTTCCCCTGACTGCCATGGCTTGGAAAAAAAGCTGTGTTAACAACTCCACTGCATTTCCGTTACGTTATGTATTTCTGGAGGACTTCAGTAATTAGAGTTCCAGACTGCGACTCAGGCATCTTTGTTGGGCAAGTCCCTTGTGCTTCCTCCAGCAGTGCAAAGGGCATCATTTACCTACCTCTGATAAATGTCAGAACAATTTTATCATTGTGTCTTGTGTTAAAGATTGTACATTTACTCCTACTGAGCTCAACTCTGATCTTAGTCCCACCATACCAATTACCTTACAAAAAATAGTAGCAGGGAGCTTCCCAGAGCTTATAGTCTTTGGAGATATGAGGAAACTTTATTACTGCCATGCTGTGAATGGAGAACTGAGGCAGAAAAACTGCCCAAGGTCACATGAAACCATAGTTTTTGAATTCCACTCTAAGACCTTAGTTGGCAGACCTTGCTTGTTATCGGAATGAAATAAGGCTAGAAATCCTGAATAGCCCAAAGAGCAGAAATTCTGTTAATGGCCAGGACAATTTTGTAATTCTCACTTGCTCCTGCGTTGGTTTGCATGTATTTTCCATGTTGCCTTATGTTGGGACTGTGTAATTGAGTCATTTTACAAGTTAGAGCACATCAAATCAGCTCAATAAGAAGACTAAGGAAAAAGTCCTTTGTAGACAAAATTACATGTGCTTAAGTCGATTATGTAAAATGTAACGTTTCTATGTTTTGGTGCTGGTGGAGCTATTTACAGTACAATTTGTATGGTGTTACTCAGATGTTACTGTAAGATGCAACAGTAAAATATCATCTGAGTCATTTTTTGGATATTACAGATGTTATTTTACAATGGTTTTAAATGTTGTAAAATTAAATAAAATGACATCTCAGAGCTGGGAGTTATTTACAAAGACATGGAAGAACTAAGTTTTATATATATTTTTCTTTAACTTTTTCTGCAGATCTGTTCTACAGTTTATATGATGCTTTTGAAGTGCCCATGTCACATGTGGTAGGTATTTATAAGATAATTATGCAGCTACAATAGAAAATGTTCAAGTGACCAAATCTAATTAGAAAGCAAACGAATCTGTTATTGAATTAGAGCAATTCTCATTTCCATGGCTTTCCTAAATTTCTCATTCTGACTTCCTGCAATATCTGGTGCAATAAAGAGTATCTTCTGTTCCTGAATATTTGTACAACCCCTGAATTTCTCTGAAACTGTTTCTGAATACAAAGAAAAAAGATGGTTTGGAATAGTCAAATAAGCTTTGAACATTTTGAAGAGTTATGCTAGAAAGAGAAAGCATCATGGAAAGAGCTTTATGTAATTTGATGCAAGTGACCATATGAGCTTCTTCCTCTTCTTGAAAGTAATGTTTCTTTAATACCCCATTTCTTTGCTGTATTTTCCCCAAAATGCATTACTGAGATGAGGACGCTGACTGTTCCCATTACTTTTGGTTGAATTGCAAACTCATAGGTAATTAATTGCATTTAAAGTGAAGGAAAACAGATGTACCAAGCAGAGCAGTACTGTTTGAGTGGGTAGAGTGCACAGAGCTACTGGCCAGTTGTAGTCTGTAGTTTAAAGGCTTTCTTAAGGGATGACATAGGAGGATAGAGGAGGCCAGAGGACTCATTAAGGGTGGAAAAACTGCAGATATACATACAGAGGAGATGCTAATGAATACAATGTAGACATGAAACCACAAGGCTCAGTCTGAGTCTGTGCTATTATTGACCTAGCTCCTGCAGAGCAGCTTGGATGTCTTTGTATACCCATCTCTGATGATCCAGGGGAGACTATTGGTTCAGATACAGCTTCAGTTAAAGTAGCTCCATGCATTTGTTATCACTGATCCAAAGTGAACAGACCTGACTGACTCTGCAGACACATGTGATTAATTATTTCCTCCTTCCAAATTTAAAAGGATGGCAGGTTGGAGACCGAACAGGACATGCTCTGTACATGCCTGGTTGGTAAACAGCAAGCAAGAGACAGAATCTCCCCAGAACCTCTCCACTAAGGTGAAAACAGCAAAGCATGGAGTGCCTGCCTACTGAAGGTGTTAAGGAAAACTGGAACTGGCCCATGAGACAGATCCAAAAGACAGATTTTCCCAAGCTTGATTTAAACCTTGGGATCTCAAGTAGTCTCGGCCTAACTTGTTTTGCATTGTTCTGCAAAAGAAATCCAATGGTCTCAACTATTTAAAACTGAAAAACAGAATCTGAAGAAATCTGAGCCTACTTCGTAAGTATGGATATCCTTTTCTCTGGTTCATTTTATAAACTCCTTGCAGCAAAGCAGTTCATAATTAACCAAGCTATATCAGTATATATATCAAACCCCCACTAAGGACCCAAAAGGTTAGAATGAATCCCACTTCAGCATTTGTGTTGCTGGTAATGCTAGTTGAATACTCAGACTTGAGAGACCTTTTCCCTGGTTTGCACAGAAAGAAAGGTCTCTACTGACATCTCATGGCTACACTAAGCAGGTGACTGTGTTCAGAAAGAAATCATTCATTTCCATACATACTGGTTTTTGTACGGTTTGAAGAGCAGCAGAGGCTGGCATGCTCACTGGGCCCTAGCTCCTGTATTTTATAACCATGAGAATCTCATCTAGAAACTGCTAAATCCCTGCCAGTAGTGTCTCCCAGATGCTGGACATCTTAAGTTAAAATATCAGCTGATGGGAAATGTGCTGTTAACCTTCCCTGGTTTTTAAAACATTCAATTACCAAACTTTCTTAAAGATTTTTACTGCTTCAGTTCTTAGGAGACAGATGCTATAGCCATTCCATTGATGATTATGTTTTGATTAGATGGACCAGTATTGTTTTTTATTTACATTTGTGGCATAAATGTTGAAAGCATTAAACTAATCAAACTATATCCGAGGAAGAAAATAATAAGAAAAAAAATGCCTTTGTATCGTGGCTTATTTTCTGAATATGACAGACTGTCTAAGAACTGAACAATTGAACAGGACAGACTTCAGGGTCAGTCCAGAAATGTTAAGAGGGGTTCTGAAGGAAACAGCATGCTACATTTTCTGTGGCTCTTAAATTTATTTACTCTCTCAAGAAAAACATTATTTCCAACAAAGTCAGGAACCTCTGTTCTCAGTATGAGCTGAGCAACTTCAGCGAGATTCATCAAAAATTCATTGTTGAATTTTGAAACTGTCAAAGTAGAAGAGACCAACTCTAACCTCTCAGATTTATTAGATTTGGTTGTCCTTTCCTGGGAACTGTGGCAGTGTTGTCTGCTCCAGTTCTACAAATACACCTCTGTGTAGACTACTCAGAAGTGTCTGTAATTCTTCCAAGCCTAAGAATTAAGGTAAAGCATCTCCCGTGAAAAAGCGTTCTTAGCTGTGCTATGGGATTGAGTTGCTAGACTTATCTGTTGTTTGAACACTATGTGGGGGTAATTCCTTCATGACTGAACTATAGTCCCCCAGTAGAGGAGAAGAAGTTAGCAGTCTGCAGGTATGTGGAGTCAGGTACTAGAGGGAAAGAAGGAGGGAGGCAATGCCATAAAATCTCTTGTTTTGTGTGACCGAGTTTCTCAGCCTATTACCTGAAACCCCGATTTTGTGATCTTACAGAAGCCTTTCAGGTTCCATCACCATTGAGGACAAGGCACTAAAGCTGACACTCGTAAAACTGTCAGAGAGGAAGGGGCTGAGACTGTAAGTAGGCACATTATCATCACTTAATGAGTTACCACTTATCAGCCAAACCGTCACTACTGAATGTATTTATACTCTCAAGTCATCTCCCAGCACTCTTGAGAATTAAAATGCATTTATTCAGAACACCACCTTTACAGACTGGTCCCATTCACATGATGGGTTAAGCTATTGGGTTTAATATTTCATCTGGAGTGGACCAGCTGAGGAATAGTGAAGTATTAAAGAGTAGTGTCTTGGTTCTTGTGATAGTCTGCTTATGCCACTCATTTCAAAGTAGCTGAAAGACTCCTTGGCTGGGTTTGGAGGGATGGCAGGCAGTTCCCTGAAGAGCTTTTGGCTCATTATTTCGCTGTTTTCATATTTGCCAAGGACAAGGCAAACACTTGTCATGGAAAGCTGGGATTCTCTCAGTGTAATGTTCCCTAGGTATTGAAAGGAATTTGTCTGCCAATAGCTGAACAGCGTTTGCTAACGGCTTACGCTTCTGGACAACACACCTGGCTGCTGAAGGAGCTAACGTATTTCTCTATCCAACCCAGCCTTCTCAAATATTTATAAGCTAATGTTGTATGTAATGCCTGCAGCATACAGAGAGACTGAACTGAATTGCAGTGTGGAGGAGTCCCTGTTTCCACAGTCTTTTGGAGTTGGCTGTATCAGCACTGTGAAAACCCTTTGGCATCATAAACCTTTTATTGCCATAGCTCCCACTTGAGTAGTGTTATACAGTGAAACATTTAATTATGCAAAAAAACCCAGCAACAAACCCACATAAAAAGAATTTCCTATCTGCCAGGCAAAATCCATAGAAGGGACAAACTTTGTAGGACTTGCAATAAGAAGTGTTTTGAGTTATCTGCCTTTATGTTTATGAACAGTACATCACAGGCATGGCAACAGCTATAGCCAGCGGACTTGGGAACTGTATCTCCTTCCTGTCTGTGGCAAACTTCACATTGATTTGGTCCAGGGCACTTATAAAAGGTAAAAAAAATCTACATAAGTAACCGAGAAGACCAGGCCTGTGTCATTCAGTGAATAAGCAGATAGATAAAAGACCTGTTTAATACAGTGTGCAGCATAAAAGTGTAAATATTTCTTTCTTGAAACTAAGGAATAATGCAATATTTAATTAAAACAAAGAATAAAGAAATGGTTACAGAGTGATTTCTCAGCCAACAGAAGTCAAGACATTCACAAGCCTATCTTTTAGATTCAGATTGCCTCACCCTCAGGTATTCATTGTTTTAGCTGCTACTATAATTTATACAAACACCAGGTGACAAGACTTGCCACTGTGAGTTTCATTTTGCTGAACAGGTGACAATTAACACCCCCTCATCTTTACCTGAATCCTTCAGTCCCCCTGATCGTGTGTATCAACAAGACGCACTGGTGTTGGTCTTGAGGTACTTGACACAGAGCAGTGATGGGGTTTGAACCAGCTGTAACTGACTGTCCTGCAAGCACCACTGAAATAACAGCTACAAACAAATAGTGGAAACAACATCACCAGGGACCATGTCTTAAAGAGAACTGTTCTGCTTGACTTTTGTGGCTTGCAACAGATGAACCTCTAAGTGAAAGTTAGTGTTAATAACACATCTGAATAGCAAGATCTTTGCTGAATGGGCTGATTAACAAAAGGGCATAGTACAGCATCTTTATTGTCCTACTTTAGTGAACACTTGCTTGTCATATTAATATGCAGAGAGATGGTACTGTAACTCTATGCAGGGAGCTCTGCTGGGTTTGTTATTTCCCCTCAGGGATCTCTGGATCACTGTGTGGGTAGCCGGGAGGCTGTAACATCAGCAACATAACATTTCCCATACAGATATCCAATAGAAAAGCCATGCTCCTGCCCCCAAGCCCCTCCTGGGCACAGACCTGCCCTTCAGAGCCTGTCATGGGCTCACTTTCCTGCTCTCCTGCTCACCAGAAAGTCCTTTTACTCCTCCTTGGCAGTATTAGCATTGGGACCCTCTGTCACCATAACAACTGCAATATCTGTCTTATAATTCAACCTGCCCTCTCTAACTTCAAGGGCCTCTTCCTACACACCATCTAGAGCTCATCAATCCTTCCCTGAGCCATTCTACATTCTTTATTGGAGCAGTAACTCCTGCACCCACTATTTCTAAAGCTGCTTCTCTGCCATTTTATTTCGAAAAGCCTGATGAGCCATATATGAAGGGGATTGAAATTGATACAGGTAAGCCTTAGTCTTTTCTCAGACCAGCACCCCGTGATTAACCCCCTTGTCTTGGGTTTGCTTGTGGGAACCGTTCCCCCAAGGAATTTAGAAAATAATCCCACGGAGAGCAAACTGCTCACATAGCACATCTCCTCGTAACTCTGAATTCCTTTGGAATTGAGACAACTTGACAAGTATTAAAACACTAAAGACTCTTAGAAAGCAGCATTTCCCTCCAAGATGACAAATCCATCCTCTAAATCTTACTTAGCCACTAACTACCTTAGTGACATTGGACTAACCGCTGTCAGTTTCTGTACTTCACCATCTTTAATGGCAATGTTCCTACTCAATTACCTCAAGTTGAGTAAATGTATTTACTAAACCTCCCTGATAGTTCATTTAGAGATTGAATAATTTTAATCAGATTTTCTTTCATTACATACAGAGATTTCAGCCTGTATTGTTAGCTGCAAACCATGTGAGTACTACAAGTCAATACAAATATTTTCTACCTTGGTTAAAATGTTATTACTCTCTAAATAGCAACGTTAAATGAGAAATAAGGAGACAGTATAAATTAGTGCTTGAAATGGGTTTTGTGACACACATAATCATAGCTTGGCATTTCACCAAACTCATTTACAAACCGTAATCATGACATGGGCACCCAGCTAACTGGTAGCTGTTTGTAGGAGTGTAATTTTACTGTATGGAAGCAGTCCCTATGTTAACAGCATTCCTGGTTCTATGTCGCTGTGCTTTGCCTGAGCAGCCACTGCACGTCACTGTTGTTCCACACAGAAGAGCCAAAAGAGACTAATTTATGTGAATGTGTAGCAGGACTTGGAGAGTCTTCTTGGCTTTTCAATCAAAGGAAGAAAGTGCACTACAAACCAAGGGATGGCACTTACTGACATCAAGGGGGATTTTTTTCCCCAGGGCTGAAGGGAGGTCATACCTGTTACTCTTTTGCTTTTTCATTTACCTGTGCAAAAAGGCTTTATACATCTTTTCTCTTTAAAGGTGTATAAAGAGAATGGTCATTAGCCAGGAGCATAAAGATCCTAAGGGAATTACCTGCTCTTGACTGGCCCTCTTGACAGTGTGAACTGTGACAAATCACAAAACCTCTTGATGCTCAGGTTCTGCAGTAATGATATCATACCCTGCCTCATGGCGTTACTATGAGGGCTGAAATTAAAGATATGAGATGCTCAGATATCTGTAAGAGCAACACCACCTATACCTTCTTATATTTAGAGCATTTCTTCCTTTAAGCAAAGGAAAAATTTTGGAGCATTATGTTGCTATTTTAGAAATAAAAAACTTGAGAGTTTGGCATGATTGTTAAGCCTAAAAAGGCAGCTACAACCAGTGGTCTGAAAGATGATTTTCTAGAAGCATGGCATTCCTGAGGAAGCTTTGTCAACAACCATATCAAGTCACATAAACTGACTGACTCTAAGCTCCTCCTTTCAGTACTTGCTACTAAAACCACAGAAATATTCCTGGTTCCTCACATGACTTTTTTTCCAGGTTTTCAGCAACTGCCACATTGTCTGAATGCAATGGGAAGGCTTAATTCCTTTTCCAATAAAGTTTCATACAAAACAATTCAAGAGGAATAAAACTGCCAGTAAAGACAATTCCAGTAGATGGTAGGAAGGAAAAGGCTGAAGGATAAAATAAAAAATACAACAATATTTCCCCATTCATGGGCTTTCATATTGTGCTTGCAGCACATCAGTGGTAGCTGTGCTTACTACATCCTACTGTTGCAGCCCAACTTGTTTGTCACTGGCATATTAATTCATCACCTGGCTGGCAATACATAGGTCTGGGGTCTTAAAGAAGAAGCAACATTCAGCTGCAGGTGACTCTGAGGTGCCATGTAGTCGTACTCAAGCCAGGTGTAGTTGTACTCAAGCCAGGTTTGCTCATCCAGCTCCAGTTTCAGCAGCAAAGCTGAGGGACAAATTTCAGTCTGGAGTAGCTGTGCTCTTGCCAGGCTTGTGTAGGGCATGATGACTCCCATGCCACTGCATTTTTCCTGATAATACTACCCTGATTTGTGATAATTACAGTTATTTCACAGGTGCTTTGCCACATCTCCAGTCTGCAGAAAAGACACAACCTGAGAAAAGAATTCTTACTTTTCTTCCTGGGTACCCTACCAAAGGTAGGAGGAATCAGATGCCAGATCTGTAAGGTTGAGCTCTGGCATTTCCCACACTGGGAATGCTTGCACAGACACAGAAATACCTGCATCTCTCTGGCTGTATGAAGAAGTTAAGCCTCTGCGTGCTCAACCTGAGGGCTGCTGTAGATCCTATGTCACAGAAAGGAAGAAAATTCCAAAAAGTAATTATCCTGCAACTTCCAGCTGTGATCATAATCCATTGAGAGGCCTTAAATCAGGCCAGAATTCTACACGCAGCACAAAAACATGGAGTTTTGTTTCTGAGGTTACAAAACCAATGTTTATTTCATAAGCCCAGATCCACAAACATGAGAGGAGAAGAGATCATACTGCCAGAGGGAAGGAAACCCTTTCCTGAAGCAAATGACTGGGCTGTAACACTGCATCCTACTGAGACAGAGATGATTTATAAAAGAGAAAACACACATGGCTTGGTGATCAAAACAGTTGCCTCAAGATTGCTGAGCTGAATGAAGAAGTGAAGGGACACAGAAGTGAATCAAAGTCTAGAATTGAAGGCAGAGGAGTAAAAATGTCTGTCCTTCTTCAGACTTTGTGAGAAAATAACGTTACCTTTGCCTGTGACTTTTGTTCTCCATTTTGTGTTACTCCTGTGCTGCTAAGGGTTGTGTAATTTCAGATGTCTTGGTATCTCCCTCACGGTCGCAGGCATTGGTCAAGATGATCCCTGCTGCTGTACTGCCCGAAGTATTCTTGACCTGGAGCTGTTTTCTTTCCTACAAATAACAGATGAAAGTAACCTTAAAAAAAACCTGATGGGCCAGATTCTCCTCTCAAGCAGAAGCCTTGGCAGAGAAAGTGGGGCCATGGGGAGCCACAGCTGCTGTGTAATGTTGTCCTGGTGCCCTCTGGCTCTAGAGCCTGATTGACTGCACATTCGTTCCCCAGGCAGGCCCAAAGAAGAGCTGTGCTTTTCCTTGCCTGATGGCTGAGCTGAGAATTGTCATTTAAACCGTTAATACCTGATTTTTACTAGACAAAAATTTTAGCAGTTACTTTGCTGGTGCAGTTTTTAGTAAGGCAGCTCTAAACAGCATCAGGTTCTTTGTGTGTCGAACGTGCTGCTGAATGGCTGGAGCCAGGGAAGCCAAGTCTGGCTCTGACCTGACACCATAAATTGTTATTGTCTGTATAATTGCAAGATTTGCTTTTGTTTTGTTTGCTACAGGTGCCCAAATGGAAGCTTGAGGATCTATTTGCAGACTCAGTTATCTAAAGCTCTACAGCATACATGCTTGTAGGTCCAGCTTTGTATTATTTAGAGCTTGTGCTTGTTGTTTTAGGTTTAATGTGTTTGCTCTCTTGATGGCTCCGTCAATATACATTCCGCACTGAAAAAGTTAAGTGTCAATATATGAAAAAAATAGGGCCAAAAATACCCATCCAGAGTTTGGAGATGGAAGGCAAATTGCAGGTTTGTCAATAGTGTGTTTGGGAGCGTTTTAAATAGTGAATCACTTGATGCTAGCTATTGTAAATATTAGTTTAAAGGTGCTATAAAATTCATGGTGCACAGTTAAACCTTCCTCCAAATCCTGATCTATTTATGCTGCCTCACTTAGTGTCAGATCCAAAGACCATGGAAGGTAATAGGAGTCTTTACCAAGTCGTTAACAAGCACAGAGTAGTTTCATAAAATGCAGATAATCTTGCAGTAGGAGCACAGTACATTTTCTTACAGTTTCTGTTAAATTAGGCATACTATACTCCAGAACATTTTTTTTAATGTGACAGCAGATAAAAATGGCACAGAGTGGCATTCAAAGAAGAGTATCACTCTGCACAGCTCTTCTGAGGTAAGGTTAGACAATGAAAACTGTATTCAACTCCCACCACAAATCGTAGTGTGGGACGTGGTGACTGAGGTTTGAGTCCTGAGCAGACCTGGACTGAATGTTATTTTGAGTGGCAACTGGGTGAGGTTTGCTGTTTCTTCAGAGTCCTTCATTGAATGCTGGATCTGATCAGAGTAAAACATTTGAGCTCTGATGCCAGAACAGTGAACTTGAAAAATGATTAATGTAACTTCTACCCAGTACAGCCCCTACTCTGTAAAATTTGGAGGAATTTGTTATCACATTAGCCCTCATCTCCACAAAATCTTATTTCATCTTCTCAAAGGCAAGTAACCATCGAAGTATCCATACATTAGATTAAGTCCTAATTTAGAAGCAATGAATTATTATTGAGAGCTAGATTTCACAAAAGATGTCATCAGCATTTTCCGACGATTTATATTGGATGCATATGGAAGAGTCTGGCCAGTGCTGTCCTAATGCTGGCATCTTTATTTTTGTTTTCATGCAGATACCTAAATGGAAGAAAAGGTTTTACATATGATGAGCACTTTAAAATCTGACTGAAAGTGTGCTGAAGAATAAATGGGAATTCAGGCTCCGTGAAGGTAAATCAGAGTTTTGCTGTTGTTGACCTGACTGGAACTGGCATGGGTAGGTTTGGAGAGCTTTGAATGAAAATCCATTTCTCAGTCGTGCAAAGACAAGCACCTAATTCAGCCCAAACTTTATGACACCATGATTCTTGCCTGGAGTATTAGTATACCTGAACTCCCCTTGGAGAAAGGAATTAATGAGGAAGAAAATCCAAAAGGAGAGTTATTCATGCTCGTTTGCTTTTGGTGTACCTGTCTATTGCACTACATCTGCATTTTTGCCCTTGTCTCCCCATTTTTTTCGCCATCCTTTTCCCAGGGAATAAAGTGAAAGCAATTCTGCTGTGGGCAAGTCTGGAACCTGTCTGGTTCTTCACCTGTGGTTTCCATCACAAAGAAAACTGTGATTAAGGGTGACAGGGCCCTTAGGAGACTGGAAGGTGAGATGGCAGCTGGAAAAGAAAATGACAGGCCTCTAGAATTATCTGTTCCCATAGAACAGGTGTCAGCAATCGCAGATAAGGCAATGCCTGAAAGTTTCAGTGCTCCAGGCGGCCCTGAAAGGGGAAGATGTGCTTGCAAAAGGGCATGTTCACTCAGTTATAGAGTGCATGTGTTGTGCTAAATGTCCTTAAATCCCTCTGGTAATGCAGCCGTCTGTAACAATAAATAGCAAATAACTGTTGTCTCCTCTGGGACTATAGCTATCATGCTTCCAAATAGGAGCCATCCTGCTCTGTGTTGAGGTGCAGGAGACCATACACTTACTCTGAGTTCTGGGGAAACACACGTGATTTAACCTGAAATCTTAGATTACTTCTGTTTGCACACTTTTAAAACCCCAAGCAGCCCACTCTTCCCATTTATTCTAGGTTTTAAAACACCCAATAGGTAAGAAATGTTTGTATGTTAGAACTGAAAAGTGACTGTCTTCACATTTAGCTCCTGACCCCTTGTTTCCAGGGATATTCTCATTTGAAATTCCCCCCCAAAGTAGAGGGACAATCCAAAATCCCTCATTGTGCAGTTTTTGTGATTGGTGGAAGTATGAGAAAGGGAATAGATGGGCTGAGAAGTGAGCAGTCCAGCAGATTATGTACATACAGAATCTTTTAAAAGTGAGCAGCAGCTCACCCTCTTTGCTTTAAAATGTTCACATACATTTCTGGGGAAGAGGATAACAGAACAATTAATAGAATTATAGAATGGTTTGGGTTGGAAAGGACCTTAAAACCCAACCAGTTCCAGCCCCCTTGCCATGGGCAGGGACACCTCCCACTGGATAAGTGGGCTCAAAGCCCCATCCAACCTGGCCTTGAACACCTCCAGAGGTGGGGCATCCACCACTTCTCTGGGCAACCTGCACAGGAAAACATTTCTTCCTAATATCTAATCTCAATCTCCCCTCTTTCATCTTAAAATCATTACCCCTCATCCTGTCACTGGGTTCCCTGATACAGAGCTCCTCCCCAGATTTCCTGTAGGCCCCCTTTAAACACTGGAATACTGGAATAATAACAAAGCATTTTATAAGCCAAGCCAAGCCACTCAGCATCTTGAAAGTATTTTACAAACATACTTGATGACTCCTCAGTAGGGTAGCTATCATTATTTCTCTTGTTCAAATAGAGGAAATGGCATCCAGAGAGACCAAGACACTCAAAGAAGTAGCACACATTTAAAGATTGAAGGCAATTAAAACAAAAGAAATTACTAGTAAATGAGATTTGTTTCTTCAGCTCACTGTCTGAAATTGTTGGAATGCTAACATCCCCCCAAAACTGCAGGACCATAGCTCACACCAAAATACACAGAACCAGAACACCCCAAAGACAGGTACAAGTAGTTCAGATGCTGTAAAGAACTCTGAGGTTTTCTGAGCTGATCACAAATCTCAGACCAGGCTCAATCGTAATAAAACATTTAGAAGCCCTCCAAAAGCTAACATTCTTCCCCCCCTGCAATATCCACACCCTGTTGTTTGACAGTTTCTTTCACATGTAAGCTTATATTTGTCTCCTAGATCTGGGAACAGAATTCAGCAATGTAGATACCTGCTACCTGCTTGCTGTTTTCCAAATAGGTGCTTAAACCTTCAAAAGGTTTGAATGGGAACATACGGATTTCCATGGTTGTGAAACAATCTTTTAGAAAGGCAAAACTCTTAGCTTAATTCCTACTAAAGAGAGCATTGATTACTGAGCTATAGTATCCTATGAAAGGCATGAGAACCCTGTCATATGATTCCAAGCTGAATTTTGCAATGAATTTGGTCAAGGACAAAACTGGTTTTCCTAGAAGCACCAAACTGATTTTCCTAGAAGCTGGTAAAAGCTTCTAAGGCCTGAATACACTTCATATTAAGCCAATTGTATGCATCCTTCTTCTAAAAAAAATGTTTTGCTCCGAGAGTCTTGAGCTCTAGAATCACATCCTAGATATCTGTCCTATATAACAGTCACAGACTGTGGGGATGGGACTTAGAACTGCTGTGCAATTCATCACTGTGATACATGCAACGCTTGCAAATCTAAAATCAGGATTTAGCAGCTCATCAAGACCTGCCCAGTGTGTTTACTCTTCCATCTATAAGAGAAGTGAAAAATGGTTTTCTTCTGGCTAGAATTCTAGCATGCCCACTGCCACTTTCATCTCAGCAACATAACCCAGAACTTCTTCCTCTCTGTGCAGCCTTAGAAAGGATATCCTCTCCACTAACTGCCTCCAGGACTGGATTTTCCAAATGATACCTTCACTTTTTATGAAAGTGCTTTTGTCTGTAGCTGAATGGAAGCACTGGGCTTTTGCTTCTCTATCATACCTTCATTATGTGATCAGCCAGCATATCCACCTCGTGCCAAAGAACAGTCACGGAATCCTTCCATTCCAGAGAGTGCTGCCAAAAACTCCTTTTCCACTTGTCCTCTTTCTGTATTTCTCAAGGCATTTGGAACCCATGCTTTCAGCTCCTGATATGCACCCCTATGACTCCAAGTCTTCCTTCCACTATGTCACACTGTATCTCTAACTGCTCTGCATTTAACCAGCAGCAAGCTGCAGCGTTGCCACTTCGCTGCAGGCTCAGTTCTCCATAACCTGATGAGAATGATTTACTGCATTCTCATGGTCTCCTGCGCTCTGTTTCTAATTTCAGCTTGTCCTTTAGCTCTTCATGTTCTTCCAAGAAATCTTGCTCTACTATTAGAAAACATGTAGTCAATATGGTGCTTGATGCTCAGCTTGACTTTCTCCTTCACCCTGAAGAAATGTTGGTGCTGCTCTAGCGTCAGCCAAGCTTACTTGTCCTTGCTATTTAGTAGTGAATGACGCTTCTTTAAGTATTTCAAAGTGCCAACAATGACATCTCTTCTGTTTCATAGCTACTGACCAGTAGCCTCTGTTTATTCACTGGTTTCAGTGCTGTTCTGTACCTTTCCAACATCTGGTTACATTCCTCCAGCCCAACACTGCTGTTTATTCCTGCTGCTTGGATTTTATTGAGCTGGAGTTGAACTGATCATTTGCTTTTTAACACAGCTGAAAATATGGCAGTGGAGACTTCTTTGTTAGTGCATGTATGCTGAAAATCTCCAGATTTCTTCATGGGTCCCTATACCTAGGTTCACAGAAAAGGGCTTTGAGGAGGACTGTACTTTCTTCTAACATTCAGGGAGCAGCAGAAGGCAGAAGGGGCCACAGACTACACCCAGAGGGTTGGTTTTTTTCTGACCACATAGGCTGTCAACTCTGATTCTTCTTAGGCTTCTGAAAACATCTCATTGACAAGGGGCGTGCTCAGAAGCTTTGCAGGGGTATTAGCACAGTCAGTTCCGCTACAAGAACATGACATCTCTCTTTCTCTCCCATGTCCTCCTTGTCTTTCTGCTGATCACTCCTAAATTCTGCAGAATCACTTTCTATTTTCAGCTTTTTCCATTATTTCTGCACATATTTTCCACCCCCTGTCCTGTTCCCATCCTAGTTGCTTTCCTTTGCACTTTCTGTGGCATCTTCCTCCACTCCCTTTTACTGTACATCTCAGTTTTTATCTATTTGTTCTTATTTTTGCATATAAAATTTTAATTCCCTCAATGCTTTGTGTTTGCCCTTCTTCACTTCTGTTGTAACTTATCAGTTTCTGAACTACATAGGTCTAAAAAGCTTACAAAAGGGATTAAATTATATCCATATTATGATTAAACTTGAATGAAAACTGAATATTGTAATGTTTGAATGTAAATGGCTTGACAACGGTATTAAAGAGATCAGTTATAGCAAAGTACTTTAATGAGAGCTGCAGTTCAGAAAGAGTAGTCCTAAAGAAATATCCAGAGGTGCATATGTGTATAGGTAAATACATATATATGCACACTCAGAAATAAAGCACATGCAGCAGGTATAACTGAGTCAACTGTTCAACTGGTGAGTGTAAGACACTTCCCCAAAGATTTGCAGTACATTGAAATATCCATGTGGATGTCTGTTCACACCCGTGTGTTGGCTGGAGGCTGTACTTCTACACTGAGGGCCCTCATCAGCAAGAGGTATGTTATGTGCAAGAGATGAGAAAAAAGCCTTAGTGAACTTTTTTGTAGTTTTGCTTTGCTTTTCAGAGTTGCTTCATTTAAAACCAGGCCAATTTACAATGTTTCAGAATATCACATCCCATTTTAGAACTGAAGCAGGCTTGATTTTTCCAGTTAGCTGCACTTACTGGTAAAGGCAAGGCATGTTGCTGCAGAAAACCACCCTCTCTTAGAGGTATGTAATTCTCCATAGGTACCAGAGCAAGTGCTCAAATACTAAAAATCAGTCAACAGACACAAACACAAGTATTATTTAATATCTTATTTTAATGTGAAGAACTGTTTTTGTCCTTTAAAACACAGAGACAACCACTCATTTTCCTTTAATTTTTCACGGAGCAGGTAGTCTGCAGGGAGGATGTTACTACATACACAGGGGCTTGTCCAATGTTTGCAGTATTGATGTATTTAAGAAGTCAAGCAAGGTGTTTTGTTTCATAACAATTGAGTTTCTTATTCACTTTTATTTATTTGTTATCCACATGGCTCTCAGAATCCCCATTTTTTTCTGTTCCACCGTATTTAAGATCAAAAACAAGTAGAAGCATCCAATCTATTTTCATAAGGCTTCAAAAACATGGAGACCAAGAAAACTGGGATGAGATACGTCCAGAAAGCTGTTCATTAATGATGTACATGAGGAAAAGTAAACCCTGTGGCTCATTGTTTACTTTGGCCAGATGCTGGTTTCCAGAGTTGGTGGCAGGGACATGGTAGGTCTAGGTCTTTCCACATTTTGCCTTAAATATCTTCTCCAAATATTTCATGTCGATTTCCTCTTATGCATAAGCAGTTACACAGTTGACTTGCCTAATGTCTATATTAATTTTGGTACATTTTTAATTAACAGATAGCTAATTAAGGCAGTATAAGGTTATCTTGTTAAATGTGAATTGGATATGTAAACATTCTTTACAAGTTAATATTCAGAGGAAAAATATGTAATATGCATTTGTTGCCTGTGTCATTCTGAATTAATTACATGACAGCCAGATTTATCCCTTCCCAACTTGAGAACCCTCAATAAGTACTCTTTTAAGAATCAATTGATACTTAATTAATATGTACTGGCTGTCCTATTTAATTTAAATTAGTTCTTTCAGCAAGTTACAGCATTGCTGAAAGCCACAGCATTCTCCCTGTGACACAGAGCACTTTCTGCTGAGAGCACACGAGGGTGCTGTGAGAAAAGGCTCAGTGCTTCTGGCCCATATTTCACGACTTGGGCAAACAGCCTCCTCCTTCTTATCAAAAACAAAAACTACCCACACGGAAATCTTTATGAAAGTTGCATGTACTGTGCTGTATCTCATTCCACGGGGCTTCGTGTTGCTCAGGGCTCTGTGATAGCTCCCCACCTGGATGGTGTTTATTACATTAGATGATGAGGTCAGTAACCTTCTCCCTCGATCAGGTAGGGAGCGAGGTCCACATTCCTTCACTCCCCTTTTATGTTATCTTCATAACATCCACTGATGAGATACGTGTAGGTTTAGCTCATTGTTTCAGTGCATTGATATTCCTAGCTACAGGAGAACAGCATGATTGAGTCCCTGAGGGGCTGAATTCTGGGATGGATGCATGGCAACGATGTTCACGTCTAATTTATTATGTGTGTGAAATCCTTAACATCAGCAAAATGGTCGCAGAGTTTGCCTTTCCTTTCATCACACAATGAGGCTGTTAATGAATAAGAAACGTCTCTGCGTGCTGCAGTTTAACACATTCTGTGCCCAAGCAGCAGCAATGGGGATCTGAACGGCTTTTCTGTCTGCCCAGACAGATTCCCACTTGTGTCCATTTGCTGCAAATAGCTGTGGGTTTAATTTTTGGAGGAATGTGTCTCCAGTGGTCCCCAAGTAACAATGAAGTACCACCACACTCGGGTGATATAAGTATTACTGGCAGGTTACTGAAAGACAGAGGTGAAGTCTCTTGCCCAAAGCCACAATGTGATACAAAAGCAGCTCCCAAGATCTCTGGCTCTCAGTTTCTCCCTCAAACCACATGATCACACGTCCTTTCTCAGGTAACTGCACTAAATGACCCCTTTCTGGGCGGGTGATCTGTCATCATAAGAAAAGTAAAACCCCCTGAGTTCAAACTGGACCCTGAAAGTAAAGTCCTGGCCTGGCTCTCTGATACCTTTGCGTCGTATCAGAATGACAAATGGTGGCGAATTAAGGGTCTGATTTTCATAGGTGCTTAGACACTGGGTCTGCCAGCAGCTTCAGCAGGAGTTTTGAATGCTCAACCTTTCTAATACCACGTCTGAAGGCTTGCCCAAGGTCACCCAGACAGCCGTTTGCAGAGCTATGGCAGCAGTAAATTTGTCCAATTGTCTTGTCTCAGAGTTAGCCGGTGTTACTAAATTTTCCTCTAAGGAGGTTTGCCCCATTTGTTGCAGCTGAAAAAGCTGTTCTTTCAGCTTGAAGCAGCTGAAAGAATCTGAATACATTGCATTGTAACCGTTAAATACCAGTTTTCTAGCGGATATAAGCAGAACACCTATTTTTAGTTAAAAAGCTGCTGTTAGGTTACACAATATCTTTTATGGCTGAAGTAGTGCAGCAAGCTGGCACAAGCCAAATGGTACTTGACTGTTTGCAAATTGAGCATCAACACAAACAGCAGGTGATCACTCAGCTCCAGACTTTCATGCCAATTGTCATAATAATAGCTATACTAATAATACTAAATAAATAACATTCAGCAATCTATGTGTTTCTTTCATGAAGGGTTTGAATACTGACGATCCACTTCTGCAATTCATGCTCAGACAATTATTACCTGCAGCTTTATTTTTATCATCACTTTCTCCCTTTTCCTATTGTTGAAAGTTAGGATAAGTATCCCTGTATCCCTGTACCCAAGACCTTCAGATTAGATAAATACTTTCCTGGAGCTCCAGGGTGCCTTTTTATTGTACATGACTGCTGCACTAGGGTTTGTCTAGAGTGAATTTCTTAGTCTCGTAAACCCTAAAAGCAGGAACACATGACCCACTTTAAAACATCTAGGAATCGTAACTAAAAATTTCTAAACCAGGCATATATGACAGCAATATTCTTACTGCATTTCTCCTAGCTTCACTAAATATTAACTGAACTGGTTAGTGTCCCTGTATCCACCTGGGCAGGTGGAAGAACTGAATAGCCATTCACTTTGGAGCATTTTATGATACTGTGGCTGTGTAGATACATGTGAAGAATTCAGATGATCATGCAGAAGCCAGGAATTTTAAACTGGAAACCAGAAGTTAGGCTAAGAAAAATCTCTTGGTGTCCAGAAGTGCTGAAAACTTGCAGATATCCATCATTATTGGCCTGTCTTCTTATCATCATCACCATCATTTTTATTATTATTATTATGTATTACTATTATTACATAAAGCCAAACCTCCATGTCCTTGTCCCCACTAAAAAGCACTGGCAACCATGAGGACTGCTTGTGGAAGATGTGAATCAACGCAGGGATGGCCCACCTTGTCCCTGAATCAGGCTTAATGCATTTTTCTTAGGCACTAAAAATGTCTGCTGTTGTATTTACTGGGGGCAGGCTTTGCCTCTACATTCATTTGTTCTAACAGGATGCTGGGAAGATATCAGTTACAGACCAACAGACCCTGGTCCCTAGGTGCCAGTTCCCATGTGCTTGTCAGACTCCCATCCTTGCTGATGCTGATGTGCACTAACACAGCCTGGTACAGGAGGATCCAACAATGTAACAGCATTAACTGCTCGGTTAAGTTCACCCCTGCGGTGAGGATGACACTGGTGCAGAAAAAAAGGTCTGAGATAAACGGCAGCTCTGAAATAGAAGGAATGAAAAAAGCTGATAAAGGGAAATTCTAAAAGAATCTTGTGGATCTGGAGGAAGAAGGTGAAAGTGAACATTATGGAAATGAAACCAACAAGGGCTTTATCTCAACAAAAGTTAGTTTTATGTATACAGTAGTATTTATCTTGTGCATAAAAGCCTTCCCAGGGGTGCTACAAGGCATGCCCTAGAGTAATGCAACACCTAATTATCACTATTAAAAAACAATGAAAGACAATGTTAATGCCAAACATATAAAGCAGATACAAAGTTTAATTTTTCATCATTTGCAGTACATTCCCATGAAATTTCAGATTCCCAGAAGCAAGCAATATACAAATGCAGCCTTACAAGTATAGCACAGCAGTTTACTTCTGCTAGAAACAGGCTAGCCTGCGCCTGAATATTCTGGTAATTTGGGGACACTTCTAACTATCTATGAATTCATGTCAAATATTTTTGACTGAACAAAAGTTTGAAACTAGATTTCTCTGATAAAATAAAAATTGGAAGCAATACAAATCAGGTAAATGTGGGATTTATACTGTGGACAGGACGCAGCCTCATGTGACACAGCTGCTGCTTTTGCACACACCTGTTTGGCATAATGAACACTTGGCACCCATGAAAGCTATCTGCTATAAAGCAGGAAAGAGATTTAGCAACCACTCTTCCAAGTAGGTGTCATGTGATTTCAGATTGTCAGCTGGCCAGCCTGAAAAAGGAGCAAGCATTGTACTTTTACAGGTGTAACACGCAGGGAAATTGCCGAAACTGCTCTCAAAGAGCTGCAATTCCCAGAAATGACAACCCCAAAGATGATACAAATACTTAAAGTGAAGCATTAAACAGGGTCTTGGCGGCTGAGTGGCATGTCTGTTAAACCTTCTAAAGCAACACAATCAACTACTGTCAGAAAATTCAGATTCATATTTGTGTCAACATTTGTGCTCTCCGGTGTCAGCTAAGATATCCTCTTCTACACGTGTCTCCTGAAATGATTAGCAGACCTTGGGAGAGCGAAAGCTTTTTTTGTGAGCAGCTGGTTCTTATATTGTAAAATGAATCCACTCTGAATTCCTCTGAAATCTGGTGACAGGTGGGATTTTATTAAAAAATGGCTGGCCTTTCATGGAGAAGGGGGAAAAGTAGGGAATCTGCAATGAAGACTGTGTTTTCCAAAGGCACTTCAATCTCTGCAGCAAAGATGGATCCACAGTGCCCTTATAAAGCCCTTACTCTAGTCCAGCAGTTTGCTCCAGGAGGTGGGAGTTTGGTTTCTTGCCCAGCCTTGGTGTAAAAGGTTATATTTGGCTCCTGTCTCCAGAAGAGGATAAGGTGGAGCTGGGTTAGCACAGGGGCCAGGCTGGAGGTGTGCAGAGCTGTGGGAGCAGCTTTGGTGAGGCTGGCTTTGCAGACGTACCACCACCCAGTCGATGAGGTCTTCACAGCACAACCCCAGCCTGGAGACACTTCAGATGGTGAGCTGGCTGCAGGTGGGACCTGATGCTGGAGCAGAACAGATGCCACCCCTGTTTGGGAAGGGAGGCTGTTGGCTGTGTGAGTGTGACACAAGCCTGGGCTCCCTCGCTGGTGCTAATGAGGGAAGAGCCATGCTCCTTGTGCCTGCTTTACTGGCTGTGACAACACAGAAGCTCTTTAAGTGGAATTAATAGCCCTTCCTGCCCTTAATATGCGTGAGAACAAAATGAGTTTCTTCTGCAAGATACTCTCATTTTGTGAAACTTCAAAGAAAGCTCAAACTCTCTGTTTCTTCACGAATAACCCAGTTTGAGTATTATAATATTAATAAATGCATTAGAACTATTTTTAAGTAAGCAAAGACTGGATGATAGTCATCCAAATTAATGAAGGGTATGAACTTAAAATTGATTATGTAAACTGCACTAAATCCCTGCGCAGATTTAATGATTTAAATTCAAATTTAATTTAGATTTAACTCAAACACTACTTGAATTAAAGCCACTTTAATTCTGAATGAGAGTGCCTAGAATAGGCTTTAGTATAGGTTAACAAATCTGTTCTGTGCAAAGATTTTCTTAAACTGCATTATTTTTCTTTAATGCCATTAAGTCAGTAGGCAGTAGATTGAATACTCTGGGCTCTGAAAGAGAGCCTGTGCTTGGAAGTGGAGGATGACTCACCAAAACACATAATAAACAGCTGTAAGTGTAGGAGAAATCCCTCATTTTTTAAGGTAATCAAATCCGTCAGTGAGAGCTTTGTCTTGCACCTTTCCAAAGAAGAGGGATTCCCTTTTCTGGTGCACAGGACAGTGGGCTAAGGCCTTGAACCCCCTCCCCCTTTCACCAGTATGCTTTTCCCTAAGAGCAGAATTGAAAAGGAAAGAAAGTTCCCAGGTTACCAATTCTCTTTATTGGAGTCCATGAAAAACAAAAACCCAAAGGAAAACTTGACTGTTGCACAGGAGACAGAAGCTCCAGATTTGCCTCTGTTTCTCTTACTTAAGTCTGTGCATTTATCACAGATACTTGTCATAAACAGTTTTGGTTCACTGGCCAGGAAAGGCCATCAGGGTGTTTCTAATGCATTCCCCACTATTTCATGGTAAAGTGCTGGATGTCTGTGCCCCTGTGCTGGCCGTGGGGCTGCAAAGGCTCTATGAGGAGAGGCTGGGGTTGTCCTGTGCCCAACACAGCTGATTCCAGTTGTTTGCCTAACAGCCTCAGCACAAGGCAGAGGTACCCCTCAGCAAGGTTAGTGGGGCCCCTCCTCTGGAAAAACAGATTTAAGAAAGGGTAAAACCATGCTCAGATTGTGAAGAAAGCTGTCTGAGGTGCTGGGGTCAGAGGCATTGAGGGAGAGATTCCTCACAGCCCTTGGGGAGACCATGGTGGAGCAGGGGAAGAGTGTGAGGAGGAAGGAGCAGCAGAGAGGAGTGGTTGTGGGCTGACCACAGCCCCCATTGTCCATCCCCCTGTGCCACTTGCAGTGGAGGAACAGGAGGTGGTGGAGTCCAGGATGCAGGAGAGAAGTTCAGGTCAATGGAGAAGGGGATTTTGGGATGTGAAGGTGTTTTCGGTTTTGTTATTGTTTCTTACAATCTTACTCTATTTTTAATTGGCAATAAATTAGATTAATTTCCCCCAAGTGGTGCCTGTTTTGCCCATGATGGTGAGTGATCTCCCTTCTTTATCTTGACTAATGAGCTTTTCTATCTTATTTTCTGCCCTGACCTGTCAAGTAGGAGAGTGTGAGGGCAGCTGGGTGAGCGTCTGGCCAAGGTCAGCCCGTTACTGGTCCTTATCTCTGTTAGATCGTGGCAGGTTTAAATAAATGTGGTGAAAGCTGGTGTTGTTTAAACACATGCATACTTCTGTCTTTTAACAGATATCTTGGACAGTGCTCTGACAGACACCTAGGACATCTTCCTGAGGCAACAGGAGGGTTGGTTACCTCTGGCTATGCTGTGTCTTTCTGCTGGCAACCACCCTGCCCAGGTGAGCAGCACCATGAAACTGGTACCCTTCAGGTAAGTTGAATCAAAACAGGGATGGCAACAAAAGATGGAAAGGATCCAAATCACAAGTTCACTCCTCCTGGGCAACTGTGGATGTGACATGTGCCCCTTCTCCAAGATTTTGCTTGAATAAGGGCTTAAGTTTCTGGAGACAGACCACAGGCTGGCTCAGGTGCCTTTGCAAACTGCCTACCCTGAGCAGGCTGGGTTTCTCTTTAAGAAAGCACACAGTGTGCTCTAGCTTAATGGTACGTGTTAAGCAAGAACATCTGCTTATGAAGAGATAGATATGCTGAAACATTTACTGATGTTTTGCTTCCTCCCCTTGTGTCACCTGAAATCTATCATCTCACTGTGGTATCCCAGCACAGTCCTGCTTGCAAATCTAGGGAAGCGGGGCAGTGGTGCACAGCTTTTAGAAAATGATTAGTGATCTGTCAGGCTAATGTCTAAACATGGGCACTGACTCAGATGTGTTACCTATAAATCTGTTCATCAGCAGCTGAGGAACATATGTGCATCCTCTTCCTTAAACATAAAAACATTAATTACATTATATTGTACCACAGTAATGGGCAATGTAGTGGCAGAGGCTTGCCAAAACTTTAATTTTAACCATAAATCTGGAGGGTCTGTAATGGTGATTCAAGCTGCTTTAAAAGAGTAAGATAAAGCTGAAGTCTGGTGTGTAGGAGCAGGAGTTGATGGGGGTGGGGAGGAAGGCGTGCAGAATTAGCACAGACTGGCTGAAACACTTGAAACTAAGATAAAACTACAGCCTTTCCTGGACAAGGGACAGGAGAGAAGAAATTGCAATTCAGTTAACTGCTCCTCTTCTGGCTTTCTGCACTAGTCAGGTAAAAAGGTTTTTTTCTCTCATACTGTTGAGTCTTGGCATCCTTCTGTTTGGATTGCCTGTCCCTCCCTTTCTCTTACCCAATGTAATCATCTAATCACAGAGGGAATACTGAACAAGCAGTCCTCGATGTCCTTTCTCTGGGTGGATTGTCATGATTTTCATTTTGAATAGAACCGATCAGGAGAAAAGATGAGGCACAGTGTATGACTCACACTGACCTTTGTACCTGGGTAAGGGCAGTGGGAAGGAGCATCCAGATTATTTTGCACAGAAACAGGAAGAATATGGAAAATTGTGTGTACCATTAACTATGAAGGGCACCAGGCATATGTTCTCCTGCTGCTTTGGGTGCTGTACCATTGAATGTTGAAAGGGTTTGTCAGGTAAACAGTGGTGCTGATATGGGCAAGACAGAGTAGAAGGCAGCTGCTGCCAGTGCCCCATGCCAGTGCTTGTTCCATATGAGCTCCTCCCAGATCTGATCCTGATTTCTGGCTGAAATCAATGATCTTTGGCAGCAATTACTCCACTCTGCCTTGTTTTGCCATATGTAAAAGGGCAATATCTTTTCTTTCTGAAACATGCAGATTCCCTTTGAACTCCCTGTCTTCTTTTTAGGGTTTGCCTGCAGTGTTTCAGAGCCATCTGGCCGTGCTTGGGTTACAAATCTAAAATGTTGCAGCACCCTGCATAGACAGAGTTGGTTTTGGTGCTAAATCTTTAAAGGCTTGTCTACCACCCCAGTTACTTGTGTCCACTCCTTAAGAGAAGGAGGAAATTATACTGGAGATGGGACTCTACTGAAGGGAAACCTACACCTTTCTCTTCTCACTTGTTTATCTTCTAATTCTTCTCTCTCATACCAAATTCATCTCCACAGGAATGACAAAGATGATGCCACTTTTCTGCGTAAGAGAACAAGCTCAATTAAAGCAGAACAGACTGCTTAGAGTAATACTTCTTGTGAGCACAAATCCAGAAGGACATTTTCCCTTTGGAAAGATAGTTGTTTTTCAGAAGCTGTATACCCACTGTTACTCTAACAGTCCTGTTCCAATCTTTTCTGGTCTCTCTTCTTGAGTAAAAATCCCTGAAATTATTAATCTTTTCAGCAGTTTGTGAAAGTTTTGCTCTATTTCAAGTAGAGCATCACATAGTTTGAAAACACAAACCTATAGACAGCTTACATTCTGGTCACTGGCTGTTTCCCTTCTCTCCAGTATATCTCTTACAGGTAGATGTGTTCCTTCCATCTTCTGTAAGTAGTAACACACCCTTTTCCATGCTGCTTCTCCCTTCTGATGTAAGAAAGCTTTCAGAAACTCAGCATTTGAACTACTGATATGCTGGCCCTGACTGAGCAGTGCTTCAATCCATCTAGGTCCAGTTTCAACTGGCAATGTTTCCACAGGTACTAAAAGGGTAAAAAGCTGAAGCACTATGTACAGATAATCCAGACCTGGGCTACAGAGGTCCCAGGTAAAGAGATGTAGTTGTTTAGAAATACTGTATGGTCCATGATTGTTTTGTTTTCCCAAAGCAGGAACCATGACTTGGAAATGATTTCTGTTTGTCTCTTGGCTAAAGGAACTTAACTGGCTGCCAGATCTATTAGCCTGGAGAGGAGTGTGCAGCAGTAGAAGATAGCAACCCATCTGACATAAAGTATGGGCTGGGGTGCAGGGCAGAGTTCGCAGCTGCTGTGTGGGATGTTTCTCCCCCTCAGATGAGCAGAGAATGTATCGTATCGTAGAGCAGAACACTGAATATTCACAGTGTGCTGGACAGCAGTCTTTCATTTCCTGCATCATTAAGAACTTGCATTGATTCCAACTAATCATATCACCTCATCCTGCACTCAATTTAAAGGAGAAGGGGAAAAAAATCCAAAGTCTCTTCTCCCCAAGTCACTACATTATTTTAAAACTTGGGTTTTAAATAAAATAATCTTAGTGTCATCTCTCCTGGTGACCAAGATGCCAAATGAAGTACCCTGTGACTTAGAAAACAGCAGTGAGGGTCTTTGTTTTGGTGTAAGATAGTTAGGTTTGTTTAGCACACACCCACTTTGCGGTCATGTGTTTGCAGGAGGTCTTATTTGCTTGTTAGTGTTGGAGTCAGTGTGATTTGGAGCAAAGTTCAGTTCAAATATAATAAAAACAGAGGAAAAAATCAGAAAATAAACTACCATAGTAGCTGAGCTGGTTCTGAAGCACGTGCTTATTATTCTCTCTGGTATTCTCTCTGGTACAGCACTGTGGGCAGTAGTAAGAGAACCATATCCACTTAAAAAATAACATCTTTGTACATATTTCAGTTTGAAGGCATTTAGTGGATTTAGTTCAATCTACTCGAGGCATCTGGAGCAATATCTGAATTTGGGCATCAAGGATCTAGAATTCAGTGATATTAGGGCTGAGTTCCAACACTTCCATATTTGAGAAGGCAGAGTGCCCCTCTGCTCTAAGTGTAGGGATGTTAGAGAATGCTGCCTCTCTTCTCAGGCTGCAGCAGGACAGTTGGACCCTGCGAGGTGGCCTTCGCTAGGGTCTCATCTAGACTGTGATGGAGTTGTCGGCCCCATTGTGAACTCAGTTTATGGTGAATGGGTGCTGAGCAGAGTGAACTGGGAAGACTCAAACAGCTTTTGCTGTCTCTTTTCAGTGACCATTGCTCATTTCTAACCATGGTCTTTGGTGTGCTGGTAACATTTCTAACTGAATTTTCTGAGAATCATATGCACTTGTCACTCTTAAAGGGAACCTGCAAAAAATTATCAGTTAAGGAGCCCCAAAGACCAAAAGTGCTGCACACTTTTCTACACTCATTCTATTTAAGAGGAATGTTATTGCTTATTTACACTAACACTCCCTCCTTCTCAACTTGAGAAGAGGAAAGGGGCAAAACCATGAAAGTTTAACTGGCATCGTTACCAGCTGATCCTAATGGCATCCATCTTCCCAGCAAGAAATGTTCTTTGTAGGTTTATTAGTCCTCTTCACTGGGAGAGACTGCCTCTTTGCCACTAATCTGCACATCAACCTGTCCCAGCATGTGGGGCAAACCACTACAGAAAATAGTGTCACGTTAATGTATTATTTAATGCTTGAATGAGACACGATATCCTTCATAAAATATGTGGCAGAGCTTGTTGGGGTGCTCACTCTTCATGAATACACTGGGTTTATTGCACCTGACATAGTCCAGAGTAGACTTAGAGCTTTGCATTTGTTTCTGACTGTAATTTCACAACAAAACTTGCCTTTTCCTTGTATTTTAGTCTCACATTGCCACTGTTTTCCTTTATTTTTCCTTGGTATCTTCATATTTCACAGCATCTGGTGGCAAATCAAACATGGTAAAATGTTGGTTTTGAGCTTAATAATATTTTCCAAGTCATTTATTTACCAAATGCTCTTGGTGGAAGTGTTTTGTTTTGTACGTTAACAGGTGGTGCATACTCAATCTGAATGTATGGGTAATCAAATCATAGCAATAGGCAAATCTCTCAGGGTGTTGTGTTGGAGTTGGTCAAGTCCTCATAAATTCAGAAGCTGCATGTTTTGATTATCTGAGTTTCCTGGCTGCTCCTCCTCCCAAACATGGCCGTGGATTTTGCTGTCACGTTATGTTAACTGTTATAGTTTGCTTTTCTGTACCTGTTCTATTTATATTGCAGTGATGGCCTCTATCGGGGAGAATAGTGAATGGACTTGTCCAGTACAAAATTTTAACTAAAAATTCATGATTCAGCTAGAAATTTGCCTCCTCATCTTTCTTCAGACCCAAACCAGACCTAAGCACTCTGTGCTCTCTCTTTGGCAGGCTGAGCTTATCTTCAGAGCTTGCCAGATGTGCCTTGCTTTTCTGGGGCTTTACTTCTTATTCTCCCATTTTCAGTGACTAAAGATATAAAAGGGACAAGAAATAGCAATAAAGATGTATAATGGCTGTTCTATACATTTCTTCTGGATGAGTTCACAGCCCAGTTTAAGATTAGTCACCTAAACTCTATAGGGCAAAGAAAATGAATAGAGCAACATGATAAGCAGAGTAGCTCTTTTTTTTTTATTGGAAACCCCCACATCTTTCTTTCAAAGAATGGTAATTTTTATCTGACTTCATATTCTTAGAGTACCTGCTCAAATGTGGAGTTATACATCATAACCTCTGTGACACCAAACCATAAGAGGCTTTTGCAATGTAGTACTCTCTATTAAAAAACTGGAAAAGTTGAAGGTCTTTGTTTTTCAACAAAAGAGAAAGTCTTTCTAATGGTATCAAAGGGGACTGTTTAAAATCATGACCCTTCTAACTTCAGAGCGTTGCATAAATTCAAACTGTAAACTTAGACATGGAAGGTTTGTGTTTTTCAACCCACCAGACAACAGGAGCAGATGCAGATTATTTTTTGGATAAGAGATCCCTCTTTTGGAATGATTTCACATGCTAACTTTGCTCGGGAACTGCTCCTGTTGGTGACCATGTGTTCAGCACATCTGCTTTGGCTTGTTGTTTTCTCAGAGACTGACAATATTGTGGCAAGACGTCAGAGTGAATTGAGGTGAAGAAAAGGGAAAAGGAAAATTAACATGAAAGAGATGCATTGCAAGTCCAAATGAACCCTGAGAGACTTTCCATCCTTTGATCCTCCCTGTGTATATTAGGATATGTAGAGAGGGATTTGAAGAGGTGGGAGGAACTGACAGGCTTGATGTGATACCTGGGCTTGTCTTGTCAACAGTCAAAAATGGACCTTGAGCAGACATGCTGGGAGGACATTTCTGACTTCTCATCCTGGGGAGAGGATGCCTTCAAAAAGCTGGGAAAATCCTGCCAATGACTCATCAAGTTTAGTTTCGCTGTTCACTGCATAATGCACTCATTCATCAAACTGAAAGGATTTCAATCAATATTGTCAAACTAAAAAGTTCTGTATTGTGTTCACATGCACACAGAAGTGCACTCAGTTATGTGTAACATATGTGATGGCCATCTTCAAATAAATTAAACAGCTGGGTGACAAATTGAATTTACCAAAAATCCCTATCTCTACCTGTCCCTTATTTGCACTGGGATTCCCACATGGCATTCAATATTTTTTTATCTGCTTCAAACAGCCATCAATTAACAACAAAATTTGAAAAATAAAATCATTAGGAGCTTTTTCTCTTTTTTTTTCAGCCTGTGGCTCCTTCACCAAAATCACACTTCTGAAGGTGCTGTAGGGGTGGCATTCAGTCCCTCCACAGAGCAAGTCTGAAATGTGAAGTCAAGCCAGCAGAAGCTCAGTTCATGTAACAATATGGTGCTTTGAGTCAGATGAGACATTTGCATGAGATCCAAGGCTAACTCTAACCCAGAAATTATTGCATAGGGCAATCAACAGTAGATAAGTCATGTCTGGCATATAATGTTAAATGATCCTTATTTATGGAAATGTGGGTGCAATATGGACCGAGTGATGTGGCTGGAGGGAGGCAGGCACTCTCAGTTCTGTCTTTTAGTCTCCATCCTGATGTCTGGAAGAGGGAAGTAGTGAGAATAAATTTTAATTCTCTTTACAGTCCCCTACTCTGGAGTATAGATAAAAGTGGTTGGAGAGAGAGAGAGAGAAAGAGGTGAAATAAGGGTTTTGCTGCGGCCATTAGCCAAGTCAATAAAATTTAAACCGTGTGTGGAAATAATCTGATTTTCTAAAAAAGAGGCCAGAGTTATAGATCTCTGCCTTGATTCCTGACACCTCAGCAACTCCTCTTTATGGCAACCTGCCTGGTAAGAGTCCTTGTTTCCACCATTTGTGACTCCCCAGCCACCGGATGTCGGCTCTGGGGCTACTAATAGTCTTTAATGGCCTTGAGCACCCTTATCTGTGGCTTCCACCCTCCCCTTCTGCCCATGGCTCATCCCATCTTCTGGTCTGGGTCTCTTCATAGACTCTTCAGCCCTCAGCTCTGCCTGAGGTGTGCAGGTGCTGTAGGACTGTGCCCGTTGACGCAGGTACAGCCTGGCAGTGCTGCCTTGCCTTCTGGTTCTTCCCTCGTGGAGCAGCCCTGCTCTTGCTGGTCCCTGACACTGGAGTTTGTGGCCTGATACACCCTGTTAGGCTGCCAGTCAAAGTTTCATGCAAGAAGTTTGAAGCTTGTAGTGTTAATTGTGAATTGAATTAAACTTTGGAATATTGCTGTTGTTTATGAACTAATCAAACATCAGGCAAACACACTACTCGATAACGTGTCTTCCCTTGTAATTATCAAGTGTCTATGAAAACTATCAGAGCTTAACAGTACAATTCTGCTCAATTCTGCTCACACACCAGCTCTCAGAGCATTAAATGGGTGGGGAGCTTCTTGGTGACTTCTTGAAGTGTCAGTTGGTAGCTCCTGCCTCATGGGCAGGTACTGAACAGCCCTGTACGTGTGGCTTTGCTCTCTAGAGATGCTCAACAGAAGAGCAGGCTGATGCCTGGCTTTTAAGACAGACCACTGATGCAGACAAGGATTGAGTAAAGAATTTGCCCGTCAGGCTGAAATCTCACTCATATGAAGCATTTTATTTAGGGATCTCAAAGAATCTTATAAGATAGATATATAAAAACATAAAAAGACATAAGGGTTGAAGGGATTTTTTTTAATATGCACAAAATGGAGCAGCAAATCATGTAATAAAGATTTGATTTGACATGGGGTGTGCACACAAGTGCTCAGTCTAGAAAAGTACTTATATACAGACTTTAAATTTAAGGATGTGAATAGGCTCCCTGGAGTTAATGTTAAGCCAGTACATAAGAATTTTATTGGTTTAGGGATGGATACACTGAGTATCCTTCAGGAAAACCACCCTCCATTTGCTTATGGGCTTGGACTGAACGAGGCAGGCCAAGCTGAGCTGCCTTGTGCTTTCTGCAGAGGATGCTACTTGATGTCATTGTTTGCAATTTTCTGAGTTGCTAATCCAGGCATCACAACCAGTAAAAACAATACCTGGCACTGCCAAAGGAGTGGCAGAGTATTACAGGTCATGTGAAATTAGAATTAGATAGGGCTGCCAAGCTACTCTGTTGTGGTCACCATAGAATGAACACCGTTTAACTGGGTAATTATTTTAATTGTCCTTATTAAATGTAGGGGGGAAAGGAGTCCCTCTTTCCTGCAGCTCTGGCCGAACCCTCCATTTTATTAATTTAGATGTCTTTGTAGGGACAGTTTCTCTCCATCTGCTCCACAGCTCTTCTCCCTTTTTAGACCTTGTTCCCCATCTCCATTTATTTGTTTTTCCTGGTGTTCCTGATCTCTCTCTTCTTGGAAGCTCCTGGGCCCTTTTACCTTTGTGTCTTACTTCTTGGAACACTTTTGAGGCTCCTGTTGAATCTGTGCATTCCTGCCTGCTGGATGGGGGACGGGCACTTGCTGCCAGGAGAAGCAACCTTCACTCCAGATACACTGGGATCCCTGCAGAGCTGAGATGGGTGTGTGTGATTCTGAAATGTGATCTCAGTGTGATTCTAGCTCAGCAGCCAAGGTATAGCCAACAACAGAAGTGACCGGTGTGATCTGCTCTCTTCCTGTTGCCCATAGCACTCACCTTTGTGGTGAGTGAATCTGATGGCTGGATTCTCAGCTAAGGTGGTGGAACTAGGATGAGCTCAAGTCCTCCTTCCAAGCCTAATAAGGCCACTATCTTTACCCATTTGAGGATAAATACTGGTCTCCTAACACTTCATGAAGAGCCATATGCTGCTGAGTCAGACTCTCAAGCAGCATTAGCAACATTCCCCACCACCCCTCAACACATTTAGGATAAACACATGGAGACCACATTATGTCTTAGAATATCTTCCTGTCTTTCCTTACCAGTAATTGAGTACCAGCTACAGAGACAGCCTTTTTTCTGGTTACAGTCTAGGCAATTCAGTAGCCTTTTTAGCAAAAATAGAGTGCTTTAGCACCCACAGGCTTGGAAGTCTTATTTTCTGGAGTACTTAGTTACTAAAAAAACTGATCCTTGCCTGCTCGTTCTACTTTTGAGAGACATAGTCAGCAATTTTGCTGCTAAATAAATTGAGTACTTTATAATATTAAAGCCATTGTGCCAGGGTCAACCTTATTGTGACTAGAGCTCCATCCTTGGAGAATGTTGAAAGCTGTATCAGAAGGCACAGATGGGAGAGTTTTATTGCAGGTGGGGGAACACACATGATGAACTGCACTACTAGGTGAGGTATTTTATTTAGCTTTGCCTTACGTGTCTGTGGCCTATTAATTCATTCCTAGGAGACCTATTGTAATTTTCCAGATGCCTGAAAATTTTCAAGCAGATGCCACATTAAGCAAAACCAAAAAACTTGGAGACATAGCTGCTGATTCACACTGGTGTCTGAACAGTAATTTCTAAAAGAGAGGGACAGTCTCCAATATCTGACTGGTAGCAATATTATTTACATTTAAAAAATGAATCATGGAAAAGGGAGATCTCTCATGTTGGAAGAGAAGGAAAGGTTTGGAATAAGCACTTGGTTTTAATCCTGAAACGGGCTGGAATAGTCAGCTTCAAACTGGGATGTGTCTAGACATGAAAAACCTTTACATAAGTCTTTCTTTGAGCCTCACTCAGGCAGATAATGAAATTATCTGGAAGACAAAAAGGGAAATACACTTAGGGAAATGCCAATGCCAAAGCCAAAAAAACTTGCTAAATAACAGTTTAGGTATGGAGCTTGTCAGCAGGTGGCAAACACCTGAAGAATTTTAAAGCTTGGTGTCATAGTATGGTTATAACCTTCCTCCTTGCCCAACTCTGTACAATAAAGTTTGAAACTGAATAATAAGGTGTCCAACTCTGTTGCAATCTGATAGATTTCTACCACACACCCAGTTTTCTACTCTGTTTAAGGACAGCTACAGAGATAACAACATCCAAGTGAGTATCTATGGTTTTCCTCACCTGCATGTATAGGGGACAGGTGAATATATTAATTTTCCCAGTCACCTCATTTCCAGCTGTTCCTGCAGGAAGGGTCAGGACGGTGATTTCTCAGTGTGGGGAGAGCTGTTGGTAAACTGGAGGTGGTGTTGTCTCGCAGGTTGCTTTGTCCTCCTGCACAGCATCAGGTCTGATGTGGGAGGACTGATCAAGAGCACAGGAAAGCTGACAGCTCTAGTTCAACCACGTTGGCTGTGTGCCATTAAGCATGCTCGGGAGGGTGTTCCATCTTCCCTTTCATCACAAGAACAGAGGAGCATAAGCAATACTCTTCTGTCTCTCACTAAACAGTTAAGAAAACAAAAACTTTTAAAAGCTAGATGCCTGAGTCTTTCCCTGAATGCTAAGGTGGTGAAATATTAAGAACTTTGCTGGCTCAGTCAGGTCACTCCATGTGCAGCAGAAAATCAGGCAGTGAACTGTGGTATCCATCTGTCAAGCAAGTTACCAAACAACATTCAATTCATTATTTTTAGGAGGAGTGCTAATTGTCTTTGCTTAGGACAGCCCCACTGCAGGCCAGAGTCTGTGCCCCATAGTGATGTTGTTACAGTGAAATCGATGGAACTTTGTTGGCTTGTAACAGCTGAGGACATGGCCTATGCTAATTTTTGCTTAAACTTTGTGCAATAAAACATTTTAGCACATGATGGATGTTGGGTATCTTGGTAGTTCCAGGTAATAATGAGATTCTGATTGCTTAGGTTAACTCTTCAGTGTTTGAGTCTTCTTCAGCAAACTTGCAATAGCTCCAATTAAATGAGTTTTGTATTTAATGCCTTTTCCTCTGAGCTGGGGAAAATGGTCCACAATAGCTATAGAAAGACAAAAGATAGACATAATGTGATTAATATGTAAAATCAAACCCTGTATCTGTAAATATGTGAGAAGACATTGAGTTGAGAGAAAATACTCGCTGTGCAGAGCACTGCACATGCATGGCAAGCTCGCGACCCTATTTATGGTAGGAGCTTCCCGAGACGTGATGTTTTCAAGGTCCTCTTCCCTTGCACTGTCATTCTCAACCTCTCCCTCCTTATAGGCAGACCAGTTACTGGAATAGCTCACAAGTTTGAGTCACAACTTTAGCATTTTCTCAAAGCAAGTATATCAACTCAAAAAAGAACAGGCAAAGGAAACCAAGAAAAGCTACAAGGGTATAGCTGGAGTGGGAAGAGGGAGGGAACATCAGTTGTGTGCTTCCAAAGCAATTGTGGGTATGGATTGTGTGGAAGTCTTCTCATCAGCAGGGAGCCTGACAGGTCTATCAGGGGAGAGTTCATCTACTTCTATAATAGTAGTTATTTGAACAACTAGAGATCGATATAGTTTCTAGGGGAGATCCTGCTATTTATTGGGAAACAAAAGAGAAACATTGGTGAAAGTTTCCTTTCTGTTTCTGCAGTAACCACCATCAGGAGGACTGTGTACGTTTACTCTAACTGGGATGCACCCATAGTGGTTCAAAACTGTGTGGCTACAGAGCAAAAGCAAAAGTCTGCGCATGCTTCGCACACCACTTGCTTTGTCTTGAACTTTTCAAAGATCAGAGTGGTCAGAGAGTGGTGAACAAGTGATGAGTTAGCACATGAGGGAGACCACTTGTGAAATAAATATCATCTCTGAATTTACATCTGCCTCTGGCCAAGGATGGGATGTTTGGTCAGGGGCCCACCTACACGTTGCTGCAGCTGATTCTTTTCAGCCTCTTCTGCTTCTATGCTTTCTGGGAACAGCTTTGTGTGCAAAAGGCAGCATGTTACAAGCCCAGGAAACACACAGTGCTCAAGGTCAGCTACTTATTTCTATATACAAAGCAGAAATATCCTGGAAAGTGATGGACAAACTGTTTTAATTTAGCTCTGAATTTCCTCAAGGAAGGTTGTTCCTCTCATTATTTGAGTGTAGAGATAGTTGGGTTTGTTATCCCATGTGAACGGGGGTCTGGGTGTGCAACTGATGCCCTCCACCACCTCAGAAAAGTCATTTCTATGAGTACCTGTCACAAAAAAACCCCAACAGTTAGGATGTGGACTGGGATCTGGTTAAGTGATGAGGGAGACAATAAACACCGCTGCACGGTGCATAGTCAAATCCAGGCAGGAACACTGCTACTCTGTTAGCAAACACACCTGCAATATCTTTACCTTAAATGATCTATAAAGTCATCTGCCTCTCCTCCACTGTTTACTTTGTGTTACCATTTTCTGCACATGCTGCAGTATTTTGCTCCTTAAGAGGTCTGTGTGACAAGCTCATGAATAACAAATGAGGATTTATGTTTGTGGATTGTGAAATAATATTAACGTGACTATTACTTTTAATCTTTGCTTTTGAATGATGTATTGAGCTGCAGGTAATCCCAGAGGGATATTATTAGGGTCTGAGTATTGAAAATGTCTCCTTCTTTTGTCTTCCCTGCTATTAAGTGTGGAATTGAATGTAGAAAAGTGAGGAAAGTAGGACAAACACAAGCTCTCAGATTTAATGTCTTATTTTGTAGTCTATGAACCCCACCAGCTGTATAATATAAGGGGGAGGGGAGGTCAAGAAATTCTGAAATTTTGAACACAACCTACCTTTTTTGAGAGAAACGATTAAAGTTTCCCAGTGCTCAATCTTCATCTTCAGTAATGAAGACTGAAATTAGCTGTTCCCAAGAAACTTTCATTCATTTAAAAACCGAAATCTTCTTTACGATTTGGAAATGAACAAATACATTTTCTTTGCAGCATCTGAGTACCAGAACTGGAAGCTGGCCTGAATTTTGCAGCCCAACTTTTGAAATAATAGGAGAAAAAAGTAAAGTGCTTGCAATTCTGTTGGAATAAATTTGAATAGACTGTCTCTTCAAATTCACCCTTCTGTATGTGACTGTGATAGGATGCTATTTCTTTAAGAGGAAGGATCTCTGAAAACATTCTGCAGGACTGTAAATGTGAGAGGAGAAATGTGATGTCTGGTATGGTTTTATGCAAATACAACCCCCTGTACATATTTGTAAGTAAACATAAAATCTTGCTAGCTTTGTAAATCTACTATTCATTTAACAACACCAAACACATATTGTTTGTTATCTTTGCATATCGGTAATATTGATATTAATTTCCATTAGTATGTTGTTGTATCTTTGTTGATAGAGCTGGCTGGACGAAAGAGGAAATTTGGGGGCAAAAGGAGAGATTCTTGTTACAATTTTAATTCTCATTTCTTCTTCAAATAGTACTTCTTGAGTATCTTTCCTTGTTATCCATCAAAAACAACTCCAGCCAGCCTGCAGAGGTGGTTCAGACTTCCTGGGTGTAGGGATTGTGCCTGGGGTTTGTATTGAGCCACAGGCAGCCTTTGGAGGCAGCAGCAGTGCTGAGCATGCAGCGGTGCAAGGCTGGTCCTGGAGAAGGACAGGGAGTGGAACGGCTGACACGGAGCCTGAGAGCAGTATGAGTGGACTTCAGGTACTCAGGACCGGCCCCTCTGGCTCCTCCAGAGGTGACTGCTGTCCCCTGTCTGT
This sequence comes from Dromococcyx pavoninus, assembly GCA_033558185.1. NCBI lineage: Eukaryota > Metazoa > Chordata > Aves > Cuculiformes > Neomorphidae > Dromococcyx > Dromococcyx pavoninus. The sequence goes on from JAUMJL010000187.1 coordinate 332,841, forward strand.
GTCGTGGCAGCAGCCTGTGGGTGAGAGGAGGATGCTCAACTGCCAGTGCAAGTTTCTCTGAGTTCTGGTAGGTTTCCAGAAGGGAAGCCTTCTGCAGGCTTGATCTGACTGATGGGCCACCAAGCCACACTACATTGCATCACCTGCTCCTGATCCTACTAATGAAATGCAGGTATACCTCCCAAGATATAGCTATGCTCAAGATCAACTACCAGCTCTTAATCTTGCACAGTATTGTAGTGCAAAGTCTACCACACACTGCTGAAAAGGCGAGCACAGACTCCTCCCTCCTCCTCCCTGGGGATCTCCTAGCAAAAATATTGTAGATGGCTCAGCTGAAGGCAATGCCTGTTTGCAAAAAAACTGATTGAAAAGTCTACAATACTTGAGAAACTTGCAGCGTATAGAAATTTAAATGCAGTCCCTGCTATAGGACAGATCAGAACTGAAGACAGCTGCAGTGCAAGGCTGGCTGGGAAGGACCAGTGTCCATTTTTCAGGAGCAAAGAGATTGCAGGTCTGCAGTTCTTTTGTATTCAGTGACTCTGAGGACAGTAAAAATAGCAGGTGGATAAGGGGTGAAGATTAGGTCCCTTCGTCCTTTCTAACTTGACTCAGGGAAACAGTTTATATTCCAGTGGGAATTCTTGTTCTTAAAGCTAAGACAGTCCTGTCCTTGAAAACTGGTAGACCTAATTATGAGAGGCTTATGGGGGTGGTGAATAGATCATCTTTGCTTCTTGAGTTAATCTTGATATATAATGCATGGCAAATATTGTCTTGTTTCTTTTAAAAACCATCAGTGAGTGGAAATTCCAGAGATGGGAAACGCAATCTTTCAAAGGATTAAAAGAGAACTAACTAACATGAACCAGATCATTAGCTTTGTATTTTCTGTTCCACCTTCTGATGCCCGTATTTCACTCATGAGGATGAGTTGGAACGACTCCAAGAACTAAGTGGAAATTAATTTCTCAAAGGCTGATCTGGAAGTTAAGACGCATTTCAAAATCACTTGCTTTACAGATCCCATCCATTTGCCCTGAAGAAAGGAAAAATAATGCTTTATGTAGCAACACGAAGTACAAGTTAAAATGAATATGGGTGAACCACTTCTGGGGGGGGGGGGAACCAGCCAGCAACCCAGCACTGCCGTGAAATGCTAAACCAGGGTGTAGTTAAAGTCTTTAAAACAGATCCTTAAACTGGAGAATTTTTTTAAAGGAGGCTGGGGGGGGCTGTGTGAGGAGTATTGTACATGCTGTGATTTCACAGAAGATTTTAAAATATCAAAATAGATTTTTTAATGAGTCCCCTCTATATTATGAAAGTCTACATTAGAGCAAAATAAGGAAAAAAAACCCAAAGGTTTGATTTTGCTTTCAACATTATATTCTCTAACGTAGACTATTTAAGAACCTATTTTCAAAATGAAAATAACTGATAAAATGTTAAATCTCTTCCTCTAGCGCATGATTTTATGATCTATAAATTGTAATATTTTTAAAATATCAAACTTATGGAAGATTGAATTCCTGAAATAATTTTTTGTGACCGAAAACTGCTCTGGTTCCGCAGAGCTGTTTTGCAGTTAGCTTTAACAAAAGCAATTTCAATTGCAAACAAAAAAAGGGAAAGTAAATTAATCAGGTGTTCTTCACTGTTAGAAAGAGTTTCTTCTGAATGTACCCAAGCTGCAGATAAATGCAGCAGAATTAGGGAAAAGTGGGACTGTTTTGAGGCTCAGCTTCAAATAATATCCCTAATTTTAAGGCTGAGAAGTAAAGGGGAAAACACTGGTGCTTTGAATTATGAATATACTTAAGATCTTCACTGAACTATGATATGAGACTAATGATGATAAATATTGTGAAAGTGATTAAAGCATGATTGCATAGAAATGCATTTGTATTACTAATATTAGGTAATTAAGGTCCTTGTGTTGTTCCTAGCTATGCTTACAGATAAGCAACAGGAATCACAGTGAAATAGATAACTTCATATTCAGAAGTGCTGAAAAACCCTCTTCTGCTACTCTTTTCTGTGTGCCACAATTATTTTTAGCACCTCCTGACATCTTGCTTAAAGTCACAGGGCAACTGAACACTGGCATAAGTCATCTGGTTTCATATCTAACCTGCAGATCATTTTGAAAGGGATTTCTTCTGGCATAGGATAGGAAAGAAAGGATCAAGTACTGCAAATATGGTACAGATCATTTAATCCTGACACTTTGTAGCTTAACTCACATTGCAAGTGAAAGTATGCCTTGGGTTAAATAAAATGCTGACTGTGCAAAAGGAAGTGTCAAAATCAAGGTAGCTTTTAATAGCATTGGACATTAGCGCTGAGATTTCAGTGTGACAGACTTGAGATGAGTTAGCACGTGGCAATCTGATTGAGAAAAATGCCTCCTAAATAAGAGCTGAGGACTGAATGGGAATGACCTGTTCCTGCTTTGAGGAAATGCCAAAGGGCAAGAAGGCAAGTTGGCCAAACTCTGAGTAGAAATGCAGAACTGAGGTTTCCAAAGCTGCTCTGTAAATCTTTTTCCTGAGGTTTAAGTTAATTTAAAACAGAAAATGCAGTACCCGTGGAAAAGCTTCCCTTTGTTCTAGTCTTAAAATGTGCCTTTTCATCCAGATGAACCTATTTGCACTGGCTTGAAGCAGTAATTGCTAATGATTCCTTTGGTTCAATGTTATTCTGGACAAATTATGGCAATTATCTAGATCACAAATATATGTAATGGTCTTTGATACTTTCTGTAATTACACTTGAAGTTCAAATGCCTGATGTTTAATATGCCCCGTTCTATTAAGGATTGTTCCAAGTAAAGTCAATGGCAAAAGTCCCAGTGACTCCAGTGGTGAAGGTTCACACACTTAGATATGGTTCATCTTACTTCAGAGGAAGATTTTGTTTTCTTTTAATTCACTAGATGGTAGCAGTGTACAAATTGTGTTGTGTAATTTTTTTTTTTTAAATTCTAATCAGAATCACATTCAAAACCTTTCTTCATTTCCCAATCTGTCCTTTCGGAGTCTTGTACTGGAGTCTTGAGGGAACAAAGACAAAAGGTTTTAAACATCCTTCTGAAGGGAGGCCAAATTTTGTCATCTTCCAGGTGTTTTCTTGTGATGGCAGAAGCCAGACTGCATTGGAAGAATACAGCTACTGACAGTCAGAGAATGATGTCAGCATCCCAGGATGAGCTTAAACCACTTTGATCCAGTCAACATATTAAAAAAGAAGAAAGAGACATGAAATTTCCACTAGTTCTGTATCCCTTCCACCAGTTTTTACTGATTTCTCTGCAGTGTATCAGGCAGCGTGATTAAATGAATGTTATGACAGTAGTTGTACTTGGGAAAGTCACTGTGTTCAGCCAGGACCAATCTGATTGGCAATAGGCAAGAGGACTTGGGCTTCCAAACTAGTGATCTGGGATAGGGTTGTTGCTGAGTGTAATCCATTTCTATCCACAGTGGAGGTACAGATAAACAAGAGACACTTGAAACAGATGTTGCTGTTTCAGACACTTTTGTCCCTGCTAATATGCTGCTAGGGTGAACCTCCTGATCTACATGTTGCTATGTGGGCATTTCTTGGGATGTAGGAAGGGAAATTTTTGACAAAATGTTGGCAATCTTTCTCCAGCAACCAGAAATTGTTTTCAGACAGGTTGGTATAAGCTTTGACATTTCACTTTTATCACTTGCAGGCCTTGTGCTTTCAGTGATAGTGGCCAGTCCTGAGTGGTGCTCTTAGGCAGTTGATCGCAGCCAAATGTGCCACTAAAAGGGCTGCTTCCTGCCAAAGTGCATCCCAGCAGCTCTTCAGAGAGTCTGTATCCTCTGATTTCTCATCTACTCCTCCTCCCCTCTTCTCTCACAATTTGCTCTACTATTCAGGATCTTCCGGTATGTGGGATTTATTACAGTTATCATGGTGCTAAGTTTAGCCAAACATTAATTCCAGAGAAGGTACTGTACTGTTATGGCTTACCTCTAGTTTGGGGTTGCATTTTATCCACCACGTAGGCAGCTCCTTTCCCAGGCTGCCTGTTCCAGCTTCTCTGTGTTTCGAACAATCACGGTCAACCAAGCCGACTGCCTTGGCTACTGCAGCAACTTGAAACTCACTCAGTATTTTTTAAAAATATACAGCACTCACAGCTGTAAATTTAATTCCTAATAGTTCTACTACAATGTGAGATGAACAACAGAAATTTCAAGTGGTCTATCTGAGAAATTTTTTTAGCCTAAACATGCATAATGCTAAAAATGATGAAGATATTCATGTACTGAGAGTGGTCGGAAGCAGCCAAGACTAATGCAACCTTCCAGTGAGAATTAGGACTAACTTTAGTTATCCACTATCCCCATCTGATCCTAGTGGGATGCAGATAGGAACCTTACAACTAACTAAATAAGAGTCCTGATTGAATCAGACAGGCTGATACCGAAATCACATTGTAGAAGTTGCTCTATATAAAGCTTGCAGCAAACTATTTTCTGGTGGTACAATGAAATAAATCCAGGGGACATTTGCAGGAGAGTTTTCAGAATTCCTTCAGGCAATGACTATGGAAGAGAGCATGTAATATAAGTACACTCTTGCTTTGTACAAAGCCCAGTGAGATAGGTGGAATTAACATTGCTGGGAGAAAGCATGCTCACTTTTCATGAAGATATTTAAATATCTGTTATCATGTTGCCAATTTGAGTGGTTGAGTGGCAGGAATATACAGGGTTTTATACCTTATTTTTGGCAGCAACTGAGATACTGAATTTTAAATGCACATGCAGATGCAAAAAAAAAAGTAAACCATTGTAAATGGGTATCATACCTTAATAGCTTGTCCATTTTATAAGTCTGTAAGTGTAACTCCCTGGGTAATATGAATCAATTTCCTAGTCAGGACCACAGAAATCACCCTAAAATATGATAGAGGTGATGATAAAGTAAGACAGTCAGGATCAGATTTCCATTTTGTTTTCATTCTTGTTATTTCCTAATTGCTAGCAAAACTTGCAAAATGAGAGTCCCAACCTAAAATTTCAGCAAGAAAATGATTCACACCTGGGAAATAACAGGCTATGCTGAAAATAATATCAGAAGAAATAGCTCATTTTGCAGGTATGTGAATGAGAGGAAACCGGGGTATACGCTGGGTCCATGTCATACTAATTCTACAACTATCACTTAGGAATTAATAAAACATATACCCTGACTCTCTTGCAGCCATATTCCTGCTGGCTGCTGCTGTAGTGATACATTGCAATAATATGCCAGTGATGATATTCCAGTAATATATGATGGTAATATACCATCAGATCATCATCACTCCAGTGATGTACTATTGCAATACATCATCAGGCAATGGAGTTTAAGCATTAGTGGAAGAGGCAAACTTCAATATACATACTCTGAACATGTTGTATGACATAATGCACCATATGCACTGTGTATGTGTTCAGCAATAACTGTATATGAAATATATACTGCATATATGGGTTTTTCTTACTCATTTGAGTACTTAAAATCTAAAGGGAATGTGAGTGTTCAAACAATCCTAGAATAGAATCATAGAATTATTTCTGTTGGAAAAGACCCCTAAGACCATCAAGTGATGCTGCTTGGGAATCAGCTCTCCAGAATTTCAACATCTTACATTGCAATGTGGTTGTGTTGGGTGATTGCCTCTCGTAGTATTCATGCACCAAAACAATAGGTAGAGCCTTGGCATCGTAGGTAGGGTCAGCAGGCTTTTGATTTAATTTGCTGCTGCTTCTCAGCACATTCCTAAGGCAATGATTACTGCCAGAGGGCTCTCAAACTATTTTGTGAGTACCAACCAACTCTTCTGCAATAGTGGTATAATATTACACCTGATATGCATGCAGATGGGTGAAGTAATTGGAGGGAAAAATCAAAGGCATTTCTCCTTCCTTATTCTTATTCGTTATTTCTTTCATTTGGCAGCTGTCTTCATGGGAAGCTTATACAGATGTAAGGCATCACAGCGGTGACATTTTCACTGAAATCTTCTCAGATGACATAATTCATACATTAATCTCCAGTGAAATTTCCCGAGGAACAGATACATCCTTGTCCCAAACAGTGATGTGTGTCTGGGGGGGTCATGTTGAGTCATCTCCTACAAATAGGGAAGATTTTGCTTTGGAAGCCAAAGTGGCAGTACCAAGACACTAGAGGCAAGGGAAGAGACTCCTCTTTAGTTAGTAAAGTGCAGTTTTGGAGATTCAATTTTGATGACAACAGACCAGAGAATTAAGCTATGCACTGTAAAGATTTTTCTTAGCCTTTCTTATACTGAATTTCTCCAGAGGAATTCAGTACCAGCCAGCTCTGTGATCAATAAATATGCTATTGATGGAAAATGAGGGAAGGACTGAAAGAATCATTAAAGGTCAGCTGATTTGTCCCTAAAGCTCATATGCTCAGCATCTGTTTACTACTTAAGAGTCACAGACTGAGACAGTGACATTCACCTGGGAAAGAGGTTTGATTCTTGTATGGTTGGCTGATTTGTATCTCCTAACACTGAAGAATATTAATTTCTAGGAGCTCTGATATGAGTAGCTTCTCTTTGAGCAATCAAATTAGTCATTTTTCTTCCACTTTCTTTGCTGTAAACCCAAGTCAGATCATTCTATTTGAGTTCAAACAAAAAACCCAAGCCAAATAAAGCATTGCAGTTTCATCACCCAAAATGCTGCTGCTGTAAATTTGGTTCAGGTACAAAGACTGCATCTTTTAGTACATTACAAATAAACTTTTTAGGGTACTATTGCAAGATTCAATGCCACATGCTGGAAAAAAAGCAATTAGAAGAAAAGAAAGCTAGGAGAGGTGAGGATCTCCAAGTATAATACATGTGTTGTAACCCAACATAGCATCAAGAGCTACAGGGGCAAACTGTGTTTCCTGCTGGGCTTGAAACACTTGGTCTGCTTTATTAACTTCTAGTTGTGATAGTGGAACTATAGTCTCAGATGAAAGAGTTATCCACCTTTAATATAAAGATCCTTAGCGATGAAAACTATTGCAACTTTTATTACGTGTTCCTCTACTTAGGAAGCTTCACTGTTAGCAACTTGAAATGTATGTCTGGAATGTACACAATCTGGGTTGCTTGAAGCTGAAGCAATTTGGGTTCCACTGTACCTTTCCTTGTTCAGCAGAAGTTCCTGCTTTCTGGTAGCTTTTACCTTTCCATTTACTTTATAGCCAAGTTATTCTGTATCGTTCTATTCTGTTTGACCTTTTAGTACACCTATTGATTTGTTTTCTTTTAAACTTTCTAAGTTCATAGTTTTATTTTGTCAGCTGTATAGCAGGGTTTTACTGAAGCCTAAGTATATTTATTAAATGCTCTTCCTGTATCAACCAGGTTAATAATCTCCTAAGATTAAATTTACTTCGAGAAGGTATATTTTCCATACTGTGTTGATCAGCATTAACATTAGCATGCACCTTTAATTAAATTAAATAGGAGCTTATCTCTTTATTTTCCCATACTGATACCAGCCTGACAACCTCTTGTCTCAGCCATCTTGCCCATACTTTTAATGGACTAACAGGGACCTAACGTTCTTTAAGTTTTCTAGAATTTTCCCCTCAACATGGGTTACTGAAAAATCAGCATTCGCTGCCAAAAAGCTCCTCAGCCAGATGCTTTAAAATTCCTCAATGCAAATTGCCCAGAACTTCTGATTTAAGTATGTCTGACTTCAGTAGCTGTTGATTAATATCCTCTTTAGTTACAGTAGGAATAGAAAGTATATTACCATCATCATATAACAAATACATCATTCTTTCTCTCCAGTATGGAATAGACATCTTTATTGAATTCTCTTGCATTATTACTAAACACAAAAGAAGTATCTATTGTTTTTCTTTGGGAACAGACCTACTGGTCTGTTTCAAGGGTTTTTTTTTCCCCGCTCTAGAAATGTTTTGCTAAAACTGTTCCCTTAATATTCTCAACTACATATTTTTGGGGTTTTTTTTTTTGTCAGTTATCTGTGCTCTTTTATTGTCAAATTCATCTTTCTCCTCGTTATCAATAAGACTTACTTTTATGGCTGCATTCACTTCCAGCTGCAGAGGGCTTTGATTTATTATTCTGAGCTTATTCTGTTGTGTTTTTACACAGATGCTGACTTTCTCCTGTAAAAAAATAAAGATATTCTTAAACAGCTCTTACAAAGCTCTCATATTTTCTGCCTTATTTCCTTCTCCTAGTTGATTTTGCTCATAATGGTTTTTGGCTTTATAAAGCCAGGTTTCTTAAGGCAACGCTTTATACTGTACTGGTTCAGACTTCATTTTCTTTGCATATAGCAACATTAGTTGAATTATTACCATTCATATATCAATAATGAAGCAAAGACTGGTCCTTGGTGTAGGCGTTTTCCCTTTTTTCAAGAGCATATCAAAGGTAAGCAAATATCACACGTAAAACTGATTCATTCCCTCCTGACACTGAAGTTTGCCTTTCTGGTAAAGGTTCCTCATCTTTCCTACAGGAAAGACCTGGCTGTTGCATTAAACCAGGAGAAATGCCAGCCTCACTAGAGGAGTTTTATAGCTCTCTGTGGGATATGGCAACTCACTCCAGCTGGGCCCAGGCACAAATTCCTCTCCCCTCCTCCTTCCCCCATGGCAGGGTTCCCTGGCAGTCCCTGAAATGAGGACAGGCAGCTGCAAGGTGCCCTCTGCCAAGGTGAAGAGCTTTAAACCCTCCTCTTATCACCCCTCTGATGGGGTCTGTAGGACTTATGAAGGCATCCTTAGACCCTCTGGGCTCTGCCCCAAAGTTGTTTGGTGTCAAGGGGAAGCCATCCCCACTGAATATCCTGCTGGACTGACTTCAAGCCTGTGCTAATGTTGCAGTGAAAGGATCAGAGCTTGGCTTCTTAATAGGCTGCATTTTGCTAGTTTCTTTACAGCACTCCTCTTCACTCAGCTGCTGGCTGAGACTGAGCTGCTTTAAGTATTTGTGTCTACCTGGAGCAGGTTCAGGCTACTTGCTGTTTCAGTTCAAGGGAGAGAATGAGCTGATGTTCCCCACTGTGCCCTCTCCTTAAAGCCCAGTGTGATGCTCTCAAAACAATAGCCCTGTTTAGTTTGGTTACCTGGACTAAAATGTCAGTGTGCTGTTTTCCTCACTTGCAGTTGTGTTTGGGTCTTTACTCATAGCTGCTGTAATTGAAAATGGTTAATGTGCAACAGCTTCTCTAGGCGGTTAACAGATCCAATTAGGGCTGAGTTCAATATCTGTTACGTTGCTTTGCAGAGGACCAAAACCCTTTACATCTTAACTTCAAACTGATTAGGGGAAAAAAATCTTTCAGAACTTTTGCAGTGCATCTCCTCTGTCTTTGGAAGCAGGTGGATTTACATATGTGTCTTCAGCAGCTGAACAGCGATGTAAACAAGCAAAATAGCCAGCAGAGGCAAAGTACTGCACAGGGACTGCTGGTACCTCCACTGCAGGCCAAGTCATGCCATCTGCCATGAAGTGGCATTGCTGGTCACAGCACTAACCCCTTCCAGCCCACTCTGGCTTTAATGCACACACGCTCCATGACAGTGTGCTGTGGCTCCAGCTGTCTTTAAAACTGCCCAGCTCTGTGCTGCCCTCCCTGTGAGTGCAGGATGCTGGGGCTGGGGTGGGTACCAAGAACGGGGGCCTTTGCCTGCTCGCTTTCTGCAGTGAAACTGCCCATCCCACATGAAGTCTGAAGTCAGGCTGTACATCCAATTATGACTGATGGCATGTTATGTCAGACACATTAACAAAGCTTCTTTATAGCTGCTTTTCTCCCTCTTCAGCCAATAAAAAAAAGAACCGACAAATTCTTTCTATTTTGGAGCTGAGGCTGTAGCCTTAAATACTATATATATATATATATATATATATATACACAAAATTTCAACGTGCAAGATTGTATTTTATAAATTCATAGCAAAGAAAATATATTGAATGCTTGCCAGATTCCTCCCCCTCAATCCTGCTCCTGACACTAGGCACCTATTGTAGAACTTGGAATATTCCCTCCTGGTATGTAGGTTTTGACAGTAGCTTGCTTTTGGGATTGCAAATGAACCAGGAAAAAAAAGAAAAAGAAAGAAAAGTTACAGCAAATTAATGTCTCCTCTGCTGAATATGTTATTTCTATTAAAATTTTAAAAGAGTTTGAAGTGACAGTAAATGTGGTCTTATTTTAGAATGGTTTCCATAACACTACACAACAGTTGCCAATGGCACTTATGCCTTCTCGTACATACACACAGCTATTTAGCTGACAACAGTGTTTAAGCCATTAAACAAGATAATATTGCAACTCTTATGCAATGGTAAAGCTTGCTTTTGAAAGAAGTATTTGGTGTTTTAAGCTGAAAGCCGACATTTGTTCCATATTCATTTATATTTTCTTTATTAGAAATGTATAATTTAATGTAATATTCAAGACCCTTAGGGTACTCTGTTACCTATAAAACATTCATGCACATTGAACACTTCTTTTGGTGCCAGTTCTTGGCTTTGTACATCTGCTATACAATACTGAGTATTCTAACTAACAACATGCCTTAATTGAGTTTAGGTGTTCGAGTCATTTATTTAAATTTAGTAGTGTGAATAATTTATTTCAATTTACATTTTAATTATTTTACCCACTTTTTTGGGAGTAACCTCATTTTCTAGCTTCTGAAAAAAATAATCGGCATATGTTTACTGCAGCAACATTCACACTTACTAAATTCTCTGAGAAGTTTAGTTCCAAACTGAGAATTACTTATGAATTATTCATACATCAGGCATTAGTTGGAATTAGATTAGAATGTCCAGATCTAAAAGAAACCTGACCTTCTAGTACCCAACAGTCCCTAAAACTCCCTAAGGATTGTTCATCTGCTGTGGCAAGTCGGACTAAGCTCCAATTAAGTGTACCAAAACATGAATATTCCTGCAGTTGATATGAATTTATGTTTTTATATATTATTTTATGTTATTATTTATTATCTGTAATTGAACAGTTTATTGAGACATTGTGCATGTCAGAGTTTCTGGTGCTCTCTGCTCAGGAATTATTATGACTGAAAGGAAACTGTTTGGTTTTTTTGGGTTTATTAGTTTAATTTGCAAAATTGATGATTTTTTTTTTCCCCACATCACTAAGAAAGTGAAGGTCCGAGATAAGCAATCCATTTCCAGCTGGTGCTCATTGCATTTAAGGGCCTCACAAGTAAGGAAATGGATCCATACCCATACGTACAAGGATCTAATCTGTGGCACCCTCAGAAGTTCAGCAGTGTGCCCGGAGCCCAGCACAATTTCCACAAGCTGCAGAGTGAGGTATTGGTTGTGCATTTGCTGGGAGAACTGCAAGGGAGTCCAAGCTCAGAGGACTTATGTCCTCAGAAACTTATAGAGATTTTTGTGGGAAACCAGCAACAATTTAGAAAGCTTTATTTATTCACTGACCACAAAAGCTAATTCCTCGTTCTCTGAAAAAATCTGCTTTCTTTAAAAGTGGGCCTGAAAATGGAGGCACCCAAAGCCAGGTCAAACTGAAGAAGTGCCAGACTGATGGTGAAAACTCTTCAGTTGGTGGTGCCAAGCCTGTGGTGCTGCCTGGAGGGTTGCTGGGCTGGCAGGTTGCCTGATCTGCTGCCCTCTTGGAGTCCTGCAGTGCTGAGGTGAGCACAGATGTCCTGCCCCTGAGCCAGTGTTATTGCCTGGGAGTATGTGGAAAACTGGGAATGGCTTATTTGTTTGCAGAGTTGTGTAAGGCTTCTGCTCATCTGTGACACAGGCCCTGAGCTGTTATTGTGAGGGAACCACATGTGGTTCCCTTGCTGTCTCCCACCCCTTCGCCACAGACATTCTTGGAGCCACACCTGGCAGTAGTTTGGTTCAGTTCACTGGAGTTATTCTGACACATAATTATTTGCGTGGTGCTATGCTCAGGACTCATCAGTTTAACCCATGAAGTGCTGCTCTTGTTTTAACTCCTGCTGCACACAGAGATGAATCAAGGTTGCTGGCCTGGGGCAAGGTTTGGTAATTTGTTTAACAAAGCATCTGTAATAGTTCCCTCCAATTCTTTCAGGTGTTTCTAGAGCATTCAGCCTCGGGGCAGAACTGAGTCCTAACATTAAGGCATATGGTATGATCTGATTTTAGTGGAGCTTAGGATCTAAGAAAATATCTAATGTCTGAATCCAGCACTTACAGAGCATCTCTGTCAGTGGCAGCTGCCTTTATAGTGAAAACAGGTGAAACACTGTTCCCATTAGTGACTGAGATGGCTAAAATATAAAGTCTTATGTCTTATAGATATATAAAAATATAATCTTATAACCAGAAAAAAGATGCCTTCAACAAAGGGCAACGAAAACCACTCAGCATTAAATATGTGAGGATTCCTTTTTAGTGGAAAGTCAATTTGTGACGTTTGCCATCGGTCCTGTGTGCAGGTGTGCATACACACATACACTTGTGTCTCTAGTGTTCTCTTTTTTGTATGATCTTTTCCAAATACAATATAAATATAAGGAAAATATATATGCATTGGTTTCAGCCTGGATATTTTTGTTCCTTGGATTTCCATGTATACACATATATATTCTTCAACACTTTTTTGACTCATGCATACCTTTGTACACTACAAGTCTGCCCTGAGATATTATGATTTCCCTTGCCTGTCGATCTATAGCTACATAAATATTTCTCTGGGTAAATACATTTCACCACATTTTACTTTAAAATGTAATTTTTTTTTAAATTCACTTTTACTGCTAAATATAGCACATAATGGCCTGTCCATAAACGAACACCTTGCAAATGAAAACTAGTACACTGGAAATATTTTTAATAATAAAAATATTGAACCTTTAACTACGGCAAACTACGTGCATAGATTTGTTTTGAATATCAATTGAGACTCTATTCAAAATAAGCCTTTTTTGCCAAGTGTAGGAAAAAAATCCCAGCTGAGAAAAGTTGGATGTAGGAGAGTCTGCAGGGAAGCAGTGATTCGATGGGTGGTAATTCAGGTGCAGTGAGAATCATCTTAGCTAAAACTATGATCTGCAGATTTCCAGAGCTAAAAGCACAACCTGCAGGTTCAACCAAGGAGGTGGCAGTGCTGCCAAGAGCTGTGCTACGTGAGACACCTCTGCTGGCCAGATAGCCACCCTGGAGGTGACACAAAATTCCTTTTGCAGTCAGCAAATTCTGTGCTTGGGAAAGGTTTGATGTTGGTCGCTGTGTGGTGTGATGAATGCTCAGGCTGTTTTCTCTGCCTCACAGTCTGCAGATTCCAGCTGAAAGAACTGATTAGTTCAGCAGATGGTTAAATACCTTGTTGAACCAGAGCCACATCCGACACCCTACACATGGGGAAATAACTTGGGGAATGATTATGACAAGCACAAGGCTGTGGACTTCCAAGAAGGAAGGTACCCCAGAGCCATGTGCAGGCAGTGATGGGGACACATGGCTGTTCTGGGACAGGGAGCCCCAGGCTGGGGCTGGGGTGTGCAGCTGCCCAGGCACTGCAGGAGGCGCCCAGTGTGGGGAGGGGAGCCCCGAAGGAGGCTTCAGCCTGTAAAGGGAGGATGGAAGGTCCATCTGTGCCACTTTGGCACCAGCAAGTGGCAGAGCAGGAGGATCCGGAGAGGCATCGCACCATGAAATGAACTGTAGGGACCATGAACTGCTGCAAATTCATGGTATTACAAAATCTATTCCATAGCCATCTTTAAATGTTTATTCCTCAAGCTCGATGCTCTCTAACAAAGGCAGATTTTCACTCAGACCCTTACAAAGTCTGATCCTAAATCACTCTGGTCTCAATAGATTTTGTAGATTTTTGAATAATGAGTATGCAGTGTGAAGCAAGGGATGAGCTGTGGTGAATATGCAATACACATGGCTTTTCACTTTAGAAACCTGCACATATCCTGGGAGTAAGAAAGAGGAGTAAAATAATTTTTGGACGTGACCTCTGTTTTGAAGTTAAGTGAAAGACATTCCTGAAAGGTAGGTAGAACGGTTTGTAGATGACAAGGAGTAATTTCTATAAGAAAAAACCTGCATCTTTGAGCAAAGAGCTGAACAAAAAATATAAGAAAAAAGCAGAAAACCAGCATCACTTGTTGAGAAAAAAAAAAAAGAAGAAAACTTCCATTTTCACACAATAGATTTATGAATACTTTTTTATATAGTGGTCCAAATTTTTAGGCATTTTGTGGACAACTGTGAGATTTGGGCTTTGTCCCTTTGCACTTGCTATCCAATATTGCAAATATGCAAGTAAGACTGGGAGTGATGGACGTAAATGTGAAAAGAGTTTTAGCCTTTTTTGACTGTGAATGTCTTTCCAGGTGCAGATTTATTTGAAATAGGGACTAAGATGAGAAAGATGTCTTCTTATTTGATGGCTCTGAACCTACCCCCTCACTTCTCCTTCTTTATGCTAGAGGCACACTGTATATGCTGGGAGAAGGATCATGCCATACTTTTCCTCTAAGCCTCCGCTGTTGGAAACAGGATATTAAATGCTTGGCAATAAAGCAGGTTCTGCTTGTTGTTCAGTAACCTTGTAGCCTTCAGCTTTGCTCTAAAATCTTACAGGAGCTGAGTACCCAAGCAGGGATCAATGATTTGTATCAGAGAGGAAGGAGGATATTAAAGATACACAGGAGAAAAAAAAAAGAAAAAAAGAGAGGCTAACCTTGGAGCAGCAAAATAGGGAGAGACCCATTGATTCAACTTCTAACCCTCATTACTTGTCCCTTCCCATTGCTGAATTTAATCTTCTTTACATAATTCTTGCCAGCCCCTCCTCTGGCACTGCAAGCTGGCTTTTTAACTTGATTAGTGGCTTTTGTGCCCAGTCTCTGCTGGGTGGGGACTTGAGGCTGGGGAGTGAGATGAGGCAGTTAGGGAAATAGCGCTGCTTTTCCATCTGGATTCCATCAGGCCTTTGTGGATGACACCTATCAATCATGTGAAAAAGGTTTCTTAACACTGCTAGAGCTGAGGAAAGCATATGTTTCTTCCCACCTTTGTTCTTAGTCCGCCCCCTTACTTCAGGGCAGTGTGCTGATTAGCAGCCACCTCTTTGTTGTGCCCAGAGGGAGCCTTTGCTGCTGATCTTGTTGGGAGAAGAGGTGGCAGTGCGCGGGGGGAGGGCAGGGATTGAAGCTGGATGAGTGTTGAGATGCTGAGCTGCTGCTCCTCAATGACTGCGGGTGACGGTGTCTGCAGGTCTCTTGGATGGCACTGGAAGTGCCAGGCAGCACTAGAGGAGCAACACCCAAGCAATGCTTGATACTATTGTGAGATACATATTCCCCTCTGGCTCAGCTGTTGGCTAACAACTACTTCTAACTGTCCTCCTCTGCCTCCCTTACTCATTCCTCATCTTTCTATAGAGAATTCCCAGACTCGTTAAACTTGTGATACTTGGAGATCTGTCCCTGCAGAATGAGCTCTGCCTCTTGGCCTCTGCTTTTCATGTTATCAGGTGAACCTGTGGTGTGGATGTGGGTGATGGCCAGTGAGCTCTCATAGCATCCCAGTGGGTTTGGAGATCAGTCCCTGTACAGGCAGAGCATTCCTCCTTTTCAGGGGCACAGGTTTCTGTAGATCTTACTGAGCCAACTGAACCTGCCTGCACAGGGACCGTCCCTCGAGCAGCTTGGCAAGGTGGGGACTGGGATGCCTGGGGGGTTTTGTCAGGTGTATTTGGCAAGAAGGAAGCCCAGGTTGTGAATACAGGAATCAAAGTGCCTTTCCTGTGCCCCCTGAAGGAAGATGCAGTCAGGCTTTGGGGCTGCCAGGCAAGCCTGGTGCAGCTGCTCGGGTTCGGGGGGGGGGGAGAGCAGAACTGGAGAGCAGTGGAGCATGATGGGCTGCTCTGGTTGCAGGCCTGCAAACAAATTAAGTGTGCATGTGTTTTGCTTTTCCTCTGAATTACACAATTCATTGGTCAGCCTTCACAAAGTGTTACTGTTCACAAGGTCTAGTTTAGGGAATAACTACTCTGTTGTTTTTTTTTTTCCTGAATGTAATTGATCATGTGGGTGACAATAGGGTGGTCTAGAGGATACTGCAGCCCTGATGCCTTGCTGGAAAGACAGGAGGCCAAACTGAAAGAATGCAGTTCCAAACTGGAAGAAGAAAAATGTCCAGGGCCTCATAGCGGTCTCTGGGAGCTCACAGGTGAGCCATTATGATTTGGGCACCACCAAGATGCCCGAAGGACCAAATCTGGTCCCAGTTACTGCAGTGCAAATCTAGTACAGCCTATTAAATTGGACCTATTCTTTTGCTGTGGTGAAGAACAAACGAGAACACGTCAGTCCTCCACGTGTAGCAACCTTTCCAGCTCAGTGCTGGATGCACTGAGTTAAGCTGCTCCCCAGCCCCTCTACAGCTGAAGGGCCACCAGAGGCCCCTCATGTGATGATGGCTTATTCTACCATTTGAAACAGAGAGTGTCTTTCACCTTGCCTCTTCATTTTGATCTGGAATGACTGCTCATTCTGGTATATCACCATAAAATTGATCTGGAATGCTAGATTCATTCCAGTTAAATACCAAGCATCCAGATTAATCCAAGAGTACTGTAAGAATCATTAACTAATTCTGAGCATTTACATTCTCCTGGCCCTAGCAGAAGGCTGCCAGAGAGGCTTAGTGCTTCTAAATCACTCCACTGTGCTCTCTTATTAAATGCCACAGTTTTCAGCCCCATATCGCATTATTACCATTGCTGTCCTTTAGGGGTTGATGTTAATGACGACTGAAGGAACTTAATGAGCATGTGCCTTGAATAAGCTCTTTATACACCTTATAAAATAATTACTCACATTTTATTGAAAACTCCACAGGGCCAAGCTCACAGAAGCAGTCAGGGGTGCCAATTTAATAGGATACGGTACACTGCTTTACTCAAATAAGGCCTGATCCTACAGAAGTTGACCTTCATTGCCACAAAGGACAGCAGCATCACACCTGCAGCTGCAGAGCACAGGGCTGCAGGATACCTGCTGTTCTCCATCCTGAGACACCGAGGAAAGGCAATTGAATTCAAAGATCAGAAAATACCCTCTTAAACTGGAAGCGGTGTTATCTGCCAAGAGAAACAGGGTTTGGGTTCTAACAGCACAAAGACAGCTGATGATCTCTGATGAAAAGTGACTTGTCAATAGTGTGTTAAACTTTCTTTAAATAGCACTTAAAACTAGTAAGCTCCTTTTTCCTGTCTTGTTCCTATCTAGCACAGATCAAAATTGTTGACCTATTAAAGAAAGAAAGATATTCACAAGGGAATGACTTGCGGTGTCTTCTGGGATGTAGTGTGGTCTCTGCCTCTAACAACGCACAGCAGTGGCAGCTTTTGTAAGGTCTATAGAAAGTTCTTAAATAGGAATGAATGACAAACAAAGATCCTATTGAGTCTGTGATAGGATAAGCTTTTCATCACATAAGTGTTTTGTGTTTGTCTGAAGGAAATGGCTACATGAATTGCTTGTAATACGTCTGGTTGGAAAATCTGGAAATTTATTATTCTTCTTTAAGCAAAAAAATTCCACATCTGTCACTGAGGAAATATTCTTTGTGTCTGAACAAAATAAAAGAAGGAAGTCCAAATGAAATATTCCCAGAATGTGCTTTGGCTATTGTGAAACATAATTTACTGAACAAAATTGAAACCCTTGTGAAAACCTTTTCAACTAGTGCCGTTTTTTAATTATTACCATTTATATTGCAAAAATGAATAATTTCAAAAACCACACCCTTCAAGAAAAATGTACCTTTTTTACTAATGGTTTTAGGAAAACTCATTTCAAAATATTTCTTAACACATGCAAGACATAGGTACCAGACCTCATAAGGTTTCAATGAAGGGAAAAATAATGGGAAGCCTTCGACATCCAAATTTCTTTTATGAGCAAAATGCTGAATTCTGTGTTAATGCAAAGTCAATGCAGAAAATCATGGGATGCTTAGGGAAGGTGAAAGGCTGACATATTTTTTTCTCTGCCTTATGGTTTCTGAGTCTTTACAGTAGACTAGTGTTATGGTTTCCAATTTTTCCTTTGCAACTGTGGAGGTTAAAACTGTGTTTTAAAATGTCATATGCATGAACAATTATCAATTTCCTGCTATTCCAATGACATTTCCAGGCTTCTATCCATGGCTGCTGATTCCTATCCAGCCAACCATAGCTTCTGAGCCTTCAGCTAAGGAACATCCCACCATATAATTGCTTTAACTCTTGGCACAAGATCAGGTTGGGATGAGGGGCAGGGAACAGGAAGAACCTCCCTTAACGGATTAACATCAAGGAGGACAGAAAGTTTTTCAGCCTGTGGAGCTTGCGCTTAGGAGGTTTCACCTGTCCCTCTTCTGCAGCAAATTATGTGGCCATCATGATTCACTGCAAGCTTCTCCCCAGCTGTGGTGCTGCAGTTGTCAGGAGGAATCCACCCGTGATGGGAAAAAAATATCCAGCACAGACCACTGCTTATTTACGTGTCTTGCTGACAACAATTACTGGTTGTGCCAGAGAGAAAATAAATAAAGAGAAAATAAACAGCCTCAGTGAGAAAGTGGCAAGAAGTTAAGAAGGTGAAAAAAAGGATTTCTTTTTTTTTTCTAAGAAAAAGGCTTTTGAGCAAAGCAAGGCAGAAGCACTTCATGTTTCAACGCTGCAGTTTACACCAGGGAGCCTAAACAAACCAAGGGAGGATACTGAGGATGTCACCTATATGCTCTGTGTCTGTACAAAGGGACATCTGTCATGGGCAGTCACATGTGGACCACCAAGATAGAGCTTTGTATGTGCCCAGTTAAACACTGACCTCTCCAGACAACATCTCCAAATGTGGTCCTTGTGGATATTCAGTGGCAGTGGCTACACTCAGGTGTCTGTCTGCAGTTTATAATCAGGAGCTCTATGAAATCATTTCATTAGGCAGGTGCGAGGTAAGTGTAAAGTGTAATCCAGTATAACACAATCATCATCACATTTAATTCCCCTGCCCATCACCTTCCACATTTATCTTCAGAGACCCCTTGATGAAGCAGCTGCTTAGATTTAATTAAACAGCAGCATTATATAAACAAGTTTTTTTGTTTTGCGCACTGAACAGGGTATTTGTCTTCAAAAGCTTTTCTGCCAGAGCTGGCCTTGCTGCCCCTTGACTTGTCTTTACTCCAATTACCACTCCAGTTTAGCTGATTAATTTGTAGCCACTGGCAAACATGCACAGTTGGCAGGACATCATTCCATTTCAGTGACAAGCACTATAAAAAGATCATTATTTTCATTAGCATAAATAACTGCATGTTGATAGAACTCTGGTTTCTGAAAATAGGTTAAAGTCTTAACTGTCTTTATTCATTACCCGGATATAATTGGAAGTAAAATTATCACATAAGTGAACAATAAGCTATCAGTGTATAATGCTTAATGACTGCACTCAGTCCAGTAACAGTCTGGAATGATTTTTTTTTTCCTTAAAAATGAGACATTTATGTACAGAAATAGGCACACACTAATTTGTATCTGAATAGACACACACTAATTTTTTACAAAACCATACATATTTGATAGTGTTTGAGAAGAGTCAGTAGATAAAAGAATCACATAGCAAATAAAGGTGTTTTCTACTGCATAGCTTCTGTTTTCATAGGACACACGGATATTAATTTTTCCAGCTGCTGGCCCAGGTTGGATGCCTTGAAAACTTCTCTGGCTATAGCCTAATCAATCATGTTCCTAATAGTTTTTCCCTTACTGGGCTTTCAAGAGTTAATATTGCTTAACATGGTTCTTTGAGATTAAGGGCTTAGTTTTCTCTCTCATTCTCTTTTCTCTGCCATGCTGACTCCACATTCTTTGTGGCAGTTTTATGCTAGCTTGGAAATGCAACACCTGAGTCACACTGGTTATAGCACTATCTGTGCCTGCAAAGCAATTGTCCCCAGTGGGACCCTGCTCTGTGATGATACCTCATACATGCCAAGACAACAACAATAATAAAAGAAACCAGCTATAAAAAAAACCAGTGTTTGGATGGTAGATGTTCCAAGAGCTTTAGACCATTTTGTACCTTAGCAGCTCTTCAGATGAAAAAATATATTGATAAAATATGTGACCATCTGGATGGTTTTAACCCAGTGCCCTAAAGAGAAAGTTTGAAATGAGATTTCTTCTTTCAGCTCTTATGGATTATTTGGTTTTATTTCACTCAGAAAACTTTACAAATTTTATATGTTTACCTTCTGTATATCTATGCCTTCTGACACTGTAAGCAGCAAGTGCTGGACAAGCATGGGTTTTAGTCAGTATACTGCCCATGGTCAGGATTTGGAGAGGAACAGCCCTTCAAAGACACCAGTGTTGTGGTTTTCCTTCATTGGGTACTGATAGGAAGTATAAGTGGCAAAATACATTTTTCCTTTGTAGCATATAAGGAAACAAAACAATGGCAGCTCATGGTAGGAAAAAAAAGAGAGGCTACCTTTACTTTACTGCCATCGAGAAGCTTTGCCACTACTTTAAAGTGTTGCCCAGAACATTTTTGTGGCCAGCTTGTATCTCTGTATATGTCAGAAGTGGACTTTGAAAATTAGCTGGTTTATTTATATAGCAGAGAAGAGCCAGTGTGAGAGCAAATAATCCTGTCCATATTGAATACTGCCCAGGAAAAAAAAAAGATGTTTAGGAGTGAAAGGTGAAAACAAGATTTGGACTCCCACAAGCCTGTGATCCCAAGTACTGGATGGCAGCTCCTTGCAGCCCACCCCAGCATCCCAGGCGGAGCCCTCTGTGCCTCCCCACCCCCACGTTAGGGCTGGGGCTGGATATGGACGTACGGAGAGAGCTAAAACCCCTGTTCTGTTGTCAGAGGATAACCAAACTGAAAATGGCTTGCAAAATGCTGAGTAATATGTGGTGAAATTTCACACCCAGAGTGGGATGCAGGGGAGAGGAGGGTGGAAAGTCTGACAGCACTGCTGAACATTCCATTTGGGGATGGAATGATATGATCAGAAGCTAAATTTTTTTCCTTTTGCAATCACTCTTGTCAAATGCTTATTTTGAAACATGATATAGGTCATGAAACTGAAAAAAGGTGCATGGAAACATGCTTATATTTTCTTAAAAAAAAAAAAGGAACACCCTCCCTTTCAATAGGGTTTTTTCCAATTTTGCTTGTACTCAGAACAAATGGCCCAAATTAGAGCACATCAGGCCACTGTAGCTGTCTCTGCACACCACAAGTCCTGCAGCACCAGCACAATCCTTGGGCAAAAGCCACCGAAGGGCAGAGGTGTGGCTCCTGACAGCAGGATCCAGGAACCACCTCTGCCTTGGGCATACCATGGCAGTGGGGTGAGACCCCACCCGTCATCTGCTTTGGTGAATAGCAACAAGAATCCCCATCTCCTTCAGATCAGATGAGTGATAGGTGAGACAGAGTTGTTGTGGCTTTGACATCTTGTGCCATCAAGGAGCCTCTAGAGATGCAGCAGAAGACCCTCTTGGGACACAAGAAGGAAAACCCTCTCTGCCCTCATCCTATAGAGCATGAAGAGTTCTGGAAAATGCCTTTCAGCAACAGTGATTTAGTAAGCCATGGTGTTTACTGATGATAGCAGGAGCCAGAAACTGCAGCAAACTGTGATTACCTATTTGGGGAGGGAAGAAGTGGTTAAGTATTGTTTGCAGTAGGAAACAACCTGAAGAGAGAAGCAAACAAACAGGTTTGTTTTGTTATTTTTTTTTTTAAGTTACTGCAAAATATCCTTGGAGAGTCATTGTAAATAAATAATGTTTTGGACCTAAAACTACTGTGTTGGTGTGTTGCTGAATTGGATGCATTGTATGAACTGGACAAAAGTCAGGCATTAAGGTAGAATAAGAACTTTCCTTTTTCATGTGTAGAGAAAAATGGAGAGTTCAGATGCAATGCAGTTGCTGGCAAATTGTGGCATTTTTAGAAAAATGCTATTGTAGTTCTGAAAAAAACCATGAAAGGGAGTAGGTCTGGTTTTGTGCAAAAACTTCTACTTGCTCCAGCAGAGTTTGCCTTGGCTGAGGTCCCATTAGGCTTGTGCAAGTTTGGACATGGAAGAGCTTTGTCCGGAGCAAGGACTGCAAAGTGTGTGTCTGCCAGATTAGCAGTAAATGTTCTCTACCATTATTTAGGGAAGTGCTGCTTTCACAGTGGCAGCAAACTTGCAGATAACAGCTTGCCTGAACTTAATGAAATAAAAAAAGCTCCATGTTTTAGACTGGTAGGCACCTCTGAGTTTTGTTAAACATGAAAATTCATTTACCTGAACTATCAGTCATAAACGGTTGTAAAATAACAATTAACAGCAATGATAAAAAATGAAGACAGACCAGAATAGGTTTTTATAAAAGATAAAAAAACCCAAACCAAACATCCTGCAGCCTAAGAGGATTCAATGCCATCTATCTGGAACAGAGGCTGTAATGTCTTGTTAAACTCACTGACTGGCCAACATGCCCTCAAAAGCACCTGCCTCAGTCAGCAGCATAGTTACAAAATGCTTTGTTTTCTGTAAGTCTATGGCAAATTATAGCTGGGACTTCGTGCTGGTTGCTCAGACACCTGGCAAACACACATGCTTGAGATTGTTTTTTTCCCCTTTGAATGACTATTTCTGTTACACCATCATTATCATAGGAATTGTCCCAGAAGGCACAACAGAAGCAGGTTTTTCCCTCACAAGAGTCAGCACTGAGGACTCATTCCAATGTCCTATGCCTTTGCTGGGCAGAAAATGCTTGTGTTTGCATTTTCTTCAGCTGTTGCTTTCCTGGCTGCCAACAGGGCTAAATTCATGATGGATCAGACTCACTGCAAGATGGCTTGCTTGGCGCGAAAGATCCAAAATGCTTTAAGAAGCATCCATGCTGCTAAGTATCACTCTATTGGCTGCCCTCCAGCAGCCTTAGCTGGCTACTAGAATATTGCAGAAACAAAGTGGTAGAGAGAAGAAAAAGCAATGTGTGTGGATGTGGTATGGTAAAAACACTGACTAGAGGGAACATGTTTTTAACGTAATGCAGGTGACCTGGAATATCTTTCATACCTGTGTCCATTTCCCTATCTATAATACAACAGATTTAAACACTTTTTAGTCCTTTGAGCATGGATTTCTGGGCTGAAGGATCACAATGAAGCTTTATAGCCCTTTCTTATGAAGTGTGGCATTTCTGACATTATTTGATGTGCAGGAGCAACTGCATTAGTCAACAGCTACACTTGAATAGTTATCATTTTAGGCCCATGCCCTGGGAGTATTGTATTCAGTTTCCTCATTATTTCCAGCCCTGCAGGTTATATGAAGAGTTGCTATTAGTACATTACAAACATAAAATGAAGGTAGTCACATTCTATGAGGGTCAAGTTTACTCCTAGAAGATGGCAAACTTCATTTTGCAGCTCGGATGAATTGGCAATGCCTCATTTCAACCTATTCTGCTGCCTGGTTGTCTTGCTTGCAGCCTTGCTGTACCTTCTTGAGTCCTGGACTTGCTTGGACAACACTAAAACATTTAACAAAATCTAACACGACAGCATCTATATGACACAGCCATCAGTCTGGTCACCTTACACAAGCTCCTACATCATTCACCAAACATATAATCCATGGTAGCTAAGGAGGTTTTGGGTCAGTCATGGGTACTGCACATTACTGTAAGACAGAAGCATTTCGTATATATTCAGCACTTGATAATACTGAAGAACAGCCGTTTTCTAGTGCGAAGTATCTTGTGCTTGGTGAAGTTAATGTGTCTTCCAAGTAATCTTAAGCTTCACAACATCTTATTGGATATCACTGTGCAGACAAAGAAACTGGGACAATGATGTCCTTCAGTGGAGCACATTGCTGCACTCCAGTGATACGGGGGTTGGTGCTCCAAAGAATCACAGTGATCAAGGTGACCCGAATCTGGAGGAAGATGTTCAGAAAAGAAATAATCACGACATCAGACACACTTCTTAACCTGAGACTGTTATTCCTTCTCCTAGAGCTCATCACCAGATTGAAACTACTCCTAGTCTGAGTATAACTTCCTGCAGCCTGGCGAAACGCTGCTCTTTGATTGAATACATCCCTGATGGCAAGAAGGTAGGTAGGATGCTTGGGCACATCTGACTGCACATCTTCTGCAGAAAAAGCCCTAATAGATTTTAGGCATGGAAGAAACAGCTGAAATTAAAAAAAAAAAACCTGAGAGAAAAATTTCCTTGACCTGAATTCTTTTTGTGTTACAACAAGCAAGATAAGATCCAAGTGATATACAAAATTAAATAGAAATGAACAAGGAACGCTGTCCTCAGTTGAGCCACGTGCTTACTTGGTAGAACTTTGCTGTTGTGCTACAGCACATATGTCATGCTTCCACATGTAAATTCAAAAATATTCCCCTGCACTACTTTTTTCTGAGAAAAAAGTTAAAAACATATGATGGGTGTTAAACAGACCACTTAATGTATTTAAATACTGTGGTGTTAGGCATGGTATAAGAATGTAAATGGAATATCATGATTACATGTTTAACATTATACAAGTATTTATTTATAGATATCTTTCTAAAAGGTATGTATAGACCAGAAAGATGTCTAGTACACACAAAGACAGTGGAGATACCTGAGAGGTTTTCTTTGTTGTGTTTCCAATTTGATAAAGCTCTTTTATTTAAAGCAGAGCCAGAGTGAGTTCAAAATTTTAAGGAAACACTACTAATATTGATCACTCTCTAAGTTGCTATTCTAATGGCCAAGTAGGTAAACAGGTTATTTACCACCATGGCTTATGTTCCATCTTCTGCTGATGTGCTTGTAACTATCTGTGAAGCATATTGTTTTATACCTTCTAGGTATTATCCCAGATATTGCATGTGCAGATGTAACCTTGATAATGAAACACAATCATTTACTACAGCCTATTAAGCCCAGGTTTCAGGAAGGCCATTCTTCCAAGGCCAAGAATCCCCAAAGTGGAGCATATATTAAGATTGGAGCTAACAGCACCAGAAGCAAGGAACGAATGGAGCATTCCCACTTTAAATATGACTGCAGCTGAACTAATTGACTCATGGTGCTAGGAGAGCTAAAGCAGCATGAGGCTCTGCCCCTGCTAACGCGTGCGTAGGAGAGGAGAAGCCCAGAACAGCAACACTGCATAACGACCCAGGAGCAGTAAAATGATGTATGAGCACTCTTCTCGTTTTCACAAGGCAGCAGTGGAACACTAACTTGTTTCCATGGCAACCCTGAAAAAGAATTACAGCTTTAAAATTGACTGAATGGTAGCCCCATGAAAAAGTAAAGGGCAGACCATATCTTTCTAAAATATAATTTAGTACTAAGTCACCTGAACAGTATTAGCTAAAAGGATTTCAGCACTAGACTTGGGAAGTGACCCATTTGGGATATGGAGTGTTAGGTTTTTCTAATGGTGTGCTTTAGATCTGAAGGGCCTGGTGGACACACCATAGCATACAGCATAAAAGAAGAGGGAAAAAAACTCTTTCTGCCTGAAACCTCTTATCAGAAACCCAAGAAATTATTGAGGTGAAGGGGAGAGGAATACCCTGATAGATAACTGGTACTTTTGTAAAGAAACAATAGCATGTATGTTGAGTCTCTAGTACAAAAATACCTGGGGAAGAGAAATGTGGTGGAAATTAAACAATCCTTGGGGTAAGTAAGGGGAAAGCTTCTATATTTAGACTGGAAACATGTCCAGTTAGACAAGGAGGCTATCATCTGCCTCTAGGGAGATTATCCTGCCCTCAGAAGGCTACTCAAATCTAATCCTGAAGTCCCTGAACATTTCAGAAAGTTTTTTGGCAGGAAAAATTCCCATTAACTTCAGCAAGAGTTGAGAAGATTGCTCAGGATTTGGTCCTTTACATGAAATGTGAGGGCTGGGGGAAAGGGAAAGGAGAAGTAATTTGTATGTGCAAAATGACGTTCTTTTATATGACAATATTTAAAAGAAAAAATTCAAATTTATTATGGTAAATAAATTTGGGAAAGTAGAAAACTACATTTATTGGCAGAGAGATTCCTTTGCAAACAAGAAAAAATTAGATGCCTGCAAATTCCCATATACATTAGTTACAGACTTAGCACTAACCCAACATTGGAAAATGTGGTTGTATCAATTTAGAGGCAGATTTGTAGCTGTCATAAACTGACAACAGACAACTGTTCAGGATTTGGTCAAGCAAATTTCATTGCGTATTACAGAAATCAGTATTCTACTGAGAGACGTGGCCGATTCACTACTGGGAACAGTGTAATACCATGAAAATAGACTTCCACTCATGAGTAGGGCCCTGTTCAGCTTCTCCCACAGCCAGACATTATGTCTGAGTTGTGCTGAAATCCTGGTGCTCCTGATCTCTTTCAGTGGTTTACAAAAAGCAGCTGTGTGTAAAACCCCTTCGAAAAGTCTTGTTAAAAAAGTGAGTACGAGCATTGACCCTGGTTTCTAGAAATGGCCACAAGAAGGAATTGCTTCTGTGTTTGGGTAAACAAGGACTTCAATCTACAGCCTTCTTTTTTTTTTACCCAGCAGAAACCTGCACAGATCCTGTTTTCACAAAACCATTGCTTTTGAGTCTTAACAAAACAGGTGTCTGGATTTTCAATAATGATCAACACTGTTAATCCCTTAGGCTGGGATTTTCAAGAGAATCTCAAAAGAAAATCTCAGTGAAAGAAAAATGCACTCTCAGGTACCTTGGCCATCTTTGTCTGTGGCCCCCAGTGCTGGCACCCAGCAATACAGAAGCCCAAGACCACGGCTGGGTTCCCTACGTACAGGCTCCCTTTGCCCTCTTCTGGGAACACTCACTTAAAACATCACATTAAGGTATAGGTTGAAACAAATCACAAGTGTGCTTAATAACGTATAAAATAGCTTAGTAAAATTGTCATGAAAATTTAAAAGCTTGGGAAAAAACCCTGCACCTCTGCCATTTATACTGATGACAATGATAATGAAAAAAATAATGATGTTTTAACTCACCCATCAAAAAAATTTATTCACCCTGAGAGAGTAAAACAGTACAAAGCTGGTGGAAAGATATACTTACCTTGAATTTATAAACTGCTTCTCAGATAACGAAATACAGAATGAGGAGATGCCTCATTTACATTCTTTCAGTCACCCTTAGACTTTTTTTAGCCAAGTGAATGCAAATTCTTTGAAGTCATTAAAGTTTATAAGAGGGAAGCCCTAAACCTGAGCCTGGTTGCACTGTCCATATATCTGAGGCACTGATGAGTTCTCGTGCACACCAGCTGCCAGAGAGGACCTACAGCATTGCTGGGCACCACCACGACAGCCCTCAGGTCACTGGCTGCAGCCCATTGAATGCTCACAGCGTGCAGTAAGGAGTCTGGACCAGGAGGAAAGAGATATTTCCTTGTGGTAGTGGGCTCTATGACTTGCCTTACTTAAGACTGTTTAACAATACTTCCACTTAATAAAAGAAGAACAATTCTTCGTTACTTGGGTAGCTACATGGCAGATGAAAATTTAGAAATTACATTATAATTATTAAACTAACGCACCTGCTTCTTGCTGGTTGATGTCCAGAGAAATTCTATATCCTAGACTAGAGCTTTGCCATCAATTAGGTCTACAAACAAAATGGAAAAAAAGAAAGAGATTATTTTCTCCTGAAATCATATGCTGAAAGACCCTGAAGGAACAAAAAGCAGCAAGAGGAATTGAGCAATCAGGGTTAGGGCAAGGAGATCATACAATTTCACAAGGTAGATGTTTCTATTTGTTCGTTATCACAGGAGAGGTCTAATTTGGTCAACTTGGCTGGCCACAGCAGAGCAGAAGTGATACTTAAAGCAGGACACAAAAAGAAACTGTGGCTTCTTAAATATCAGTCTGAAGAGGGCACTTCTCTTTCACAGGGCAAAGCATAAAGCATTTGCAATCGGAGCACACAAGTGGGCCTTCAGCCGTGGATTTACTGAAGGCAGGGGTGTAATAAGAGTAACAGGAGAGAGGACACCCTCAGCCATGGATGGCTTTGCTTTGTGGACGGTCACAGCTTAGGTAAATAGAGGTATGAGTGAGGGCTTTTGGGGAGGTTGCTGCACTGCATGACATATCCCTCTGAGTATTTATGCCCACTCCTCCTTGGCTGCAGATAAAGGAAAAGAAGTTGTTCTTCCAGGACCTTGTCTTGCATTTGTTCCCTGACCTCACCAGGGTATCATGAGATGTGCTTCAGTGTAAATAGATACATATATTTAGCTCAAAATGCCAGGTTTTTATTCCTGTGGAAAATGGTATGGCAAACTTATGCAATTTGCCATTGCAGAGAACGAAAATCTCACCAGCAAATTGCTCCTTGCAGTGCTCAGCAGCAGACCTTGTAAATGACTATGACTGAATCTGTTCTAAATTAATGTGGAAGCGTGTGGGATTTTAAGACAGAAGAACTGATCACAGTGCAGTTAATTGGGCCTGCCCTCTTAGCCCCACGCCCCATCAGCCCAGCTAAGCAGCTGTCCCAGCAAAGGGAGAGGGGAAGTCGTGGAGGCAAACAAAAAGCTCTGACAAGAATTTAAATGAAATGAAAGAGCCAAATTCTCTGCTCCATTGACTTTGTTGGGGTTAGGTCTGCAGAGAGCATGAACCAAATGCCATAATGAATACAAATACAAGAACAAGCCCAATAAGCGTGGCATTTCCACTATGCCCATCTCTCTGAATGCTCCCGCTCTCGGCTCCCTGCGAAGCTGCGAGCAGGTGCTCAGCTCTCTACGCTGCAGAGTGAGCTACAAAACCTGTCTGCTGTTACCTCTGCCTGCGTTTCTGTCAACAGCAGGGTTTTGGGGTCCATTTACCATGCTAGAAATGAGGACTGAAGAGGGCTAAGGCTGCATGCAAAGCATCCTCCTCTCCCACGCTCAGCCGCAGGTGTGCTCCGTACCTCCCAGCTCCTCACACCACGGGAGCTGGGGGCTGCCCTGCTCACACAGTGCAGAGCTGGGAAAGAGCTCCCTAATTACAAATCCCAAATAAGTGCTGGGGTGTGACTGACACAGTAGTGCTGAGACACACACAGCAGGAAAGCATCAGGCATTTTGGGACCTTCATTGTCAAAGACATAGGTGCAAACAGCCTCACTGCAGCTGCTGGGAGGGGAGCTCTGAGCAGCCCTCGAGGGGCTGCAGAGCTTTACGTGCACTGGGCTCCCAGATAAGGCTCCCTGTAACGACTTGCCCCGTGGAACCTTTAAAACAGATTATGGATGACAAAGCAGGAATCCAAGGTAAATTTTCAGAGCTGACGAGTGGAAAAAGAGCTCACATCTTTATATACTGGCTGAGCACATTTAGGAGAGAGTCACTGGGGTGCAATAAGCATGATTCCAAATTATGTCACTTCTAAGAGTAAAACTTCATAATCCTTGGCAACTTTTGCATCCTAAAAGGCAGAGTTGGAAAAGATGCCACACTCTGAAGCACCTTATATATCCAGGAGATCATTGCTGCTCAACTAACTCAACCTTTGGGTGACTGTGGGTGCGAGAGAAGTTGTCCAAGCATTCACCTGCAGTGTGAGGACAGCAAGAGCTGCAGCAGGTTAGGGAGTGGGATAAAGACAAGATGGGGCTGGCTCAAACTGGGCCAGACGACTACTCCCCCAGTCCTGGTAGGGCTGCCACCCTCCTCTGGCCTCCCCGACTTGCAGGGCACCATACATGTGGTCCCTACACCAGCCATGCTTGCATGGGTCTTTACTACTGACTACTCAGGCGCGGCATTCACGAAAGCAATATCAATTAAATATTCTAGCTCTCTTAATTTTTAGGCAGTAGCTCATCCTGCACCAATCAGTGCAAATGGGAGGGTGGGTGTAGGAGAAGGAGAGCACAGTTTAAACACTACAGTGACAGCTGCATTTTGTAGGTCTTAATGATTCATTCTGAGGCACACTCACCTTTTCAAATACTTATTATCAGTTAGTACTCAAGGACTGTCTGTTTTTAGGGCTGTACTCATCACAGGTGAGATACAAAACCTATTGAAGATATTGCAAAGACTGAAATGCCTTTGATGTGGGACATAGCTGACATGTCAATAAATAAATAAATCTAATTAAATTCCCTGTTACATGGATACATATATGTGAATACAAGTATATGAAACATTCTGGAAGGTGTATGTGATGTATATTCAAAACCAGCTGTCTTCTGCAATTGTTGATGAGCCACTGGTTAAGTTTCTGCTTAGAATAAAGCAAGATTTCCATACAGCAATTAGTGATTTTGTCTACTCTGTCCACCCTGAGAGATGTTCCAGCAGCCAGTGTGGTAGAGGGTGCTGAAGATTCATCTATTGCACGCTAGGACATTGTTATATTTCATATTGACTTTTCAGACATGAACTCAGCTAAAAATCCTTGAATTATTTTTGAATATTTTAACCATATCAGAGCAATCTATTGAATTTGTTACCCATGCTTCACATGAGGTTCTGGTTCTAGATACTGGAAAAATGTTCTTTATAGCAACCCCCCCCCCCCGAATCCTTAGAATACAACTACTCTGTAAAATCTATTGGTCAACCAGAGATTTCAGAGCAGAAATAGAGATATCCTTCAGATCTAATCCAATTATCTTACTTTCTTTGCCTTTCTTGTTGCCTTTCTGTAAGCATTTGCATGCAACACTGAAAAGGCACTGATCAACCCTATTTGTGTGAATTACAGTACAGTGATATCTTATCCTTTGGGTATCTCAAACAACACTAGGGCTGTGTATCAGTTCAAAACCCAGAAAGAGAACTTAGCTGGCACTTCAATATAAGTGACAGAAATTTCATTTCTTTAATTGCATTCTTTATTAATGGGCATTCTTAGATGGGATCAGACCCTGAATCCATTTAGTCCAGCTTGCTATCTCCAAGGGTAGCAAGGAAGAGGTGAACAGAAGAGAAAGTGAGAGCCAGAGTTCACGAGTGTAATGTGTCATCCCATAACTCTACCCATTATTTCCAATAAAAAGACAAAGACTAAAGCCAGCTCTAAGATAAGCTGCTATTCCATGGCTGCAAACTGTTGTACCACAAAGCAAGTGTCCTCTCAAGGTGGAAATACCACATCCAGAGCCTGCCTTGATTTCTGGGTGACAACTGGGCCCAAACCAACCTTTTGCAAGTGCAACGTGAGGCACATAAGCTGGTCTTTCTTCCTGTTTCATCTGCAGTGATAACTGATGAATCTGACAAGCACCAGATGCCCTCCCTCTGCTTTGTCTTTGACTGATGTGCCGCACAGAGGGTACATCACTGCCTGAACACCTCGCTTACCACCGTGGTGAATATTTCTACAGATTTGTCACCATGAGCTAGCATGATTTTGCAGTAATCATTAATCTGCTATCCAGAGTTTAATTGCTCTTATCTGCTGCTGCAGAGAAAAGGAGCAGTTCATTAGGCAGAAGCAGTTCACTGGCAACATCTCTCCTCTAACTCTGGCCTGGAGCCAGGGGGTGTCAGACCCCACTCCTTCCCTTCTACGGCTGTAGGGATCTATAGTCTATGGATCATTTGGGTTGGAAATCTGCTGGATTCTGGTGGTGTCTTGTAGTGTACCCCATGCCCGGGGCTGGAGGCTTTCCTGGTAAGGCTGCAGTGATGCTATCACTCGGGGGGGGGGGGGGGGGGGTAAAAGAATTTAGGGTTCAGGTAAGTAAAATACTGACCATACACCTCCCCAGTGCTCTGGCCAAGCATACGGCCATCAGACAGCATAAAGCTTCAGCCAAGCCTTGCCTTTGCCCAAACCTGCCCAGTCTTACCCCACCCTCCCCTTTTCACCCTGCACCCCTCAGCTCGTGGCCCCACAGCCCCTTCAGCTCAGGGCTGCCTGGCGCCACACACCACCTGGATGCTTTCCCCACAGCTTTGTGATGCATCTCCCTGGCACACACCTTACTCCAGGACTTGGCTTATAGCAAAAAACAAAACACGAGGGCCTAGTTAATGTGACTGGCTGCCAGCTCTCGTTCTTCACGCTAAGAATGTGAAGCATGGGCCTGCCAAAAATAACAATACCATATACACAGATACAACTTACCTATCAGATAGGAAAAACCCAGCAGCTTCCCAGTGAGAGATGAGAATACAGCTCTTCTGGAACAGAAGGAACACAGAAATGTAATATCTACATAACTGAGTTTTCTCTGCTGTGTGCTCCAAATGACACCTTTTGCTCAGAGGCCCTTGGGCACAAAGAATCAAGGTAGCTGGGATGTGTAAAATAATATGTTTAGTTTTGGGGTAATAATATGTCTTTCAAATGAGAATGCCCTATTGCTGCAAGCTTCAAAGGAATAGTCAGTGCACTTTTTAAAGCCCAAATAGGCATTTTATGATGCAAAGGATAAATCTGTCCGTAAAGATACTCATAAGTCAAGTAAATATAGCTGTTCTCTTACATGAAGAGGTAGATATTACTATTGTGGGGAAAATTCTGCCCTCCCTTGAAAGGCAGCACAGAAAAGGGAAAAACAGAAAGACAAAAAGCTGGGGAATTTTTTTCTACACTCTGCAACACTGAGCTGCAACCAGATATACATTGACAGGGGATGGGCTCTGGCACCATTAGTTCAGCGGCAGTGGTGTGTGTGGTGGACAAGAAGGATGTGCAAGCTGCCACTCCCTAAAAACACTGTCTGTTTGCTCCATCTGAGCATCTGTTGGTCTTTTGGATCAGTTCCTTTGCAAGCTGCAGATTCCTCAGGTCTGTGGCAAACAGGAAAACATGGCTGTGATGTGAGTCGTGTGTACACATTCATATAACACAAATTAGAAATAAATAATGGGGAGGAGGGAGAAAGGGGTGAGTTAACACCGGCTTTGTTAAGCAATAGTTGGCCAGTAGCCTTGAAGACACAACTACTTGGTCCCAATCATGATAATTTCCAAAGCTGAAAAGAAAAGAGAGAAAGGGTTTAATACTCTTGTCCTGAAGCTAGGATTAAGCAGACAGCCAAGGTTTGCACTGACAGCAACACCAAAGCCTACTCTGGAGCAGGTGTGTGGTGGAGGAATGGGCACTCCCATGGTGGGGGGGATTTCAGACATAGCCATAAAGCTGCCTCCAGACATAGAGCTGTGCATCAGGGACAGGCACAAGACTGTAGCTTCTGGGGAGCTAATGAAGGCTGGCACACACATACTTATTTGTGTGACATTGCAGTCTCACGTGTCTATAGGCCATGCTTTCATAAATGCACACATAAGTAGGCAGGGCTGCATGAGTCCTTGACTTACAAAAGTCAATGAGGAAATAGAGATCCATATATCCCTGATTTTATATGCTTTGTAGTTCAGACAATAAGAAATAAATACTGTTTTTTTCTGAAGCTATTGTTTTAGAACTCCAGGTCCCAAATGGGACTCTTGCATTATTATGGAGGAGACGTAAAAGACTCCCCAAACTCACCTTATAAGGACTGAACACTATTGCTTCAAGTGGAGGGATGTATCAGAAAGCTGTAGAAAACCTTCCCGATCAATACCAGAATTCAAGATCAGCTATAAAACTGCGAGATCAAAGGTCTGTCTAGCTCAGCATCCTGCTGCTGGCACTGGCCGACAAGTGATGCTGAAGGCATGCTGCAAGGGCAGGCAGGTCCTGAGCAGTCTCCCTAGCATGCTGCCCCCCTCTACAGAGTACTCCTTACTTCCACCTCTCAGTGGTTCAGCATTTCCTGAGCCAGCAATTGCTTTCAGAGCCCAACAGCAAATATGCAATAATATCTATATGTGTCATGCATCCGTTAAAATTCCATTTGAACCCATTTACAAATGGCAGGCTCGGGAAAGGAGTCCCACAGCTTGGTTGTGAGCTAGACTTAATGAGATATGTAGAAGAAACCTGAAATGCAGTTTGTCCTCTAACCTGGAACAGCAACCCTGTAAACCCATTGTTTGCATTCACAACTGTAGGTCCTCAGGGTCCAACAGAAGCTGTTACTCCTTCAGCTGGACTCTTGCTGGAGACAGTGTGAGAAAGGAGGAGTGTGTGGGGCTAGACTTGGCTAGTGAGGTGACATCTGGTGAAGACCAGGCTTTCAGATGCTCAGGCCTGGTGGCACCCATGCCACCCATTTCCTTGCAATCAACTATGGTTTTCTTCTCATCTTTTCCTGCACACAGAGAGGAGGAGGAGGTAATCAGGGCAGGATGCGGTCCTTCGCTAGTAGAGGAGGTTCTCAGGAATGATATTTTAGCACATGGTTACTTAGCATTAGCCTGCCTGTAACTGAATGTGTTTCAGTGATGTGGGGTTTGTTGTTCCAGAACAACTCCAGAATAATTAAATATTAAGAGAGAAGAGACAAATATCTGTGGAGTTAAGTGAGCTCTGGATGTGTGCTGTCCCTATGCTGTTTGGCAGCCCCAGTTCAGCAGCTGCCCAGCCTGTGGTAGCAAGCAGGTGAGGACCACTTTAAATCCTCACTTGTAACTGGTGCTCCCAGCCACTCTGACGTGCTGATGCTTCAAAAGCAAAAGATGAGATAATGACAATTCAGTTTCTGTGTTTTTAAATTGTGTCTGCAACAAAGAAATCACATCACAAAATGGCTTTAAGCACAATGAGCAACAGAGAAGCTGGAAAAATGATGAAACTCTAAATAATCTACTGCAACTTTTTCAGGCATGCTCTTTCAGAGAGAAGCCCAGGTAATAGATTAGCATAATTTTGAACCTGAAATATCTTATAAATATTTACAGTTACAGTTCTTGCTAGCAAACAAATAGCTGTTAAAATCTCCAATTCCTTCTTCTTCCTTTGCTCAATGGTCTTTCAATTGAACTAATTCCTACTGGGTTGTATTTCCTGTCTGTAGCCTCTGCCCAAAGATGACAATTTCTGAAGAGCTTCAGAAAAATCAAGATACCGTTTTTTGAGTTATAAAAGAAGGGAAAAAATATGCTTTTTCCATATGTTGTGGTTGAAATGTTGCATTTGCATAAGTCAAAACCAGCTGTAGCTATGAAATTTTTAACTTAGGTTGATTTATTGCCCTTACTGAGGAAGGAAAACCAAAACATGTCTCAAGATGATTCATTCAGTGGAGTTAGGATATGAGTGGCTAGGTCTGACACATGTGCAACTGCAATATTTTCTAGTGGGATTTTCACAAAGGCCTTGAACAAGAAGATTTTAGCTTGCATGGTATGGACAGAACCAAGCCGAGGATGACGGCATTAAAGGATACTCAGCATTAGTTTGCACTCAAAAAAAAAATTATTGCTTACAACTGTTTATTCTCCAGTAGTGCTTAAATGCTCCACAGTCATTTGGCTGCATGTTGTGATGATATCTTTCCTTGAGTAGCATCATTAATAGCCAAGCTGGCTTCAGTGGGACCAGTGACTGAGTAAGATGCTACTGGGACTGACTCAAAATATCATTGTGACCCATCAAATGCCCTGCTCCAAAGATCTTAAGCTGTTAAAAACAGATACATAGAAGAACATGGCAAGTAAGACAGGGAGCAATAACAGATACAGCACTAGAATGACACCATTCCCTCTACAAACACAGGAACCATTTAATAACAGCTAACTATGTTTTAAAATTAAATGCCAATATATGTGGGCTTAAGAACATCATGGTTTTTCAAAGAAAGGAGCGTATTTTGCTCTCAAATTTTTTGGTTAGGGTCTTAATTTTTAGTTCCCTCTCTTCTTACCTTCTTATTTTTCATTTTAAATGTGATAAGATAAACTCCCCTGGAACTGGTGTGTTCCCTTCCCCTCTTCATGTACTGTCAAAGGAATCACCCTGCAAGTAGGAGATGCTATCTTGCTCCTCTCTCTCTGGCATTGCAGTGAGATAGGAAACAGAGCTGTACTTTGCTACACAGCAGCTGAAATCTTGTCCCAGTGAAGAGACAAAAATTTCCATGCATTTTGATGGGGTGAGCAAATCACACAGAAATGGCTGAGTCACTTCACTCATCTCTGTAGAGTGCTTTGAGTTCCTTAGGGAGACTGGTTTATAAGTGCAACATATGCATTAGTTCATCTGTGCACCAAAAAGCTTGTCTAATTTTTTTCAGCTATACCAGTTGGTCTGATGAAAGGTATCACCGCTATTTACAAACGCTGTCCTACCTACGTCCTTCAGATCATTGAAGCTGCAGCAAGATTCCATTTGTTAGCAGTAAGAGTCAAAAGCTGGCACTGGGATAATGCTGAAAGTAAGGATTAAAGAATGATATGGTCATTGTCAGCAGTAAGGTTATATAATCATGGTTGCATATTGCTTGAGAAATTTCAAAAGGGAATAAGCCCATCAAATAGCTGTTAAGTAAAATTTTAGGATAATGCTGAAATGAATGAAATCATACTGAGATACGGCCATTGAAATGTGGTGCACTTGTCCTTGCAGAGTGTCAGGTTTTGACACCCCTTGTCACCAGCTTCTTGCCTCAAAGACTTGTGGAAATAAAATCTTGCTGATATTTGAAAAGCAATTGGGGTCTGCATGAGAAAATTTGGTTGCCCTCACTGCGGTGCTCAGGGTACACAGGCCAAGACACGGTTGGTCCTGGGACTGCAGCTGGTGCAACTCTATCCGTTTGGCTTTCTGTTCCCCTCCCCACGCTCTGCAGGTTTTGCTTTTGCTGGCAAAAGTTGCTTTCTCAGTGTCAAAAAATGATCCAAAGTCTACAGTGTAAAATGATTTTTTTCACCTCTCTCACCTTTCCCTGGCAATTGGCAGGATTCGCAGGTTTCACATTATGTGTCAAGCTGCTTCCAGAGGCTCCAAACTCCCAGACTCTTAAAAATCAATGAGCTAGACACAGTGAAGGCTCAGGAATTTCTTGCTTCATCACGTACCTTACAGCACATAACAGTGTTCTAAAAGAAACGAAACAACACAAGTATACACAAATCTACCTAGAGTTACAGCTTCTCTACATTTTTGAGGGCTGAAATTTTGGGGAGCTTGACAACATGTCTGCCTGCATTAAGGCCAGTTCTCATCAACAGAGAGGTTACCAGTTAGGAGTGATACGTGGGGAAGAGGTAGAAAACATACCCTTAATCTTACAGCTTTCCTCAACATCTAGAATCTGTGTATTGAGTGGAAGCAAGTGAACCCAATAAGAATGAGTGTGATACCTGCATTAAGGTTGCTTTGGTCAGCATAGGGCATCCACTTGCCCTAGACAAGAGTCTTGGGAGGGATCATAGTAGCAATGGTGCCAGTGGGAACACATTTGAGGGAAAGGAAATGAGACCAAAAAATAAGGTATTGTGATAATCTGTGCAGTATAGCCAAATCTATGGGTTAGAGGCAATCAAAAAAACCACAAGTAATCTTAGATTGATTCCAAACCTGAACTTTATAGCGGAAAAAAGTAAATGAGCTCTACTCAGGGACACGTTCAGCAGTACTGAGCTTTGTGGAGACCCAGATCTCAAGGGAGCTGGGGGTGGAGGAAGATGCAGGCAAGTTTTTTCTTGCCTGGAAGCCACCCCACTCTCTATCCCACTGAAGAAGGAATTAAGGGTTTCCTAACCACCTCTCTCTTCTGGTACGCTGGGAAGGGACAAGATAATAATGCAAGCAACTTGAAAAAACGCCAACTAACAAGCAGGAGAATGTTTATTCATTCACTTAGAAAAGAAAACCTGAGTTACCTATTCATACATCTCAACAAAATCTATTTTCCTCTGTTGCAGAGTAATGAATCACCTCTTATTTACATATGGGAAGTAGCACCTTACTGTAAATGGATGGAAATAGACACTAATTTGAAAGTGTCATTTTGCAAAGGGCACCAGTAATATTTGTGACACATTCTAGTTTTTGACCATCTGGCAACATTGAGGGATAAACTAATGTATAAACCTTGAGAGACCCCATTTGTAGCAGGAACTGCTTTAGACTTCAAATTTTAATGGAGTGAGATCTCAAATCAATGCCACCCTAATAATGCAGAATGGATTTGGGCCAGGACACTGTGCTGTTTATACTGGCTTTCTCTGAAAGGCCAGAATTACAAATACAGAGACCAAATCTTTCTCTCTAAATTGAAAAAGATCTGTTAATAATTATTGTGAGCCAAGAGGAAAATCCAGACCTCCCTAGAGACAAAGGAACGGGCAAGTAAACCCAGGAGGTCATTAGTTTAAAATTTGCAATTGCAGTCCAAAGGGGCTCTTTTTCAAACCTGTCAGGAATTTCTTTCTATCAGTTCAGCTATTCAAAAAGTGTCTGCTCAGATATTGCAAAAGTCATACACAAAGAAAGGACACAGAGAAGACGACATGAAATTCAGCAGTGAATCCTGATCTGAGCATAATGATTAGCATCCAAGGAATAATCTGGGGAGGCAGCTAGCCTAGAGAGAGGTGAAGTGGTATGGGATGATGAGATTGGAACTGAATTTCTAGTAGTGTTAGAGCAAGTCTACGCCCTTGCCTGCCTCAGTTTCTCCTTTGCAAAACAGGGGTAATGCCAGCGACCTTGTGAAGCCTTTCCCTTGGCTCCAGCACACACCACAGATGGAAAGTGCTTGCAAAGGGAAAGTGCCGCTATTTCAGGCTGAGGGAGGTGAGGCACTGAGCAGCCCAGCAACTTATCTGCAGGCACACAGCGAGTCAGAGGCTGCTCCAGGAATAGCACGTGGGTCTCTCGGCTCAACGGGAACAGATAATGCTTAATAAAGATTTTAAAGCAACAATTAAAGGCACGCTTCTACCGACTTTACATTAAATGAGGAATCCCCCAGCCTCGTCTGGAAGTATATTCAGCTCAGGGTGAATTACGGGTGCAGACCTGGGACTAGAGAACTGCTTGGGATGAACACCGTCACGTGAAGTGTTTTAGCAAGCAAAAACCAAAGTCAGTGTTGAAGATTAAGATTTGAAAGCAAGTGCTGACATACCCAGGTCCTTGGAAATTTTGTCTGTGAGGAAATCTACTGTATAATTACATTTGCAGTTTCCTTAGTGGGACCATCATTTCCTTCCGTGAACAAAAAGATAAATTTCTTAGATATTCTGTCATGAAGTCTTCTAATGTAACGAGGCTTGACAGACTGAATAAGTAACTCCACAGCTTTTAAGAATAATCTTTTTGATAGCAGCGATTCCCTGAGATGATAACCTTCCTAAAGACGCTCAGGAATCTACCAATGAGCTGAGAAGCATGGTTTTGCCAACCACAGAGGAATTGCAGTCATGACCTTGTCCAGACTCTCTGACAGGATTTTGGCAATGACTGCAGGAATCGAGGCTTGGGAGGAAATGCAAACTTCCTGGTCAAAATGCCAGTTGATAACTAATTCAGCAGGAGTCCCTGGGCTGTGCTGGAGGGGGTGTGGATGCCAGCAGTACATTTAGATGAGGTGAGAGTAGTTGTATCATCAGAAAGGTGTCCCACACCTGAGGCAGTCTAAGAAGTCTTTCAGAAAGACCTCTTCTGAAATACAGCTTACCTGTGACAAAATGTCTGTAAATAATTTTATTCTTCCAGTGATGAAAGTTAGCCAACAGCTTTTAAAAAATAAACCTATTTGCAGGTAAGAAGATACCAAAGACTTCTACATTTTTTTCCTCTGATATCTCCCATTTGTAGCTGCCATTTATATGGATGAGGCTGCTGCCCTCCAGGCACTAGAACAAGGATTGTTGTCTCTTTACCTCACTGAAGGTATTTTTTTAAAATTATTCTTGTTTATTCAGACTAGATGACTGTCCTGAAGTCTTTGGGCAAGAAGGTTTAGAAATACAGGTTTTTCTTTTATGGGAATTAATTACAATCAAATTCAAACTGCGTTCTATCTCCACCAATCTAATCACAAGCATAAGTCAACAACAGTATGCAAATCATCTTTATCAAGGAGTGCTTAGTTATGGGGAATACAACAATACAGGGGAGGAGGTTGCTGCGCCAACCTTTTATTTCAGCATGGCTACAGAGAGAAACCAGACTGTCAGCTTCACATCTTCTCTGCCTTTTTCTCTCCCTGACTCACTTTAAGGACACACCAAGAGGCAAATCAAATGGATGAATACGCTTAGGTTCCTCCACATCTAAAGGAGCTGATCAGAGGTGTTTTTCTGCAAGCACAATCTAGAAGTATCTATAATGCAACAAGTTATAAAAAGGCCAAGTTATACTATCAAGCCAGATTACGACCAGTTTCACAGATCCTTTCGCTATACTTAGAGGACCCTCCTATTCTGGATTGACTCTGGTGTCAAGAGAGGCAGTTAATGCCCTTTGGGGCATTTAAATGTGTCTTGGCAGAAAAAGGTCCTTGGAGTACTGGAATGATATCAAGTTTTGTCAAGTTGAAACGTCTTCTCTGCTGTAGCTGGAAATCATACCTCCGCCTGCATTTTCCTCCTACTAAAGAGGGAGGGCTCACTATAGACAATCTTTGGGGGTGCAACCAAGCTCTTGTAGTTAAATATCCCACTGAAGTTTGCACTTATGGTTCAGTGTGCAAGGAGCCATACAGGAATGGGTCACTTTTTATCTACTGCATTTCTCTTAGTCTGCCTATCCTAAAGTAAAGAGGGCAGAGTTTCCTGCATCATAGTTTTTGTTCCCTTCAGAGCAAAATCAATCCTAAATTGGCCCTCACTGAACACTGATTATGTGACAGTTGGCTACAGTCCCATCCGTGCAACCCTGCATCAGAAACACTCCGTACTGCAGCTGAGAACAGACTTTCAGAAGAGGTGATTTCCAGCTTCTCAGCAGGCATTTTAGCATCTGGATCCTGACATTAAAAAAAAGCCCAGTCCTAGATACATTTTAAAAGCTGGATCTGAAGCCTTATAGAGCTGCCTATGTAAAGCAGCCACATCTTGAGGAAATGGGGCATTCTCTCTGGAATCCAGGCTAGTTTGAATTTCCTTCCAGCTTTTTAAACATCTGAATGGGTGCTGCGTATACGGTAAAACACTTTCAAAGCCAGTTTTTGTCTTTTGACATATGTTTGGTAGCTTATATGAAATAAACCACTTTTTTTCCCTGCTAATTGAGTTCATGTAACAAATTTTAGTTAAAATGGAATTCTTTTAGAGAAATGAACCCACGTGAACTACATGGCTGAATCCCAGGAGGAAATATTTTGTCACATCTGAATAGCGTTTTCTGACAGTCTGCAGTGGTGCATTCTCTTGGCAGGGGTCCATAAATCACATACTATGGAGTATAAAAAGAATAAATGTGTGGCACGTTACCATGAGATTTCTTGGCAGATCTTCATGTGAGAGAGCTACTTCACGTGCCTTGGCAGCTACCTAGTGATAAAGAATGAAAGATAAGTTCATAACAAGGGCCCTCAGGAACTTCAGAGGGACAAATGGGCCTCTGATCACTGGGAAGCTATTTGGGGATAAGGAAAAAAATTGTCAGCAAATTTCTGTAAGCCAGAAACGCATTCCAAGAAAACCTGAAACATTTCTGCAACCTCATCCTAACAGAGTGTGAAGGATTCAGTTTTAAGCCTGAATCCAGCAAAACGTATAAGAGTGAATTTGAAATGGAAGCAAACAGCGGCTTTAGGCCTGTGGAAAGGGAAACAGAGCATAAAAAAGGAAAATCACGTGATCCTTTCTGCCTTCTGCTCATGGCTGGAGAGCATGAGGTATGGTCACCAAACAGAAAGCAAAACATTTCTAACAGCTACTACCAATCATGTGGGCACTCCACACATAGTTAGACTTTTGGGCATTAGAGTAGTAAAGTACAATACAAATGAAAATACTGAATTTACAAGAAAATTACCCTTTTTGGGGGGACAATGTATTCACAGTTTCATCAATGGCTTGCAGATTAGCATGCCTTGAAGTATCAAACTATTGTGGTATTAATTCAGCCTTCCTAGTGACTATAAGAAAACCTTTCCTATAGTTGCTACTTTCCTGTGTTTCAGCCAGAGGCAAAGGCGGTATTAGAAGAACCATTCAAATAATCCAAAGGACTGCTTTTGCACTCATAGGAGCAACAAAATTCCAGTACATGACCTTCACATGCAGTGCTCCAGCATAGCTAGAGAGTTGCAGTAACAGTTTCCCTAACTTCATTTGGAGTCAGTACCATCACTCCCATTAAGGATCTTCATTGTAGTTAGGAATGAATAATCTGCTGTTATTGTACCACAAAAGTAAGCGTGTGCCATGGTGCACCAGATGTTAATGGCATTGTTGTATGGGAATATACGGGAGCATAATGGCATCTCCCTGGCTCCACCAGCAGTTGGCACTCCATATGGTGGTGGCACACACCCCATACTGATGGATGCTCAGCAGATGCTCTTCAAGAGCTAAATAATGCAAACAGAGGCTGGTGTGATCAATATATAGCCCTCATAGTTCAGGCACTGCTCCGAGCCAACAAATGCAGTAATTTGGAGGGAAGTAGTTTTTAAAAAGAATAGTCTGTAAAAAAAGGCCAGTAAACCATTTTGCATTTTAAAAAAGTAGCTACAGGTGCTGTGGAAGAGAGAGTTTTACTTTGTCACCAAACTTCTGCACCTTCATTAAATATACACATATATATATGAGAAACTTCTTTCTTAAATTAAATGACTTGGCTTTCAGGAATCTGCATTTGTCTACCTCTATCTTGGATTGTGCTCAAGACACCCATGCATGTGTATGCATGCACATATGTATGCTTATGCATTCATAAAGTGCTTATTGTCTTCTCTGAAAAATACAATGTCCCTCAAGACCAGGAACTTTCACTGGAGTGAATATAATCTCTAAGTTCTGCTGTACTGCTTAGATGGTTACATGAAACTATCGGAACCTGGATCGTCCCAGGATAATGTTAGACTTATTTTTATCCTCATGGCTAAAGAATATCACCTCTCTGTTCATATCAATATTTTAGAGCATCTTTGGTGGTTGAAATTAGGTCAGGTGCAGTAAAACTGCTGGTAGTTGAGTGAGGTAAAGATCAATAAGGTTACCTGATAGAGAGACAGCACAGCCAGCAGCAATCATATCAGCACAATATGCATCAAAATCTGCTTATGAGGAAGAGTCACAAGAAATGGAAAAAAAAACCCTAAAGTCCACACAGAATACCGTTAATTGTTCATAGGATGAGACAGGAATGTAATTTTCAGAATGTCACTGAAAACAAAACAATCTAAAAGAAAATGCATTTGGTATCAGTCTTTTTGAATGAAAAGGCATAGGAGTCGCCCACATTGCCCTGTACCTCCTCCCTTTTGGTACAGCAAGCAGCTGCTGGGAAAGAAAAGTTAGAACTTAATTTGCACAGTCATTAGTGTTCTCAATAACAGATTATCCCCCAAAACATGTCAAAGGAAAAAATTGTTTTAAATACAAAATTGGAATAAGCCAAAATTAGCCCATGAACTTGAAATTAAAAAAAAAAACAAACACCTTCTATGCATTGCTAACACTTTTTAAAAAGAGCAAGAACTGTAAGTGGTTTAATGCTTAAAGTGAATTAACCCAGCCATGTGTATTACATAGCCAAAGACGTGGAAACGGCCATCAAAATTGATTCTGGAATAGGTAGGCCTGCAGCAGATTTGCAAATGATAATGTATATGTTAATACATACTTTCACTAATTTCACTAATGACCAATTTTAACAAGAAATTTGGATTTGTAGATGAGCAGCAACATCCCCATTCTGTCACTTGTATATATACAAAGTATTTCACATCTCAGGACAGAGACTAATCCAGCTGCTCCACAGACTCATCCCTCCAAACCTACACCCAGTGCAGCACAAAAGGTCTCTCACTGCCCTCTTGGAGCTGGTCCTCCCCAAGAACCTTCATTAATATACATCTTGCAAAATGCTGCTTTGTTCCAGAAAATGAATCCCTTTCTAAATAAGTAATGCCATGGGCTTGTGGAGCTGCTGGGGAACGAGTCACATACTGAAGTAGCTGACAAACTGTATGCAGACTGTTCAAAGAACTGCAAAAACCAGCACCTGGACTGCATGAACAAACTTAGAAGCTTACACAGTCACGGCAGATGTGCCCTGCACCTTGCAGGGTGCTGTGGTATTGCATCATTTTGCAGTCCAGCAAGTGAGAATGTGAACACCTCTGATAAACCTCCTGTTTCAGGATCCAGAGGAAAGCCATCAGAAAAACTCCAGTAACTTCTGAAAAGAGCAGCCTTGTGCACTAGGAGAGAATGATCTCACAGGCAAACTCTTGATTCCTATAAGATATTGTTCAAAAACCCACAAAACCCCCAAACTTCCAGTGCATAAGATTGGCTTTACCAGTTACCACACAAATCCTCACCCATGTCCTTCTCTACCATTTCAGCCTTGACCTCCACCACCTCAAAGATTCAGTAGGTGCATTATGTCTGAATGAATGGAGAAATTATTTCTGCTGCAACATTAATTCTAGTGGCTCAAAAGGGTTTTTTTTCTAAATTTGATTTATCTTGCAACTAAAACAGTTTAACAGTGAACACACGCAGAGACTCAATATTTCTGCCTCTGGCTTCAAAAGGCTCTGGGAGTTTCTTGGACTCATTCAAAACCTCTTTCACTTTCAAGTGCCATCAAACCTATTCACTAACAGTAACATGAATATCTTTGTGGCCACTAAATTGTTACTTCCTTTCTCTCCCATTCTCTCTC
This sequence comes from Dromococcyx pavoninus, assembly GCA_033558185.1. Classification (NCBI taxonomy): domain Eukaryota; kingdom Metazoa; phylum Chordata; class Aves; order Cuculiformes; family Neomorphidae; genus Dromococcyx; species Dromococcyx pavoninus. The sequence continues at coordinate 377,635 of JAUMJL010000187.1, forward strand.
TCAATCATATTTTTTTGGTGTGTGTGCTATTTATTTATTTATTTATATCTCTGCTTTCACATTTCCTTCTAACTAAGATGTTTCTACGTCTGGCATAATTTTGTTCATGTTGGAATCATTGTGCCTTCCTGGGCATTCAATAAATTGAATTGAATTGAAAATTTCCAGTTTTTATTACACTAGTGTGACTTGTCAGGCTGGCAACTGTTGCAAGCTCTGAAAAAAAAGCACATAGATAGAGTCGTAGAATAACTCAGGTTGGAAAGAACCATAAGAAGTCATCTAATCCAATCTTCCACTCAGAGCAGGGTCAACAAGGAGTCACCATACTCATGTCTAAGAGGTGCCTTATTCTGTGTGCAGTGAAGAAAAGTTCAGATTATGAATATCTAGGCAGCAGCTACATCATTGAATAACTTCTCTTTTCCCTCATGATGAAGTTTAATGTTTATCCCTTCAGTGAAAGTTAATATCCCCTTCCTTTTCCCCCAGAAATTTAGAAAGTAAATGTAGCCTGGCCTGAGTTGACCCATTGTGTGGTTTTCTCCCTATTCTTTGCACATACCTACTTGAGGAGCATAAACCAGTACACCCCTCTTCTTTAGTTTACTAGATGAAAATTTAACCTAATCCAGAGTGTTAGACATGAGGTGGAGAAATCTATTAACAGTTCATAGTCTCTTTGATAAAAAATAACCTGTCATTGCCTTTTCCCCACACTGTACTCCCACAAAATGTATTTTAGCATTTTTATGTGTTAGGCTGTCAGCATTTCTCTGGTGGTTTTCTTTTTTTTAACATCCAAGTTCCCATACAACTCAAATTATTTAGACTCTAGCATTACTCTACAGAAAGCTAAATCTGTATCCTTTACATTTTCATTTGTGATTGGATTTGTTATAGCCTCAATGTTTAATTTGTAAAATGCACCAATGGAGCCATAGCCACTCACCAGCTTTTCACATAAATACAGATCATGTTGCAAGCTTTCAGGAAGAAACCGTGTAGGGAAGACATACCACAGAGATACGGCGGGGTATGCCCTCTTCATTCTTCCCACATCCTTTCCAAAGATCATTCCCGTATCTATGAAGCATAATCCTACAAATCAGCAGAGAATTTTGTCTTGACAGCTGTGCCATCTTGTTTTATGTATTACCTTGAAACGCTTTCAGCTAATTTCAGTTTTATGAAAAAATAAAAAAGAAGTCTTTACAGGCTTCATATATTGACCTAGTCACTTACATATATCTTTCCTGGATTGTGGTCTTGCTCTCCTCCTTCTCTGTGAAATAAATCAGTAGCTAGATTTACTTTAAGAGATCAGGTGGTAAGCTTTCTTTACTCCATAAACCTGGTATGATACCAGGTTCACAGGAGCAAAACACTCGTGCACACACACACGTGCTGGGGTGTCTTGAAGGCACAAGCACTCCAAACACTACAGAGTAGTTTGTGTGCACAAGCAAAGGACTGATGTTTCCCCCTAATGTGATCTTATCAGTTCTGGGTGCTCTTGGGTTCCAGGAAAACCTTTCTGCTGCTCCCTAAAACTGCTGCCCCACTAAATCTGGTGATCCCAAGAGAGGGAGTCTTACACCTTGTTCATAGTCATTAATTGAAGCTGTCAGGGACAGCTAAGACTGCTTAGACTGCACTAAGCTGATCCTGGTATTAAACTCTATACTCGCACCCTTGCAAAAGTTTCCATTGCAGGCCCAGCAAGAACAACGTGACAAGACTGCAAGGACTTGGGTTCTTTCTATTTATCAACATGGACTACTGCTGCTCCTAGATCTTTAGGGAAAGCTCAGCTGCAGCAGTGTAGAAAAATAACTATAACAAACACAATGAATGAGATCAGAAGAGATGCTCTTTGCTGGAAGATCAGACAGTGTTGGATGGATGCCTAACCCCCCTTTAAAATAATCTATAACAGGAAGCTAAGCAGGGTGCAGGTAGCCCTGGAGAGGCCCTAGCAGACTTCTGTTCAATGAATTCTGTTACCCAGATGTTCCTTTGTAGTTCTTAAAAAAACCTTTAAGGCTCCTGGTCAGTAAAGAAGTTTGGGAAAGATTTAAACTTCAGCTCTGTAGTGTCAGCATATATTCCTATCTGTGCTAAGTAAAGCACAGTGTTAGCAAAAAAAGACATTCTGTAAAACAATGTCATAAAACTCCACTTTTATTCTCTCAGTATGGTTTCCACATCAAGCACTTAATCCCCCCTGAAATTTTCCTTTTATAAGTGTCCCTTACTGGTGTCAGTGGGGGTTACCCAAGTTGCCCAGGAGCTGGAGACCCGAAGCTTGATTCATGTGAAAGATACCAAAGCTTTCAAGTGAGAAATATTCCTAAGAAGGGTGAAAAGGGGGCAAAGAGTGAAGGATTAGCTAAGAGGAGTCCGCAGTTCTGGAAAGACCTTAGGACCTAAACTTGCTTTTACAGCTTTCCAATTCAATGGGATATAATATTTGGACCAAAGCCTGAGTGCTTGGCTCAGATCATGTAAACTGAACTGGAAAACAGGACTGAAAATCTTGCTTGCTCAGGGGGAGGGTGAGAGTATAAAAAGATAAGCTTGGTTTAAAAAATAAGCAACCCTATACATTCAAATTGCCACCAACAGTGAAAGCATAACAGCACCTTGTCATTCCTGCTAAAAATACTTTGATTGGGGATTTTCCTGTGCATTTATCTCACCAAACACTGTCCTTGGCTATATGTACAATTTCCACTCATCTTCCTGTAAACGGTATTTGTATGTCACAGCCACTGCTTCACAGCTGAATATTACATCAGATCTAAAATAATGATGGAAGGTAAACCACCTGAATTGCTTTGTATCAACTCAGTGCCCTCCCCAATGACAGCACGACCCCATTGCTGATACCTTGGGATACAGACATGTAAGTAATAACACATCTTGCCTTTAAGTGAGGAGTAACCATCAGGTCACACATCCTGCAAGTCCACGCAGTAGAACATCTCCACATGTGTGAAGCAAGAATCATTAAACAAAAAGAGTTAGCAGGAATGGAGTGCTTTCATGATGAAATGACAAGCTATAACCACCTACAAAATGTATTGTCTTGGCTTATAAACAAACTGAATTACAGGTAAAATTAAGGCATCTAAAAATAAATAGGGAATATTCAAACATAGGCAGGAAACAAAAACTATCTGAGAGAAGAAAACTTACAGAGGGATGCATAATATGATGGCAATAAAAGTGTTACAATGTTTAGAGACCTGAAGCATGACTCCCTCTCCTTTACCACACATCTTTTTATTGAAATAACTGTGCATTGCATGCCTTTCCAACAGACACAGGAACAGTCTTCAATATATTTTTATAGTCTTTTCTATACTTAATCTATTTTTCACTTTAGAGATGCCAAAAAGTATTTGACAAGATCAGACATGCAGGAATAGGGCAGGTATCTGGAGTGTGAGATTTATATTGGATCAGTTATTCCCAACTCACTTTGTCTATCTCACATGGCAGAGAAATACATCCAAATAATGGCCACAGGTTTCTTAAAATTCAGAATCTGTCTGCGTTTGTGCCTTATATGGACTGTCTGTAATCCAGAACAATCCCTGTTATATTGCAAGACTTCATGATTAGTAGCTTGCAAATGGAGATGAGCCCTTGGTCCATCAGTGTCCACACGTGCTTCTTTTGTGGGGAGAGTATTACAGTTTTTTAGGTAAGCTCCTCACTTTATGAAAATACAAACTGTTATGAAACAGCACATTGTAGCCAAGCAGAATTAAATGGCACTAATTTCTGGACTCCCGTCGCACACAGCAAGTATTGGGGGCCAAGAAGTTAATGTGGTTTGGAAAGTCAGCAAACAGCATTTCCAATGCCTTCACAAGAAGCACTGGTCAAGTGGGGTTTAGAGTTAATTTGGTTTCCACCCATTAAGATTATATGTTCCAAATATAAGACTCATAAACTGCCCATAAAAGGGAGAGCACTTGCACACTGAATAACTTTGGAAATGGGGTTGGCTTACGGCTGAGCAGCAACAGGCACAAGGGCAGCACAGGCAGCCTTCCTGACTGGGGGCAAGAACACTGCTGGGTGTGCAGGCTCTCCAAAACTCACTCTTGCTCTGCTATTTCACGTTGGCTGAGCAAAACAACACACAAACCAGGGACAGAAACGATCACAAAAAGCCAGGGTGCTTACCTTTGTTCACCAAGAACTACCTGCTAACGGGAACAGTCCAGCTGTGGGTTTGCACACACAGGATAAGGCATGCTGTAAACAGTACACTAACTGCCACATTCTTAAAAAGCAGGCTGCTACAACAAGCCACAGACTATGTCTTCAGATGATGTAAATCTGCTTAGCTTCATTGAGCCGTGGTAATTTATACCAGCTGAGTGATGGACCAAAGGCATTTATTAAGGCTGCAGTGTATTTAAGAACAAGTGCAGATCAATAGTCCAACAGATATTCATTTCACATCACTGCTTTTCAGAAAAGAGGTCAAATGGTTCCTTACATATTTTTTTTTCCTAAAATTTGAAGCACAGACTGGTGGAAGTCAGTAATTAAATCCCACTTGAAGGGAAGCACTGGCAATGAAGAATAGGCCAGAGCTGGTACTGCAGAGGCAATAGTGCTGGCTCACAGGTGGCATTAAGTGCCATGACTTAGCCCTTGAACTGCCTTCTGGGAAGCCTGGTATCTCTCATCAGTGAAAGGCCATTTGGAATGAATGTGACAAATGAATAGTTCGGGTATTGGTCCCAAAATAAACCAAACAGAACTCTGGAAATTTAGAGATCAGTACTTTTCTCTGGTTGTTTTTCATTTTCACGTACACAACTTCAGTGAGCTTTGTATTGGTATTGCTCTCTGCCTGGTTGTAAATAAGAAATAAAAGCAGCATCACAGGGGGAAATAGTCTCATGAGATTTTCAGCCTAATTATGGAAACCCATGACAATGTTAAGATTTTAATGAAATTTCCAAGTGTATTGATTTTTTCAAATGCAACATGATAATGCTAACTTTGGGAAGGAATGCAGTGCTTCCTGGGAAGAGAGCACACACAGCCTACAGCTGGGCAATCACGCCAGACCCTGGGCTGACTTGTATCAACAATCTGCCTCATCAGAATGACACAAGGAATTGTATAGTCAAAATGCTTACCTCAGTGAAAGAAAAAGAGAAGAAAGAGCATCGAAAGTTGGATGTTAAGAATCAGTGACAGTGATTCCCTGGTGGTACAGCAAATGTGTGAGTGATAAATATAGGTCAGGCTGTATTCCAACATAAGGAAAATTATTTGTCCTGCAGGTTGATTTTAAATTAATATCACCACCAGACCACTCTGTTTTGCTGTATATGAGTCTGTTCTCACCACCCTTTTCAGAGCAGAGCCCTGGCATCTCTTCTTATGGCTTACAGCAGTAAAAAAAAAAAAAACCACCACAGGGCTTTAAATTTTTAAGTCAGTGTTTTGAAAATATTGCTGTATGTATTAGGCTTCTCCTGTTTTAGAGGCCCTTTCCTGGAGAGTCTTCCAACAGGAATATCATTTACATCAGCAAGGCTTTTTGGCAGTTATTCTTTTTTTCCTTTTTATAACCATGTTGCAGTGAGACATCAGTTTAGGCAGCCAGCTCTGCAATAAAACTGACAACAGGTTTATTCTCCTGCTCCTCATGGGACCTATAGGAATTGTAGAAAAGAAAGCAGGAGGGAAGGCACAGCAACAACATGTGCTTGTGATCTGCTTTGTCCCAGCATACAGATTCTGCTGTTCTCAGAGTGAGTCTCATTTAAGAACCCAATATTTTTCTTATATTTCATTAGATTCTTTATTCATTTGGATTGCTTTGCAGGAGGTCCTATCGACTTCAAAACTGCTGGGATTTTACCTTTGCTGTCAAACTGTCCATTGCTTTGTTCTTGTCACAACTATGGAAACCACTGTGAGACATCAGTGACCTGGAGCTCTTCTGCTAGAGGAAATCCCCACAAAAGAATTGAAAAGTTTAGAAAAAGAAAGGCAAACCAAATTGAGTCTTTTCAGTTCATTGTGGAAGAGATTTCTATCTCAGAAGATTTTTATCTCAGAAGGAAATTGCTGACACTTGCCCTGGCTGCTGTGCCTGAAGTTGCACTAGTTCAACCTCTGCTCCTGAGCCAGGAAGGATTGGTGGCACTGAGTGAGGGCCATTTTTTTGACCATGAAAGGATGGTCTTCCCTTCCTCACCGCCAGATAAATGACTGAAACTCTTCTGAGCGTGCAAAGATGGTCTGGGTTTCCACTTAACCCTATTTCGTTTCCAATAGATACTGGTGAAAAAAACAGTGAGTACAGTATTCAAAAGGCTAGAAGATGAATCAACAGTCCAGGAAGGTCTCATGGCCATGCACGGGCATTCACTTCCATGCTGAGTGGAGCCAGGGGGTTGTATCTCACTGATTAGCTGGCTCTGGTGCAGACCAACATGCTCAGAACAAACATGCTGATAGATTAGAAATTCCACCTTGATTTAGTGAATTTCATCCCAACAGTGTAGGATGTAATTAAATCTTTAAGAAAAGATTAATCCCTCTTTACTGTCCAGCATTTATCATCTCTAAACACTCATAGACTGAGTGTGTGTGTTGGGGGTGGTTACACACGCATACAGATTAATATTTATTTAGAGAAAAATGCTGTATTATTAGTAGGAACAATTTTCAGGTTTGGCTGAGCCTGGAAAAGTTTATAATCTGTTATGCAACTCCATTTATTCAAGTTGCAAACAGAGGTTATGCCCAGATGGTGGCGCCTACAAATCACAGATCACTTCTACATAATTATTAGGTAATTCATTTCTGGCGGGTTATACATTGTGGGCTCTGTGGTCTATTGCAGAGGAAAATAGAAGTCTCATTGTATTGCAACCCTTAACCACCAATACCCCCCCAGCATTCAGCCCTTACCTTCCTTTCCCCAGAAACCATTGACTGTGTCACGGTGCTGTGTTAAATTAGATTTACAGCTACCTTCCATTTGGGGAGGAGTAGGACCAGAATGAGATATAGGAAAAGAAAATACAAAGGGTTTAGACTAGATATTCTTCATCCCATGGGAAATGCATAATTCAAGGTATTTGTAAATGCGTTTGTGATGTGCTGAAAAGCTGAGCTGGAACAAAATAAATAAAACCAAGAAACCAGACCTGAGAATCCCAATCTTTCATGGAAATTAAATAGACAGGTTTAGGTATATTTTTGAGGGGCTTGTAGAATTAGGGTCAGCACAATGAAAGGCTGCCCTGGTCAGCGATAGCCTCACACCAAAATGAAGCTGTGAGTGTTTCGTGCTGGCCAGAGTGACTGCCTTTTATACAATACAGTTTATGTTCATTTGGGGAGGCGGAGTAGGAATTAAAGGTATTGAGAAAATAAGAGTGGTGGGAGACGATTATTTAATTCTAAGTGAATCACAAATGTTTCAGGGAGTCAGGGTCTGCACACAGAGTAAAAATAAAAAGCTTCAGTCCTAGTGACTGAAAATCAGTTCAGTAAAGCACTTGAGCTTGGATGCTTATCTGGCACTGGTGTTTTCAGAAACAGGGTTCTCTCTGAAGATTATGTCAAATATATGGGGATACAAGAACTGCCAGCATGCAACAGATTGGTGAGAAAAACCTGTTTCCTAATGTAAAAATATTTTATTTGAATTTTGTGATCATTACTAATAGAATTTCAGGTTTAACACACCATTTCGTCTAAATATATGTGTTCAGATACCTAAATGTTAATTCTGACCTTTGTCTACTAAGTACATCTAATGTTCCTCATATATTTCACCTATAACTAATTACCCATTTCTTCCGATTCTCTGTGTTCATTGTCCTTGTAAAGATGCCCAGAAGAGGGGGGAAAAAACAGCTGAGGACCAGAGATATGCAAAATTGATTTAAGATCTGGGAGCACTCCCACGTTGTTTAGATAGTTCCTTGCAAGGGAAAAAAAAAAACAAAAAACAGGAAAATACTAAAACACCCAAAACCCCCACTTTATGAGCTTTTTCTGGTAGCAAGGATTTTCCGAGCAGCTACCATGTTTGGCATTTGAAGTATCAATTCTTTTAGGTATTGTTTGTCAGGAAAGGGCTTGGCACAGCTGAGAAATCACTAAATCCCCTGAAGCTCAAACATCCCGAGCCTTCAATAGAAACCTGGCAAAAACCAACTAGTAACTATCATTTAAGTAAAACTCCTGGCAACAGCTGAACATCAAAACTCCTTTCACAGCTGTGCATGGCCAAGAAAGTAAAGGCACAATGGTGCTACCCACGTCCCTCCTCCTCTGCACCTTCTCACAGCCTGCTCTCCACAGCATGTTTGGACTGTTGAGCTGTCTCATTTGTGCAGATGCCTTCCTTTGGGACCATGGTGTGGGGCTTCGCTGAGCAGCCCCAGTTAAACATGATCACTGCTGCAGCAGCCCACGCTCCCCCAGCTCTGTGCACAAGAGCACAGCATCCACGTCTGCCCTGCCACGACAGGCCATGCTGTGTGGGAAAGGCCGTGGTGCTGCTACAGCTGCGCCTGGAATTTGTATTACAATATTGCAAACACTTAGCTATGAGTTATAGCTCCTCTGAGACTGGCTGACTGCAGGTAACATGCATAAAGTGAAGCAAATTCACACGTTCTTGTCCTCAGATGATTTCCAGTCTGAATTCTAAAGAATCTCATTTCTTTCTCAGCACAGCTGGTATCTGGTGGCTGTTAGAGCTTCACTCAGACTGGGCAGCAGAGTAAGTATTTCTGAGGTTTGCTGGTTGAATTGCAAATAACATTTGTCCTAAATGCAATTGAGGTTTCAAGATTCGAAGAATTTTCTTCATTTACTTAAAGTCAAGAGTTTCAGAATATATAAAGACAACAGTCGATATTAAGCACTCATAAACAACAAGAGAGACCGTGCAGAAAGATTCATCAGGAATCATAAAAAGGAGTATTTCCAGCTATCTTGTGTGACATTTGATTAACTATTACAGACGAGTTTGGTTAAAGAAACTCTGTTCTTAAAGATTAACATATTTTTACCTTAACAGTGGCAAATGTCATACATATACCCTTGTCTGTCTAGCGGGAGAATCAATACAGTGCAGTGTGGGCTATGAATATCAGTCATTTTGGATAAGACTTACATTTGCCACCTTACCACCTACAAACTGAGCACCTGGAATTAACAAACGGGCTTCCCTAACTGTTGTTTTTCCAGAGGCATTTCAAGTGCCACAAGCATCTTTGCTGAGGATTTAAAACCAAAAATAAACATTAAGAGCCACGAGGAATGTACTGTTTAAAGACACAATCCTGTAAATGCCTTAGTGTGAATTTCTTTTACTAACACAGATGATGAATCTATTAAATAGGTTGTTTTCTCCCCTTAAATGTTGAGAATAGTTTAGTTCCCAAATGGCATCTTTGACTTGTTGAAACATTTCTCTCTTTCCATCTAAGATTTGGGGATGCATGTTTTTTGAAGAAAAAAGAATAGAAGGGTATTTCAGCAACTAGAAAAATTACTGTTTGGGTTGAAAATTAATTCTGAAAGACAAATTTAACAAAAATGACTTAAGAGTTGGAATCAGAGGTCTGTTTGAAAGAGTATGATGAAGATCTGAAAGCTGTGCCAGAGACTACTTTTCATCAGCTCAGTGTGGATCGAAATTCCCCGGGCACTCCAGAAGAAAGATGATCTGTTCGATCAGCAAAAGAAATGGAGAAGTCCTCCTTGTTATTTGTTGGTGCCTGTTGGCTGGCTTTTAAAAAAACCTCAACAACTAAATTACACTAATGTTTTTAGCTGTCATAAAATTCATTAGGCTAGGAGGATATGAGGGGATTGGTAACCCCATGTTGAAGCAGAGTTCAGAAGTTATTAGGACTATTACTGGGAATGCTCAACCACTGGTCTCTCTTGTATCTGACTGACTACTTTCATGAAGATGTGCAGGAATTTAATTATCTTTTCCTTTCAGGACTTCTAATCTGTGATAGACTGAGTATAAGTCTGTCAAGAGGCTCAGAAAATTCTAGTGGAAGAAAATCACACAAACAGAGTCATCTGTAGAAAGTAAGTACGGTTCCTTCCTATAGAAAAGCAGACTGTAAAAATATCCAGAATTTGTCAGAAGCAGTAAGACTTTTTTAGAGTTTACCTAAAAAGTACTTAAAAGATTTCCAAAGACTCAGTTCCCAGTACTTTCTAATAGTTAGGCTTCTTTACTCCTGTCACCAAAATCCCATGTCACTGAGAATACGAGCTGAGTATTCCCTTTAGTTAATGCATTCATACCACTGCTGCCAGCAGTGCTGACGGCAGTGCACAAGCAGTGCACAAAGCAAGACTAGGAAACCCGAGTCTAAATGTAAGCATCTGCAGTTGTAGAGGGGGATACCTTTATTCTATTCTGCCTACACAGAAAATCAACAATACTGGACTCTTCAAGCCAGTCAGATATTGAAAGAAATTTCCTGTACTGCCTTGCAGAAAGAAAGTACATGAAATGCTGTTACTGGACATAAAGTTGTGACGTAGCTTAACGTCCCTTGGGTGGAACACTACTGACTTTAAAACAGGTGATATGAGTGTGATGTTTAATTTTCCCAAGCACTGATATTCCCCAAATAATGAAACACACTTCAGGATATGCTGAGGTAAATACAGAATCAAACACAGACATCAGGGTTAGCAAAATGAAAACACCTCTCCAACTCCCCAAACATGCTGCAACAGAGTACACGTTTATTTGTACTCTGTTAGGTACTCAAGAAAGAGACACAGATTTTTCTAGATTTTGTGATTCATTTGTGAACTGAAGGCTAATATAGACTTAAGAATAATGAAAAAGATCTCCAAACTCCTCAAGGTTTTATTTGATCTTCAGTAATCCTTTCCTTACCAATCACTGTGTTCAAACAAAATTCAGGCATCCTCCAAACAAATAAGCAAGGAACAGTCCCCCGACCTGAACAGAAACCTTTCTCTGCTTTTTAAAATCTGACAATAAAACCAGCTTCAACTGCAATGCAAAGTAAGAGGGAGTAGTTAGAGGACCAAGCATTCCCTACAGCAGCCTCAGCAAACGGGAGCAGCCAGCCCTGCAGCAATCCTCCAAAACCCTCTGGAGCAGAAGCACAGCAATCCTGTTATTAAAAGGTTTCTCTGCTGTAAGAGCTAAGAGAGATGACAGATGTATTTTTGCCCCAGATAGTTCCTCAGAGGAAATCTGGGAATCCAGAAACTGAGAACAAAAGGATAAAGTAGAAAGAAAAAACCCCCACAAAACAAAACAGTAAAATACACATTGACTATTGGGAAAAACTTTCACATGAAAAAAGCTATAAGTCTGTAGGATGATTTGTGAAGAGGTGATTTTTGGTGTGAAAAATCTCACTGTTAGAGACATATAAAGCTGGAACTGGATGAGACAATGCCCTTGAAATTGCAACTGTAGGAGAACCGCATGCTTGTTTTATCTCAGCTGTGTTAGTGCCGCTGAGGTAGGTTGCCACACAGCCAAGGAAGATTTAGGTCTGCAAGAATAACTGAGATGATGATCCTTGCATTTGCATGGTAAAAATGCTAAAGCTTCAAGATGTGTCTCGTTCACAAAACTCCTATTATTATCGGTAATGAAGTGTGAGCCAGAAAGAGCACAGCTTGACATTGAGATTCCAAGCTGAACTTGTGGATGGGCGGGGGGGAACCTCCTCTCTTTACACATAACCAAAACTCCTCACTAAAAACTTCTGCAAGATATTAACACAGAGGTTAACAATGGCATATTTTTCACAATCCCTTTTCCAAGGTGAACTAAGTTTCAGCAGTCCAACAGCAGCATGAGCTCAGCAACGCTCATGAATAACTCAGCTACTTACACAGCTGGAGCGATTGGCCTCAGGACTTGGACTGATGGACTTGGAGGGCACCCAGCCTTGCCTGTCACTGCTGCTCGGTGCATGGAAGGGTTCTTCCACATGCTGAGGAGCAGTGTCAGACAGTATTGGGTGCCTTCATGTCAGCAATCCCCTGCGGGCCCCAACAATGCGGACAGATCTACTGGAGAGGCTGTACTGTGAGGCTCACATAAGGCACAGGGCAGCAACCTCCACAGCAATGACATCAATCCCTGCCATCACCACCCACTGGCAGGAGAAGCAGCTCTTCAGAGTGAAATAGATGGGGTAATATGAGGAAAATTAGTTAAGTTTGCAGCAATGAACTGGTTTTTTATGTGTGAGATGTTTCTTTTCTGGTAATAAAAGTTTCTGCTAAAGAATTCCACACTTTTTCTGATACAGCTGCTGCTTCTTAATGGGAAGGCAGACTATGCTGGCTGTATTAGTCAGCAATAAATGTAAGAGAGCAGCTTCGCCTGGTGATGCCAAGCCTCAGTGTAATTTCTGCAGACATCCTAATCTGAAAACACCTCGGGTGACAGTTTGGCAGGCACGCTGGTATTTCCAGCCGAGTCTGTGCTCCTCCTCACTGAACTTCAGCACTGCCTCAAGTCATTGCCTAAATGAGACAGAAACTCCTCTGCAATAGGAAGGCTACTCTTTGTCTGTATGTCTAGATGAAGCAAATAAACTAAATGTAGAAGGGGAAAAGGAGATATGGAGAACGTGGCCAGATCTCTGATCCATGGCAGGACACAACTTTTTGTCACTCTTTGCCCAGGACTAAAGGGATGATGGAGTCTGAGCTGCTTTTCCAGCCCTGAAATTGTCCTTACTGCTGCGCTGGGGTCGTATTGATATCCCTGATGGTAACATCTCTGTTGGGCTGAACCTCTGCCTCTGTTTACTCTGTTGTTCAGGTAAATCTCATCAGCGTTGCATCTGCTAAACTCAAAGGAGAGAAAACACACTGTTCTCGCACATTTCCATGAGCACTGCTTTCTTGGCCCCATCAGTGTGCAGCCACTGCAGCATGGATTTTGCTTTAGAGATGTGACAGCCCAAGTCAGGCCTCTTTCTAATCTCACTATTCCCCTTGAAAAGCAAATGCGTTTCTTTTGAGACCGCAGAGAGCACTCATTCCAGCTTCTTGGCTTTCACTTGCTGTAGATACTTTGAAAGACTAACTCCTGTTAATTAGAAAAAGATAAACAAATTCAGACCTTGCAAGTGCAGGTCTTGCACTAGCCGGTTCCAAAGGGGAAGAGGCTTTGAAAGTTGGTTTACCAGACACGTTTCCGAAGCATCACTTGAATTAAAACAGACCCCATTTATTTTACATGCCTTCTGAAAGCTACTTTCCCAGTGAAAAGAAAATAACATATTGATAACAGCATGCTCTGCCACGGGAGAGAATCGAGAATCACCCATGTGTTGCCTTGAAAGCAAACAACCCCCAAACAATTGATCAGTCATTGCTAGTAGAGAGACAGTCTATTATGGATAAAAATACAGGTGGAAAAAATTCATCAGGGATGTGCAAATACCTTTATTTAAATTCAAGCAAAGTAAAGCAGGCTTTGCTCCTATAAACAGGAGCAGTGGATTATGGATGCATTTCTCTCAAGTCTTGGCATAGAGGGAATGCGTTTCCAGACTAGGGGAAACACAAAACTGAGTGATTTCCCTGCCAAGGCTGGGATTTCTGAGGTGGCTTAACCTGACTGCCAGGAAAGTTGGAAGTTCATCAGACACTTCTGTATAAATTGTTGCTTTGTCTTCCTGCATGTAATCTGAACACATCCCCACAGCTGAGCTCTTTATCCAAGCACCCAGCAGCACTGCAATCCCCCTGCTGAAACATTGGCACCCATGGGGAAGCCATGCAGCAGAGCATCAATTGCACAGCAAACCACAGTCACCTTTGAAACTCTCATTGGATGTGAAAATTCTAATCAAGAAAAAAAGTTTGACAGAGTATCTACAGAAGAGACATCAGGGAGGAGGAAAATACATCTATGGACATAGAAGATGTTTGTGTGCATATATATGTATGTGTGTGTGTGTGTGTGTGTGTGTGTGAAGCAAGATTGCTTCAGCTCCTTGCCTCAGTTTCTAGCAATTCCTTTCCCAGTCTGTGCTGTAATTGTCCACGTGGATGATGTACTTCTCAAATGAAGGGCTGACACTTGCACTTGACATACTGTGCTTGACTCAATTTTGCCCTAATCTCAAGCAGACCTTGTCTTCAATGAAGAAAGATATTAGCCAGGGTTTTAAACCAGAGTTAAGAAAAACACAAGCTGAGAATGCTCAAAATGTCTTCTGTTTTTGTAATTACAACTTCCTTTTTCTGCTATGGGCATAAAATACAATGCCAGTTTTAGTTTAGTCTGTCCACTGCTTACCTTCATTTTTACATCATTGCTTTGAACATCTTCATGATTTTCTCAGCAGAAGTGTAAACTGCTGATCGCAAAGCTAGACCACGGCTGTAGAGCTCTGCCACTTTCTAACTGATGTTTCTGCCTAGGAGAGAAAATACTGCCATATATCTTAAATAGAAAGGAATAATGACAAGAATTCACTCATTTCCTTGCAAGAAAAAGAGTGGAAAGTGGAAACAGAGAACTTGAATTATGAAAAGTCAGGTAAAAAACCAACTAAAACCACTAAATAAGATACCACCTTAAAACTTGGGGAAATGAAGGGAAATTTTCAGCATTTTGACTTTTCTTCTAAATCATGACCATGCAGGGTTACCCATTGTGTGCTGGGTGGACTTTGGCCAGTTGTCAGACACCCATCGAGCTGCTCTCCTAATCCCTCTTCAACAGGAGATTTTGTAGTCTACCCGCAGAGTGAACTGTTTAGACAGCCTGTAATGCCTAGTGGTATCCAAATTACATACTGTGTGAAAGACTCTTATGCAGTGGGAGAAGAATAGGCTTACCATGAAACATGGAGACTGAGTTTTAAGCAGAGTTATTTCATAGAAGAGCGAAGGTTTAATCCATCTCTCAAGGTGTTGCTGTTTTCAGAAAATATCATATCTCTGTACACAGAATTATCGAAATTACATAACAGAGGGAACATTTTCAGTGTTGAGGGCAATAAGAAAAGGTTACATTTTGCTACTCAGAAATTCAATGACAGAGCAGAGTGGGTTCTCTTGTATCCCTAAATTATGAGTTGGTTTTAGTTTTTTTTCCAGGAACAGTAAATCAATATAAACCAAGACTATACCCATAAATGGAACCAGAAGAAATTTATCACCTTGTACTCAAATAGGAAAAGAAGCCATGCTGTTTTCAGTCCTAGAGATTTTTCCCAGCAACATCAACGTCATCAAAAAATATATAGCATTAGCTGGTGAATGATTATACTTCAGTGTGGGCAAATGATATAACTCAACTTTCCTTGCTTGAACTCCATTCCATCTTTGCCTCTGCAATATGAGAAACACAAAAGTCCAAAACACTTTTGCCTGAAAAGTTACTATAAGGAGAAAGCAGGTTACTCACTGTAACTGGGAGCAGGGTCCCTGATGAGAAATTGCAAGTCAACAAATTCTGGGATGCCTTCCAAAGGCACAAACAGGTGCTAGGGCTCATAACCACGGAAAGTCAAAGGTAGTCAATAGCTTGATTGCACCACTCTATTTGAATCATGACAGCTGAATTCCTGTTCAGCTCTGGAGGAGCTGGCAGCCATTTTCACTCTCCAGTATCTTTACCGTCATCTCTTTCTCCAAATATATGAATACTGTATTATCATCACTTTTATAGATACACAGATATGTGATAGTTTCTCCTGCTCTTGGAGAACCACTTGTTCTTTCAGTTGAGAAAACCACAAGGTGCTGCAGGCAGCGTGGGCTGCAGTCACTACGCTGTATGAAAGCCAGGCTTGGGCAGAGAAGTGGGAGACGGAGACATAGAGATGTTAAGACTGCTAGTCTGCCCCTGGAGGATACACACACACTACAAAGACACCTTTGTTGCTATTTGCATGCATACCTTAACCATGACAGGCCTGATACAGGGCCATCATCTGGTACTTTTTGTCCTCTGTGCAGAGCTCTTTGGAAAAAAACTTCTATAATCTTTGTTTCAAAACAGTTTTTTTAAAATAATGGATGGGGAAAACAAACAAACTAAAAAGCACCATAAAAAAGAACAAAAATCTCCCGCCCGCTGCCAAATCTGCCACGCCTGGCTAACAGCGAGGTCATTCCTCATTCTGGTTCAGACAAATCCCTTTCTGAAAGCTGCACTTTACACAAAGAGACTTCATTCAGATATGCAATTAAATATTGCTTTCCTGAGTAGAAATGTCCACACAAAGCATGATGTCAACACATCCCTGCAAGATTTCTCCAAGAGTTCAGCGGAATAATTAGCTCTGGTACCATTGCACAGTAGCTTTTATCTATTAGAGTTTTATCTTGCCTTCTCTCAGTGGTGAGTCTAAGAGAAACTCTGAACGTTTGCCTCATGGGTCTAATCATCTTATTGACGCTCAAAGCATTTAAATGTGATCTGCAGGCCCTTCACTCTTTGACATTCCTGTTCTTAAAAAAGGCAGATATTTTGGCAGGTGCTTAGCTCAGACTTGTTCTTTAGGCTACAAGGCTTTTGCTTGTCTAATTAGCTGTGGCAAAAAGCTGAGAATGTTGACAATCTGGGGATGTGAGGTAATAAAAAATAGATTATTTACCAGCAGCAAATTAAGCCCTCTAAGAACCAGTGCAATGAGTTGTGCCCCTCTGACAATTCCCTGTAACAGATACTACTGTCTCCATCTGTCTATCTCGTGCACAGTGTACCTGATGGCATGTATCTAATCTATTTTCCCATGGAAAAGAATTGATCCATCGAAGCCTTCAGAGACTAAAGAAAGTGGCCTTTCTGGTGACAGGAAGCAAAATCTGTGTGCTTCCAAAGATGATTTTACCAGTTTCCTTCGGGGCAGTGCAAATAATAATTTGCCAACCCCAACAACCGCTGTTTGCTACTGGAGATGCAGGGTAGTTACACCTTCTTGCCTGGACTGGCAGATGAAGGCATGGAGGAAAGGGCATGGAGGAAAGGGCAACTGTGAATTATGGATGAGGGCTGGCTCTT
The DNA here is from genome assembly GCA_033558185.1 of Dromococcyx pavoninus. NCBI lineage: Eukaryota > Metazoa > Chordata > Aves > Cuculiformes > Neomorphidae > Dromococcyx > Dromococcyx pavoninus. Next base: position 394,706 of record JAUMJL010000187.1, read on the forward strand.
CAGAAGCAAGCAGCTCTGTTACTCAATATGATGTCTGCTCTGCTCTGTGGCAGCTCTTGTCTGGCTCTGGCTGCGAGGAAGCCAACGCTGCTGTAGGGACAGGGGAACAAACATCAGTCTAAACTTGAAGAAAGAAAGAAAAGCTCATATCAAAAAAGCTAGGAGTGGAGGTGACGTGACTTCTTGCCTAGGCACATTGTGAGCAGAGCAGAGGGACATGCAGGTGCTACAGAAGATCTTCCCATTTTTTAAAAACAGCCTCAAAAGAAGGCTAATAAAAACTCTGGGCTAAAATCCATGGCTCATAAGGGTAGAAGCTTTTGTTTTCCTCAGCCAGTTTACTCCAACCACCAATCTGCTTTGGCTTTACTCATTTTATACCATACTACTACTCGTATTTTTCTCCCATATCGTATATTAAGGAATGCAGTTTTGGAATACTATTTGGTTTACCAGAAACAGGGGTTCCTGCAGTATATACTTCCCTCTTAGCTGTATTTCTTTAGAAATGGATTAGCTAGACTTTCATGTGTGTTTTCCCCTCTACCTTGTTATCCCAAGGCATTAGAGAAACTTTAAGTTCCGTAAGGCAGTAAAACTTCTCTGGGTTACAGTACTTGGTACTGTACTATTCCTTACTCCAGAAAATGCTGTAAAGACCATCTTTGGATCTAATGTCTGATCACGAATTACAGATTATGTGCTGCAAGGAATCCCTGAAGCCCAATTTTTGTTAATGTGCTATTATTGTAAGAATATTATTCTTTTCCTTAAAGAATTTTCTAATCAATATGGATAGAGTAAATGACATTGTAAAGCTCATCCATTTCATTTTCACAGGAATTAGAGATGACAGTGGACCTTCCCTTTGGAGTGGTCTCACCAATTACAGTGCAGCACCTCAGTAAAGGTTATATGGATATCTTGCCAAGCAAAGACTGCAAGTTGTGTAGCATTTTCAGATATGACTCCTTCATGGTTTTGGCTTGTCTAATCATCTACAAAAGCTAAATATGGTATCACGGTTTATTGAGAAGATCACAAAGCAATATTTATTTTGTAACCATTAGGGATATCTGAATGAGTTGAACAAAATTATACAGACAAGCTAAGACCCCCTTCACACATCTATGCTAAATTCCAATAGAATTTTCTCCAAGATTTGGTCTAAAGATTATACAGCTAAATCCTTACAGGGATGGACAAGAAGGCAAACTGTGTTTCTTCCATCCAGGTAAAAATCTACAGGTATCAGAAATCTCATGAGTGTGATTATTTCCAAGAGATCAAAGATGATATAGAAACATTCTGTAACTCTATTTTTTAAGCAATATGTAAGGATCAGTTATATATAATTTAGTTCAGAGGGTTTCAGAATAGGTTTGAACATTTCTGTGGACTGATACACCTAAAGTGATAAATAAAACTGCTTAGAAAAAGTGGACTGTGGGCACAAAGCCCACATCGATTAATGCAAGACATTCTACTGACTTCTGTAAGCTTTGGGCTGGGTGCTAATGGATGTCAACTAAGATGAAGTTTTCTTTATAGATAAGTTATCCATAATTTCCTGATAGAAGAGCCACCTCAGATCACTTTGTCCTTCTTAGCAAAGAGCCTGATTTAAGAAAAATCAGGATCTGCTGAACTTTGAACAGAAAGAAACACATTCCTTTTAATAATACATGGTATTTTGTAAGATATTAGCTGAAATACATTTCACTGGACCCACAGTCTCACTGTTGATCACAGTTGGTAGTAACCGTTAAAAGCAAAGAGAACAAACAAGCACACAAATTCCTGTTTGATTTTCAGCTTTTCTTTCCTGAAAATACTATAAAGACTCAAAATGCTAACTTTCCCATAACACAACTAATTTTAAAGGAATTTAGGAGCTGCCCTTTTTTCATAAGGTTTTTGAAACAGATGCTGACAATGAACTCGATTGCTTTTTAGAAAGCTTCAGCATAGTGAAAGAAAAAATAAATTGAAATAATTCCCTTCCTATGTGCAGTTTAGTAAGAGTATAAAAGTGTCTTCCATTACAGCTCTTTCTCCTTCCAATATCTGACACTACGTTACACTGCAATGAAGAAGCCAAATACTGAAGCAAATTAACTGTCAAGGGGATTTTATCAATAAACAACTGAATTCAGTTTTTGAGAAGGGCCAATGTTGGTACATTTCCCCCTACGACAGCCATGGTGTCTTGCTCTGTGCACTTTAATTGCTACTGCATGTGAGACATCACCAAACCTGGGCTGGAGAGGCAAAGATTTGGTCTGTGGAACAAATTTGGAACTAAAGAGGGAAAAAGAAGGGAAAGCAAAGAAGTTGTACTTTTATTCTGGCTTCTCACAGTTACACAGTGTGTGTTCATCCAGTCCTAATACCTTCTGAACCTATTGACTGATCTGATCCGTATTCGGGAAGCACACTGCTACCAAATCAAGCCTACTCGATTCTGAGAGTACAGAAAACTTCACTGAGGAAAGAGATCTTGTTAAGGGCAAACTGCATGATGACAGATCACCATTTACTAGACACAAAGAGTTCATACACAAGGGGAAGGCATAGAGGATGGGCAGAAAAGAGAGACGCTATCCCTAAGTGCAATAAAAACTTGAGAAGGAACTTACATCACCCTGGACACCAGGGAATCCAACCAACAAGATATAAATCTATTGAAAAGCAGGCTTCATTAGTCGTGCTGCTCATGGAGCTGCATGTTTACAATCTGGGAGGAAATGGTCTGAAACCCAGATGTCAAAGCGAAAAAAAATATGATGGTTTAATGCAAGGTTTATAATGGTTTCATAACAAAAATACAGCTTCTTCAAAAAGCTCCTGGACAGAATTACACCCATCATACATTTAGTAGGTATTCACTAATCAGGATACACAAAGCAACCAAACTAAAGGCTACATTGCTTTAAATTGCAGCAGAGGTGCTCAGGTTGATCTATGGAGGAAAAATCCTGTCTGGAGAGGACTGCCCGGGCTGACAGTGAAGGTGCAGCACAGATGCTCCAGAAAACCTCGGACGAGCATTTGGGATGTCAGAGGAAGGGCTGAGCTCATGTTGAGGCAGGGGGCTTTGAGTTCAGCAAAAGACAAGCAGCAACACCTTCACTATCAAGGCTCTTATTTCATGTAGAGAAATTTAAGTTTTGCCTGTCTTAATTATGCCACCTGATCATTTCACTGGGTGCCTTTCCTCTCTGTTTTACATATAGCAGCGAGCAAGAAAGTAACACCAAAGGAGTTATTTGTGACTTAACAGAATCTAAAAGTTCCTCTCTCCCCTTGTAGCTGTTTAATCTGGCTGTTTTCCATTTAGTATGATTGGTTTTGGACAGACATCTTCCAGTTCATGTATTTGTGTACTGAATCCATGCACACAACAATTACACTCATGTTCTTATTTTCACCATGATGTTTTCCTGTCCATTTGCCAAGCCTGAGCTGTGCCTGTGCAGCATCATCAGTAGATGTAGTGCTTCTTGTATGTACTCTGTGGAAATAAAGGTGCCCTTTGAACCTAAAGGAAGACACAAATTCAGACTAAGATTTCACCTAGTCTCAGGTACCCACTGCAACAGTTTTCATCAATATTAGAAGTGAATATGTCTTAAAAATGTTAGACATTTACATAATTAACATTGAAAGATATCTAGAGTTGAAATGCTAATACTTAGACCAACAGTCAAAATCAGAAAAAACCCATGAATCTATTTCAACTAAATTAAGATGCTTCAAGGCTCAAGCTTTATAGCATGAACAATTTCTGGCAAACATAAAATGTTTTCTTCAGTGTGAAGTTTCTTCCAAAATGGTTTCTATAGAGTCTCTTTCAACTGTTTGTACGGGTCAGCATCCCAGATGTAATTTCTCAACCAAACAGGCCACTGAAATAATACAGTAAGACTACTCTGACCTAAAAAAATCTGAATTTTTAATGGCACACAGCCCACCACCAGTCATTTCTTACAGATTGAACATTTGCAACAAGCTCCCCATGCAGCCATCAGTTACGACGCAGAGGACAGTTCCTGCAAAACACATCTGTTTTCTGGAACTTGTATTGTACAGGCAGAGTAGAAAGCAAGGCTCATGTGGAAAAGTAATGCCTCATTTCTTGCCTTGGACTAAGAAAGAGGTTAAAACACATTGTTTTAAAAGGGTCAAAAGGAATGATATGCCTGTGGCTCATAAGGCACACAAACAACTCATAAACCCCCTACGTTGGCCTGGCATTGTTTAAGGCAGCTCCTGTCCCCGTGTCTGCGATCCCTGCTCTTCGGTACCAAGCGAGGCCGTGAGCTCTGGCTGCAGCTTCTTGAGGGCTCTGAGATGAAGCTGTCCTCTTGGCAGACACGGTTGCAGTCCTACCTTCCTTGCCACTAGAGCTGGTGTAATGTGTTCTGGCACGTCAACATCAACAGGTGTGGTGCAGCAAGGAGCCCCGTGTAGCACAGTGGGGCATGAATTAGTATCCTATTTCAGGCAGGGAAGGGATTAAGAAAGAGGCAGAAGAACAGCTGATAATGACAGTAACTAAATTAGTCAGCAGGAGATGAAGCTGCCACCCTTAATCTCGGGAACTTTTTTCACTCTCCTACATTCTTAGATGCAGGAGAACACCTGAAGTCAGCATCACATGGAGCAGTGAGGATTTTAAAGCACTTCTGAGCTCCACTTCTGGGCCAGTGAGATGCTACAAACAGCAAATGCAATGCTTAGCATTCTGCTTCTCCCACTCCTTTCCCTCTTCCCCCCTTTTGGGAAACATTAAGTGGCAGCACAAAGAATTTCCAAGCAGCCGAAATGAAGCACTGGTTAAAGAACAACTACAAAATGCACCGAGACATACTGCTCAAAAGGATTTTGAAAGGAAGATCCTTAGTTTGAATGGAAAATGTCTCTAAATCCTTTAAGCTCCTTTGAAAACCTCAGCCTCCATGATACGGTTTACATTTAAGATAACAGTGTTATTCTGAAAATAGACAGAACATAACCTTACCTAAAAGAAAGAAGGGTAGAAAAAGCTAGAATTCCCCCATAGTTTGTTTGTTTGTGCTTTTTTTTTTTTAAAGCATCAATTTATTTAGAGGGCAAACTCAAAATCTGAGCCTGTTCTTTCAATATGGGAACTGTTTTGGAATAGCACCATGAGGCCACAGGCAGCACCCAGATAAGCACCACAACAAAAGGGCTGTTCTTGAGGAGCAAAGCTCATAGCAGAGTTTTAAGCTGGGCTGAAATGAGTGGTTGAGATAGTCTGAAGCACCTGCAACTGCATAGGAAGCTCTGGATTCGGAAAGAAACTTTATCGTCAGAAGATTATGTTACTGCCTAAGACAATTTAAAACAAAGAAAGTACTACAGCAGGAATTCAAATACTAACAAAAAAATCATGAGTTTATTTATTTATACAGATGCCTGCTGCACTGGCCCTGTGAGCTACAGTGCTCACACATCATATACTGGGAAGCAGTGGGTACGTGTATATCTCTACCTATATCTCTTCACATTTTAGACTCTACTTTTTATGTACCTAACCATTCTGGCAACAAAACCTCATCCTAAAATTACATGCTTCTGAGGTAGGAATAAGGTCATTATTCTTTGAATGAAAGAGAGGTAAAAAGCAAAGGTGGCTAAGTGTTATACAGAAGGTGATGTTCAAGACATTTAAAATTAATTTGGAGTGTGAAGTAACTGGAGTGTTTAGTATTAAAAATATAAGTTTCTTAGAGAGGATAGAGAACAGTACAGAGACAGATTTAAGCCTCGCTTGTGTTGGAGGATTTATTACTTCTTGAAAAGGAAGATTTCAAAGAAACTAGTAATGAATGAGGGAGTAATTACATACTGAGTTTGCAGAGAATAAACTAATTATAAAAATATGGTATGTTATAGGCCATCTGCCCCCCCCAAGAACTGAATTGTCACATTACTAAGCCAGAGACGACACATTATAATTATACTGTTACTATGTGAAATTTAATACAAAATCTAAAAACATTGTGCAATAACACCACTTTCTCTTTCTTGTTTGAAAATGAGAGCTGTTATACACTATCATGAGACTTGACGTTGCTTGTCAGTATCCCAATATGTCAGGATAACTGCATTACCCATCTTTTTGGAATGAGAAAATAAAGCTAGTGACAAACCCAACGGAAGTATATTCCAGTGCTAACTTGGGAAATAAGTGAGCTTCACCACTATTCAGAGTACAAAGTAGTCAATAATCTCAGGCAAATTTCTTCATTCTATGAATAAGTGCATGGACATATAAGAGAATGCATCAAACTGAGTGTCCCATGTAATCTATCTTGCTTTGCCCTTGGCCTTTCTTTTATTAATTAAAATTAGAGATAAAACTTAGACTGTGTTTCCCTTCAACCTGTCTGCTTTAGAGTCCTTCCTTTGAGAATGGTCACTTAGAGTCCAGTTTAAAATCTAGTTTAGGTACAAACATATTAAAGCCCACAATTCTGGCTGGCCATGAGCCCTTCCTGGTGGTAAAGATGCTTGCAACCAAGAACACTTTCATCCATTAGGAGAAAGCACTGTCATAGCTACAAATCCAATAGTTCAAGACAGTGGAGGCTTCATTTTATATTGAACTAGTTCTGGCTGTTATTACGGGTCTTTTTTTAACCTTTCATGATTCTTTATGAAGCTCTGCACAGTAATTTTGTAAACTTCATAGGATTCAGTGCATGTGATCATCCTACATACAATTCAATTCTACTATATTTAATACTTTCTTTGGGACTTTAGGCTCGGGGGGTTTCAATTCCTATTAGTGAGTTTTGTCCTTCCTGAAAAACACAAAGAGGATAATAAAGTGATCAGTAACCATAGCTAATGTAAAAAATGAAGGGGAATGTACAGAAAGCAAATGGACTGTTTTCTCTTTCAGCTGCAAGTCCTCATGCCATGACTGTAGGCACCATCTTTTTAAATAAAAACATTATTCTGCTTTGAAAATTTGTACAGCCATGAACCTATCGCCTTCTCAGAGCATTCACATTCTCACTGGATCTAGTAAGGCTTTTAGTTTCAGGTAAGCAAGGAATCCTATCGAAGAGAACAGAATCATCATGGTCTTAGAGCACAGCTACTCAGTGCTTTCTTACTTTCAAACACTTAAAAAAAGGCATCCAATTGTGAAACCTGAAGAAAATCAAAATCAGATAATTCTGGTACCCTGAAAGTCCAGGTTCACAAAATTATTTGGGGCCAAATATCACTGGGAGAACGCTTTCACTGGTGTTCAGATAACAATCAACTAATTATTGGAAAGGCAAGTAGGAAGGGGAGGTGAGTATGTTTTTAAGCACTGTGGTTTTAAACCTACTCTACGTCTTACTACAGGTAAGCAAGACCATTCTTCATATTTCCTCTCTCTCACCAGTGACTAAAAATGGTAATTTCTATTTCTACAGTGTATCTGTAGCAGCAACTGAAATTGCGCACAAAGGGAAAAAAATCCCATGTATTGGGAAGAGTTTTAGTGATATTTTCAATTCCTGATATACTGAAGTACAAGGAAAATCTCCATTCATGCAAAAGGTTTTAATATATTGGAAAAACCCTCCAAACAAACACACAACAACCATAACAAAACCCAGAAAAGGAAGAGGGGGCAAAAGGCAGAACGTTGGAAGCTTTTGAATTTTTGTCAAAGTGCTCATCGTGCCTAAGAAGTCCCTGCATGGTTATGGCTTCCCCTTCACCCAGAACAGCCTAGATCTGGTTTCTGTTCTCCAGCTCCAGTACCAGTGGCCAGGGCAGCAGAAGACAGTCCAGACTGTCAGACACAGCTGAAACTCGGTGACCGACACCTACATCTTTTCACACACTTCTGTCATCTTGGAGACATCAAGCTTGTTTGATGGAGCTGAGTTTGCATCAATTTGTATGCTTAATTCTTGTTAACATTAAAAAGGGTTCAGCATGTGACTAAAGTATGCAGTTTAATAAGTAATTACACAGAGTTACTGCAGTCCAGCGTGCTGTACTTTCCTTCCTACAGCACAGACACGCATACAAAATCAGTGAATCCATGCGAGTTGATGTCTTCATTATACTCTCTGTTCGTGTTTGCATCCCCCCAAAATGAAACATTTAAGAGACAGTTACTAGAACTAACAGTTAAATGAGACAAATTAAATAGAATTTTTGAAGAATGTATTAAAATTTACTATTAGGATTATTTTAAGTCAAGTTACATTTTTCCCCATTTATTTTGATTCCGAAGAGTTTTTTACAGGACTCTAGTATTTAATTAAATCCTGAAAGAGTGGATGTATTTCCAGTACAACGAATTACACTGGCATATACCAGGTCACATTTTCAATGACACAAAGCTGTCAAGCTGCCACTCTTTTCAAAGGGAGAAAATTTTCCAAAAAATAAGGCATTCAGACTGGCTTTGCTCATTCAGCCTAGCTCCCAGGTGGGAAACTAACCCACATCTGAATAGATCAAAATAAAAATAACAATAATAAAACCATCTATGCTGAACATGCAACTTATTAAGTTAAATTCATACACTAGTTCTTCCTCACAAATAATATATAAGCAGCCCTGTACATGGCAGTACACTAAGAGGCATTCTCTTCAGCTGATGCCACAGGCCCTGAGCTGTGCCATCACTGTTAGATTGGATCAATGAGTAATTACTTTTTTAAACTGCTAAAGTTGTCCAAAGAACAGTATTTTTTCGCCAGCAGGTAAACACCCTTTTAAAATTAGTATCCAATAACCCCACCAAGTGTAGCTTCTTGGAGCAGATGTTAAGCCTAAATGGCCACTACTCTAGAAAATTTTTTCCTTTGTTCTGCATCTTCCCCTCAGCACATTTTGTACACAGCACGTGTCACGTCTGCAATTTTGCACATGTGAATAGCAAGCCAATGTCATCAACAGAACACAGCCCTAGCTGAGATTAATTGAAAAGCAAACAAACAACCAGAAAAACCCTGAAGAGAGATTTTCCCCATCTCAGTATATTAGAAGAGGGATTACTACTGACAGCAACTTGAGAGAAGAAGAAATAAAGGACAGTGAAGGGGGAAGTAGTTTGCAGCACTCAATCAGTATGCAGCATCAGACTCTTAATTTGCAAAAGCTCTGCTGTAGACGACATTCCAGCATCACTGATAGCCACTTTGCTTCCAATGACTGCAGCTACTGCAGATGCAGTGCAATGACTTTTGTAGTTGTGGAAAGATTTCCCCAAATGAACGCGCGCGTTAAAACTTTGTTCCCCCACTCGTTGTTCAGTAAGACAAAGCACAAACAGGAATCCATTTCTACAAGTTTGTGTATGGACACGTATATGTACACTCTTGGCTGGTGTACAGTATATTTTCAGCTTGCTTGAGTTAGCTTTACCTCTCTTGTTGTGTAGAACGAAGGCACAATACTTAAATTGTGTTCTTAGCTCCATCTCTGAGCAACTCACTGTGAATCACCAGTGAGGTACCATGACTCAGACACAGCCCTTTCCTTCCTCATTACTCCAGCCCCAGTAGCAGGAGTGTAATACCATCTCCCACAGAGCTGTATTAGCTGAAGCCTGGTAGGGAAGCAGGTTTGTATGGGATCAAAGCTTTAGCCACCACTTGTCCACCTGCTCCCGGTCAAAAAGAGAGATCACCTGGCTGTATTTTTAAAATAAACTCAGTATCTATTTAGCCTGTGGTAGTCCAGGGAATATTCTAATTTCCTTTCACAGAAATTGAGTAGATACTGCTGACCTCCAGGAAAAAAAACAACAGCAACTACACTAATACAGTTTAAAGTAATCTTCTGAATTTCTAGTAAGGCAAATTAAAGTAAGGTTAAAAGTCTCCCAACAAGTTTACTCAATACAGACTCAATTACAGATCTACTAAAAATCACACAGTCCTGAAAGTGTCTCTGTTGTAAAACAGGAGATGAAGGTAGGCAATGAATGCCACCCACTGCAGACAGACACTGGATACCAGTCAACTTCTACATTAATAATAAACAGATATAATACACACCCAGACCCTGTGCTCTGTACCTTCCCTGTGCACGGTGAATGTGCTGTGACATGCACTGAACCCTAGGTCATTGGATTTCTCTCTGCTTTTCTGCCCCAATGGGTTTAACAAGTGTTTTCTTCTGGTGTTAAACCCAAGCAGCTTCCATCAATATCACTTCAACCTTGAAATGTCTGCTTAAAATGCTGCTCTTACTCTAAGTAAAATCATTTTGATCAGATTCTGCCCTCTGCGTTTCTCATCTCTCCCTAAACTGAAATGTGAAACATTTAAAACAATAAAAATCACTGTACTGGAAAGCTGCACTGTTTATTTTTCGTACACTGCGTGCAAGTGAACAGCAGACCTTTAAAAGTTCTAAATTCATTCTGACCTTCTTCATCGGTTATTTACTTTGGGCCTTGAGGAAATTCTTAGCTTAAATGGCCTTTTTCCCTTTCAGAAATCTAATCTTCCAGAAAAATTCCACTGGACAGCAGGTTTTGTAATGGAATTACTGTAGTTAATTCCTATCACAGCAGTTCCCTAATGAAAGACTGGAAGAAAGTCAACAGGTACTGTATTCTGCAAAAGGTGCTGTAAATATGAGTGTCTTAGTTCAGAAAGGTGTGTCATCTCCCCATCAAGATAATTAATGGTCTCTTGTGTCAGGCAATTAAAGTTTGCAATAATAATCTATAAGATATCTCTCTTTGTTTCCCAATTAAAACTTTTCAGACTAATTAAAAACATGGTTGTGTCATGCAGTGTGGTAGTTTCCAACTGATGCAATAAAATAATGGATCTCAGCCAGAGAAGATAAACTGTTGAAAAAAAAAATTACCCGTTTAGCACCATCTTATGTCAACATTGATATATGAAGTTTTGCTTCATGTGGTGGAGGAAACTATCTTTTCTTTAAGGTAACCCTGCAGTAACTTTCATGTGAGCTGAGAGCCTCCTCTTATATTATTTCTCTTCAGAGAAGCCTTTACCCATTAAAGTCCTGTAACCAGGAGCCAAGGGCTTGTGTTTCATGGAACAAATGAGCTCCAAGTAATGTCAATTATATGAAAATAAGAGAGAAATATTAATTAAAACTTTTCAGAAAAATCTTCAATATCATTGCCTGATGTGCTTGCTATCAGCAGAGCATGTCTTCCACCTGGCAGCTTTAACAATATAACACTTTTAGACTGCTCTTAAGTTAATTATGTCAAATATACTGAATGTGATGGCAAACAATTGGTATTAGTTTCAGATTAATCTCTGCACACTCTGGCGTTCCATTTCTGTCTTCAGAGACTGGAGTTGCCTTTTCTGTGTTGCTGGCCAATAGGTTTTTCTCTTTCTGGTTTTATTTTATCCTGTTAGCTGGGTATATAGAGGGACTCAAGGCTACAACACAGCTGGGGTTCTCCCAGAGGAATCAATGGGGCAGAACGCAGTACTGTGACCTGGTCTCCAAGATGAGGAAAAAAAAAGGGTGGAACCCATTAGCTACACCCTCAAAGACCTCCTGCAGCCTTTTCTGGCATTAGTATAATCATTTTTAGGCTTAAACTCCTCCTTGTCCACTGCAGAGATTTATCATTCTTGTGGAACATCAGTGGAGTACAGCAAAATCACATCATCCAGCAGTTACATACTGAATGATTTGTATCTCCATTTATATCCATGATTAATTAGTAGTAGATAATTACTGTAAATAGCCTTGCATCTTTAACCAAATTAATGTTTATAATCTCTCTGTTTTTCTTGTTAAAAAGGAGGTGTTGGGGGGGGAGGTTGGTGATACCACACATGTAGATATGCTGCATGGGATTATCTACCTGGAGAATTATAGGGAACCTGTTGCCATCTTTGTGGCATCCCCACAAAGCTTCTGGGGACATGAGTCAGATTGGGAGCATTGTGGTGCTGAGCCGAGCTCGAGGAAGTACAGTAAGGTGGCTGGGCTGGTGGCTGCTGAGTGACACTGAGGAGAAGCAGAGCTTGTTCACCTCCACCTGTAATGCAAAGCATTAGGATATTCAAACAAGAGTGGTTTGAACCCACCAGCAAAGCCTCTCTCCTCCAAGACCACAGTAGCCACAGGAAGATACTTCTGTATTTCCAAATCTAATGGGCCATTAACAAGTAGATATTGTCGTTATATATGGAGATGTTGGTGTCATTCCCTCTAAACAACTTACATTTAACTGAACCATAATAAACATAATTTACTCTGAATATAATCTAACTTGGTCTCTGATTAAGCTGTTTTACACCTTGTGTCTGTCCACTCTGCAGCTCATCTCCTGGCTCCCTAGCTAACAAGGGTGTTTGTGAACTAGGTAGCTGAAGTTGACAATCAGAAGTCTGCAGGTGCAGTACTGTGGTGTCAGCATCTGCTACTCTTCTTTCAAAACTCCTCCTCTCATAGGTCTGCTTGTTATTTCTCAGGTTTCCTAAATTTTACCTTACTATAAAGACCAATTCCTATATATTTCGGCATCTGCAACAATTCTTTCTTTAAGACAAAAGAAGTACCAAACTTGGACAGCGTTTTTCTGTGTCACATTCTCTAGGAAACTCCATTTTTACCATGGATTAAAATAACTCACTGTAGAAAAATGCATTTTTTCTTGCTCCAGACATATGATCTTGATAAAGGAGTTACACACATGACTCACAATTTGAGATTTTGTGTGTCTACAGCACCAGATTTCTCGGGTACTTTGAGTTGAATCAGCTTTTGTTACTTCAGATCAGTGATATGAAGCAAAATCAGTTTTTATCAAATGCAGTGGAATGGGCAACTTCAGCTCCTTCTGTCTTATGGCACTCTGCAAACAAAATACTTGCCCCTTGTAGAAAGAAGCAAATGAAAAATGGAGGACTTGACAGAAGGCAGCGAGCTGGCTTCCCGGGAAAGGCCAGTCAGTTCCTTTAATCGAGAGCTAGACTAGATCAAAGAGATAAACTTTACCCTTGGGTCTTTTAGACTGAACCATGTTTATATATAATTTTACAGCTGAATCTATGAACAAAAATGTGGTTCAATTCTAATATTTGACTTTATATGAGAAAACTATGAGCTTAGAATCCTGATAAATTAATTTTATTCTTATCTGTGTTGTTGTTAAGTCTCAGTACTGGATCCACTGAGTTGTGTGAGAAGGTCAGCTTGCATTTGAAGAAAAAAAAGGAGAAAGACCTCACAAATTTCTAGTTCTCAGCATTGCAGAAAAAACCCACAAACCCAAGCCATGAATACTCAACTACAGTGAGAAAAATAAAAAGTTAATGTTCTCATAAATTTGGAGGCCTTAATCCTGTTTATTGACTGCTTTGGGCTAAGCAAAGCAGTACGAATGAACAGTATATCAAGTTGTAGATAAAATTTCAAGGCAAGAAATGTTATAAACCTGTGCATAAGCAACCAACAGCTTTATGAAAAAGATAAACGAGGGCACTGCCATAGGCCTGTTTGTCTGGACCTCTGTCTCTTTCCTGGAAAGATTCACATCTGCTACAGCTACATCATTTTTTCTCTGTATCTAAAAGCCACATTCAACATGGCAACACATAAAACCAAAAGTTTGTTAAACTAGAAAATGTTCTTTTGCTGCAAATATTTCATCTGACTCTGACTATGAGCCAATTCTCACCTAATCTGAATCTGAACCAAATCCCACGGGCATCAGGGAAGTATTTTTATTGACGGAAATGAGGTTTGGTCAAATTTTAAAATTTGTTGCTGTGTAGTGATGGATTGCCCAGTGCCCACTCAGAAACCTGGAGTCTACACATGAGTATACCTTTGAAAGTGAAAATACTTCATTAGCCAAAATCATATGTAAATGCCTTGGGTCCACAAAAGCACAAGTATCTCAATGTCTAGAAAGGAGAAGTAAACAAAACTTCCTGAGAAAACAGGATACTCTTCATAGCACCTTTTCCAAAGGTCCCTTTGGAAGCATGCTTAGCAGGGCTAATTGCAGGTATAGCATTCTGGAATAAACAAGGGTAAAAGTCTGGTGTGAGGGTAAAGTCCTGCTTCCGGATGGGTACCAACACAAGAATCTGCAAGGTGGGTGCCCACAGAACAAGGGGTGTCAGAATTGTCTTTTCCTTTCTTCCTTTTTTTTTTTTTTAGTTTAAATAGCAGATTTTTTTGCTATTTATTGCCACTTCCAAGTTTCATACCCAAGGATCCCTGAATATCCATCCTCCTGGCTAGAAAATATCATATAGACAAGCTTGTTGACTGCTCTGGAAGTAGATGTCACCGCAGTAGACACAATAAAATCCACTGGTGCAAATTTCCTGTGCTGTTGAATGCTAATTGTTCCAAAGCTTCATAGATAGGAAGGCATGAACATATTTTGTAAAAAAACCCTGATCCCTAGCACTTACAAGCCTGTCTTACAGCGTTTAATATACCTTGTTTGTGGACGATCACTCATGATGTGTTTCTGATAATAAGTTGTCCTGGGGCCCAAGAACTAATTCAGAGGATCACAGACTGACCAAGTATCTCAGATGGAGTTAATTCAACATTTATTGAAGGCGATAATAGGTTAAAATGGATAGAAGCATAAACTTCAAGTATGATTCATTAATTGAATCTCTTCTCCACTCATGCAAATTCAGATGCTGCTTCTAAAACACTGAAGAGGTCTTTGGCAAGTCAGGAATTTCTTGCTTAAAATGTAGACAACCGAGTCTGACAACTGCAGTGATGTTATCAGGACCGGATCAAGCTTAAGGTCTTGAAGGATAAACAAGGCAAGTTTGTCCACTGCAGTCATTATTTACGTAAACTCAGGCATACATTGCTGCAGGCATCTGTTTGGCTCCTGTTTTGAAGGTCATTTCTGCAGCCTAAAAGATAGAGTTTAACTATATGCTTAGAGAAAACCTGAGATTCTGAATGCGAAGCTTCCTGAAGAGAAGTCATCTTGCCCATACTCTTATCTCCAGTTAACTTTCACTAGTGCTAATCAGTCACTGAATTGAAAGCTTAGGATCTGAATCTTTAACAGTTCAGATTCGTGCCTCAGCTAGAAAAAAGGTGAAGGTTCCTGTCTCTATAACATACATCATTAAAGGATCTGTAGGGGCTAAATATATGCACACACAATCGATGAAGACAGGGCTTCATGTTTGAGCCCTTAAATTCAAATTCACTCTGGGAAAAGAGAGGCATCAGAAAGAGATATGCACAACTCATTCAAAGTCATATGCAGCAAATCAATAATAAAAGCTGGACACAAGGTGAAGATGCTTTGTTATGAACATTTTTACCTTCTGCTAGGTAGAAGTTTGGGAACAGCTTGGTTTAGGAAGGCAGAAGAGCAAACTACCTGCACGCATGACACCGAGCTGCAACTACATGGTCAACTACGAATTTTAAAGCAATAAAATTTTAGAGACAAACCAGGATGATCTGTTTTGAACACCAGAGTCTTCTGGGATTCAAAGCCATAACTTTTTTTATTTCCTTCCTAAAATGTTAATTAAAGCGTGCAACTAAGTAAGTGCCTAAACAACTTGTAAAACTTTTAGTAACCCCACACTGACAGAAAAGAAATACTGCAGAATGAGCTTCATTCCCTTTGATCTATGATTTATTGATGTACAGTATAAAATATTCATTAAAACAGACTGCTGTTTCCCGTTGATTTGTCATGTTTTTAATTCATATTTTAACACATTAATAAAACTGACACTATTAATTATTTTTTGAAATACCAAATATATTTGAGATGTAACCTGGCATGGGTTATGTTTGATATTAAAATAGCAGGAGGAATTAGTTCAAGCAATATATGATCTGCGTGTGCTTGTAATGATATTCTATATTCCATCGCCCCAAACAACTCCCTCGTGCCCTTCACTACTTCGAAACAACTTCAAATTATAAATGCAATCTTCACTTAGAAACAGCTGTAACATTAAGCTCATGCTGCTTCGGCATTTCAGACAAATGCATATGTTTGTCAGTCTCTGCTTTGGATGCAAGATATAAATATATTGGAGGGGCACAGGAACCTGTTTTTCTGAAATGATTACTGGTCTCAGGCTTCAGTGGTGTTTTTTTCTTAGCAACAGTTTGGTTTAACAATCCACAAGGCAGCTCTGTTCTGCCACTCCATCTGCTGTATAGTAATAATAGGAAGCCTTATTCATTTTTAAGAGCAACATAGTCTGTCTTATAAAAGGCAGACTCATAATTACAGCTTCTGACTTGGAGGAGGGCATGTTGAAATGTGCCTATGAAAAATTAAAGTTCATATATTGGTCAGAAAAACACTGCAGAGGTACGTTCGTTTATGTCAGCCAATTATTTGGCTTTCAGAGACGAATTGCAAAGCGCTGCTCAAAATCAGAGCGATCATCTTTTACAACCGTATTGTTAAACTGGTTGCATTTGAGATCTAGCCAATTCTAGTTATGAAGATCTTATTTTTTGGAACCCAAACAGGTTTATTAAGTTGCTCATTTAAAAAAAAAGTTACAATTTCAAATAAATAAACTATTTTAGTAGCACGAATATGAACATTCGGAACTTCATTCTCATTTCTCAGTGTATTTTTTCAAGAGCTTATAGTCAAAGAGAAAGGCAGGAAAATATGTCTGACTGGAGGCTAGTCAAATGGCTCAAATACAGCAAGCAGCCCCTTCTCCCTTCTTATTGATGCCAAAATTATGTCATTAAAATAATTACAACCTTTTGGGTTTCACTGGAGCCAGACTTGCATGTTTCCTTTAATGTCAATGCTGAAATGTGAGACAGGCATAACTGTGTATTAGAGGATCAAAAATAGCAATGCAAGAGGTTTGACAGCAGACAGGGTTTTCATCTAGTTGCTTACTATTGCAGGCAATCAGACTCACTAGGTTAGCTGGGTTTGGTCCCAGAGGCACAGTTTTGCAATTACACTGTGTCTGGGTGCTAAAATAAACAGCACCCCAGGTGGACCCAAGCACAACGGGGTCTTATGGAGAGATTCGGTTTCTTTTTGTACATGGACAGATCCTCTTCCAAGATGAGGATATTGAAATAGCCTGTATATAAATATTAAGAGTGCTCAGCTGGGGTCTGAAAATTATTTTTTGCTCCCTGAGACACAATACAGAATCTTACATTTAATCAAAATGCAAAACAGACGGTAAATTCCCCCCAAAACCTGGAAAGTCACAGCAGAACAGCAGTTTTCAGGGATAAAGAAAAAGGCAGCGTTGAGCAGGAGCAGGGAGCCCAGAGGGTACAACAGTGAAAGATTGTTGGTTGTTCCTGTATCTGCCCATCTTTCCCACTGCAGGAATAAACCAACCCACTGCTTCTAGTGCAACATCTAACAGAAACAATGGCTTGAGATGACCAAATCCCACCAAGGCCTCAACTGCCAACGCTGCAGGCTGATTTCTCTAGTTTGCCAGGATATTTTAAAGGACACGTGTCCAGAATAGATTAAGGATTTGGGAATTTGTCTAGACATCCCTGAAAGATCTGTACCTGTGTCATTAACATCCTTCTCTCATGGCAAAAAGCAACAAACAAAAGATCTTGCCTGGAGAGTTGAGAAGCTCCAAACGTGCTGCATTGTGATATGTGTCATACAGAGAATTGCAAAGGCAGCTTTTGCCTTAGTCCTTTCGACCATTAGGTACCAACTCAGTCCTCTTTGAAAACACAGTGCCATGTGGAAGGAGCATCCTGTAGGTCTCGTGCTGCTCTACTTTTAGCAGAGAAAGGTAGAAGTGATGTTAACTTACACATACATACATTATCTGTCAGTCTCAAATCCATGTGTTTCCTACTGGAAAGGTGGAAGCTCAATTTTTAAACCTTTTTCTTCTTTTTTTTTAAATTTTTTAAAAAATATTGATTTGTTTTTATATAAATCAGCATTTCTTCTGACCTTTACAACTGAAGTATCCATGGTTCAGCAGCTCCCTTTGCCATCAGGTAATTATGGAACTGCTATTCAGGTCTGTTTAGCAACCTACCTCAGGCAGGAAGTTCTGTAAATATATTGTATCTGCTGCTTTATTAACTGTCAGCAACTTCAGCTACTGGAATCTGAAAGACACCAATACTCCAAAGAAACATTAAGACCTGACTGGAAATAAGAAAGAAACAGCACAACAGAAGGCCAGTATCCTGCATGCTATTCAGCAAGGGCATGCTGATGTGATTCCTGACCCTACACTTCCCATATTGTGGCTAAAATTTCAGGGCAAACCTGAAAAAACAGGCTGCATGAACTTCACTTCGAACAAGCCAATGACATTGGAAAACACTCATTGGTCTAGAATAAGCATGCCTTTATCTACGGTGTTACGGAGAAGGCATTACATGCAAGTAAGATCAGACCCTGTATTGGGATGGAATGCATGCAGGTGAGTTATCCTGTCAATTATTTCCTCTTCACTAGAGCTGAACAAAACTGTAAAGGAAAAACCTTCAAGTTGTGTGTAAAGTTTGTTATTCAAAATGTCATTGCAAAGGGAAACCAGTCCTTAACCTATTGTAATTGGTTTTGCAGCTGTAAGCACACAATTTGTGCTATGGCGTGGTGTAGGGACAGCTGAAGCCAACTTTGAATACGTAACAGGAAAAAATTTAAGCATGAGCTAGGGGATGTGCATTATAAATATTTAAGCAGAAATAACTTTAGTTCTAGTTGTGGTGCAGCTGGGTTTCAGGGCTGTGCTTGTGTGCACACGCAGGGTACCAACACTGCTATTTGTCTGGGTGATGCACATGGATGGGATATGGGACCGGCTCGAGAGAACAGGCCAGCTGGAAAGGATGTGATTGACTAAACCATCACAATTAAATGTTTGAATGATTGTTATAGGAGCTCTCTGGGAGGGAATTTTGGACAGTTGCAGATGTTGCCCCAGGCAGCTCCGGCTGTGTTTAGTCCAGTCTGAATGCCTAAATATGTCCTTTAACATCCTGGGTGGAGAATCTGTCCTTGCCCTCCAGACACTCCCCTTGGTGATTTCTGTTGCAGAAGGGATAAAATTGTACATCACGAAGACATTTGTAAATAGCAAATAGAAATTTTTGCTGCAGAAATGGTATGTGGGAAGTCACTTGTGTGTAGTTAAGCTACTTAAGAGATGTTTTGTCTTTAGTTAAGATATACCAATAACAGTGAACTAAACTTTGAGCTGGAGCAGTCCCCTAGGGTTGTGGACCAGCTGAATTATTTAACAGCACAGTAGTTTGGAGAATCTCACCTAAACCAGATGAAGACATTTTTGCAAGGACAATTACAGCGGAGACTCTCATCTTCACCCAGGCAGAAACCAACCAACCATCCTTTTTGGCAGACAGAATTCCCTATGTAATCATTATTTTATGCAAAGACCCTCCTGAATTACTCCCATTTTAAACCTGTCTGGGATTGCCTCTGCAATGCCATCCAGCCGCAAACGGGCTCCCCCTCCAGATGTGCTCATGCACCCTCCTGAAAGGAGAGAGGCCCAGGGTGCCATAGTTATTCTGCTTTTAGTACCCCAAATACTACTTACAAAACTTGTTTATATGGCAGTAATTACCACATGGCAGCTGGCCAGTACACCTCCAAGAGCAGTGCTGAGCACGGGACAGAGCTAAGGAGGTCTAGCTGACCCTACAAGAGTTATTGGGCTATTTGCTTTGTATACGCCTCAGTTTCCCTCTCTACAGAAGAGGGTGATCCACAGCACTTGGATATTGTAAATGATTTAGGAGCTGTGTATTATTGTGAGTCTTCTCATCTGGTTTTGACAACCAGTGATATTAGGTCAAAAGCAAAGCAAGTTTTCATTAATGAAACATGAATCCTTCCCTGATACAGTGGGACTGAGCAGTGGGTAGGACGATTTTGTTGTCTGATATCATTACCCTTTAAGATCTCATATTTTATGGTAGTTAATGCCATTGGAAGAAAACATGATTAGAGCAGAAAGCAGCTTCAAAGCAGCCATTGCTTAGTGCATTCATCACACTTGCCGCATAGCTGGATTTTTCCTCTCTACAAATATAATCAATCAGTGCAGGTAAAGAGTTAGCTGCAAATAGAAGCACTTTATGTGAACTACTATGTACCCTGTTTTTATCAGTGTGCTGGGAAGTGTAGTTAGAGCAGGATAAGTTATGTGGTGTGGGCTTAGGCATTAATGAATATGAGAAACTAAATTATTGAGTTTTGCAATGCAAATTATTTTTTGAGCACAAATTCTTCATTTTTGAATGTTAAGGACTCATAAAAAATGTCAATGGTTTATGAATTAGGCCATTAGCATGCAATTTGTGATTCAAACAGTGCCATAGCCTCATGTAATAAGTGACTGAATAAAGAGCAGCATTCCTCTACACTTGTAAAACAGTTTGCTAGGAATTTCTGAAGGCAGATTCAGGGAGATGTCACACAAGGGATTCATTCACTCCCTCTGGAGATGCATAGTTACACAGTGGAAGGGTCCTGTGTATATTCCTAAAGGCAGTGCCTAGAAATGCTGTATTTTTGTGGCCCATGAGATCATGGCAATGGGGCAACAGGCAGGGCATCTTTAGTCAACTCCTACCACCTCATGGGTTTGTACACCCATACACAGGTCTGTCAGCAATAGCTGTGCCTTTTGCTAGAAGTACAAATAAATTTTACTGTCTTGTGCAATCTCTTGAGATTTAAGGAAAACATAAAAATAATATCCACCCAAGGTGGGATGAACACTGTACTTTTTGGAATAAATACATCTTGAGTAAAAACAAAATTTGTGCTGAGCAAGCCTGTCTAAGGGGTAGGTTACCCTGCAGGGGATTAGGCAGCACAAGGTACTCTAAAGATGCCCCAAACATAAACGTGTGCTTAAACCGCAGGGTAGGAAGTGCTGTCGAGGTGAGCAAGTTCCCAGGCTGGTACTTCCAAAGGTAGCAGAAGTGCACAATTGTTATGGGTATAAAAATTCATACTTGACTAGGATGAAAGCAATTTTGGAGAGAAAGTGCTAAATATGAGAACATGGCAAGTTGAATATTGCTGTTATCTAAAAGATCTCTGTTTGCAGCTGCTCAGTGTTTCAGAAGCTGTTCTAGGATAGAAAAATTAATCAGAAACAAGAGGAGGCAGAGGAATAGGGAGAAGAGGTATATTAAATGCCTCTGATATATAATGTAGATTCTTAAAATAGTATATATGTATTATAAATGACGCTGTGGTGTGTGAAACTCCATGAAGGGAAGGGCATTGCCAATTTGAAAATTCTCTTTAATTTCTGTCTGTGGCATCAATAATCCTGCCTTTCTCTGCTTACAAATCAGTGGCATGAAGGCTGAAGCTTATTCCATTACAGAAGCTGACCTTTGATATGGTCTCTAATGAGGCAGAAGCTATCAATTCCACGGACCTCGGTAGGGGATGTGCACTTCTTATAACGGAGCGGCATTCATGAGAGTGCTAGTAGCAAAAATGGATAGGGGTTGACCAGCTGGTGGCTAAATAGAGGAATGGAAAGAAACCTTTGATTCAGAATCAGAAACTACAAGGATTTTTGGCTGCCTCTGCTGCTGGCTGTGGTTAGCACTTAAGGCAGTGCACCTTTTCTGTCTGCCTACCTCAGCTGTGTAACAGAACTTGCCATGGGCCATATCCCAGAGTCTCTGACCTGGCTTTCTAGGCTTGAGCAACACTTGTCCTGGATTTTTTTTCTCTCTCTCTCTTCCTGCAAATGGATACACCCACATATATGTTTACGTCTACTTATCAGGCTATTAAGGGACCAATGTGATGGCAGTGTTAGAAAACCTGATAGATCAGGCCAGTTTCACATAATAAGACTAGATTACCAGTCACTAACAACACAGATTGCCAATGGTTAATTCTTAGTCTTCATGAATACGTAGCATTACACATGCAAATTACATAGTCCTCCAAAATCCTATTCTAAATGAGCTGAGAGTGTACAGCAACCTTGAGGTTGGTGCAGGTAGTTAGCTAGTTAGTGTTGATTCAGGGTAGCACAGCTTATGAGCTCTTTCCTATCTTTCTTTTCTTGTCATCCTGTTCTGTTCATAGCCCACCTCTCCAAAAGGAGCTCCCATCTGCTTCTAACCATCTATTTTTTGGGAAGGACCAGGACCTGCTCTGGTGTCACCAGACATCTTGCTTGCTTCTTCTGCCTGGTGTATACATACACACACATAAATATGTATAAGAAAAATATATGGGTTTTTTTTTTCCCCATACATCTTTCCTGCCTGTCCTATACCCTTTTTTTTCTTACAGATTTTACTATGTACACATTTTCCTGTACCACCATTTGGACAAGTGTACAATTCCCCATTGACAGCTTTGCTGTTACACATTACATCCACATTTCTGCCTGGATTTGTATGTTTGCTCCTTACCTATTTATTGATGTTACAATAGCAGGGTATACTTACACACAGCCACCAAATACATTTTAGCAAGCTTAAAAGTTAATAATATGTCGCTTAATGTGCTTATACTTTACAGGTGCAAGAGGCCCCTGCTTTGGCTACAGTCTTTCACATTCAGTGGAACAATTCTGTGGTCTTTTCCAAAGAAAACTTTGTTACTGCTAAAACTCTAATTAAGGATGATACTTTTCTCTCTGCTTATTTTTACTCACCTAATGGGATATTTGCTGCTTGTAGAGTAGTCAGAGCTTATGGCTAACCTTCTGCCCTCCAGAGTTACAATGTAGTAACTGTGGGTGATCCTTGGTACTTTTATAGTGAAATTTAAAAAGGTATCCTTCACACCTCATGTTTTAATGGGCTTGCAGATGCAGATCAGGTGCAGAGAGCCTGGGCCAGCAGCGGAAGGAGGTGCGACATAAAACATGTTAAACACTAGGAATGCTGATTTATGACTGCTTTCTGTTACCTAACCATAACCACACGATCTCTTTCAGTATTGCAAAAGCTGATGCACTTGCCAGCATTTGTCAACTCCCATGACCAATGTTAGTATCAGAGCCCGTCAAGGATTTGCTTTTGCTGCTCACCACAACATCAGATGCTAATACATATCCCTCCCTCATGGTAGGAAGCAGGGGACTGAGGAGACCAGACTCTCTCAAGCATGAAACATTAATACTTGGTACCTCAAAGTGTTGCCAGACCCCTTACACCATGGGAAGAGACATCTCTTCTGGCCAGTCGTTGATACTCAAGTACTGCAAACATGAGAAATCACAAAAAAGCCCCCAAGCCCTAGAAGGCACAGGCAGTAGTTTCAAACTAGCAGAAAAGAACGAAGTGAAGACTAATAATTTTTAAATATTACTGTGCCACAACCTGAGCCTCTCTTGAAGTAGTTAACAAGCTGATAAAACAACCCCTTTCCCTGCATAAAAATACACACAGGTGTATCCTGAAAAGTAGCACCTTGCTTGCAAGAACAGCAAAACTCAGAGAATGCATCCAGTGATGCTCCCTGAATCTTGACCACGATTCCATTCTCCAATGCTTAACATGCTCAGAGCAGACAACAAGGTCGCCCCATCCCTGAGTGGGTGGGAGAGGGAATCCTGTCCAATGGATGTTTTATTGGTCTGTACCAGTCTGGGGAGACAACACTGGGAAGGCTGTCCCAGGGTGGGGTCTCCCAGCAGATGTGCTGCAGAGAGATGATGGTGGCTGAGACAGAGCCCAAAGCATAAGACTCTCACATGCTGAAATTTTTTTGCACTGTAAGTAATCACAAATGCATAGTTATGTTCTACTAGTATTATCTCAAATTTAGGTCAATACCAGTTTCTAAACTAATAAACTGCAGGGGATAGGTTGCTTTTAAAACAAAAGGCCAAGCAATAAACCCTAACCTATGGCCCTTATTACGATTAATCATGGTTAGTGGGTTGTGCTCATGCTCTAGTAGACCAATACATGTTTGATTCAGTGCAACTGTGTGGATTTACATGTCTCATGGAGATATAGCAGTCATTTTTAAAATATTCTTGATGCTTTGAATTTTAGTTTCATGATGATATTTGCACAGCATGCCAATCACCTCTTAACATGGCATGCAAGCATGTTATTTCTTATTTGTAATGTCACACAGTAATGTACAGTTAAAAGCACACCTTTTTCGCATTTTTTAACTGGCCACTAGTGAATTGTTTATAGCTGTTGTGTCTCCAATGCCAAGCCTGTGCCTCTGCTCTCATCCTCCCATGTCTGTGCTCCTCCATGCTGCATCCTGTGCCTCCTTCTCGGTGTCCCTGCTATCATATCAAGCCTGTATTTCTCTACACTGCATCATTGTGTTGGAATCATAAATACCCCATTCTACCTAAAACACCTGCTTGTTACTGCTATCTATGTAAATGTACAGATCACCACGGGCAAACACAAGTAAACCAGAA
Source organism: Dromococcyx pavoninus (assembly GCA_033558185.1). Classification (NCBI taxonomy): domain Eukaryota; kingdom Metazoa; phylum Chordata; class Aves; order Cuculiformes; family Neomorphidae; genus Dromococcyx; species Dromococcyx pavoninus. The sequence goes on from JAUMJL010000187.1 coordinate 419,116, forward strand.
ATAGCCACTTGGTTAATTAGAGAAAGTGCCATCACAGCTAAACCAAGTACAGCAAAGGCAGATCAAGAAGAGTTCAGACAAGGCAGATCTGTCTTGAAGCCTTGCAAACCCAAGACAAAGACTATGGCTTATTACCTGCAAAGGCAATACTGCCTTATAGGGCTTCCTACAAATAAGGAACTAACTCTTTTTTGTTCTTTACTTATTATTGACCAGGAAGAACACACCTGCAAAGCATATTAGGATCCCTGTCCTGCCCTGCTCTGGGTGGGCAGCTAAGGTCACAATGAACCATATAAAAAAACTTGTACCTGACCTTGAAATAGGTTAAAAAAAATATATTTCCAAGTAGATCAGCTATTAATTTACCAGAATGAATATGTAATCATTAAAAAAGTAATTAAAAAAAGAAAAATATCACAGCAAGGGTGTGTGCATAGAAGTGGAAGCTAAGAAAACACATCAAACAGCAGTATTCCTTTTTTGGAAGGTCTATGCATAAAAGTGTTTAAGTGATTATTTACTAAACAGTTCAAGAACTCCTTTTCTCCAAAACCAGACATGCCAGCATCCTGCTCTTTCAAAACCACAGTCACTTACTCTTTCCTAGAAATGAATGACAGTTGCCTTGTGTAATAAAATATTCAACCTCACAACAATGCTTTATAAAGAAGGTTCATGAATTATTTTGTAAATCACTCTGAAAGCTGGCAATGACTGCTAACACCTCCGCTGGCTCATAGTTGCCAAGTCATCGTCATACTCAACCTGACACTGGGATTTGTGGGAACTGCTCCCCACTGATGTGTCAGAAACCCTCCTCTTTACCTGATGAAAGCATCACCCCCACTCTTAGCGTGGCAAGCCATCCCACACACTGAAAACTGCTCAGGCACTCATGGGAATTTCTGTCATGAGGAGATGATTTGAGGGTTATCTGATAGGATGCACCTGTCTATGAAACAGGGCTGCTGGAAGCACAGGTAACAAAACTCATAATTTGCTTCCTGGTAGATTCCCAAAACAAGAAACAGGCAGTTTGAAGTGCATTTTTTTCCCTGCAGAACCCATGGCTGTTTCTCTTCTTGGTAAGAAATGTGTGGGTGATTTGTTTTTTGTCTATATACACTACCATGAGTTATGGCAGTCTGCAGATCATTTTTCATGGAATCAGAGGAGGCCCCAGTACCAATGATTAGAGAAAATTTCCCTCTGTAATAGAACAATCTCTGTAAAGCACGACAGACACGACTGTACCACGTGTGTGCTTTTCACACTCCCCTTTTTCCTTCTTACTGGCAGGGAAGCAGCTACCGGTTAGTAGGCAGCTTGGTGATGGTGTTCCACAGTGTAGCAAGAAAGGAGGAGGTAGACATCAGCAAAGCTGTAAACACTCATGAAGGTGTGTAACAGCAGCTGGAGGAAGGCAGGAAATATTCACACATCATCAACTCAATATACACCAACAGTTTAAAAAGAATTATTTTCTGAGTTTGCACCTGTGGAAGGGGAAAAAAGATCCTTGTTAAATTGCAAGTGATTGTCTAGAGAGTTCTTTTGCTTTGACTGCACTAGAAAACAAACTGGCCAATTTTTTCTTGCATGGTGCTAGGTAAGTCAGAAACTCCTCCCTCCTCATCAGCTGTAGGAAAGCAGCCCAAGTGAGAAGGGGTTTATTTTGCATCTCTCTCCCAGGGCTGCTGCAGAAAGGGCTCCCAGACTCCCGTCCTTGCAGCACCGCACGTTCTGGGTTCAAGCCCTGCTGGTGACCCAGATGGAGTAGTTGTTATACAATGTCCTTTAATTGGCAATTTTCTGCTCTGTTCTCTTCTGCATCTGTTATTTATGTATCACAGCTTTCCTGCATGCTGGTAGACAACAAAGAACTACAACAGTGGTATCCCCTCACATTTAAAACATTTAGACAGACAAAACCCCAAAATTCACATAACAGAATGGTTCATTACACTCAAAGGAAATTTTGTTGCTTTATGAAACATTTCTCTGAGATGATAAAGTAAGCCCACGTGCCTGCTGCATGACAAATACTGAGCAACAGAGGAAGAACAAAGGATAAACCAAACAGCAAGATGCTTAGACAAAGATGCTGACCCAATATAGCAGCTTTGAACGTGCAGAGCTGCAACCACAGCTCTGCCTTGGAGTTAAGTGCCGATGAGCTTGGTGTTATGCCAACAAAATCATCAAGAAGCTGGATCTCTCCTTGTTATTAAATTGGGCAAGCAAACAAATGAAAGGAATCAAAGCAATAACAGAGGGCAGATAACCCCTGGGCTGTGTCATAAGCAGTGGCTGACAGATGTGGATTACTGAAAAAGTAAAGATCTTGCCACTTGTACATAATAAAGCCACAGGGACTTCAACAATACTCTTTTTGTTTTAAAGAAGAGCAAAGGCATATATTGTCAAAACCATAAAGCCTGCCACAGTGAACTGCTGTAGTGTTTCTGAGCTGTATAAAGACATCACAAGCTTACGGTTTTGAAAGGAGTGACAGCTATTACATGCTGAAATGTTTCAGTGAGGCACTGTGTGGAAAAACTATGGAACATGCAGGAAAGCATCATCTATTTGTTCCTTGACAAGAACACCTGGGTGACCTCTCTGAACTGGTCAGTTGGACTTAATGCCCTGGATATTTATCACTGCAGCAGGGGTTTTGTTTGTTGTTTTTTTTTTTTTTAAAGCAAGCTGTAGGAAAGCAGTATTTTAGTTCCATAAAGAACCCAGAGGTTGGAAAAACGTTGTCTTGCTTGTTTTCCATTCTTGTGCTGACCAGGTATAATTTGTCATCTGAGGATGCAATCTGCCATTTGAACTAGAGCTTGTCCGAATTTTGGCACAAATACTAGCAGAGCTGTAAAAGCTCCACCTGTCACCATTTTCACTGTCTAGTCAGCTTACAATGTTAAGAAAGCACTACAGGTCTCTGAAGAGCTCCTGCCTTTGTTGCTGTTTTATCAGTCTTTAAGGCCTTCCCTGTCAAATTCGAACATACGCTGTACTCTTTTAAGACTGAAATATTCCTGTCTTATTTAACCCCTCCTTTCAGTTTGTAACTGCTATTTTCAATTCTGTGAATAAAATAATTGTGAAGGGTATTGAATAGCAGCATAACAGGTGACTTTTTTTGCACAACACTTATGCAGTCATTTGATACACACACATAATTGATGCAACCTGGAGAAAAACTGCCTGGTGAAAAATGTGCTTCACTGTTCATCTATTTCCATTACATGTACCTCTGAAAGCATCAATGAAAAACATGGGAATATAGTCTTTAACAACCTACTACATCTAAAACTTCCCATATGCCATAGAGCAGATTTCTCTCTGTCCTTTCCAAGTACTGCTATTCAGGTTTTCACATCATAACCTATCGGTGTTAACACTGGGAATTTTCAACAGGGCCCATTCCCAACAATCTGATGCATGAGTTTTTAACCCTGAAAAATCCCACGATGCCTAAGTTAACATTTCCTTGCTGACAGTATTGTATCTTCTCCAGTGGTGATTTGCAGGACATATTAAACTACAATAGTATAATGTGTAGCTCCAAGTTTTCTAAGATTTCCTTTTATGTGATGTAAATCATAATTGCACACCTACATTTAAGGTCCTATTACATCACAACGAAGAATATGGAAAATGTATATTTAACTGTCTAATTATTTCTAAAATGTATTTCTGTTGTGTCAGTGTACCCATGACACAAGGCATTTCTTTGCATTTATTTGGGAAAACAGCCCATAAATAATGACTGTCAGAGCTGATGTTGTGTCTTTCTTGGTAGCTTGTAGTGGGTGGTCAGGGAAAGAGCAAAGCAGGTCTTCAACTCTGTTTATTCCCTCTCTTGACATAGTTAAGTATTATCAGTATCCAGCCACTCAAAATCCAAACTAATGCAACCATTAAACCAAATCATAATGATCTATATATTATGTAACATGAATTATTTAAATGTTTCATGTATCATCTTCCCCATTTTCATGTATGTCATCCCTAAATGAAAACATGAGATGTCATTTCTGCAATTGAAAATGAATAACAATTCTGCTCCAATAAAATGGAGCAGAATAAGATCTGGTTAATAAGAAGCCTAAGATTAAGAATTAAAACATCACTAAGTAGAAATTGAACATTGATTATCAATTATAAATGCATATTAATTAGGGTTTTTCAAAATATGACATATTTTTATGTTCCTTTGAGATATTGTTTTCTGAAGCCAGAGACAAATACTTTGCTACTAACAGAGTTTTAGCTGAATTTACTTACTAATCTGAGTAAAGATGAAGCTCTAAATGTTTTGAGAGTCACATACTGCTGTTAGCTGCAGTTCAGAGCACTAAGAAAACAGCCTCCCCATCCCTGAGCTGAAGTAACAAGAACAAAAAAGATAAGAAAATAGGAAGCTACGAAATACTTCTTATACATAAAGAAAAATGTTACCACATAATTTATAGAGCCCCTGAAGTGAAAAAAATATGTGAACAGTGAAACGGGTAGTCAGAAAAACAGACAATATTCTTCCTTTTTAAAATGAATTTACAGCAATTCTTTATAACTATTGGCTCTTGGGGAAAGAGTGAGTAAACTGGAGAATACTGACATTAAGTAACTTTAAAATATCTAAAATTATCAAATAAAACAAGTATTACAACCACTTTTATAGGTAAAGCCTCTTGTTTCCTCAAGTCATCACATGATAAATCTCAGCCCACACATCAATTTATTAGAAGGCAAGTCAGAACAATAACAAAGGCAAACAGCCATTAGTGGACAAGACAGTTTCATCAACAAGATCTTACAAATAATATACTGCTGTTTGTCATCAAGACACTTTTAATACACCAGAGTCCTTTCCAAAAGCACCTATAATCAATTCCTTCTAATTTACAAACTCAGAAAGACCATGAGAGTGATAGTAATTTCATATTTTACACACCCACAGAGGTTACGACAATTGATTCAGTTCAGCAAAGTACAGTAATGACTCTGAATGCACTTGAAAGATTTTTGCATTTGTTTTCTAAAGCTGTAAAAAAAGTAATTCAAACTCTGCCACCTGGGCACAATTTGTAAAGGTTGTACATGAAAAGTATAGATTCAGTTCTGACAAAGACAGCTCTCATCTTATTATAACCCATCTGCAAGGCATGCTGGTCCCTGTGCTAAAACACTTGGCTTCTCTTTGTTTGTGCTTTATGCGATTTGAATAGATTTCAGAGTTCCTACAGCAAAAAGAGGTGAAATGAAAAATGGGTGACACTTAAAAACACTCCAGAACAACTGGGTTTTAGTCAATTCTTTTCATCAATGCTAAAATTAAGAATATGAATAAGCTCTGCCCTTAGATTAACAACCCACATAAAGATGAAAGCATTCAGCTCTCCACAGCTCAATGCAAGGTTTCTACCCATAAAACAAGGTGAATGGCTACGTGGCCTGCTTTTCACTACCTGATCACTAGCCAAAGTAGCTAGTAATGAAACAGCAATCTTGCTTCTTCTGCCCTCAGAACAAAGTGAAATAGCTCAATTTACAAGTTCATCAGATAAGTGAGGGTGGGAAGGTTTAGTGAGCAAAGTTATAGCTCCTAAGAGCAAAAAGACATCAGCAGTTTCTTTATGCAAGAGAAGACAAGAGCTAAATAGACCTTGGAGTTTGTATTGTTTTCTTAGCATTTTAGATGGGCCTTGCCAGATCTGGGCTAAGCAGACAAGGTAAGAGCAGAGAAACTCCATCTAGTCTTGGTGACACAGAAATGACTTGGACTATCAGTACTTAGAGAAGAAAGAAAAGAAAAAGATATTCAGATACCATAACGCTGCAATGCGAGATTTTAATAGCACTTTTGGCCTAAGGGGGAGTCTCCTGGGTGCCAAATCCTGCTTTAGGAACCATTTCTCAGTGTTTCTTCTGTGAGTCACAGAGAATGAAGATTAGTGGATCACTGCAAACATGGACTACTTCCACACCTGATGCTTCAAAGAGCAGAAGCCTTCACAGAATTCTCTTGCCATCAAACAGAGCTTCTTTTTGTGCACTCATCCTCCTGTGGTAGTTTAAGGGAGGTCGCAAGCTTTACTTTGGGGACAGAACTTACTTCTATTTTCCAGTGCTTGGTATCAGAACACTGACTGCACTTTTGAGCAAGTTCTGTACTGTGAGCAGCTTTCCTTTTGATGTGCACCATCTGCTCCAAGGCCACAAGGGAGAGCATTCCCCTGCAATGGTCCCCACACCACTAATAAAGGGATACCTAACAGTACCTGAGTAGTTTCACCATCAAATGAAAAGATATATAGGTCCCATATACTCAGCTAAAGTAATTAATTGTTGGGCCTCTGATACCAAAGCAACCATGCCCTAGACACTGAGGAGTTGACTCACAATTTCAAATTAAATTTTTTAATCCATACTTAGACAATTTTGGCCTAAAGATTAAGCCACTGGAGAACTCTGTGCCATTGAGAAGACACTCGGGAGCAGGAACCTGAAAACAGTTACAGCGTTAATTTTCTAATACTCCTTGTCAGTCTGTCTTGCCTGTCTGAAGGCTCTTTTTGGGTTTTTGATTCTGAGAGATGGTACAGCTCCTGCCAGTATGGAATGAGATCTTGATGGAGACTTTTTTGAGTTTTTATATGAAAAATCAATGCTACAAGAAAATAAAAATTCAGAATCTCCAGTTTTATAGTTCAAAATATGAATTTTTGAGTCCATGGAAGGCTAAGGCAGTTCTGCACAGTGTTCAGCAAATCTAGATTTTCAAGTACATTGTTTTGAGGTTTAAAACTTTGCCTGGTTAGAGAGCTGATGAAGTGAGAAGCAGAAATTGCTGCTTTCCTCCAGACCAAGGGAATCAGTGTCATGGAAGACACTGTAGTAGCAAAGAGATGGTACTGGAAATGCAACACACTCGAATGATTTTATGATTTATATTCTTCTCCTTATCTGTGACAATATCCATTCTCTGAAGATGAAACAGGAAACATACAGCTGCTGCATATATATTTATTTTCATTGTTCTAGCTTTCAGAACAGTGCCACGGTCCTTGAAAATAATAACCTAAGGCAGAAGAAAAAGATATGGCTGCACTCACCTGCAAGGTGTTCTCCTTGCAGCCCTGTCAGAAAGCAAGCTGAATCCTTTTGTCGAGCAGCAAGGGCCTCATTGCTACCAACCAACTGTGCATCTCAGGTGCAAGTACAGGTTCTCAGTTACACTTACAGAATACAATGCACTACTCATTTATTAATTACTCTTTGGCCTTATTGATATGACATGTATCTTTACATTTTACACCTAATACAGTTCCCTAAGAACAGGTTCTGAAAAAGCAAAATTATCTGTCTGGAGTCTCTGGTGAAAGAGAAAATGAAGCGTAAGCTTAAATCTAACAAAAGCCAGGAACTGAATTTAGAAGCTTAACTTCTTCCTCTTGTAAGAAAGATAACACTTCCTTTTTGAGGGTGTGTTAGGGACTTTAATATTGATGCAACTGGGCTACAAGAAATGAAGTCACTGTGATGGTTATTTCAAAACATTGGCCCCTTTGCTTGACGCATAGGTTCCAAACAATTTAAGGCAGTTGATGGCAAACCTCATTTACAATGCAGTTACAAAAACATTATTATTCTTTTCATGTGCAGCTAGGTTGAATATTAAAATAATTACAGTCTATGATTAGATATATAAAATAGATTAATTGTTACCATCACCAGTATAGTGAATAACATGTTGTAGAGGACACCCTCCAGAAAAGTCTAATGTTGCTCCCAGCACAACACTCCCCACAGCACAAGATGCAGAAATACATTCCTAACCCAAACTGTCAGGGTTTCTACAAGCTTGTTTTCAAAGCAGGGTAAATCACTCTTTTTTTTTTTCCCCAAAAGGTCTATAAGCAAATACGTCAGTGCAAAATCTGCCTATCTGGGTCTCAGTACAGGATCCTAAGTCTAAAAATACAAACGAGAACACTGGAACTTTTCTTCTTTCTTTCCCCAAGACACATGTGATGCTCACAAGGCTGTTTTAAACCTTTCTATCTTGGAAACTTTCAGAAGTTCTTTGATAAATGAAGAACTTTTAGATATTTCCTGAAGATCATGATATACGCACTGAGTGAGTTCCAAGCCTAGATTTAGTTCCAAAGATATTGCAGTGGCTGGGAAGTGGTAAATGGTTTTTTATTAGCCATAGACAAAAATCAAATTTGTGCCTCAATCTCCATCAATCTTAGTAAGACCCTGATCCAGTGATACCATATTATTGGTTGTACTAATGAACACTGGAGTCAGTTCCTTTGTCCTCAGTTGGTTAAAAAAGTTATTCACATTCTACTCTCTGTATTTCAAAACTGCTGGTTTGATTCTGCCATCACATTTGCTCCTGAGAGGATTCAACTCATGTTTTCTTTCTTTCTTTCACTTTCTTAACGCATATTCCTTTATATAGAACACAAATTTATAAATTGCTAAAATTTCACTACTGCAAAATAATTCAGCCTGTTTTTGCTAAAGCTGGGTATGCATAATTTTCCTGTTTTGTGAATCTGTCTTCTGGAACTCAGATAGAGGCTGGTACTTGTAAAAAATAATGACATTGAAGAGAGGAAAATTACTATCCTCAGCCTCCTCAAACACAACATAAGCCACTGAAGGCGACCTACACAAACCTGCTCTACTTCCTATTAAAGGAGCAGGTGCTGGTGCATCATTAGTCACCGAAATTCATTGGAAGAGCAGTAGCTTAAAGCAAAGGAAATGGTAAGTTCTTAGTCACTGTGACTCAAACCCTTTACTTGAAGGTCATTTGTTATTTACAAAATGAAGCTCTTTCCACAAAGGCCCTGTTCATGGTCACATGTCTCAGACTGGATGGAGATCCTCTCCTTTACAGAGTATTTCAGCTGAGGAACGTAAATGATGGCTTGTTAATTCTCTCTGTGGGCTTCCAATCAAAGATACTGCTTCACAGAATGCTTCAAATAATGAATGTAGTAACTGAAGAACGTAATATAGAGTAGAAAAAACCAAAGAATCACACTCACTGCTTCCTCCAGTAACAGATTTTATGCGACAATTAGTTAATAAACAGGTCAAAATTAACCAAACTAGTTTCTATAGTTTTTATATTTGAGGAATAATTTTTCAAAACCATGATGACATAGGTTTGCAACTGATTTGTGATCATTAGTTTTGGAAAACAAATCTGAGCTGTAAAGTTTTACGAAGCTCATATGTTCTGTTTTGAGACTGTTGGATACTATTTTTAGAGACTTGATTAGAGGAGTGATCATAAACAATGCCTATAGAATGCTGTCCACACAAAAGGATTAGGGTGATAGCTATCCAAACACAAGAGGCTTATATTAAAAAACAAAACCTAAACATGCATTCAAGAAAATCAGCCTAAGTAACTACCCTTTCCTTCCTTTTTTCCCCTGTGTTTGCAAGATGACATTTAATTCTTGAATTCTTACACTGGGAAGGTGAAGCATGAGGAAAACACCACAGAGACTGTCTGTTGTTCTTTTTTTTAATTAAAAAAATTAAATGAATGAAAATATTCTTCTGTCCACATAGACCCAATGTAAAAAATACCACTTTTACCCATAGCTTAAAATAATTACCCTAAAAATACCTGGAAGTGTTAGATTTGCTTCCAGTGGAGATTCTGATGGCCATTTCTTAATACCTGCTCATTTCATTACCTCTCTCCACAGCAACTCAGCATGCTTTGAATGTCCAAAACTAATGTTCTTTAATAATTTATTATGGAAGAACACGTGCATATATTCAATTACCCTCTGTGGAGAAGTGCAGCTTTCCTTACTTTAGGAACTTCAGACCCTGGCAAAACAATGCATCACTTCTCTTTCATACAGTACAGATCCTTTCAATAGAGCGAGGTAGTCATCAATGATGTTTTTCAATAAAAGCATCTCTGCCCATCCACAGACTAAGGAAACACAGATTTATTTTTTCTTTGTAAGCAGTCTTATACTCCAGTAACACCAGTGTTTTTGAATACTTGAGGGAGGAAGATTTGTCTCAGTTCAAAGGTATTAAGGACTTGTTACTGACCTTACTTGCACCAGAGTAAAATTGGAATGATTGGGCTGAAGTACAGGCATCCTGGGCACTGTTACATCAACAAAAACTGGTGGGGTAAGACATTGCTTGTGTGTGGTAACTTCACAACTGAACTTACCAAAGGTTTGTACCAAAAGCTGCCCCTGGTTTGATGCTGTCACCGACAGCAACACATGCTGTTGAAACAGATGCAGTGAGGAGCAGCAGATATTTCAGGATGATGGAGTTTAAAGAGAATTGGTCCAGCAAAATAAAACCCTTCAGAAGTGTTCATACAGTTTTGGGCTTTCCATAGCATGCTGTGTCTCCAACATCAGGTATTTCTTTTGCTCTGTTCGGAGCAAAGAAATTGAAGAGTGGTGCCCAGAAAAATTCCTGGTCCCACATTGTTATTTCTAATTGTTTTAGAGATAAATCCTACAAACAACCACATCCTTCTTCGTAATAATTTATGTGCTAATTCTTTACCAGCACTTAAATCACTACTATTTCTAACCAACCATTTTTTGCCTTGAGATGTTTAATTATTATAGGATAAATGGTACTAGTGAGGGATTCATGGGGAAAGAGTAATTAGCAGTTCCATCTATCTCAATGAAAGAAAATATTATTATTAATTAATATCCATACAAGGAAACAGAAGGAGTTTTTAAAAATCTACAATAGAGATATCTACAGGGGCCACATTTGCTCTGAATGTCTCTTTGACAGGTACTCATTTATTATTTTAACAAGCTGAGATTGTCTGCATCTTCAATCACAGGAGGTCAATCCTTCATTCCTGTCAAATCTTTGATAACTAAAGTGTCTGTATTAATAACTAAAACCCGAAAAGAACAAGCGAAGAGACCTATAGGAGGGGGTCACATTGCTTGAAATTGCCAAATGGCCACCAGTTTGTTTTGCATGAAGGAAAGAGTTTATCACTGTATGCCCTGGTGGTGATTATTTTAGATATGCTTTAGCACAATTTGGCTACTCAGTGGACTCCCATGTCCAAGCAGCCCTCTTTCCTACCACAGTAGCTTTCTCTGCAGAGGAAGCTATAATCAAAGCTGGGTGAAAAGGAGAGATAGGGATTTTTAAATGCCCAAATAATACTTGACCCATTGTAAATATTTGACATGTGTAAGATAACCATACATCAGACATCCTGGATACCTTAAATAATGTAATGAAAAGGACACCAAAAGTTACAGGCTCTCCTGGAGGAACAGGTGAATGTTTTACTCAAATTTTCAGGTTATTAAATTGTGTCCCAATGGGTCGGGATGAAACTGCCCCAGAAGGATGAAAAGCATGGCAAATACATAGATTTTATACGACTTTAGTGAGAAATTTTATTACCTTTAAGAAAATAGTATATAACTTTCCTATCCCCTGGCTGGTTTTGGAGCTAATAGCTTTAAAGAAAATTTCTGAATGCACATGGGAGAACAGAGGCTTGTCATGGGCAGAACTTGGGACCAAACCTGAGGTTACAAGCACTTGGAGAGCTTGGGTACTCACAGGTTCTCCAGACTGACTCATCATACTCATTCACCCACATGTTAACATAACCGGTCTAAAAGCCCCTCAAAATAGTACGCCAGCAAAAGACACCAGACCCTGGTGCTTTCCACTTATAGAACTCAGCCCGAGCAGCTCACTTCATGCAGACACCCTCTCCCCCTCTCGTGACAGAAATTCATCAAAATGATGTCAGCTGATCCACTTTCACACTGCATCCAACCTTACATTTTAATTTGGTTTCCCAAGTTATTTCCAGATATTTTACTGAACGCTGCAGTCTCTTTCTGCTGTTCCCCTCTTTATCTTTACAAGTACCATATTTTTCTCATCCATTTAAACAACATATAAAAGCTATTGAGTTTTCAGAACCTCCCTCTGTGGCTGCCCTCACTGTCGGGGCGTACAAATTCAGCTTATTAACCGCAACCCTGGCCCAGCTACAGCTGCTGGGGGACTGCAGAGTCCCCAGCCTTGTTGCTCTCTCAGATGCACAGGAGTGCTGGTGAGTACCAGTAGCTTCTGAGGGTACAATGTGAAAAATAATCTAATGTATATAATAATATAGAAATAAGAGGAAACTAGGTGTCTTAGGTGAACTTTTTAATGAAATCTTCTAGGCTACTTGCTCTAACTGTCTAGGAATGCAGAGTTTAAAAGCAGTGGAAGGCTTCTTTATTACCCCATTAGTCATCAGTTGGGCTAAGTTTAGCAGTGGGTATATTAACAAAGTTGATATTAGCAGAAAGAAGCTGTAAGTCAGAAGACAGGCTTACAAGCTCAACAAACTGTATAGGCACAAATTAGGTTAAAATTAGAAATTAACTTATAAAATCTTGGATGTGCCTACATAGGTGCAGCCTTGGGTTTTGTTCTTGATTTCTCTGAGGACAGCCAAGTCATTTGTCTGTCTCAGTGTCTTCTTTTGCTTTGCAAACTGGCAGTCACAACATTGAGCTCTTCTACCAGGCATTATATGAGAAATGGCTATTTTCATCGTAGTTCTAAAGAAATTGCTTATATCACAACTACAGGTTTATTTTTAATGGTATTTAAATGTAGTAAGTATTGCACAAACACATAAAAAGATATAGTCCTAAACCAGAATTAATGAAGTGGCAATCTGGTATAGAGGGAAATTTTATTGTTAAGCATTGCTGAGTCTAATAATAGAAGAACAGAAGAAGAATGAACCTGCGTTCAAATTGGGTAGAAAACACTGTATAATAACCCCTCTTTCTTTAGATTGGGAAATATCCTGAAATAAAGCATTCCAAACAGTGTTTGATAAAATTTCCAAACTTTTAGATATACTTGAATTTTTAATGAAAAAATAAATTGGTCTTCACTAAGGTTATTTCAAGGAGTGTAGCCCAACACAGAATAGTGGCTGTTCTGTTTCAGAGGGAAGAAAACAACAGAAAGAAAATATTCTCGCTCTTTGTGCTGACCAGAGGATTTTGTCCTCCCCACTTCTCTCACATTACCTCCTCTTCACACTTCCATATTTTTGTTTTCTCCTTCTCTTCCCTCCATAGCAGCAAAGAGTGCTGAATACTGATGTAGCTGTATTCATTCATTTACAGATCATTCCTCTGAGTACCACATACAATCACTCAGCTTTTCTAAATACAAATCAAGTCTGGTTACCTTAATTACCCACGCATTTCCAAGGTGCACAGGTGAGATGGGCTTTCATTACCACATCTGTGTTAAAAGTAGTAGCTAAATCTACATATTCTTTCAATGACTGCTCAGTGCCCAGTATTAGCACAGATGAATCCTTGTCAGAAATAATTCAGTTTGCCTGATCAAGGAGTTTCAGAGGGTGACATTACTTTTAAGTCAGCAGATGAATAATGATCCAACTGATTGCTTTGGGAGGAATACAATAAAGGAAAATCCAGTGACTTTTTCACCTAATTTGCTGTTTCTGAGAGTATCAAAACAAAATTTAGCCATGTTATAAAAAAAAAATAAATTAGACATGTTATCCATAAAAATGACTCTGGCTTCTCTTTCAAGTAAATTCGTAGCACAGCATTAACAAAAAAAATCACCAAGCAAAATGGAAATGCTAGCAATGCAGCAGTGCTTAAATTTTATGAGAGTTAGATTATGACTAGGTACATAAAAATGAGAGGGAAATCTGCAGTCGACAAGAGTTTGGTGCATAATTACTTTTGCTCTCTCACCAAATGGCTCCAGGTCGGAAGACTTCATTTAAAAAGAAAGACAGTGATGAAAATGCTGACTTGTGGTAAATGTGTGCAACTCAAGCAGATTTAACACTGCTAAAGAAGACAGAAGAAATGTGAGACTGTAGGTGTGCTTTTTATAGGGAAAAGTTTCTCCACAGAATAATTTTGGCCAGAAGGGACTGTTAGAGGTCTCCAGTCCAGCCCCCTGCTCGAGGCAGGTGAAGGTAGAGCAGGTTGTCCAGGGCTCTGTTCAGTCCAGTTTGGGATACCTCCAAGGATGGAGAGGCCATGGCCTCCCTGGGCCCCTCATCGATCACCTACGCAGGAGAAAACCTCTTCTGTATATCTGGATAACATTTCTCATATCCACGTTGTGTTTGTTGACCTTTCACTGTGCACCTCCGAGGGGAGCCTGGTCCCATCTTCTCCATGTCCCTCCATTAGGCAACTGTAGACCACAGTAAAACCCTCCCTGATCCTCCTCTTCTCCGAGCTGAAAAAACATCTCTCAGCCTCTCCTTCTACCTTGAGTGCTGCAGCCCCTGCCCACCTCAGTAACCCTCCTCTGGGCTTGTTCAATTCTCAGTGTCGTTTTTGTACCCACAACAGCACACATGGCTCCAGATGTACTCTCACCAGTGCCAAACAGAGGGGAAGGATCACTTCCCTCGACCTGCTGGCACACTCCTGCTAACGCAGCCCAGGATGCTGTTGGCTGCTTCTGCCGCAAGAGCACACTGCTGCCATGTGTCCTGCTTGTCCCTTAGGTCCTTTGACAATATTGTAGCTTAATTAAAAAGAACTGCTGCTGTCAAAAAGGAAAGTAAGTTCATGATCATTCCAGCTCAAGTGACTGGCTCACTGTTCCCTACATCCGAGACCTCTAAACAGTGGTACTTTATAATTTTGCAAGGTCCATTTTTGAGCTTGTTTGAGGAACAAACCAGATTTTCCTACCTCCTCAATACTTCTTTTTCAGACAAAAAGGAAATACTGTAGTTTCCATTAGTCTGAACAGATTATTTTAAGTTCAAAATAAACAGCTCTCTTTAGTGCACAGCTCAGTGCAAGCAAACGTTTAAGTCCAGTCTGATTCAGCAAAGCTTTTAAGCATGTATCTAAGTGTCATTGCCTTCAGAATGAAAGTTAAGTGTGTGCTGCTATGCTTTGCTGAATTTTGGCCTCACACTATAAGAAAAAGATAATTTGGCTCGTTATGTTTTGTGAATGACACAATGCCCCTGAACATTAAAGTTTATATCTATTTGCATATATATGTGCAGCATTAGGTTTGGCTCTCCTGACTGTGGAGATCAAAGTACACATAGATCCTTAGAGAGTATCAGACAGCAATTATACTGCAAAATAAATTATAAGCAGTCTCCCTCTACATCTCACTACATCCAGCTGCACCATTTGCTTGGGTTTCTCTACTGCCCTTGAACATGACTCAGTTTCATTTGTCGCATAAAATACTGTTAGATGAAGGCTTATGAAGCAACCACTTCACTCCCAGCAGTGAAGTAACGCTCACTTTTAACAAGAATATTTTCTGGAAGTTGAAAAAGTAAAAAAAAGATAAAATTATTTTGTCATGGGTTATGCTCAATTGTTTGCAAAAGTCTTCTTAAAGCTTTTAAATAACTTTCTGCAGAGGACAGACAAAGGCTGAGGGGTGCTCTCTGAATACAGCTTCACTAATCTCCACTTTTCTGGGCAGATTTTATGCCTTTCTGCAGTTCTTTCTTTCCATGAGTGTTAATTTATTTTAAAACTCTCTGTGTTACTGCTTGAAGCATTCCTGTCACAGATACAGCAAGTCCTGGGTGTACATTTCCACTCTCCCCCACAGAAAGCGATTCTGATGAGAAGTTCAAGAAAGTCAAGTCAGAGTTACTCCACTGCAATGCCTAATCAAGGAATGCTTCTGCACCAGCTCTTTGCATAAGGACTCCTGCATGGCACCACTGATGGGCTCTGACACTCTTCTTCTCGATCTATGTCAAATGGTTATTTGTAAAGATAAACTACAAGTATTGACATCATGATTACACATGACTGCACTTTGGTTGGAAATTTAAGAATAAACTGAAGAACCAAGTTATCCAGCTTCTTTCACCTATTTTTACAAGGTGAAACTCAGCATTTGAAAATTTGGGGCTCAACTCTTCACAACATTTGGCTGGGTTTTTTTGAAGCAAATTAGTAGTTAGTCTGTGATTGTGATCCCAGGAAATTTAAGTTATTTTTTCATCCTCTGAAAAATATTGATCAGGAAATAAATGGCTCCCTTCCCCAGTCCCATATCTGTATACCAGATCCAGAATAACAGGCAACAGAAGCTGAGAACAGCAAAGATGTTGATCCACATGGAAAGGCAGCCAACGAAATACTGGTTTTCCCAGTGCTTTGAATGCTTTCCTCCACCCACCAAGCTCACACCACGCAGGCACTGAGGGTGTCAGACCTGCACCTTGACTACTGACCACAGGATCTTCCAGCTGGCAGGCCAGTGCTTGTTATAGGTAGAGTAGGCAATTGTAGAAGGCAGCAGAACGAAAAGATGGAAAAATAGCCATGATTAATTTGCTGCTTTTGCCTAGATAAGGACCCTGGAAAGTCTGAGCCCCCAGCAGAGAAGTGCAGTGTGTGGTACGTGCTGTGGCAGGGATCAGGACCACTGGCTCACAGCAGAACAGTCACTGACCCTGTCACCCTGTCTTTCTCATCCTTGAAAATATCCCTTAGAACTTAAACACAAAACCAAACCAAATCCCACTGTAATGTCCTGGTGCCCTGACACCACTGCATGTCTCTTACAGCTTAGTTTTTCTTCTTACTCTTCTCTATTTCTCCCTTAAAACACAAATCTGAAGTTCTTTGACAAAAGGAAAAATTCTCCATTGTACAATATCTTGCCAAATGATATCATGGTGTTACATTAGGGTTTTAAGACACAATAACGGTAGAAATGAATGGGACTAAAAGTATGCAATTCCATATTTTTCTCAGATGACAGTTTTTGAATGCTGCAATAAAAGTTTAACCCAATATATATCTAGAGAGAGCCTCTGTGAGCCTATGGCATCTAGAGGTACCTGAAAGCTCTTGTGATTTGCAGTCCTCTACTGTAGCTTTCTGAGTTTTTTGGACTCACACAGTCTGAATTCTTTCAAAGGACAATTATCAAAAGATGGAGAGGAACAGGATGATCTGTGATGAATAAATCTCAGAAAGTTCAGAACCTACACTCTAATGGGATATGCACCACAGATTTTGAAAAGCTATCTAAAACTGAAGCAAAATTCATATTTTGCAAAGCAGAGTTTAGGGGACCATAGTCTTTCTTCCCCAAGATGAATTTGATTGCATCATTCCATAGAAAGCATGTAATAATTTAGATTAATGTTCATTACTGAGACAGAAACGTTAGGTTATAGTAGGAAAATGAGGGAAGTGAATCTTGGAATCCAATATAAGATTTCAGCTTTCAGTAAAAGCTACAGAAAATTGAAGGAATATTAATCTGTTTTATTTTTTCTATTCTGAGTCTCCTATCTATCCCTAAAAAAGAATTTTTCTTACTTTAAGAGAAAAAACAAAGGAGATTTGGATTGAACTGCACAATCAGTGAACCAGACAATCCCAAACTGCTCAAGCATATCCGACATCTGCTTGAAGAACTCGATTGCAAATAACAGGAGAGAGTTTCCATTACAGTGTGCACAGAGCTGGTTTGGGAGAAGCAGCATTAGAAAGTGTTATTCGCATTTAGAAATTATGCCTTGATTGTTGTTTATGTTTGCTCTACTGTAACTAGCTTGCCTAAGGGTGGCACTACTGCTGGAGAAAGCACAAAAGTAATTTAGTTTTAAAGGGGAAATGAAAGTTTTAAAGTAGTTTAACATTTCTGTAAAACTGTAATGATTGGAGATGACTGGATTGAGTCGATAAAGAGTACTAATTTCAATAGTAACTCATGCCTTAATTTTCTTCATAGCAAAAAAGCTCCCTCTCTTCTTTCTGGCACACAATATAAATACTTTTTACACCACAATCAATGGAATCTGGGAGAAGGAAAAAAAATCATTTTTATTCCTCAGAGGCTTCATAAAGACCATAATTCCCCAAAGCTCTTATTTACTCCTATGTAAATGACATTGGTTCTGTACGAGGTGTAATCACCAATACATCGTTCATGTTCTCCTCCTGTCTTCTAGATATACCACCCTGTTTCTTCACCAGTGTCTGTGATCTCAGATGAGTTAGGATGCAGTAAGTGTGCTGTAGGCAATGCATTGATACCAGAGATCCCATTAAAGGAGTCAAAACTACCAAGACACAACTCTGTAGAGGACAGTCAGGGACACTCAGTGATCACACAGAGCTGGGAACAATGCTGTGACATTTCTTATTGCTTGCGACCCTAGATAAATGGCTGAGCAGAAACTTTCTGAAGGTCTCCCCACACCCCAAGATGTTTTCACCTCTACATCTAAAAAACACTTGAGTACATGTGGCATGGGTGGATGTACCAGTGACTGCGCCTGCTGGGTCGCTGCCATTCCTCACCCTGGTTTGGTCTAGCAAACAGGCATTCGCTCACTTCCACAACGTGTTCCAGCGGTCAGCATATGGCTCCAGAGAATATTCAGTGATTAATGCATCAAAAGACTTGTCTTAAAACCCTCCTCCCCTCACTTTCCAGCTTTTTATTCTCTCAGTTACATTTTGCCTTTGTTCCTTTCTGCAAACGCTAGTGTAAATGTTTTTTGAGTAATTAATGTGTCAAATACCAGACCTGAATTTTCATGGGCAATTAGTGGGCTGAGTAAAGCCAGCAAAATGCATTTCAGTTTTAATAGTGAATTGTGGCTCATTTGCTGGTTTTCAGAAATATATCCTGAAATGCAGAGAGCTTCATATGCCTGTACACTTTTTATTTCTGTTTCATATACCAACGCTCCCTCTCCTTTTCTATTTTTCACCACATACAAGATGCTGCTTGTAGTCTATTACAATTTGCATATTGTCCTTCTGCCTCATAGATAATTGATCAGGTTAACATCTGCTTTCTGCTGGTGCCAGGAGAATATGTATGCTTCTACAGGACTGTGTAATTCCTCAGGTCTTCACAGAATTGCACTACCCAAAGAGAGTTGCCTTGTGCCCCCATAGCTGCATTTGCACAGCAGAAAACATCCAACACGCTCATGTGCACTGCTCTGCAGCGTGGGTACCTCCCTCAGGAGAGGCTTCAGGAGGGTATGATGGTTTATTGGCTCACTTACAAAATTACACAGTATGGCACAGCAACAAAAAGTGGTGAAGCTGTTGCAGGCAACGCAAGAGCATCGGAAGTAGCCAAGGTATTTTGTACGAACACCACGTTCCTGAAGTCCCGCTGAAAGCACGAGGCATTCAGTGTAAGGGGAGAAGGTGAAGGCTTGAAAGACTGCCTAGAGAGAAGAGCTGGTGTGTGGTTTTACCAATAGGGCTTGTATTTCCAATGAAATGTAGAAGTATGGAAACTAGATCACAATGATATTTCGGGACTGTTCGAAAGACTTTTATGCTCTCCATTGTTTCTGGGGATTTAGCTGTCTGAATCAAAAAATATCTGAGTCTGAATCAGTTCAGCTTAAAGACATGCAGTCAAAATGATTAGCAAGGCAAGGCTCAGTCTCAAGGACACAGCACATTAGTCTGACTGGCACAATTCATCACATGTTAGATGCATCACAATTGTTCACCACAGATTTGTAAATAATCACTTTCTCAGTGTCTGTGTTGAGAAGGAGCAATACATGAAAGAGCTCCCTTGTTAGGTTACCTTCTGCCTAAACAGCCCGTCCTGACACTTAAGTGTACCAAGTGCATCTTTAGGAGATGCCTAAGGAGCATCAGGGAAAGATGAGAGATCAAGGGCAGTAAGGCAGAGACACACCATGATCCAAGGGGTAGCCTGACCTTCCCACCCAAAAGAACTACCTTTCTTGGGTACAGATAAAAGGCTTAAGCTTAGGATAGAAAGAATATAACTAGGCTTTCAGTGCGCCGCCCTGTTTTCTTAAGTATGGTGTGCTTATCTATTCTATCCTTAAAAATATTGCCACTGTCATCGAAACCTACCATTTTAAGCACATCTAGATAAATTCCTATTACCACCAAAACACAAATAATCACTGCAGCACATAAATGAAAGCACTATCCTATAAATGCCATTGGACTCAGAGTGCTTACACTGAGTACCTGTGAAGGATAACTGTGCAGATCACGTTCTGGCCATCTGTAATAAGGAATGAAGATTAAAGCATAGCTACTGACTGAGGAAAGCACAATGATTGCTGTAATTTTAGAGAGAGAGATAATTTGTCAACACTCAGTACAAAATGGCACATGGGATGACACAATTTTTAAATGCAATTAGTAGCTTCAAGTGAACAGTTTGAGAAAAAATACAATGACTATATTGCTTTGGAAAGTACCAAGCACTAACCTGAGAGAGTAAAGCCCTCTGGAGGCACGTCCACTTCTACTTCCCTGACTCCACATCACTACCTTGGGGTCCTGCTGTGCAGGACAGTATCACTGGACTCTGCTCACCTGAGTGAATCTGTTGCTGTTGTGTAACTGGTTTTGTAGTATTATAAAACTCCTGTGTTTTATACACAGAGGGATAACAAGGTTACTCAGCCACATTTCAACTTCTCCATGCATGGCAGTGTAAGAGTTTCTATAGATATTCACAACAAAACCCTCCAAATTCACTCTGGAAAGTAGAAAGGTTTTATCCTCACTTCAGCTATATGATTCATAACCCAGTCCTTCCTTCCCAGACCAATACTGTAGGCAATAGCATCTCTAAGAACGTTAAGGGAAAACAAAATACATCAAGGAGGATCAAGCAGAGTTGCAGCAGTCAAACTCCACACCAGACACGCAGGCAGGTCCCTGCTACAAAGCCAAGAAACAGACAAAGAAAAATGAGTTGTCAAGGAGATGATTCTACTGAAGAGACTCCTCCTGGAGCTGGACATCTGGGTGCTTCACATGCCAACTTTAAATCATCAGTCAGCTGTGGGGAGGGGAAAAAACAGGAGTAAATTTTACATTGGCAGCACTGGGATGGGTGGTTACCTGCAGTATCAACCACGTGCTGCAACTGCATGCTTCTGGCTCTGCTCAGCCAAGAGGGGATGGGGCCAGAGCAACACCCTTGCAGTTAACTTGCTCTAAAAGGCTTTACAGATGTTTTTTGCAGCTATAAGTTTCATTTTAAAGCTACAGTTCTAGTGTTTTGCCATCATGAGAGCAGGTCTCTCTTTTTTTTGTTTTGTTTAATTAGACAAACCTGAGCTAAAGCTTATTTGTATGGGTAATAGGAAAATACTAACAAAACTGATTGTTGCTCCAGACAAACACAAAACGTATCCTGAGAAGGCTCCAGGCTACTCACGCAATCCTGCGTCCTCCCATTTTCCAAACTGTTCTGAGTTTTCATGTATTTTTAATGCAGTGCTTTTTAAGGACAGGATATTTTTGGACAATTAAGACAGTCAACTGTATGTATAAAGTTCCTGCAGAGAAGCTTGCAGTAAAATTGTCTTATAAGCCCAGGCTGGCCCAGGGAAGTTGCGGCTGCCCTCTCCCTGGAGGTGTTCAAAGCCAGGCTGGATGGGGTCTTGAGCAGCCTGGTCTGGTGGGAGGTGTCCCTGCCCACGGCAGGGGGGTTGGAACTGGATGATCTTTAAGGTCTCCCCAACCCAAACCGTTCTATGATTCTATACAAGAAGCTTCTGTATCAGCAATACATATCTATCTCTCATGCAGTACTGGGTTGCAGTTTTGAACTCTCAAACCTGGCCCCTGGAGGAATGAGAACACAAAGAAAAAGTATAAGATTAGGACATTAAGCAAAATGAAAGTCCTCAATACCTTCTGCTTACAGGGATCTGCAAATTCATGCAAGAGTTTAAATATAATGGTAACTGCAGCTGGGGAAAAAAAATCCACAGCAGGGGAAAAATATCATGGTTACTATTCCAGCTTTAAGAGAAGTTTAAAATTCTTTCTAGAGTGGCAGGGTTAAGGATGCCATTCATCTTCAGTTTCTGCAATAATCCTGAACTCACTCTCTTCTCAAGCCTTGTACATCATATACACCACGCTCAGAGCTTGTGTTTTTCCTTAGATTACTGACGGTCTTATTATACCCTTTTTCATGAGAGAATCACTTTATTCCCCTAGCATTAAAATTGTCTTCTGTGAAAGGGGAGAGGTTGTGAAGTGAGGCACAATTTACAGTTTCAGAGTGCTGGAATAACTTTGATTATAAATCTGCAGCATTCATGAGCTTTCTACCTAAAGACAGGGAGAATTATAACCAGCAAAATAGCAACAGCCCAGTTAAACTATTCACTTACATAAGGGAAGACTGACAAGTGTACAACAGGGAGAGCACTGCTGCACGTGAAATATGTGTCAAAGTTGAATTAATGAGAGTGGCTTAGAATGACAATGGTTGTCTACCTCAATTTCATGCTCCACTCAAAACCAGCAGTACAAGTTTCCCAGTATGTCTGTTTGCTGATCAAGGTTCAGTTCAAGATCTGAACTACTGAATATTTCTATTTGAAAGAAAGAGTGTCTACACAGAATAAAATTTGAGTCAAATATACCCTGGCTATCTTCATGTCCTTCTAATTAACGCAAGAACAAATCTGAAGCTTTTAAGGTGGCCCTTCAAGACAAGAAATAATCATTAGCTTCATTAAGACTTTGTGTTACAGCCTTTGACATGTAATCCTAAGACAACATTTTCAATGAAATCATTGGGATGTCTCCCTTATTCCAACCCAAGACCAGCAGATCCTCTGTCCCTGTTGCTGAAATCCACACCACAAAGATTTTGAAATCTATTATTACATTTGTCTGCTGAAAAGGAGTCAATTACTACTGGCAAGGCAGAACCTTGAAACCTCCAGTTTCAGCTCACAAGATTATTAGCTGTCTTTTCCATGAACTTTGTTTCTTATGTTTTCATAACATTTAAGTTTCATTTTTGTTTGAACTCAGAGCTATCAGGCATCTGGTCGGCTCTGGAGCCCTTGTAGTTATCAGCCCTTCATCCTACTGACAAAAATCCCCTGGAAGTTACAATAACATACCAGAAAAAAAAATACCAAACTGCAGCCCACTGAAAAATATTTCCTGTACCTGAACAGAAACAGAAAAAAACCCCAAGACTTGGATAAAAAAAGTTCAAAGATGTAAATCAGATTTAACCCTCACTCACACCTTCTATTAAGGCTTAAACCTAAACCTATGTACTATTACCCTGGGTTTTGGCTTAAAACTGAATTAGCAACGGCACTAGTAACCAAGCAACTGTAATTGCTTCTGTGAGATTAAACCACAACATGACATTAAAGCTCTGCTACTGAACTTCCCTACAAAGGTGCAAAATTTTTGCAGACAGAAGTTAATTATGTAGAAGGGCAATTTCAATTTAAGTTGCAAGCGCCTCTGAGCTGTATGGAAGCAGGGAACAATGAGGTCAAGAGTTCAGCCTACCTGAGTTTTCAATCTAGAGGAGGATTTTTATTGCTTCCAATATTTAATTGATGCATCCAGCCTCTTAAAATAGTTTCAACTAAATCAAAACAAATGACCTCTAAATAACTGCTACCCAATAATATTATTGGACTCTAGATTTTATTGTAGCTGTATTGGTTAGAGTTTTACTTCTAATGTGATGATACTACCAGGAATAAGAACTAGAGGGCATTGTGTATCTTGTAACTAAACTAGAAAGTTCAAGCTACTCTTTATGAAGGTTTAAACTTCATTGGTAAAGCCCTTTCTGTTTACAGGTATGAAATTACCTCTTTGGGGTTAATTATCTCAGCTTGAGAGTACTATCACTTTACAAAAGATATGCATCTTTTCCATTTACACATTTAGATTCTTTCAATTTTTACACAAATAAATTAAGAATTAAGTGCGCAAGCAGCTGTCTTATTTGACAGAGTCATGCAGTTCGTATGATGTTTATGTATGAAAAATTTAAAATTATATCTAGGTTCTAAGTTTTCTGAAGTTAGGCAGAAAAAGGAAAGGGACATTTTGCAATTCTCAGTATCCTTTGGTTTGATATAACTGGATGGACCAGAGAAAATATCATTTGGGACATCAGCTGAGTGTAAAGACAGTGAGAAGGAGATGAAGGTGAAAGGAAGCACTTCTGACAATAACTGAAGGCAAACTGGAAACCTGGAATACCCGAAAGCTTGTGAAACTTGGACCTACTTTGTCATGGTTTTCCTCCCTGAGCTCTGACAAGACTATTAGCTATTTCTACGCTTCTATTCTCCATCTGAAAAATGAGAGTATCACTGCTCATTTCTCTCCCATAGAGGACAGAGTGAAGATAAACCTACAGAAATCGCAGAAAACACTATGTTATTAGAAGTCCTACGAAATCTAAAGTTCCTGAGACAAACAGGTTAGAAAGAAAGATAAGACAAAGCTCAAAAGAGCCTGAGGAACAGATGTGTCTCAGAAATAAAGTAGTGGTTGATGGTTTCAGTACCAGAATGCTAATAGATGCCACTTGGGCACTTCCAAATCAGAGACACACGAGATGCCACACTCAGCACAGTGAAACAGGTAGATGTGGGGATATGCTTGCTGTGTTTGTTTTATATGGATCACAGTCAGAGCTATGACTCCGGAGACAGCAACAGGCCGAGGTCATATTGTTCCCTGCTGTGGAAACCACGAGTTTCACCCCAGGTGGCAGATGTTTTTTGCTCCCCAGCCACCTTCATTGCTGTCAAGTACAAGAGTGGCTCCTATTGACACACGAAGCCATGACAAGAGCCTGCTACTTAAACAAGTTTCCTCACACCAGAAGGCACAGAAGCATTTTTGTCACTTGCACAGCAGTTGCCATTAAGAAGTCAATGTTTGCCAACACATCAACCCAGTAGGTTGCAATTGTTCCATATGCTTAGAATATGGCATTTCTCTGGTAACCATCAAATATCCAAATGCTAATAGTGACTGTTCTCCAAATATTGTTATTTTAACTCTTTTCTCAGAGCCAAGTAGGAAATGAACTTCGCGCCCAGCTCCTCCTCAGCTCCCCACTGCTTTTCAGAAATATTCTTTTTTTTATTTTCCTTACAGGGTCAATGATACAACAATGTTTATCATCTTTTGGAAGTGTAGCAGTGCCTTTTCACATCCACTTTAAACAAGGCAGTAAACACACCACTTCCAAAGTACAGGGGAAGAAATCAACATGTGTTCTGCCTGGTATTCAAGCAATAGTATATGATGAACAGAACAGACCTAGAAAACTTGCTTTAACGTGAAAGCCTGCACATTATGTCAAAAATAAAGCAAGTGTCCAATGTTTTCTGGTTGAATGCAGAAGAATAGAGCATTTAGCCTTGTAGAGATGAAGCATTTGGAATACATGCCCAATTCATAGCTCCAGAAGATCACATATATTAGCTTTAATATAGTATTAGTACTCCAGTATTGCAGCTTATTTGAAGATTACTGTTCTGAGAGTTTAAGTAAGAAACAAATGGGACCAGCAACAAAAAATATGTAGCTGACTGCACTCTAGTGTTGTGACCTTGCAGGGAAGACTGAAGGAAGCCAGTCTCTCAAAGCTGTGTATGTTCATATGCAAGAAGTGGGAACTGCATTGAAATTTGAACGAGTACAAGTCCTCTGATAATTTCCCTACTATTATGCTGCATAGATGTGAATTAGTCCCTTACAGGCAGAACACAGGAACCTACAATCAGAAGGTGAATTTTGTGTTTTCTACAAAATGACCAGAACCCTCTTAAACTATCAAATTTTAATATTGTTATCTTGCATGGTGCCTTTATTGAGCTTTGTATCTTCCCTCTTTCCTGGTAGAGGTAAGATATTGAACTGAAATTTCAAGCACAGATTGCAAAAACCTCCTCATTGGCCTTATGGACAAGTAATGCTCTTAAATAGGGATAAACAAACTGGTTTAAACTAAGTAAGAACCAGTCCAGCCTTCTAACCAAACCTTGAAGGGAGCTTCTTTATTATCAAAGGAAATTAATTTCTGCACAACTTCTCTTTTTCTCTCTCTTTCTTTGACATCTCTGACCTCTCACTTATTTTTTGAACCCTTCTTGGTCTGACACACCGGGGACAGAACATCCATCGGCTTTGCTTAGCATTGTGTTAAAAAATAACAATTGTGATACATGGCTGGAGGCTGCCTGGTTCACTGGGGAGCAGTCATTGTCTACAGTGCCATGGACATTTAAATTTGTTTAAAATTATGTTCACTCTGTACATTCTTGGTATTAAGCTGTGTCCAGTTCTGTGCTGACTCATGCTTCTGGCACTGATGACAATCTGTTGCAAAGAATTCCTCTAAGCGAGAACAATGTGGAAAACAATTCCCTTGTATTAGGGGTATTTTGTTGGTTTTTTAGTGTCACATGATCTGCTGAGAAGCCTCTTAACATTGACTCTCACCTCCCTGGAGCTTGAGGTCTGCAACAGAAGATGAAGGATTTAAATAAAGAAACTAATATGTACCCTGTAAATTCACCAGGCTTTTTAAAGAACGAGATGGCTGAATGAAGATAAGTTAACAAACATCTAGAGACCAAAGGAAGGAAACACATTTGAAATGGGTTTCCCTGGCTCTGGATAGGTGAAATAATATTTAATGTCTTGGGAGAAGGGACAGAGAAATCTGGAAGTGTGTGTCAGAGTGCAGCTTGATGGATGCTGAAACTGGGCACACAGATTCCACTCTCCGCTTGCTGTTTGACCTTGAGTTCTTCTCTGCCTTCTTAGACCTGGCAGAGAGGATTTCTCTGTATTTTCTAAGCCACTTTAAGATCTGCATAGGAAAGTTGCTATTATGTAATTCCCATTCATTGAAATACAAGCAAAATCAAAACAACCATCAATGTCAGATTATAGTTTTATATCATGACAATACAAATAATGTTTGCTCTCTCTCACACACAAACCCATAAATCCTCAGTGGATTAACCTTTCAGAAACCCTTGCCAACTGTTCCTGCCACTACAGCACAATTCAAAATCTCAAGCTGCCAAAGAGCTCTGTTGCTGTTTTCAGAACACAACAATCAATCACGTTAAGGAAGGAAAGATGAGAGAGCAGATTAGGCAGAGACAAAAATGTTAACTTTAGAAGCAAACGTCTAACTTTAGTGTTCATTAGAAAGAGTCAAATATATCTCAGAAAACTGTGAGAAGGCCCCTCATACTCCTCTGTTGGTGCAGAAGATCACTTCAGCCTCATCAAACTCTTTAGCTCATGACACGAATGTACCTCTGTCATACAGCACAACTTGTGCTTTAAGATGTACAACCAGCACAAAGAAAAAATGCAGCAGATGACAGCACAAGCTCCAGCTCCTGGAAAGACCAGGAATATAAACTCACTTGGAAGAGCTTACTTTCAGTAAGTGATGTGATCTATTCCTCTTGGTGCCAAATTTGACCTATCCACCTGTGATTGGGTTTAAATTATAAAGCTAGCGCTGTTAGCTGTGTCACAACAGGGATAATGTGAGCTGCAGTTCCTGCCCAAGACCTGGATTAATCCTCTAGGCTGGGCAGTGGGAATTCCCTGGAGTAAGTGCTGCAAGATCCATCTTGTTATATTTTCCTAACTTTCCTTTGTATTACATAATTCATTTGATAAAGAAAGATTGCAGCCCAAATCTCTGAGTGCGCATGTGTAATTAAACACAAAATGTTATCTGTATCATGCATAAAACACACGCAGTTGGTGCACACACACAAACACTAGAGTTTGGCTTCCCATTTTTATAGAGAGAAAATCTGTGTATACATATAAATATGCACACATAGGCCTGTTACACACACAGAACTTGTACGATATCAATGTAACTTAATTCCTCTTAGGCAACTACATTCCCTTAACTGAAGGTATTTTCTTTCTGAGATATAGTTTTTCTTTTTAAAGAATACATGGACTCTTCTTAGTTCCATCAAATTTTTATTTTCCTTTTTTTTTCCCCAGGGGAAGAATGCATGAATGCTACTGTCATAAAAATTAATGGAGAGGAAAAAGAAAACAAAACAAACCTAAATCCAGCCTGGTCAGACTAATGATCTGGGTGATGTTAAATGAAACCAGAGGAATAAACATGCAAAGGTGACCAGCATTAAGATGATATCACAGCTCCCAAAACCATGGTATAAGGCTCTCACTAGAGATTTGTTGCAGATCCACTCCCAAAGTGGGCTAAGGATATGATACCGGAGCTGAAGCTCACAGCAATACAGCCTGAAAGCCAGTGATAGCTGCACCTCTCACACCTTTCAATAAATAATTTCTCTGTCATATGTGAAGGGAAAATTGCATATGTTTGTTTGTTGGAGGGATCACACAGTTAAGTTCACTAAAACTTACAAAGGACTTCAAAATTTGGAACAAATATTGTGTAAAAATAACTGTTAGGACTTATAGTGTAATCATGGGGGTTTGATAAAAAAGAGAGAGCAGAAGACTAAAAGCATTTTCTGAATGTCTAGATATGCTCAGATCATTTACTCTCCTATAATCTGTGGATTAGGAATGAAAAAACTATATCATATTTAATAAGCTTTTCTCTTGAAGTTTCCAATGATGGAAGCCTCTTACTTACTTTAAATACCTGGACAGTTCCATGAACTTTAAGGGACTCTCTGGTTCTGTAGGTCCCACTTCAGCAAACCATTTACACACATAGCTAGTTGCAGTGAGCCCACCCTTGTTGGGATCCCCCAGCACTGAGCCACACTGCCTGCGAACAGATGCAATGCACAGACCTGGAGGGCTCAGCAGAGCTGCTCCTGTGTTTAAGCAGAAGCATGTGCCTATGCAGTCCCTGGAGAGCAGGGCACGTGGGAGGACTGGCCCTATGAACAGAGAAACTACTCATCCATATAGAAGAGCAAGCTTAAATTTTGCAACTGAATACCTAGAGGTAACCACATATTTTATCCTATAGGTGAAGGTTGTAGTAATCCTCAGAGATGCATAGAACACTATGATTAACTCCTCACTCAAACCTGATTTAAACCACTTAAAACTTTTGTATACACACTATGATTTCTAAAGAGTATGTACTTTCTTCAGAGACCTAGATAGGGTTCTCAGTAAATTCCCTTCCTGTATCAGATCTAAAGGATGTCATTCATCCCTGTTATCCTGTGTCACTTCAGAATACACAAGAAATAAAACCAGTAACCAATGAACAGTGAGATAACTCTCAAAGTTATACACTACAAGTGTGTCTGCTTTAAAATACTCCTAAGATCAAAGTTACAGTATAGATACTACTACAGTGATCTTCGTGTGTTCCCTGTTTTTGACATTCTAATGGCAATCCTTGCATCTGTGGTTGCAAGATTTGCCCAAAACACTAGTTTCCTTTTACTGCAAATACATGCTTTAGCATCTGCCTCTGTTCCCTTTCAGCTCCGGGAGGGGCTGTGGGAGTGGACTTTGGGAATGATGTGGATGGACTTTGGGAACTGCTCTGCCTTGTTGTCAGGATGCAAGCAGCAAGTTCAGATTCATTTAACCGATGCACATAGCACACAGAGTGTAGCTGTGGCAGGTATAAAGATGCACCAGTAGTCAAGATGAGAAAACTTTTCATTCCAGTACACAGCACTTATTGTTGCTGCCAGGCACCTCTGTACTAATTTACAGTCATTCAGCTTTGATGTGAGTGGGAGAGTTTTGGTTCTTTCTGAGTCAGACCAAGAGTGTAAATGTGGGCTTACAAACACATTGATCCAACACACACACTCACAAAAGGCACAGGAGAAAGACTAAGTATCAATTCAAGTTACATCTCTTCCTAGGAAAGAGCTTTTAAGGCTTAGATAAAAACAAACAAGCCCCACAATATTATCAAAGACCATAGGAGAAAAAGAGCAACATGGTTGGTAACACACATACACACACACAGAGCTGGAGCTGTGATGCAAACAGTTGGATTTAATTTTAAACATGGAAACCATCACTGTAATTTGTACCTCTAGAAGAAAATAAAAGGTAGGTTTCATTCCCTGATGTTTATGCAGCACAAGAAGGTTTGCCAGCTCAGAAAATGAAAAAGGAAAAGGTATTTCTTAGTTGGAAAACACAAAAGGGGAGTTAAGTCTGCTCACTGCCAAATGGCTGGTCTAGTACTGCAGCAGTTTGGATTGAAAAGTCTAGAGAAATTCCAGCAGAAATATATGTCAGGAAGCTTGGGAAAGAGGAAATGAATTTAGGGAAACAACCTTGCATTTGAAGGAGGCTAAATCAGCTGAAATTGATGTGAAAGAACAAACCTCCCTGCAGGTTGTTGGCATGGGAGTGGGGATTTCAGTGGGGAGTACAAAGCTGCCACTAGAAATGGTCCAATTCAGGTGATCGTGGTGATCAGAAATTCCAAATACTGTTTCAGAACCTTCAAGTGTAATTTCACCATTTCAGTGGTTTAAGAGGTAGGTAAGACACAGCCTCAGGGACAGTCTGTATTACCCCACTTCTTATGTAGCTCTCTCTACTTTCTAAATTCTGATAAGCTAATTTCCACATCTAAATTTTAATTGGACTATTAAATTACTGTAAAAACTGTCTTCTATGAAGACAAAAAGTTGCTGTATTTTCTACAAAGATAAAATTGTTCTAAGGAAATCTGAGTATCTTTAATTCTCAGCTCTGCAGCTGTAGAATTACCACATCTGAGATCTTCCATCCAAAGAAGGAACCACTCGGATTTCCACCGTCCCACTGCCCAGTCGCTGAGATTGATTCTTACCTTATCTTTCAATATCACTTATTGCTATGAATTCTTAATACCTAGTGAGCATGAACATGATTTAAATCCATGTTTTTTTCTATCTATGCACTTGTTGTAAAGTTGGACAAGATTGAGCTCTTTAAAAAAATCACTGACCAACACGTGCAGTTACGCAGCCATCGATTTCTTTGGTGGACATAGCAAAAAGGAACCCGTGTGGCACTGCATTACTGCATAACCAGTGCAGCAACACTTGTGTGGATGTAGATACCTACTCCCAGGTCTGCAATTATTCTACTATTTTGTCATTACTTGAAAGGTTTACAGTTTATCCTACTTACATCTTGCAGGTTATCTCTTACGTTACTTCTTTCCCACCCGTAGAGAGGAGAAGAACAGAGGGAGAAAGATGGTCTGTACATGTGACTTACACATATGCAAAGTCAACACAAATAGTTTATGTCAAAGCCTTGCCCTGCCTTTAGTCAGATTTTCAAAGTCTGCTCATAACTTCGAGTCCTTCAGATTACACATACATCACTGTGTCTCTCCAGGTATGACTTTTTCTTTGTCTCTATAATTCAGTGCAGGTTACCAAGGATTTATTTTCACTGCCTGCAGTGTTTAATCTGAAAGTTATCCATGGTAATCTGAGACAGATGCTAAATTCAATAAGTAAAATTAAAATAGAAAATATTTTTTTTAAAGAAAAGAAAGATAAAATAACAATCCTCTTGGACACAAATTATAATAAAGAACAGAATTACTGGGTACATGAATGAGTATGATATTTTGTGGAAAATTCAGCATAACATTTGCCATGACTCTCAAAGCTACTGCTACTCAAAGCTCCTTGCTAAGACTTTGAAGAAAACAACAAGCATGGGGTAAGAGAGTTTGAGCTGATATAGTCTATTTGTATTTCCAAAAGATATCTGACAAGGTCCCTCATCAAAGACTTTTAAAGAAACTGTGCTGTCATGGGACACTGGGGATTGTTCTCTCACAGATAAAGAGGAGGTTGAAAGACAGGGGACAAAAGCGGGGCAGTTTTCACAGCGTTAGGATGTCACTGGGGGATTCCCTCAGGTAGCCAAACTAAGCATGTCCAAAACTGATCTAGCAAAGGGCACGAACAGTGAGCTGACAAAGTTTTCTCAGGATACCAAGTTTTTCAAGGTAAAACTTCCTTTTTTTCAGCGAAGTTGAAAGCCAGCTGTGAAGAGAATAAGGAGGTTCTAGTGGTACTGAAGGGCAAATGGATTTCAATACTGATACAAATAAAGCAATGCATATAGGAAAAACTTCAAACTTTCACATACACTGAAATAGGTTCTCAACTCCTTATCACCAAGAAAATGATCCTTAATTATGGAAAATTGGTTTTACGAAAGTGGCTGCCCAATTCTCAGTTGTATCTCAAAAAAGAATACAGTAAACCCAGAAAATTAACAGAGAATGTGCCGAACGTTTTCAAAGTACAGCTTCCCCACAAAGAACTGTTACACAGACTAAGACTCAGATGGACCTGCCAAAGAAGTGATTGAGAGGATGTGACAGAAGTCTACAAAATTGTGAAGGAAGCTAACAGCTGCTCCATTTCTCTTCCACTGCAAGAGGAAGCGGGCAACAATGACAAAAACTAAGATAAGTTTAAGAGAAGCAAAAAATTATGGGACAGGCATTTTTTATATGAGTTCAAAAATCAGAGAAATTCATGCAAAAAAAAAAAGCTGCAACAAATCATAAACACAAACAAAAATTTGAGCCAGAAGTAATTGGAAGAATATTCCAGCATTATTTCTGAATTTTCCTCTGGGATTGAGCTTTGGTTGCTATGAGCTTCTCAACTTCCAGCCTGCCCTTCCATGGCCAATGTGATAAGGATTCAGTGGTGTATACTTTACTGAGAACTTATACACCAGAGAAGAATATAAAGCATTTTAAGTTGTAGCAGGAATGAGTCAGACTCCAAGAGTGATGACAGCAAGTTCTGACTCTTGCTTCACCCTTACCCCTCTACAGATGTGCAATCTGTTCAGTGTTCTGGTTATAGTATCCAAGGCTGGAACAGAGCATCAAATTCTCTCCTTGCTTACACTTCTGACCACAAAGCTGAATTGGGTGGTCATTGCTTCACTGAAAAATGATTTAGATTATTTATTAGTTTTAGTAGCACTGTGATGTCCAAAAACTACAGAGCTTGGCTCCCTGACTTTTGGAATTGTGGTGGTCTGTAATGTTGAGATCAGAACATAAAATGAACACTTAGCAGTTTAATTCACCATAAAGAAAGAACTTCATTGTCATGAAATGTTCTTACCGGAAATGTTGTTTCTTCTTCATTTAGCAAAAATAACAATACCCCAAGGGGAATGTAGTGTTGGGAGAACATAAGTTTCAGACTTAAATAAATAATCCAAACCAAAAATAGTCCTTTACACTGATAGCTCAGCTCCACAAGGGAAAGACCCTATTGTTAATACTAATTTTAAGACAAAATCTGGATGATAATTCAGTGGCTCTTAAGAGATCACATAAAACCAGATAATTGACATCCAGAGGGTATCTGATTTGTCTTTACCCAGTTCTTTCATTTTCCTTTCTGTGCAGTAATGCCTGTTTCCACTATTTGAAGGAAGCTTAATCAAGACAAAACAGGAATACAGAATCTAGAAGATTGGTTTCATATTTGTCTTGTGATTTCTTGTCATAGATTTCCCAGCACATTAATTGGGCAAGTAATAGTACCAACGCTATCCTAAGGTTCATCTTAGAGTTAAGTGTATGAAGACTTGGACACTAATAGAATGAATACAAATTGTGCATGTACTCAGATTCAGAGTTTGATCTCAACATTAGTATGCTCAGGTCTAGATCTCTCTGTTCACTTGTGATGAAAAATAATTCAGTGGTGTTTCTCTGGAATGTACCTACAAAATCTAGTTGGTGTTATTTTAAGCTGTATATTCCTTACTTTTCTTCCACTGAAAATTCAGTGCTGTGCTAATTTTTTTTTTACATCAGAGCACTGGTTTTTGCTATTGATCTCCATACTAAAGTATTTGTTTTCAAAATACAAAGGAAGATCTTGTCTGCTTCTATTATGAGCAAAATAAGAGTAATGGCAAATGTTTAGCTTCATATACTTATAGAAATTCATTGTTCTCTTATAAATGAGTCTTTTATTTTATAATAAACAAGGACAGTTATTGGTATTCCAGCACTGCACAGTTCCCTACCTTCTTAACTTCCTCAGCATTATTCTTAATTTATGTGAAGCCTTCTGATAATCCTTGAAGGCCAAAATTAATTGCTGTCTGTTGTTCCAAACCCTTTCAGGGTCCAGATTCACAGCACTGTGATAAAGATTCTTTGCCCTTCTTCTTGACTGAAATATATCTATATTAGTCTGCAGGTTGACACTTAAGTAAATCATTTACATGCAAGGCTGAATATGCTAATTGTAGAATGATTTTGAGACTCTCTCTCCTCTGCAAGATAATTGTTTCAATGTGTTTAAAAATACTTTAAAACAGACTTTCATGTAGAATTCCCAGTCACCCTCAAATTTTGATTTAGAATAGCATTTCTTGACAGATCTTGCATGGAGGAGGATGTGGGGGTTTTAGCACAGGATAAACACAATTTAACACATTCCATCCCAAATAAATGCAATTCAAGATCTAATAAGCTTCTGTTTATTTATTGTTTCAGGTCTTCTTGATCTTTCTACAAACCAAATAGCTTTCTTTAGAACCAAGAAGTTGAAAATGTTATGCCCAAACTGCATAAGCCACTTTACAGTTGGATTTCTCCACCTAAAAGGAATCCTCAAAGAATAAAGCATCTTAAAAATAGTGGGTTCTTTTAAAAGATATTTCTTTGCAGTTTCCAGTCCCTATACCACAAATAATGTCACAAGCATTTGGTGAAGGAGTCTATAGATGGTCTAACATGCAGAGGAGGAGCTGTCAAGCAAAGATGAAACCCAAGTCTAAGAGGCTTTATAAACAACATAAAGTGGGCCTTGTTGTGACATTTTCTGCCATAGTCAGAGCTTGCAGAATGCAGGGGTTTCTTGCATGAGAGCAGGACTAGACCTTTAGCTGTATTTAGACCAGGAAAGAAAAGGACTATTAGAAGCTAAGCTAAGAAATACTTTGAGCCCCAAAAATATCTTAAAAAACCTTAAAAAAATCTCAAGCTATCTTCACTACATTCTAACAAAATTGGAGAAAGAGGTCCCATTCCCATTAAGATTTGCAAAGTTCTTATTTGCTGTGAGATTAAGATTTCTTTGTTCTGTTTTTCAGAAGCTTAAATTTTTCTGGTTTTCAGCAAGTGAAATACTTAGTCATCTGTCACGTTTGCATTTCATTCACATGGGTTTCTCCATGAGTTTTTTTTCTAAACGACCATGCTGGTCACATTTGTTGTCCTTCACTAGATTAAAATTAGTTTGTGATCAGGAGAAAATATGCTCCCAAGGAAATTTTAGGATGCAAAGTTAATGGAGTGTCCCAAAAGCCTCCAAGTGTCCTATACAGTATCCATCAAGCAAACCCCAAAGGTTTTGTGCAGTTTTACTTCCAACATGACAAACAGCTGCCTTGCCTGACACATTGTGCTTTACAGTTCTAAAACTTGTGCTTGATCATGGGCGCATTTTTCATCAGTTTCACGTTGTCTTTCCGAAGTTCTTCAGTCATTATTTTTTCCATCTGTGCTAAGCAAGACGAATATTCATCTTGCTGCTCACATAAAGCCTTGATATCTTTGAAGAAGCAGTCCTTTCCAAATGACAGTGGTAGTTATTAGAACATTGAACTGGAAACATGATCAGTTTGATCTTTGCTAACTTTGTTCTTTTCTTTATAAGAGTCAGCTTGGACATGCATCTCCCCATTGTACTCAACTCTATCTCTTCTTAGCGCTTCTACAATCCACAAGCTTTGTCCTGTCAGTAAGGCCACAATAAATTGGTTGTGCTCATTGTCACACATTTCACTCATTAATTAATAACAGGTCTTTTTTTTTGTCTTGAAATTTTCTCTGCGCATTATTTTCCTTTGCATCAATCTTGTTACAAACAGCAGTCACCTTCTGCAAACAGAGTTTTCTTTCTTTATTTCCTTTTGTCCCCCTATATTTGCACTACAGTAACCCAGAGGAAAACTGATCTATGGCTTGCTTCCAAGATCCTATCATATTAGAGACAGTGACAAGAACTGTACGGACATCTGAGATCTGCTCTCAATGCATAGTGGTTTCATTTCTGAGAGGCACAGTTGTCTGATTTATTTAAATATTTTCTAAGACTTTATAAGGCCAGAATTTTCAGAAGCAATCAGTCTGGCTTAACTACATTCCCATAAAACATCCCCATCAAATTCAACAGTGGCTATATCAGATGTAAGACTGAAATTAACTGCTGAAAATATTATTCACTGGAGTTATAGAGGAGTGAATTTCCCCAGTACTCAAAATGATGACAATTTCATTCTTCTCAAGATGAGACTATGATGTTCTATCTATGTTGTATGGACCCCACCCATTCTTATCACCATATATCTTAATCATGTTTCTTATTCAGATATCCCTGTTCATTGAGTAACCGTGCAGAAATGGATGCCTTACTTTTTCATTCTTACTAAATCTTGCAATATTTTTTCTTTCTAGGAACGCATATAATACACATTACATGGCTTAATTTGAGCAACAATAGAAGGGAAAGTATGTATCATACAGAACTATGCTATAATGTATGGCAGAACACTACACAGTATATTTGATCATAGACTATCATTTAGAAAAGGTAACGAATGCCTTACCAGTTATTTTTTTAAATTCTGGGACACTAAACAGTGCATTGTCCCTAAAAAAACCTATAATCCAGTACTTTATGATTGATTTCAGTAAGATACACATATAAAATCAATGTATGCATATTAAACACACTTATTCCTTCCCTATACTCTTAAAATACGAAGCGCTAAAAAAGTAGAGCCATTCATCACAAGTTGTAGACTTGATTGATTTCTGATTTATAATTTATGAATGACTTATTTAAATTAGACTATTCATTTCTTTGAACTTAAGCATAAGCTAAAGATGTGTATCAAACCAAGGAGTGAAAATGCAGATTTGTGGAACTTAGTGGGTGTTTATCATTAAGCTTAGCCTTGCGGAGACTTTATCCACTGGCTGCCACTAACTGCTTTCCTATGCAACTCAGTTTTCAATACCACAGTGAAGAGTTTTCAGAAGCATGGTGCTCTGTTTAATTGCAAATTTCTGATGTTGCCTCATGTACACATGAAAATCTTCCATTAGAAAAACTAAAATGAATACTTCCTGGGTGTCCTTTCTTGCAGAAAGAGAGAAAGAGAGAGAAAGAGAAATTCCAAAAAAAAATTTGAAGTATTCTTTTTTAACTTTGTCTGGATTGAGGAAACATTTTTCAAAAAAGCTATGAAATTTCCTTAGGAAGTCCATAAACCCTATGTCAACTTTGCCTCCACTACAAGAAATTAAGTCCAGTGAGCATTGCAGCAAGTTCTCTTTTCCTTACAGTTCCCCAAGTTAGAGCTCTTGTTGACTTATAAAGCTGACTTTGGCTTTCACTGTTCTTGAGAAATAATGAAAATTACCAAAACCCCAAAGAATTTAATAAGAATTCTTTTGCTACAATCATAAGGATTGCCTACTTGGGATTAAAAAAAAAAGAATTAAAGACATCAGTACCTAAAGTACTTGATTTTTCAAGGGCTTTAATAAAATTATTAAAGTCGATGCAGTAAAAGGAAGATCAAATGAAAAAGCTATTGATTTCCACAGACATTAATATTCAGTATGTATTTATAGAAAAGAAGATAAACCCAAAAAGAACCTTTATAGTAAGATGACTTCTTAGCCTAGCTGTGTTTAACACAGGGAGAAGAATAGGCAACAGGGAGGGCAAGAAGAGAAGAGATCTTACAGTTTAACACATCTTAAAGGTTTTAAAGGTCTGAACCTGTAACACTGCTTTGGGATTCAAGGTGAAGTATCCAGGCTTTGTCTCCCATATCAACTGCCCATTACCCTGTAAATTTTAAATAGAAATCCCATATGACAAATAAATTTGACTCTAAAGAGAGTTAAGAGAAAAAGCGCATTAATCATTAAATTTTAAATGTGGTACTTATACAGGTTCAAAAGCAATGAATACGTACAGGACAGTGAAGGGGTCCTGAAACAATGTATACATTTTTCTGCAGTACTGTTGCATAAATTTTCCTCTGATATTTCGTGTCATTCTACATATTGATCACATACCTAGTCTCATGAGCAAGCACAAAATTTTAATCAACATACTGGACTCAATCCTGCCACCGCAGACTTCAATGGAAATTGGATCAATCCCATTATCTACCATATGACTCCACAGGGCTTCCATAGGGAGAAACTCATTTCTAGCTCCTGCTTGCAGGGCCCCCGAGGCTACATTTAAAGCACTGAGCAACGTGAATAACAACAAGCCTAAAATAGCATTAAATGTGTTTAAATAGGCCAAGATAATTTGGACAGCTACAAAAGCATAATCTGCACTGAAAGCCCACCAATATTTCCCACACATTTGTTACAGGAAATAAACTATAAAGCCCAGATGTCTTAAAATGTATTACAGATTCTGAAAGTGAAATGCTAGCCAGAAGGACATCAACGGCAGAAAAAAATCCTACTGACTTTCTCAGGATGAAATTCAGACCCCATTGGTCCCAACTGTATAGACAGCACAAGCTACATAATGTCTTGTTCAGCAAGAAGAGATTTACCTGTCTTGTTTCCTCATGATACCATGACTGGCACTGCTAATCAGAGCAATAAATGACTGCTAAACATGCAGAATTAGGTTAGATCCTTAGCTGGTGTAAACTAGCATAATGTTCCCCCTTGCTCAACTTTCCAGGGCATTTTGGAACATGACAAGTCCATAATGTTTAGATGGGCTCAACGTAGCAAAAATATGGTTGGTTTCTATCCAAAAGCTACTGCTCAGACATTGATCAAGTGAAACCTTCCTGAACACGGTGGGCTGATAAAGGCCCCTCATTCTATAAGAGGAAGTCAGTCAAGCTCTGTTTTGCAGTAAGATAATGCAAACTATGTGATTTATGCCAAAAATCCAGGAAATGCCTGTGGGCAGCTAAGCTAGGGTAGAGAGGGCACTTTCTGGAGAGCAAAATTGGGTGCTGACTGGCAGCCCCATAAGCTTCTGGCAATGAGATCAGCTGCCAGCAGCAGACAGCAGAGGAAGTCCCAGAGGCATGGTCTCCCAAAACCTCCAAATATTTGGGGAACAATGTGGTGCTTGGAAAGAGGTTTGGAGTTGAAAGTAGGGGAAATGTGATATTTAATCTCCAGTCTACTCAGTAGCTACAGGAAGATA
Source organism: Dromococcyx pavoninus (assembly GCA_033558185.1). Taxonomy (NCBI): domain Eukaryota; kingdom Metazoa; phylum Chordata; class Aves; order Cuculiformes; family Neomorphidae; genus Dromococcyx; species Dromococcyx pavoninus. The sequence goes on from JAUMJL010000187.1 coordinate 458,243, forward strand.
CAAAAATCCCACTTTCCTCTTAATTCCAGAAAAAAAGGGACAGGTATCTGACAGGTAAGCACCAGGCTGAGAGAGAAAGTATCCTGATTACCATTAAATGAAAACGGAAAAAATGTTATGAAGAAACCCAAAATCTAATGATCTGAGTAGCTTTCTGAGCAGTTGAGGACAAAGGCACAAGAATGATTTAGAAGACTAAGTTTCCCTGTCAGGATTCAATACTTTTGAAAATAAAGTGCTTCTAATAATTTTATTTCTTTTTCCAGTTGTCTGTAAAGCTAAATAGGCAAAAGAAACAGAAATTTTCAGTTCTGGGACATGCTCAGAGGTGAAATCTGATCCATAGGATAATCTGTATCAGTTTTGTCTCCAATATCCTCGGGAGAAAAAGGGAACAACTGTTTTGGCAGCTTGCAGCTCCAGGGCTGGCAGGCGCTCCCCATAGAGCCTCTGCTCGACACCTGGGACATCTACCACTGCTACCACTTGTACATGGGGAAGGGTGGCTGGTGAGGCAGTTTACCTGATGGCACTAGGCAGGTCTTAGAAGGTGGTGCTCAGCCTCAGGTACAGCATCCTAAAACCCACATGATGGGAAGGAGGCCACGCATAGCATCTACTGCTCATTACTCCCAGATAATGGATAGAATTAACTGAAACATTTTTGTTATACTCTTCAGGAACATCATTCAATCTACCAATTCCTAGAAATTAATGGTATGAACTTGCATTAAATCAGTCTGTCATTAGCTTGGCTTTCCTCACAGCAACCCATTAGGAGGTATTTCCTGCAAGCTAGAAGCCAAAAGAACATCCACAGACACAAGTTAAAATGCATTATGGAACATTAGCTCCTCTGCAGAGCTTACCCGTATCTGACAGCACACAACAGTCACAAGGCACGAACACAGGGTGACAGAACAGGAGCCTTTGTGGCTACAGACCCAGTCAAAACCAGGATTTGCTCCGCTTCAGTTAATTCAGTTACAGGATAACTCACCCTTGCTTTTGCTGCTTTTGCTGATCCGTGCCTCAGTTATCACACGGAAGTACGTGGAAAACATCTAAAATAGGAGTCATCCAATAAGGATGTTGTCCTTCAAAATACAGGTGAGTCAGATGTGAGTCCAAATACTTCTCAGCGCTGTAGAGGGAGGGACATAAACCCAAGTAAACCCTTGCCTCTTCTGAAAGTCCCATTGACTTCAACTGACATTTGGTGTGCGTTGGTAGTTAAGCCACCCTGAGTATTTGGATAGAAAAGATCAGGGTCATTATTATTTGCAAGTAAAATTGGCCTAGAGAAACAGTTCAGCTCCTGTGGAGAGCTCTGCAGTGTTTTGTGAACAGATAATAATAGAGAAAAAAATGGGGCTTGATGAAGATTACACCCTATACATACATGTGTGTCTCCGTGTGTACATACACAGAACTATTTTTTCTACACATGTATTTGTCAACATTCTAGAAAAGCAATAAGGGAGTTAAAAAAAATAAAAGGAAATTAATTTGTAATATTGATATAGTAGGAGTTGTGGTTTTTCCCTCTGCCTGCTGTAAGGAGCACACAAACGAAGCTAAATGGTTCCACCAGCCCTTGGTAAGCAGCCTACAACACAACTAGAATTGTTAGGATTTTCGTCTAAGGATGGTGTTTTTGTTGTTCATTATACACACTGAAACTTCACTTACCCTAACATCTTATTTGAAAAAAAATCCTTATTTGAAATGAGGTCATGTCCCTTGACATACATTAAGTGATATGAAAAGCCCCCATTTATTCTAACGTCCATTTATCCATGTTAATACCATTTGAATAAAGGAGGTTTAACAATACGTTAGACTTTTCTTTTTTTTTGAACAAAACTCAAAGTTAATTAAACCAAACCCTACAATATTTATGACTTCTTTTTTGTAGCTCAATGTGGTTTAGAAAAGGTGATGTTAATATTGACATTAATTAACGTCAATCTTAATGTACTATTACATTAATAGCCTGGCATATCATTCAGCCTAAGGCAATGTACTATGCTGCTCAGACTATTTATAACAAAAAGTATTTTAAACAGCTTTCCCCCCCACCAAAGGAAAAAAAAAATCAATTTATACTAAATGTTGTTGCAGAATCAGATTCATCACCCTAGGGGTTAAGAAAAAAATGAAAGACCAATTTAATGACAGGATTTAGTTCATTATTTATCTTCTAGCATGTAAATTATAGATTTTCATGAATTTTTCATCCTTTTGGTGCCCACTACCTAATTCATGCGAAAAACATAAGTCTGTGTTACAAAGAGCAAGCTCCCTGGCTCTGTGTACGAGAAACATCTCCTCTGCCTTTTGACAGACGATAATCTGTCAAAATGAAAAATTAATGGAGGCTCCCTTAATTCATCATCTTCTGCCTCTCTTCTATTAATGGCTTTTTTTAAAAAACTTCTATAGCTCTGTTCGCACTGAATCGAGCTGGTGGGTGGGGGGTGAAGATAAACAGGTCAGCTGACTGCTTCGGCTTACGTAGTGCACTGTAATTCAGCTGATAGATGGATGACATGTGTTATTTATTAAATGCATTGAGGAATCCTGTGGTTTCCAACACAGTCTGTAAGCGTGCTGAGATAAAGCTCAGACCACAGGTCTTCCTGCTCTCAGCTTGGCCACAAAGAAAATTACTTTGTACAAATGTTCATAAGGAAGTTGCACGAACTATGTGTGTTGTACTACATACAACTCAATCCATTCACATAGCAATTAACAGAAAGGATAACTAGGATTCAGTCTGACTATAAAATGTATGTAAAAATAAATCAATCCCTTCCTCAAATTTTCCTTTGCTGAAATATTTCATGTTCCGTAAAAAATTCCCACAGGTCTCAGAGCACAAAAAAAGCACTTACCTAGTGCAGAAATATACCATTATAAATACATTTCATAATTTTCCTAATCAATAAAGTTTAAAAATAGAAAGCTGCACTAAAGGTTTCCTTCTTTTCACAAATCATCTGTTTTTGCATGTCTGGGGTTTTATTGTGGCTGTGACAAGATAAACCTTAGGAAAACGATGCCTCATCACAAACAAGGGATTCTGACAGTTGCATGATGTGATTGTTAAGGACAGAGGAGCTTTATGGAAATGGATCAGCCTACAATTCAAATGAATATTTGCTAGAAACAGTAGAGGGGAATATAACAAAGTGCATGTAGTGCACATCTACACATGCTTTGAAAGAATCATTTTCTGTTATAGAAATCCCTGCTCAAACATCCATTTTTAACACTACAGCAATATTGTGGGTTAACTCCAGAGCTATCTCACAGGAAAAAGTCTGACTCTGTGTCAAGCTGAGTGGTACTTAGAATTAACTTCTGACCTAGTAACCCGCAAATTCCAGAAGGAATTAACAACCTGTTACATATTTGTTTTAACCTGCAGCCAAACAGGACTATTTTCATTGAGAACTTGCTGTCCCTCACAGAGCAGTATAAATATTGCAAACAAATTCATTTGTCACAATAGCTACAATACAGTAAAGGCACCAAAGCCTGGCCAGTGTCTCGCTGTTGTTAGTGGAAAGATACCCTCTGAAGTTATGAGCAAACCTTGACCCATGTTTGGCAATTTACTCAAACAGCATTTACATAGAGACAGCTTGAAACCAGAGAGTCTTGGCCTGGAATGACAGAGGCCAAACGGACAGTCCCTGTTACTGAACCACTTTTACTACAGCTACAGCCTGCATGTCTTAGGTGTTAAATAAGAGAAGACTTAATATGTCATTTCCCTTTGATGGGGAAAGTAAAATGACATTTTAGCATTCTTTTTTTTTTTAAATTTTTCTTTTCTTTAAAAAATGTCTTGGTTAAATATATTAACTTTTGGAGGCCCTCCCCAGTCCTCTAAAGAAAATCATAAAAACCTAACAAATACTGAAAAAAAATTTATCATCCCTAATGGAAACAGGAGTAACTTAATGCCAAACAGCTTATCAATTGAACTGATCACCTCTGCACATTCAGAAATGACTTCAAAGCGATATGTCTTCACTAGAGTGGGCAGTCAATGGATCTGGAAGAAGAAACCTCTGGGACCAAAGCTCCTTATGACTGGTGTTCTGTAGCCTGCATGCAATGAGCTGGTTCCCGTTTACTTAATGCATTCATGTTACAGAAACCACCATTTAAAAACCCAAAATCATTGCTCCAATTTTCCTTCTCAGTCTTAAAACATATCTAACAGCTTTGAAGCCTGGAATACAAGAACATGTTAAAGAGAGCTCTCTCTCACCATGGAGCAAGGGGATGAAATTTTTATTGCTGCTTTCCATGCTATATTTGGCCTGGAAACCAAACACTTTTCTCCAAAATAGCTTACCTGCTATTCATCTAAGCTGGTTATTATTTCTTAATAAAGCATTACCATACAGATAAGATTCCACCCATGCAGCCAGCTATTTGCCTTTGAAAGCTTGATGATGGAGAATAATGTAAAGGGGAGTAACAGAATCACATTCCTACCTGCTATGGGTCATAAAAGAAGCCCCCAACACCTTCTCTCTTGATCAAGTATTAAATCCTTCAGATATCTAAAAATTATTATGCCGATATGGCTGTTAAGGTCAAGGTTTAAAGTATAATGTGGATCTTAGAAGAAATTTTAGTGATTGATGTAACACATCAGACAGTTACCTTGAAAAAGGTATTATTCAGCTGCCTCCACTAAAAGATTAAAAAGTAGGGGAAAAAGAAGTTGCAGAACTGGTTAAATGATGGGTGGTGGTTCTCAGTGGTCAATGTTGCAGTGAAATTACTGTAAAAAATAGCTAATGATATTGAAACTTGCTTGCAACATCTTCTGATGTCTCTAATACATGTCCTCCAGGCAGCAGTTCTCTCCTCACCTCAGTAAGCTTGTTACACCAGCTGGTTTCAAATATTAGCAATTTTCAAAACCATGTCTGAAAGACGCTTTCTGTACACTCTGCATGTGAAGTTTCTGAAACTTTTCTGACAATGAAAAGGAGTCCCTCTGCATTTGCTTAGAGCCTGAGCCACTTTCAGACAAATTGCTCATTTTTTTCTGAAATCATAGCTCATTATTTTTACTGGTTGCATAGGGTTTGTGACCACCACGCCTTTAAACAGCGCTAAGAGAATGACAACATTGAAAAGGGGGCTGAATTTTGAAGATGAAGTTATAGAAACAAGGGATGAACTGTGCTTCATCAAAATCTTAGTTCACTAACAGCAACAATCTGGGATTTTCCCCTAGCTGGTGCTTAGTAATGTATATCAATTTATATCAAAGCTCCAGTGCTTTATGAATAGCCCAGTTTCTACTTATGACAACAGTATTATACATGTCATTCAAGCACTTTCATCATCGAGGCCATTACAGAACATCAACGCTAAACAGACAATTTACTCAGATTGTTGGAAGCAATAGTTCAAAACACGATTACTTTCACTGTAGGGCAGAAAAGAATAGACAAGGAGAGGCCACAGTATCTCCACACTTGATGTGGCTTTGGTATAACCCTAGTCTCAGGATGGCAACAGGAGAACCTGATCACCCCCTTCTGCAGCCTCCTCTGTCAAGTTCATTCCCACAGAAGCTGGAAGGACAACAGGAACATTCACTCTTTATTGCTACGTTTATGCTTAGACACAACCAACTGAAACACAAAAGCACAACAAAAAGAAATTAAGTATGAAAACAAATTATTCATATGACTGGGAAAAAAATTCAGATTCAGTTGCTCAAATATAAGTGACCCTGGCAGAAAGGAACTGAATATCAAGACCCAGACAGTGTACTTTTCAGCAGAAAGTTTTTCAAGATACTGGCTGAACTTTTAAAGAATGACTCAAAATTAAGAGGGAGAGGCTGGGAAAAGACAAGAGCTTTGGCATCCATAGGAGACCTGACTCAAGGTAGCATCAGTTCAGGGTTTTGTTGCTCTAACACCATAATGTTGCCAGACGAGTTGTTTCATATTCATAATTATGATCCTTTAAACAACTTTTACCACAATGAAGCTCTTATGGCCCCTTGAGGTGTGTTTCATCCAGGTTACCTTTGTTCATACCCTCATGTGTCCTCACTGGAGTTGTTCCCGATTTACAGTCACATGACTGAAAGCAGGATCAGACCTTCTCCAGAGCCAGTATATAACCACACTGTGTCCACAAGAATGTGTTTATGACTGAGATTAGCTTCATTAAAACACAAACTCATGGAACTAAAAATACGAGGCACCTGATTTTAGAATAAATTACCTTCATGAAATTATGGTCTTTTCTTCGCACTGCAATATTCACAGGAAATTAATGAGGTTGTCAGATGAATTCTATGAAGATTTATGTGCTGATTAGGTGACATGTCTTAAAACAAAATAAAATAATAAAGAACCTCTTCCATTAAAAAAGCAGCATACTTAATTTGACTTCAATCTTTTATCAGATTACTCTTGTTTAGTGGCAAGAAGTTCCTTTGTTTAAAAACCCTTCACAAAGACAAAGCCTCAGGAAAACATTTTGTAAAAGTATTCTGAAAGTCAAAGTCATTTTGACAGAAATCAAACCAGAAATAATTTCTCCCTGAAGGAATCCTGCTTTATTTTAATGATGTCTGGATTGTTTCCATTTAAATAGTGTAATGGGAATTTTTTTACAAATTTTGATTCTCACTGTCCGTTTAAAAAGGATCTTTCTTGCAAGCTTAGCCAGTCATTTGTCATATACATTGTGTTCAAGTGGAGAAAACAAATATTAAAGGAAAACAATTTGACTAAAAACATCTTCTCTTCATTAAGAAGCTTTATGTTCTAATGTCTAAAAGTGAAAGTCTGTTTTAATGGCTGCTGGGAGCTGGGGAGCTCTCTGTCAGACACTTACTGAGGCATTCTTTCTGGGTAATAGAGGCTATTTATGGGGCTTTTCATGACCTTTCTTCTTGGTACTACCAACAGAGGAATACTGCAGGCATCTCTTTTGCATCCACATATCTGCTTGCTCACAGATTATTGTCTCTACTGTTTCCTTCATTTTGAAGAAAAATGTTGCATACAATTAAAATGAGATGATGGCACAGTACTGTGTGTTCTATCAGACATCTAACCAGTCCCTGCAGTCGTTACACATACTAACGTACATTACACTGTAGAGACACATACAATGAAATAAAACTCCTTATTTTATCATCCAGCGCATTACAAAGCCTTTCCCACATTCTGGAAGATACTTCTTCAGTAACAGAAGTACTTTTGGCGTTTTAATAGTACAAGACAGACCTTCTTTTAAAAGAAAAAGAAACAACCCTGTAATGGTTTACCCACAGTTTTTGAAGTTAAATTGAAAACCTATTTACTTAAATTAATCTGTTTAATTTTGCATCGTGAGAACCAAACACACTCACTTTGATTCAGAACTCAGTTGCAGAAAACACCTCCTCATAAGCTCCTAATTCTGAAAATACCTCCCCTCTTAACTTTAAAGAGAGCCACTTTGGGTACAACAGAAGAACCGCAAAAAAGAATTTGCTTATTTTGGGAATTTCTAACTCCTGGCAGCACTAAGCTTCTAAAGGAGTTTACATCCTTCAGCTGTACAGATGTAGGCTCTAGCACCAGCTAGCAGACTCCCAGAGCGCCTCAAAATCCTGCATGTAAAACCGGTACCAGTCTGTTCACCTTTTTAACAGCTTTCTCGTCAAGATTTCTTTTTTTTTAAAAAAGAAGTGTTTGTACAGTGATGTACAGTGGTTACAAAGCAATTGCTTTTGGTTTTCAAATTTAAGAAGGAAGTGGGTATAGTGGGTTCCACTCCAAATACACTGTATTCACACTTTAAGTAGAAAAAATTATATGTTACTACTCTATCAGAATTAACTGCTAATTAATAGCCCTTCATCTAATGACAATAAATTTGGACCTAAGTAATGAATGTCTCAACTGGACCCAGATGCCTAAGGCTATACAATTCCACGCTACAGGACTACAAATAAATCAGGAGTTTGCTATGTGTCAGCAACAAGCAGTTTGATTTGGAGGTGGTGTTTTTGCAAAATAGCACAACCAAAGGTTAAATACAAGCTTCTGAAGCAACACTAGTTATTAGAGCAAAAACTAGTCAGCTAAGCTATCAGATAGTTGAGAAGCACTGGGAATAATTCGTACTATGTCCTACTGCCCAAGCTTCCCCTATGGTTCCAATTTGATACAAATGTTGAGAGTTATATGAGTCTGTAAAATAAATACTTCAGAAGGTTTTTAAGGTTGTACAGCCAGCAAAAGTTTGGAGATACTAGGTAGCTCGTTCATTTTCAAACCCGAGTGAGGCTGTTTGTGTATATATCCATAATGAGAAAACAGTCTTAAATTTCATGAAAGAACTTGTCAGGAAATTCTATCAGATGAGAAAAACCACTCAAGCTGGAGTCTCGGAGACCTGGGTGCACAGCACAGCCTTCTACCACTGGCTGTGATGAGATGGCTGGCAACAATAGGCAGACTGTTATCATCACAAGGGATCAAGTGCTTAAAGCAGGGAAGGTTTCACTGTCTCCCCATTCTCTGGTTCAGTGCTTAACACCATAATTGTCTCTGCTTTGCTTCTTCCAGCTGCCAGGGTAAGTCCTGCACGGTCCCTGCAGTCTGGTGATGCAGCATGCTCAACCAGACAATTTCTGGACTGAATCCAGATTTCGCTTTCAAGTGAATGCTAGAATAATCACATGAGCATGGTTAGACTTAACACCATTACAAGTACTTGCCCACATCCTGCTCCGTCCTCACCAGACCCTTCCACAAGTTATTGCCAGCACACTTCATCCTAATTAAAGCTGCCGCTGCCAATTACTTGTAGAGTGCCGGTCAGGTGGGCAAAGGTCTAACAGCCAACAATAAACAGTTTGGACATCTCAGCAGTGACATTCATTTTTTTGTGTGTGTTTTTATGTACATATAAAATATCAGGAGCTGATTTATAAGGTGCGACACACGCCTCTCAGTTTAAGACAGAACAAACACTAGCAATCCCACCCAGCGAGGGGCCACGTGGATGCCTGGCAACAACACATCTGCCCCTCAGGAAATGTTGAATTAACCACAGTGTTCACTCCCACCAGATTATCTGCAGGCTGGAATAGAGAAAGAATGATTCTGGTGCTACAGACATCTTTAAGACAGACAGAAAGAACATAGGGATCACTTTGATTTCCTTTGGCTGTTCTTACAAATAAAACAGGTTTGTTAGACGGCCACGACCTCGCACAGTCCCTCAAAGGCCAACAGCAGACGCTATCTGGAGAACTCAGTTGCTCCATTCTGACAGAGAGGCACTGAACACGGTCAGGCTGAGGCTTTTCAGAAACTTCATCTTGGATTTTCAAGGAGAAGACAGTTCTCTGATGTTACACTATATCTCTTTGCCAATTTTTAAACAAAGAGCAAATAAATCTTTCTAATTAAATCATCGAAACACTTTGTTTGTCATGAGGAAAAGTTAGCCTCCTCCTTTCCTGAGATTTCTGTGCTCCTGGATGCAACTGAACTATTTTTCCTGAAAGTTCTATAAAACATTTAGCCTGAAGCAAATATTTGCATAAAAAGTTTTAGTTTGAATAATTAAAACCTGGCAAGTGAAAATGCCAAATGCTGGACTACCTTAAGAGTAAGCAGTGCTACCAACTCCATCTGTAACAGGCACTTGCATAACATTTTATCAAACCCTTTAGGACAGAAAAAGCTTACATTTTCTCTGCTGACATACTAATAATTTTGTATATGAGAGCACTACAAATCTTCTAAGTCAGGGACGTCACTGATAAAAAGCAAACAAGGACCAGAAAAGATCATCGCTCTATCTCCCAAACATCATAATACATTGGTGCACAAAATGTGTGCAAAATGCCTCTGAAAAAAGTGGAACCACAGCCTATTTTTCAGACAGCAGTCTACAAAATATGAAAGCACTTTTTTTACTTCTTTAAAAAAGAAGTAAAATTCATGTAAAAAAAATAAAATTCATGAAAAACAAGTTTGAATGGAAAGACTTTAATTTTTTTTTATTTGAGCACTTATTAAATGTGGATGTGGCTTGATTTCTACACAGATGTTATGTGTACAAGATGAATCAGAATGGTACATATGATTCTATACACAGATAGCTCTTAACACATCCATGGAAGTTACTAAAGATTGCCTCAGCTTATTAATTAATGGACTCCAAGCCACTAAATAATCTTTCATTAAGACATACAGGAATAACTTACTTATAGGCAAGGTATAAATGTGTTCCTTCTCCTATCTGTAACCAACCACTTTATGGATAAAATGAGTCAAAAAATGCCCCAAATCAAACCATAAAAGAAGCTGTAGAGAAAGACAGAATAAGGGAAAGGGTTTATAACCCAGCCCTATCCTCAGAATTACAGGTTCTCTTTAAGGATGGGTTAGATAAATATCTTTCATGAAAAGCTTAAATGTCTTGCTGATCCTGCCTTAGGATAGAGGGAGGATTAGTCAACCCCCCTGAGGTTGCCTTTCATCAGAACTGTCTATAATGCTATGTTTGTAAAATGTTAGGGATTATCTTGGCAATAAGACTGTCTCCTGTTAGAACAAGACCTTAAAGAGACGAATTAATGACTCTGACTAATTGGATAATACAGCAAAGTATGGGTCCTGTACATCGAGGTCAAGCTCTGGTCCTATTTGGGCTAAGCAAGTTTTCATACCACTGCATTACAGCTAGTTCTTGGCTCTACGTAGTGAAAAGTTACAGCCAGCATGGTGTTTGGCAACTTGATCCTTCAAAGGTCATCTTCTAACATGATAAATGCCAGTAGTGAGGACAGGCCCTAACTGCTGTCTGACGTGCAGAGCACTGTTCTGAGATAAGCACTATGAATTCCTGCACTTGTGAGTTAGAAATATCAGCTGGCTGTTTGATGTGCTGTGACAGTATGGGAGGTGACCTTTCCCCTTGCTCGCTGCTCTTCTCATCGTCTGCTGGTTGATACAGCAGCATCCAACTGCAGACTGAAAAGGAAACAACATTTATACCGTGGAACAGCAGCTGCTACAGCCCGCACTCAGAACAAGCCACACAAGGATTGCCCTCTCCGGATGCCTTGCTGCTCAGTCACAAACACACCAGAGGGATGCCTTTAGTTAGTGTGCTGGTTTTTTCTGGAATAGAGTTAATCTTCCTCATCATAGCTAATATGAGACTACATTTTGGATTTGTGCTGGAAACAGTAGATAACACAGGGATGTTTCAGTCACTGCTGGGCAGTGCTTACGCAGCCTCAAGGTCTTTTCTGCCTCTTGCAACCACCCCACCAGCAAACGAGTTAGGGGTGCATAAGGGGCTGGGACAGGACACAGCTGGGACAGCTGTTCTCAGCTGACCAAAGCAATATTCCAGACTGTAGGATGTCAAGCTCAGCTTATAAATCTCGGAAAGAAAGAAGAGGTGATGTTTGGAGTGAAGGCTTTTGTCTTCCCAAGTCACCGTTAGGTGTGATGGAGCCCTGCTCCCCTGGAGATGGCTGAACTCCTGCCTGGCAATGGGAAGCAGCGAGTGAATTCCTTGCTTTGCTTTGCTTGCACACATGGCTTTCCCTTTAGTTGTTAAACGGCCTTTATCTCAACCCATGAGTTTTTTCATCTTCTGTTTCTCTCCTTCATCCCGCTGGCAGAAAATGAGCGAGTGACTGGGTGGGACTTAGTTGCCAGCTGGGGTTAAACTGTGAGAGCAAGAGCTCATTTTATTGTCACGCTCCAGGAAAGACGTGTCACTAGCAGGGGTCTTCAGGTCTGACCTAGTCTCAGTGAGAGAAGAGCCTGACTGCACACCACGATGCACTCCAGCTGCCACAGTGGGGTGTGAGGCACACCTCTCTCAGGCTGCATTTCACCAAGAGTGCAACTAACACCAAAATACCTTCAGGGAAACCTCTCTCATGCTATACTCGTACTTTCAAAGTTTTAGTGGGAGACTGCCTTTTCTCACTTCCAGTCTCAACCCATCCAGTCTAAGCAGATCTTGAGCATCCTTGAACAGTTTAAATATGACTCTGCTATCAATATATTTTCCAGTTTGTCACAGATAACACTATGGTCCTTAACTCATCATCTCAAGGTCCTTTTCTAGAGTGAGGCAGCTTTTTTGAAAAGATACTCATTCACATTTGACAGACTTAGCCTTATAGCACATGTTCTGGATGGACATCAGGAGGTGATCAAAGTGTTTCTCTATCCCAGTGCAGGCTCTGCTGGCCTTAAAAACACTTAGATAAGGACTGAAATGAAATAAACTTTGCTGCTGTGCCATTATTTCTTCTCTTTTCAAAAAAAACAGAGCCTTGCTGCTGCTTTTTATTTCTGACTGCATTTAGCCTTTACTGCTTTAGTGAACTAATTTTCAATCAACTTAAAATGAATTCCAAATGCAGGGTCCATAATTAAAAAGAAACAGAGTTAATCCTTTGTGACAATCTGAGTCCAAAATTGTGCTTCTAAATTATTTGGACAATCATTTGGAAAAAAAAAAGTCTCTCCCAAGCCTGATTACATCAATACTCTAAAGAAACATTTCTTCCTTAGGTCTCTGATTTCCCTGGTGGCTATGATATAAACTCTGAACTTCTTAAATGTCACTTAATTTATATGATTTTTCTGTTTACCCTTTTAAAATGACAAGCTGTTCTGTAGTATTTATGTCTGTTTGAAAATTAGATATTACGTGCAATCCAGTGCTGCAGTTGCATTTCTGTTAGCTTAAGCTTAGTAAGCACTTATCATAAAAGAAAAAATAAAAATATGCCTACTTTTACTTTTTCCAGTTTTTCCTTTTTGTTACAATGCTCACCAATTTTTAAAAGACCTACCCATTTAACTTTTCACATGTCGATTCTTAACAGTATAAGAAATTTAAACTGATTGTTACTTTGCCTTTGGTAAGCAATCAGAGAAGTTATGGGCCTGTTTTTAGCTCTCCATTGCTGACATGGGTTAATTAATTTCACTTCAGCATGTGGTCCCCAATGAACTCTCCTCATGTGGCATCACCTTGGGGCGGGCAGTGGCTTGCAAACATCATAATCTTTCCAGAAGACCTTCTGACAGTAATGAAATTAAATTGACCTGTGTTGCATGTGGTCTCTGAATTAAGATAGCAAGATTTATAGGCATCCATTTTGACTGGAGAAGCATAGCCCAACTCCCTAGATCACGCTGAATTTTAAACAATCTCTTTTTCACATCACAGTTTTCAGTCTTTCCAAAGGCCGTCCCCATTATCACAGGAAATGAAAAACAAGTTTATCATACCAAACAGGCACATGTGAGTTAACTCTATGCTTATAACCTGTGTTTACAGTTCTTTTATGTCAGTGAAAAAAATGTGACAATCTTGAAATCAACCTGTTTGGCACAATATTTTTAAAGAATTGTAGAGAATGCTCACATTCTAGTTGAGTCTGGGAAGATTCATACTTCAATCAGGAAGAAAATTTATTACAATAAAATGAAAAAAGATCTTGTTATTCTTTTCTAAGAAGACAAGCCTTGTGTTATTGCCATCTGTGTGCCTCTAATAACTTTTCAGAAAAATAATGTATTTTAACTAGGTTTGTAGGATGACAGAAATCCCCAAGAGCATTCCCAAAAAGATTTAGAAAAGAAGGCGATAAACTGACCTGCAGAAAAACTCTATTTGCAGGACAAGTTTGCCTCTGAGCTGCAGTACAGTACGAGGTGTTGAAGAAGCCACACAGGAGACCACCACAGAAACTGTAATTTCCTGAGCGAGGCTCTTCATGAAACTATGTTTTTTAGCACATCCACATTAATGAGTTAAATCTCTTTTCTTAACTGGATGAACAAGTTCAGCCTTCACACAACAGACCTCACATATCTCTTATTAGGGTCTGAAGCCCATGTATGTTCTTGATTTAGACTTCTTGCAGTATTTTAACATCTAAGTTATGCTTGATGGCTACAGATCCTTTCTGAAAACAAAACTGGAGGTTGCTTTATCTGAAAATCTAAATTCCTCTATGATTTTGAGCATCTCCTATCTACTCACAAACCTAAATCTGTTAACTTGTCTCCTGAGTTTTCCTGATTACTTTTTGCCACATTATATTCTAGTTATAAGACACTGCAAAAAAGAAAAAAGGATTGCCTCTTCTTTTCTCTTTCATTGAGTTCTGGTTTAGAACTGGATTTCAAGGTACTTTTTCAACAGAAGTTAACGGCAGACAGTCCAAATGCTGCCATTTTCCTAATTTAAATACAGAGATGATGGTTAAAAGCACAAGTGGATTCTGCAGTGTTCTAGTATCAACAATTGGTAAGAGTAAGCAAATCTGCAAAACCGTGAGCTAGAAGAAAACTGTTTCTGTAAGCTGAACCTTCTAAAAATGAACCAAAATCAAACAGTCACAAATACTGGATGAAAACACTAGGTGTAAGCTTATGATTGAAAAAATCACGCGTATGCTTCTTTCTTAGGTCAGCGACCCCAGCTACTGAATCTCAGGCTAAAAGAAAAAGGGTTCTTCCCTGTCTCTCCCTGCAATTTAAGATTCAGACTAACAGGAATTCCCTCCAGTGCCAACCTCTTAATTCTATTTGATTACCTGCTATATTAATATGATGATTTGCTCATTTGAACCCATTGATCTGTTGATTCAATTTTAATTGCAACCTTGATTTGATCACTGTGTTGCTCCATTCTTAATTACCTCAGAGATACTACCTAAGATTGGCTCAGTTATATGCTGGTTTAATTTCATAGCTCCTTGCTTATCCTAAGTTTTTAATCCTTAAGTAGGACACCAGATTGCAACACAGCTCACGAATACAAAGAATATGTATTTGCAAGCCACTGATGATACCTTCAGGTGGATACTCAAGTCATTCTCATATTAATTCTGGAAACCATCAGATGCCTACTTTATTTAATTTTTAAATAAGGGACCTAAAAGACCTGCCTGAATGTCAGCATCTTTGGGAATGCATTTGCAAATTAGGCTTCTACTTGGGATTCCAGGGTAATCCCAATTTTAGGCAAAGATTTCTGAATTCCTTGATCAAGAATCCTAGAATTATTATTCCCTAAAGAATAATAAATAAATAGAATTTCATTTGATACAATTTTTATTCATACTGAATTCTTATACGACCCTCACCTAACAGAAAATTGAGATTTCTACTGAAAGAAAAAGAAGAAAAAATAGATCAAGTTTGATATGGGACATCTGTTGAAAAATGACCTTCAAGGTCATCTTTTTGTGTAGATGTATATGAGAAGCCACCCCCCAAAGGGCCTAACAGGAGTCATAATTAACTTTCACTATCTCAAACGCCAGGGCAGAAAGAAATTGAGCCAAGGGTAAGAAAAGAAAGGTGAGAGAGAAAGCTTTGCATAAAATGTCATGCCTTGCGCAGGAATTGTGAGCGTTGGTTTTGTGAAAAGGCATAAATGCTCATTTTTCACTTGTTGAATACAAGACAAAAGAGAAAAAGAACAGTGAAGAACAAAGGGCGTCTGAGAGACCATGAGGACATCCAGAATGTATTTTAACCAAGATATCTAAAGAAAAGTAGTCAGTGCTGAGGTGAAATCTTAGAAGTCTGAGACCGACCTGCCTTCCAGAAACACTAAGCTATTTGGGGAAGCACCAAGGAAGAAACTGGTACAAATTTTAAGGCAAGAGCCACAACACAGTTACTTATTCTTGCAGCTGCAGGAGGTGTAGGCAGCACACACTTCCTCCTTTGCACTTGCCTCCCGTGAATAATTCAATACCCTAGTTTGCTGGAAAACCAGAGAAACTGGACTAACTGAAACAGAATAGTAACATGAATGTCTTCATATGGTGAAAAATGGTGTAAAACAATATTTATTTATTAACTCTGTGCTTTTGCCTTTGTCTTATAACTTGTTGCCTTTGTCTTATAACTTGGTCTTCTGGGCTTAAGGCCATTATTCAATTACAAGAGATGAGGGTGAGTTCTAAGGTAGCAGCAGTTTATGACAGAGGCTTAACACAAGATTTCTAAGCCTTCCTCTCTCAGACCTGCTCTCGTCTGTTCCAAGATAGCAGAAAGAACCCTGCTCCATTTGAGCACGACAGCACTTATATTGCTTCACACTGTAATCCTTCAATAGCGCGATATGACTCGTTAACGGAGTTCAGGCTGCCATTAACTCAGCGTAGAGGCACCCACGTGCAGCACGACCGGGACTGGTTGTCTCTGTTTTGGAGGTGTTTGGGCCCATCAATACACACAAAAGACTGTCTGCACATTTTCTGTGTCAGGGCTGTCTCTCACTCTCTTTGTACCCTAGCTGGCATAATGGGGTCTCCAGGCACTACAGTACTAATAATAACTTCAAAGTACTTTATTAAAGTTTAGAGTTGAGCTTGAAACTAACTCCTAAACATGAAATCTTTTATAGATAGCAGTCAGTGGACTACAGGGTATTGGCAGTTGCAGTACTTGGATAAGTAAACAAGTCTCTGTGGATTTGGTAGTCCAATAAATATCCATTATTGCCCGTTGCCAGGTTATACGTCTAAAAATAAAAATGAGGATAGAACAGTTCTTAATGGCTGATAGCAAAAATAATTGAGTCTTATCTAAATCAAACTTTATTGGCCTGGATGAATTATTTTTGCCCTCCTGTAATCAAAGCTGAATATTCACCTGTCAGGCACAGTATGGTAAAACTCATTAGAACCTCACCATGTGCTGTTATGAAATTCCTCCATATGGCAGTGCATGATTGTTTATTCACTGGATTTGTGTATCGGCAGGTTTCAGAAATACAAAAGAAAAATATTATTTTCAAATTCCTTTAAGGCAAAAGTATATATGCTGAAGTTACACACTTCTGTAATGGAAATGTTTCACTTGTACAAAGAATTTTGCCTTGTGCAGCAGTGAAGCTATTGATCAGACAATTGGCAATCCTCAAGTGTAAGCACTCATTAAGGCAAAGGTATATGAATCATTTTTTAATGACATCTCTTTGCTTTCAGCAGCTTAGCATGTGTCCTGGTTTCAATGGATGCACTGTAATTTAGGCAAGCTGTCTACAGACTTCAGCCATTACTCTTACCATATGTTTTCATCAAAAATTACCATGCACTGGGGCCTGCTAGCTGCATTCATGTAGCGAGGTGCATTCTCTCTGCTGTATCAGCAAGATAACACTACTTGAAAAAGCAACAGTAATGTGCTTATTATAAAGAGAAATTCCCAATTAGCAAGTTTAGTGCATGTGTGTTAACTTGGATTAAATACATTCCAATTATGGGCAGCTCATTATTAAAACTACAGCCAGCTGTTTACCAGAAATGTGAGATCTGGTAAACAAGGCTTTCCCTATTCCCTTGCAAAAGATCCCAGGTTACTTCATCTTTCCATTGGTTCCGAAATAAGCATGAATACTGCAGTAAGCTGCTCTGCCATCCCATCTACACATTTCAAAGCAGAACAAATGCCAAAGAGGGTGATGAGTTTGTTAAAAAACAAGAAAAATCAGAATTTAATGGCCAGAAGAGCCTGAGGGCTTTCACACAATTTGGAAAACAGGTTGCAACCAATTTCCCTTACTAAGAACACTGGACTGGAAAAAAAAATTGTATTGAAATGGGAAAGATTTCATGCTACTAGTTCCATATATTTTGATGGTCTTGAGTCAAGTGCCTCTGATGTGCATATCTTGGCCTTACTACGCTAGCCTGTTATGCCATCCAGGGGTTACTGGGAGCCTTTCAGAGTGGGCCTGAATTACAGAGAAACTTATGTGCATTTTTCATAAACCTTAACTGTTAAATGTTTTAATATCAAGACCAAAGAATTAGAAAAATATGAAAGATACATGTTTCCTATTAAACCCTTAACTTCATTGTGTTATCAAAAAAAAATCTAAAATACAGCCTGGATTTTCAAGTTATTCCAGGATCCTATAATTTCAACGGAAGTTAACCACTGAGGTAGAATTTAAATATCTCTGGATTGCAAAATATCTTCAGAAGTTTCAAAATATGTCAATTGCAGAATTAGAGGACATTTTTTTCAGCACCTTATATTTAAGCTTACATTTCTGGGAAACCGATGCTATGCCAGGAGGTTGGCAGTAACATTAATTTTGTACTGCTATATTTGCAGGAAAACAGGGACACAGCTCTCGGAGGATACCAGCAGTCTTGGGGGAAATCTGTCGAGTCTGACTTTTGTTCCAGCATCAACCAGAAAAACAATGAAATCCAGAAGCTCTTCTCAAATGTTGATACAACCAAAGCATAAAAACAGAAAGCCTCTTCCTGACACTTTGTGTGAAGCAAAGAATGGTGACTGCAAGGCTATAAAAAGACATGTGCACTGGGTAGGCCAAGGCACCAACTGATGGCTTAAAAAAAAAACCCCATATCATAAACAGCAACAACCAAGGACGCCTACTTTGATATCTATGCACGCTTGAAACTCAGCTAAATCCAAACTTCACTTTCTATGCTTTCTAAAAAGAGAATTTATCTCTCAGACTTAGGCCTACAAAAACAGCCCAGCTGGGGCTGCGCCAAGCTAAGTCCAGAAATTTCTGCCAAAAGCAGCAAGATGCTCCTTCACTACTCAACAACAGAAAAAATTAAGAATGTGTTCCTGGGTCCTGCCTTTGGCCTCCAGTTGTTACGTTGTGTGGCGTCTTTGTCCCTATACTTGAATTGAGAGCAGCATTTAGCACGCCAAAGTGAAAAGTGGAAGCTAGATGGACCTCTATATTGAAATGTTACAGTAGAGAAAAGTATGAGATATTTTAGAGCTGATACGAAGAGGCAGCAACTTCAGCTTTTCCCAGGTGTAAGTGCTAATCTTGGTCTGAAAAAACATACCCCGTTTCAGCCAATGGACAGGGTAAAACAGCATGTGGGGGTGACAAGGATAGCATGTGGGTGCGTGCAGACTCTGTTTTGAATTATGGCAATAGCAATTCCTTGTTTTATTCAAACAAATCCCCGCAGGCAACCAACTTTTTTTCCCAACTCGACAAAAAAATCCAGTACAAGATAATGATAATTGAAACAGAAGATCCATCTGAAAGACACATCAATGTCTTGTACGAATCTCTTTGTGTTATTAAGTAAAAATACTTCACAAAGCCAGAAGAAAGAGGATAACTAAGGACCATGAGGAAATGCCACTCATAAAATCATAGTGCTTACAGGCTTATAAAAAAGCAGAAAAGTATTTATATGGGCCAAAGACAGAGCACTGGAAGGTTAGAGAAGAGGGGATCCCCCTGTAGGCAGTCACATACTTTCACACTGTCATTAGGAATTTCTGTTTAGTAGACAAAGGGTTTACTGGCTCAAGGGATACTGCTATAAAGGTTTTCAGCATTGTTTGTGCATAATCTACATATAACATTCGACTTGGGAATGAGATATGATGTAGAAAATTGCCTTTGCAGTCCTTGAAGCCAATAATTTAGCTCTGCAACCTTAATTTATAAGGGAAAAGGGATGGTAGTTGGAACATGAATTTGGATCACCGTCAGATTTAGGAATGAAAGTAATTAATGCTTCTGTGAAACTCCCCTGATAGTTATTTTTGGATTCAAAATCTTTAAAGAAAAGTTTTAATTTAGGGGCAGAAGCTCATTATATTCTCAAAAGAATCCTGCTGCACTAAATCATTCTGCCTCCAATTCATAACCCTACGTTCCCTCTATACATACAGCTCCTTCACTGATAAAGCCGCTAATTATTTCCACCTTAACTAACGAAACTTTGATTTGTTCTCTGAGTTGTTTCAAATATTCAAGTCTCTTACCATTACCAGGGAATGTGATGACCAAAGTATTTTGCACATAAGTTCAATATTTTCTGCTAGCTGCCATGCCCTGATCTTCAAATTTCTTTACAACTTCGCCCAAGCAACCAACACAGAAAGAACCAACCCTACAACACTCCTTGACTTGCCAAATCATTATTAACTGTTGTTTCCCTCTGTAGAAGCTCAAAGACATCATGGTGATAAAAAATTATTTAGGTGATGACATTGTCTGATTACAACCGGTGAATTCCACCTCTCTGCTTTCTCCAGCTTCTCCCTTCATTGGTTTATAATTTTATCTGACATTTTTTTAAATCGTGGATTGTATGTTGCTCCAGACTGCAAAAAACTCAGCACATATTTGGTACTGTTATGATATATTAATAATAAAGGAATATGTAGTTGTACTCCTGGGGAAGGCATTGGGAAGGACTAGAGTGATTTTCAGGCTATGTGCGTTTATTTTCTGATTTTATCCTGTTCTTTAATGCCCTCTGTGACTAAGTCCCAGATGATACCAACCAGGCAGAAATCAATATTTAATCTTACTCCAGGTTCCTGAATCCTTCAGCTCTGGTGGTTCTGTAGGATTCTTCATTTGCACTTACAGCTAGATTTCCAGGGATCAGCACAGTATCTGCTAAAGCCAACGGAAAGATTCTTGTTGGCTACAATGGGCACTGAAACAGGTACTCAGACAACTAAATACAGCAGTGAGTTTAGTAAAGGTTTCATCTATTTACTTATTTTCCTTTATACAAACCCCACCTTTCATCTCTAGTTATTTACATTCTCCAAAGCATGTACTCATGACTGACAACAGCAAACAAAACCCAAAGGTTTTGGAGCTAAAATCCAGCAGCTGTGCTCCGCCACTTCTATTGGCATGGGGACATATTTGCAGATTCTCAGTCAAACTTGTGAGTGCTGTGTGCTGTTCAAGGTTCACACAGGGATAACTGCACTTTGAAAGTTTCCAAAAGGCCAGCACAAACAGCAGGGCCTTATCCGTGTTTTTAAGCCAAAGGGACTATTTATGTGAGTAAAGTTAAATACCCAGCAAGCTTTCACAGGTTTGTGCACCAACATTACAATCACAAACCTGAGCAGATCATTAATTGTTCTAATTTCTTGGCCATTTTAGTAAGAATAATGAAAGGAAAATGACATACATACTTCAGTATTAGCTTAGTCTCTCTTCAGCTGCCACTGATATCTTTTCTGAATTAGAAATAGTCAATATTTGCTAAAAAGCATGTCCACACCATTCTCACTGTTGGTCCCTGAAGAATGTATTACTTCAAAAAACCTTATCTTTTAGATTTGTGTTTTGATAAATGGCTCTCTTGGGCTCTCTTGGACAAGTGCCACTATTTAATTCTGTTTCTTTTTCTTTTCTTTTTTTTTTTAAAGTAAGATTCTCCTCTTCCCCCCATTTTATCAGGCTGTTATAGCCTTTAACATGCCATGAAATTAAATGCCTCCATTGGGGATCCATAACTTATCATAACAATAGTATTCCTAGCACTTGTTGGAACTATGAGGAAAGTTAGAAGGTGGTATAATAATGAGTGTAACATTTTAAAAGACTACAGGATTGTCATTATATATTACTGAACTCTCATAGTTAGCCCATAAATTAAAAACATATAAAAGTGATAATGGCTGAATTTCTAAAGAAATGATTGACACTCGGTGCATTTATCACTTTGCTGGAATTAACCTGTGCCCTTCTGGGAAGCATAAAAACCCCCCAAACTTGGAAGTATATTACTCTCATAGCTGATCCTGTTTTAAGTGGGAGGCTGGACTAGATGACCTCCTCAGTTTCCTTCTAACCCAAATTATACTGTGATTCTAATCACTTCCACTAATTTTTGCTGCCTGTAATAATAGGTATATTAAGTGTGTAGCAAAAGCATATCACTTTCTTCTTCATTGCACAACACCACAAAATCTCCAGTGCAAAATTAATTAAAAATTGAAGGCCAAATGCTACCAGATGTAAACAGCCTTCCAGTAATGGGAATTGACATTTGCACCCCTCTCTAGATTTGGGGAGATGCATATGATCTGATTTATAGAGGAGTTAAGCATTTATAGTTTCCAATGAAATTTCTTTTCCTTCTGTAAATTTATGTAAGACACTTGCAGGAGTGAGATTACTTAAAAACCAAAAACCATGGACAATGTTTATGACAGAGGATAGAACCATCACACAAAGCACACTTCTGCCAGCCCTTAAGTATCTTGCATGGAACAGGATTTATTTTGACGCAAATCTCAGAATAAAAAACAATAATTGAAGGTGGCCACAGAGAGGCCAAAAATGTACCCAAAAAGTCTAGAGAAAATCTATTTTTAACACAGGGAACTGAATGCTCTTTAATTAGCTTTGCCAAAGACTATCAACACTACCTTGTCGAGTCACCATCCCTGGAGGTATCTAAATTGAAATACAAACCCCAAAACACAAAAAGGAGATAACCTTGATGATTTGGGAGAACGTGGGAACCCTGCCTGTACAGATAACTTCAGACTATATACATCAAAAAGATGTTAGTTCTATTGATGGCTGGAAAAGGGGAAACTGGAAGTCACATCTAAAATATTTCACAGTCAATGTGACTGAAATCTTGTTTGTCATCACATTAGGGAAGCGTTAGGAGAGAGAGAAAGATCACCACTTCTACTACACAGGCCCCTCTTCAATTTAATACCTGAAGCTTTCAGGCCATCTAAGAAACTGCCCATCACCAAGCACAAGAAACTGATGACACCATAAAATGACAGCTAGTACTTACCAGTATGAAGAATAAATAATGAATAATGGCAAAAATATTAACGTGCACACTGTTTAATTAAATGACAATATCATTTTCTTATAAGCTAACTCTGCTGGAAGAGTACAGTGTTGACATGATAATTTCATAAACTTCCTTGACAGTTCATGTTAAACCATATTCCATTACCTCAGATTGATAACTGGCACTTACAAAGAAAATTAAATGTCTGAGAAATTCATTAAACATGCCAAATATCTGAGAAAACCCATTGCAATGGTTAAGTTTTCTAAATCACGGTATAAGAGGCTAAAGGGCTGTTACATTTTAAATTCTAAAAAAGAAAAAGAAACAAGTCATGACTTCATATTGTATTTTTAATGCAATGGAAGTGAAGAAGTTCCTGTGAAACAGCTTCTAGTCTTCCTTCCATCAGCTGAAATTGGCAGCAATTTAAATTAAGTCAATAAAGTTATAGTATTTTGCTTTAGATATGCTCTTCCCTCTTTTCACCTTCCTCCAGGAAATAGAAAATAGAGAGAAAATCTTATTTCTGCAGATATTCCCTTAATAATCTATTCCAACATTATCTTGTCAGAAAGCTTTATTTGGAAATGTTACTGATCTATTTTCACTGTACTGGTCCATTTTCACTTCCCCAGTCCACACAAGACCCATCCAGCGAACTGCAGACACCCTTCTCTTTAATGTACTTTGGCATTTAAATTCCCAGTGGCTGCTCTATCTTTGCAGTTTATACCACTTGGAAAAGCAAGAACATGGTTTAATTACAGTAAGATGCTAAATACCTGAGTGAAGGAAGTTTCTGAGGGCAAACCGTGGCCTATCCTTCAAGCCAGACTAGACTCAGGAAAAAGAGGAAACTAATAAGGAGTAACATTTCCTTTGTCAAAAACTCTCTCGCTTACCTTTCACTGCTGAAAGAAGACTGAAGAATACTCATAAAAATTATTCTTTTTGCTAACTACACAGAATCATGTGGAAGCATTTTCTAAAGCCACTAATGTGGACAGAGTAAGAACACAGCTCAGCATCAGAACTGCCAGTTTCATTCAAACATGGCCTGGTCACAGAAACACCTGTGACCAGATCGTCCTCTGATATTAATTGGCCTATTTTAATGATGGACAGACAACTCTTTTCTATACCTGATGACGATGAGGCTTATTTTGACTTGACATCACACCACATATTAGGAAGCACATTCAACAGCAAACCTGCCACAACAATGCATTGAAATTCTGGACACAAAAGTGGGCAAGGTATAGGACAAAGTTGTAACCCTCTGATATTCTTGATCACATCTTATTACAAACATTTACTGTAGAAAGAAATATTAGTCCAATCACAGATATTCGTACCAGCAAAAGCCCCACCTACTTTTATCTGCAAAGAAATGATAGAACCTCATCTGTTAACTCTTTCATGACTGATTTTTTAAGTTTCTTTTATTCCCAGATGATAAAAAGAATTAGATAAATTAATTGTCTTACTTACAAAGGAATGTTTTATGAGGCTCACTTACTTCTTTGGATTAAAGTTGCACACTTGGTGTATCAAACAATTCAATGACGGATCAGAGACGATCTTCAGTTGTCACTTCTGCAGTCGGCATCTCAGAAGCTTCATATTGTGGACTGTTTTTAGACCTTCAGCATAATTGACTTTAAAATGGCATTCGGCCCTCTGAAAGAACAAAAGAAAAATTTTTTTGCATTTTCTAACGTAGTTACTTATTTTCCAAAACTGCTTAATTAATGTAATGAAGCAGAGAAGGATGCTAAACCTATTACTAAGACACATCATATGGTGAAATCTTGATTGATTTTTTTTGAGATTATATGAAAAGTTTTTTGAATATATAGGTGAAGGGAAACACAATATGCTCGATACATACGATAAAACAATTGCTGTCACGATTTACAATTGTCTTTGCCTCAAATCAACCATCAAATCTTCTTATTGATAACAGGGATGAGATATAAAAAAACCTCAACCCTCATAACATTGGCCCAGCTTCATAGATTCTTGAAAATTCTTATTAAAATATTCACTAGTCCAGGCCTCAGTGTTTATGAGACAATAAAGACAAGTCTTCACTAACATCTCTAGAGCATGGATGTCTTCTAGGGGTCTGTGAAAATCCTGAAGTATAACCCCAAATGGTGATACCAGGTCCCCCAATGCTTAGCTCTTACAACACTCATTTCTGCAAAGAACTAGAATACTTTTCCAGAAAAAAGCCAGTGAAAGTGGCAGCTCCACAGAAGGCTGGTTAAAGGTAGTGTGAATTTATATTTTACGGTGCTCTAGGACCTTGTAAAAAACACAGAATATATTATTTCTATATTTCAGCTTTGACCTTACTGTATAGTTTTGCTCTATGAATAATCCCATTTCATTATTGCAAGGCTGCATTTCTGAAGGTTGGTTATAAATTATATCTATAAATAATTTCTCAAGTTACTGTTTGCAAGTTGCTTGTTATTTTTTACTCTTTAGCAAGGCCTGTCCTCAGCCCACCTCAATTCTTGTTTCTCACCTTTGCAACTAAGCCCCAAATCGGAAACATTTACTAGTGGTTACTTGAGTTTGTATCCATTTTATGAATTATCCATCTAAATTTTACTCACTTAATGACAACAGAACTTGCACAGATCAACTGAACCGTTAAGCTATTGTTCTTGACATCATGTTTTTACTCAAACATTTCTTTTCTCAGAAAACATCAAAGACTGAAAGGAAAAGATAGGAGTAGGTCAGATATCTGGAATCTAATTCTTTGCCACCCCATAAAAAATTTAATCAACTCCTTTGTGACTTGTCCAGATCCCATGGAAATCAATACAAAGACTCCCATTGATTTAACAGAGTATGTGTGCCAGGCCTTTAACCTCTCTAAAGAAAAATGTAATAAGATGACTAATTAGAGACTTAATTAGTGCCTGTATGGATGCTTTCTAAAAAAGCAAAATTACTACTCATGGTTTCCACAGTTCTCAACACCAGCCTACTGATTCTCCGCTGATTAAAATCTCCTGAATATGTTACATACCTAACATTACAGAAATTAATAAGATTTAAGCAACAGAGCTATTCATTCAAGAGGAGAAAGAAAAGGATTTACCTCTTTTCTCCACCTTGTAGGTGCTAAGAGCTTACACCAAAAGCAGAGGAACTGATATTCTTATTTACAAAAGACTGCATGTTATCAAGGATGCAGAGAATTATTTTTTTTTTGACCCTGGTAATAAAGCTGCGTCTTTATTCCTTGCTGTAGCCTGAAACAAAATATTGGAGTCTCAGGTGGAAAAATAATTAGTAACATGGGAGGTGGAATGAATTTTGAGATATTGAGGAAAATGTAGTTTGAACTGTCAGGTTTACTTGCTTACCCACAGGAACTACAAAGCAGCAAAGAAATAAAACCCTCTTAGAACATATAGGTTCCATCAACCTATTCCCTCTGATTGATTTTTTACCCCCAAATCTCTTTTCCCAGTGGTTCCTATTAGAAACACAAGTAGTTTGCCTCTCTGCTTAGCAACAAATGCCATGTTACTTGCTTTTTTAAAAAATACTATTAAATTATTATTCTTTTTTTAATACGAGGAGAGAAAGACCATGGAACCTGTTCAGTCAAACACACTTCACAGGAGCACTTGCACTGCATGGATTTCAAAGGAAGCTGAAGGTATTAGTAGTTCAGCTCCTGTCTATTAGGTCAAAGAGAATTACCCTCTTTTGACTCCCCACCTACACAGGCATAAGGCCTGCCAACACCATGAGTAGATCTTCGTATATGCATTTAGAACAGCTATGGATTAGCATAGAGGGCCCTTACAGTCTCTCCCATGCTCCACTGCAACTAGATCATTAACAATTCCTGGATAGAAAATGACTCTTTACATTGCAATTACAAAACACAAGGAAAACCATCATCCAGTGCCTCAGCAGGCCATTGAATCTTTTGTTGTTCATGACTTTTTGCGCCCTTTCTGAAAGGAAGAACCCTAAGTCCAGTCACTTCAAGTGCATGTGTACCAAGGCAGAAACAGGAGGAAGTGGAGTTCCACAGCTTGTCTGAGAGCTATGTTCTCATAGGAAGCACAGAACATCAGTGGGAAAACATGCGTGATTGGAACACCATAAAGTATGGCTCTTTCGGAAAGATAGGAAGGGACAAAGAGGAAGTGGAGTTGCACTTCATACAAAAGAGAAATTTGAGTGTATGGAGGAGAGCTGAAACCACAAAAGGTCTATCAAAAGCCTTTGGCTGAAGATTAGAGGGGTCATCACCAAGGGGGATCTTATGTTCAGTCTTGTAACTCATCTCCTATCAGGCTGGTGAGACTGATGAAACCTTAATTTGGCTGCTCAAGGAAGTCCAGGGGCAGCAGAACCTGGTTCTCAAGGGTGTCTTCAATGACACAGGCTTTCCTTGTGAGAACAACACAGTGGTTGTTCACAACAACACAGCCAGGCAAGAAGAGCTCCAGCTGCGGGCCTTGATGCACCCTCTTCCTGTTTCATGCTACAGGGATGGTGATGGGAAGGATCAAGCATCTCTAATTGAAGTGTCTCCACCTTTGGTCTGAAGCCTGCATTCACCAGTCACTGCACTCTCACCAAAATGTTTTTCTGATTGTCAATTTGAATTATCTTTCTCCAGTACCAGAGGTGCAGTGCCTCTCTCTTCTAACCAGCCTCTGCCCTCCTGGTCTGCTTCTCTGAACACAGGGGCATTTACACCCACTTGTTGAGTCCTCAGAGTTCAATACCCCAAGAAAAAGAGCAGGTTATGCTGCCCTCCCTTAAGAGCTACCTTCCCCTCTCTCCAATTTTTCTTCTTTTCAGATGACTTACACCATTATTCATGTTTCTAATGCACTGTTTATGTTAAAAACTTGTGCAGTTAAGAGCTTGTGCAGGAAAGCACAGAGACTCCAATCGGAAAGTTGTAGGATGTATTTTTCCAAAGAAAACAAAATACATTAAGTCGCTTAGTAAGAACCACAAGAACCTGTAACATTGGCTTTGTTCTTAAAAGGGAAGGAAATTGCTGCAAGTCAGGGTACATGGAAAAACACAAGGTCCTATTTTCCTCCAGACCAAAGTATTCACTAATTATTCTGTAACGCCCCCCCCTCCCACTTGCCCTCTTAGAAGGATTTAAGTGCCCAAATCTCTTGTTAGGCAATGGGAGTTAGAAGCCCCAATTTCTTTGTGGATTTGCATGAGTGACTTGTAGCGGAGCCATAATCCTATTCTCCCTCACTGCAGCCTATTTTTCCCCAGGGAATAAAAGTGACTCTGACTGCAAATTGAGCCCCTGTCAGAGTGGGCATGGAGGATCCAAGCAATGGCAGCTAAAAAAGATAGAAGCACAACATTGTTATATAAGTCAGAACTGCATTTCTTGTTTGCCGTTAAAACAGATATAAAGTATTATGAGTTAATATTTTGAGAATATACTGCTGTTTATGTCAATGATATTTAGCAAGTCATAGATGTGCTTTCCATTAAACAGTAAGGTCAGGCTTCTTAGTGAAGAAAAAGTGAAATCAAATGCCACGCAAAAGAAATAAAGGAGTGGGGCAACTTCACTTACTAAAATTTCTTCTACTTCAGCCAAAGAAATTAGAAGTACATGAAAAACTGTGCTAGCCACAGCCTTTCATTGAAAGGTGCTGTTCTGAAGTTTGCATAGAAAACCAGTAAATGGGCAAGTGGCTGAATGAATGTGGAAAGTCTTCATCTTCACTGCCTAATTTCTGAAAAGTGGAAACCTGAAACAATGGGCTCCAGCAATTGGAAGTCTACAAGAAGGATGAGAAGGAAACTTGTCATAGAGTGATTACAGATAGTCTTCCTACCAGAACAATGCTGGGAAAGTAATTACTGAGAGATTCAGGTCTTTGCAGATAGCAGAACAGTTTTAACAGGAAAGTCATGAGGGAACTCCTAGACATCACGATAAGCATCAATTCTCTTCATGGTACCAGAAGTGGAAAGTGTAAATGACATTCCCTAATTACTTATTGCTAAACTTAAAAAGAAGATTAGAGGGAGCAGAGGGCATGGAAAGCATCAAGGAAATCCAGTAAGTTATTCAGTGTGCAAACTCCATAGTCTGCATGGAGGAGAAATGAGGGAAACACATTTAAGAACAAACTTATTCAAAAGCTATTAAAACAGGCAATCTCTGTTAAATGGTGTAGAGGAGGAAATATGCCCTAGAGGGTGTGCAAACCAGAAAAGATTGACTTCTTCAAGTTCACAGCTGTGGTGGAACAATCAAATACTCCAACACTAGCTTTTCTCTCAGAGACAAGACAACTGGGGGCCATACGACCTCAACCTCTGGTATGCACAAGGAAAATTTAATGAGAGATTTGCTATAGGAACTGACGTCTTGAAGTGACAAAATGCAAGTTTTGTTGACCTCTCCTGAAGGGGAAGTTTCTAACTTTCATCAGCAAAATTGAGCAACTGACATAGGCACATGCAAGGAGAGGAAAACTAGCTCTAAAACGAAACATTCACAGTCACTGAAAAAAAGCAGCTTAATTCCATGTTCTTGCTTGCCAAAAGCGAAATGGCAATGGAGAAATGCAAAATATAACACAAAAGCATCGAAACACAATTGATGTGAAAAACTTGGCTGGGTATTTGATTTACTTCCCTCAAATTCAACACTGCTTAAGAAGAGATGCTCTGTTGATTTAGTCATTGCGAGAGTCAGTCAGAACCAGGAGATACCCAAATGTTCACAGTCACAAGAAATTAAATTAGATTAAACTCTTCCAAGCTTTCACAGCTTCCAAAAAAAGCTTACTTTGGATTTTGACTACAGGGTGAAGCAGGGGCATAGCACAAAACAGAAAGCTTATCTTTAAGAGCTTGTATCTTTGTAATTGCCAGAATGTTAACCGTAGGAGATTGCAGTACTGCAAACAAGCTAGTTAATATTTCCAAGTGCCAAAGATTTTACCCCAGATTTCCAACACTATATCTCATGCAGTTAATAGGTTTCATGCTGATTATTAAACTGAACAATACAGAATATCATGCTGTTGGTGAAAAAACATTATCATTAATAAGATTATATATTTGCCTCTAAAATGGAAGAAACAGCTCTCGGCGATTGATCTATGACTTCAGAAGACTAATAATGTGAAAAATGAAGTGATTTGTCCTATTAGCCTCTGTAGTACCTCCTATTCTAGGAGCAAAAGAAGATTTCTGTCTGTCAAAAGTCTGTACAGATGGAGTAAATGTTACTTTTTGGAAGTTCTTTTGCTATATCAGAGCATAATATCTAAACCACTGTCTCTTACAGCCACCATCTTTAACATCTTCAGAACGGAGGTAACATAGCCAAAACCAATGATTTGGGGTGTTCTTTTTGAGGCAGAGTTTATCTAAACAAGGTGAATACACTTGTGCCAAGTATCAAGTCTCTCTGGAATGTCAGGCTGGATACCTAAAGACACCTGAAGTCACTAGTAATGCTTAACAAGTGTAGGCATAATTACTAATACTCATACAATCTCTCTCTCTCTCAAAAAAGCTCACACTGGCAAATTGAGAATAAATTACTCCTCACAGAAAGTCTTAAATGACAGAATTTGGCTCCAGTGTCTACAATTCTTCAGAGAAATGTTACATCATGTCACTTTTTATTGCCCTGTGTGCATGCCAATGTGTACAAGATTAGTGCTGCTGCTGCAGATGAGGAGATGAACTGCTGCTGTTCCTAGGCTTGCATTTTTTAAAAAAAGGAGCTGATATTATGAAATCTAATTAAGAGAAAGACTTTTTTTGTAGGAAAAGGAGAAGAAGCAAAACTCAGAAAATCACGTGCCAAAAGAGAAAATATTTAGAAAAGGAAGCCTTTTTCAGTGACATCATAAAAATAAACAAGTCTTCAAGAAAGGATAACGTATCAGTAGCAGGATGATTTAAAAGATCTCACAGTAAAATCCAGAAACAAAAGCCTAGACGAAAAGCTGAAGACTTTAGGGTTCTGAGTCTACTCCCAAACTGTGACTGACAGGGTTAACAATCAATACTCTTCAGGCGTGTTAAAACTTCACCTTCTAGCTAACAGAAATCCAATGGTGGCTCCTACATTTGTAAGTGGAATTTTGACAGCAGAGCAGATATATCTTCATCAGCACTTTCTGTCTGCCTGCCCCCTCACTTCTGTTCTTATTGTCATTTTGCAGTATATTACTGATCCAAATCATGGAGTAATTCCAGTTAGGCTGCAAGAGGTTCTCTGAAGAAGGCAGCACTCCTTATAATGATAGATTGCAGGAATAATGGCCTCTTTACTGAAAGCAAAACATCAGAAAACTGGCTTAAAAATGGCAGAAGAGGAGGGACTGAAGATAGCTAGTGCTTTATTAACAAGTATGGAATCAACTATTCCTCATTTTATATTCACTTTTGCAAGGTTACCTGTGTGTTAAAGACAGACAATCGTCACATAGGCATAAAGCATCAGATACCTAGGAAAGTAAAGGGTAAGAAAAGATTATCAACTAGGAGATGGAGATATATGTTCTTAAAAGTCAACTCTTAAGAGTTTTTCCTTGCATTGGAAAAATATACAGTATTTTTATTTCATAGCAACTCCAAAACATGAACACATAACTCTGAAACACAAACACAGAAGGTTAATAACATAGTTCCGGGCATTTTAGAGACCATAGAAAATTGTACAGGTACTGAAGTAATTTCTTGAACGTGACCTAGACTTGAGCAACCACTCGTCTCTCTACTCTGTAGAACTGTAAATGGAAACAAGTTCTTCCAACTGGAGAAGTAATGCCCACCAAGCTCACAGCAACCGACAGTGAGAAGCCCTGACAATGACACCCTCAGACAGACTGAAGCATTCTTAAGTCCAAATGGGTCAGTAACTTGCTGGCTTTGGCACATCTTAGCCACTTTGAAACTTGTAGTGTCAAATATAAACAACTTCATGCACAGGTTGAATAAAACAAACAGTGCTTTTCTCCCCTCCTCTCCCATTCTCCCTCCATTTCATTTTTTTGGACTGTCTGCAGAACTGACTGTATCTTATTCCTTTCAACTGCCCTGAAATTCTCTCTAATTAGTTTTCTGCTACTCCAATTAGTAAATGCAAGACAGTGGCCGTTATTATATTTCCAGGTGCTCTACAGATTTTCTGACAGTAAACTGGACTGATGAAAACCATGAATACGCAAACAATCTGTAAAGTTTAATGCTTCCAATATTCAGGCTATCTGAATAAGAAAAATGCCATTAATATGGATAAGTTCTTCAACTTTCCCCATTAATAGCAGGTCTTAATTCACAGGTGCCTTTTTAATCTCTACTGAATTCCTCTAGAACCTAATGAATACATGTAAAAATAATAGGAATTCAGAATTTAATCCTGATTCTAGTCTGTCTTAAATTAGACCTTAGTCATTAAGAGATTACAGGATAGTGAATGATAGTTAATCAATGTGTTTAATTTGGCCCCATTATTTATTTGATACGGTTCTTACATAGTGGCCATAAATCTTTTCTTCCCCCCAAGCTTGGCCACCAGAAGTAATGTTGAAATATTGAGTGAAAAAATATTAGATTTGATGATCCTTTTAAGTGCAGGTTAAACTATAATTAATCTCTCTGCGTGTGCTCATACCTTTCAATCCAATACATATATGCACATATGTAATTCATACATAGCCTGACACTTCAGGTAAGATTTATTGGGCTTTATTTTTTGTCTCTGTTAACTCTTAGCACTATCAGTCAAGATTTCCCAGCACTTACCACAGCATTAGCCCTAAGCATCGGGAAATCACATTTCGTGGTGCCAAGGGTTTAAAAAGATTCTAATTCAGCTATTAAACTGGAGGCAGCATGTGCCAGCCCCACAGCACATTCACCCATTAATTCTGTCCCCTGGAAAAAATGACTACCTCTTGCACCAGTCTGATAAAATGAGGAAACACACTGATTATGTCTGTGGCAGCTATTCTTGACCCAACCAACAGTGACAGTCATCAAACCGCAGTACCTAGAGTGCTGCAAGCTGTGTGAGCTACCCAAGACATCATTAATTATAAACACCAGAGCTTTCATCCAGATACTGGAGTTCAGAGAAGCTTAAAAACAAATCCCTTTGGTGGGTTGAAATTCTGTATACTGTTCATATTAACTGCAGCGACAGTATTTGGAACTTATTTCTCTAGCTGGACAGGTCAAATGCAAGGATCAAAGCGTCAGTGCCTTTCACTGGATTGCTCAGTTCAATTAATAATTGAACTCAGGTTCAATTAATAATGTTATATGAACAGAAATCAAACTGATTCAGACTACCTGTTTTTTAAAAAATCTTTTATCCCTTTTAGCACAACAGGACAGAGGGAACAAAGTAGCTGTGAATGTTGTAGAGTGGGTGATTTTTCCAGCTGGGATCTAAAAGCAAACACATGTTCAGTAAAGGAAAAACATAGGGAAAAACACCCCCATGATACTAAAAGAGCCTTTGCTACTTAATCCTGTCTAGTCTTTGGGAAGACTAGGTATTCAGAGGTGTCCTGGGATCTGGATTTCTGGGAGGTTACTGAACGAGATAAAAGCAAGGAAGTGTCTCATGGAATTAACGTAAATTAAACTTACATTGTAGCTTAATGAAGGACTTGTTCCCTGAAAAAGCTGATGTACCTTATGCAGTTTTATGCACAGCGTGTCATTACACTTAGCTGGGAGATGATAGGTTACAACATTGTCATCAAGTTGCAAATGACACCCAAATAAGAGCTCCCCTCCTGCTCTCTAAGCCTGGTGTGTACATTCCTAACACACCCTATTACCAGGAAGAAAACCAGCCCAGAAAGGTCGTCTTTCTTTTCCTCCTTGTTTCTAAGGGCAGGGATTTGGCTGTATCATTATCACCCAGCTGGTACCAAAGCCTTCCCTCAAGAAAAAATGGGATATCCACCTGGTTCTGCACACTTTCATGTTCTCTTCATGTAGAAGGCAGGGAATCATTATGCTTATTTGCATTATCAGGTCTGATCACGGAGCCAAAGCATTCTGAAAAGAGAGGATCTCTGTAAAGCCCTCCCAGAAACAAAGAGTGTTTTGGAAACAGAATGTGTTGTTTTGTAATGTACTACCCTAAAAATCTTCCTTTGTGCCTCTTCACTCAACTGTAAAAAAACCCCAGACAGACACACCTACACCTTTTCATGGAGGTTAGTAGCCAAATGGTATCTCAGAAAATATTTAGCTTAGGAACAAAGTATCATGGAGCTGTACTATACACTTTTATCCCAGTTTGTGTTTCTAAACATGGCTACGAAACACATTAAAAGTAAACTACCAAGTCCTGCACAGAGGAAGACCACAGTATATTCGTGAGTATTTTCACATCCTCATCTTCCTTTCAAGCATAAAGAAAGTAACCAGATCCTCATTAGAGCTCAGTGTGTTTAGTTTGATGGATCGTCCTGAAGTGCTGGCAATAAATATGAACTAAACAACACTAAACTCCTCAGGTAACATTTCAGACCATCCAGGACCTATTGGGTATCCTCCCAGTTTAGTCTTTGAATTTTTATTTAAATAAACATATCTTGAGCTCATTTAAAAATCTGTCTGGTTGGGCTGGGAATAGAACCAAGGATTTAGATACAGAAACATCTCAGCCAAAGTCATACAAATCTTTTGAAGAACTGCAACCAATAATCATCGTTACATTGCCTTCTCCAAAGCTTTTGGGGTGTTGCTTCCAGTAGCAAGTATTCCAGTTTTGGATAGTCTTGAAAAGCTATTCATATTTATGTTTATTTTTCAAAAAGGAAGAACTTGTGTTGCCTTGGTGATATAAACTCATGTAGTGTTATTATAACAATTTCTGCATTCTTATTTATTCATCCACAGCAGCAGAGCTAAGAAAGAATTTTTTGCTTACTCACATTCCTTTTAAGAATTTTTACTAGTTAATAAGAAAAACTTAGCCTTGTTCTAGAGGTCTGTCTCAATAGTTACTATTCTCTTTCTGACTCAAAGACCAGCTGCAATGAAAACAATGCCCTCTCTTTCCTCCTAGCACTTAAAAAGGTTTATAGATCTCCAGCCTCCTACAACTCAGCAGAAAACTGCTCGCACTTGACAGTCTTCAGAAATCAGCATTGTTTCCATCCTCACTAAAACTGTCAGCCACACAAGGTCAGGATATGAGGAGAGCTGATGTCACCTGAATCATTACTACCTCTGCTTAGACCTCTTGCCACACTCCTGTTTTCCAGAGAAAGCTGGTATACCCAAGAGTAAAAGTCTTTGAAGTCTTTTAAAACTGTCATAAAATAGATTTCTGCAAACTGTTTGGAGAACTACAGAGAACTCGAACCCTTCAGAATCGTAAACTCATGAATACTTTCTTACTACAGTTGTCAAACTGCAGTTGTGTTTTGCAGGGGGCTCTTGAATACGAGCACCTCTGCAGCAGCCTCTAATGGGTATTTTTGTTTTTTAGATATGATTCTACAAGGAGAAAAATAATGAATCCTTTCAAACTATCTAGACTTCATCTACAAGTCATACCAATTAAAATCACCACGGAAGCAAGAGAGCTCAGAAGAACCAGTTTGCTCTCTGAATACCATTGTATACGCTCTTAAAAAGAATGTCCATAGGATAAGAGCAAAATGAATCCCATCTTTTGAGACAGAAACATTGCTTCTGTTCTATTTTTTAAAATTATAAAAGCTGCACATGTCAGAATACAAGCAAAAAGGTTTTAGTGAACTGAGGTTCTTTCTCTAAAGCCTGTGGGTACTTGAAATGACCTCATGGACAGTAATAATAATTCCAAGACAATGAGGCAGCAGTAATTAAACAAATACTTGCATACTGCCAAACATCAGACACATATATATGATGTATGTGCATATTAACTTGTCCCCATCCCACCAGTGGCATCATTACTCATCTTAAGTCCTAACCTTATCCTTATTATCACTAAGTATCCATGTTCACAGGCTGTACTTTTAACGCGGTAAATCAGTGTGGCTACACCAACCTTGGCTCAGCCTAAACAGTCTTTTGCAGACAGAGGCAATCTCCTTGTGCCTGAGCTGCCAGTCAGCTGGCCATAAGCCAGCTCTAAACGGGGAGCTATTTGGCCATACGTGGTGCCAAGCCTGAGCTTCTTCTCAGCAAGGCCTGTTGGGTTGGATTTAGTGTCATGCTAAGCATGCTCACACACAGAACCTGTACCAAACATCTGGTCTGAACTGGCATACCTGAAATCTGTAGAACCTTCCTATTGACTTACTTTTGCCAAATCAAATCCATATTGAGTCAAATTCTCTTTTCATTCTAATCAACAGGAGTTTTCAAACTGATCTCAACTGTGATACATTTCAAAAAAAAAGCCAACATTTTCTTTGGTCAGCAACACTGCTCCCCTCCCCACTCTAAGTGGACCACTTTGCAGTACAACATTCACCCTTTTGTTAATGATAACGTTAAAAAAATCAATGACCCAATTAACAACCAGGAATGGAGCTTCCAGGCAACAAGCACTGTGATCAATAACTTATGTTTGGTGAAATTAAAGGCACTTGTTAAGTCAAGTGTTAAAAGCTGCACACGCTTAATATGGGAATATCAGCCACAAACAGTTTGGCAGTTTAACTTGAGAAAATCAGTAAGTACAAAGTTCCCATCCTATGTTCCACACTGATGAGTAACTAATGAAGCATAAATATTCACACAAATTCATTTCTGTAATGAATTCTCAAATCCCCCAATCCACAGCAGTACTGCTGACTCCACACAAGCTTTCACTTTTGTTAGGAGTTACGTGTCTAATATATGAATCCAAAATGAAGTTGGCAAAACCAAATTCAAAGCTTGCACAAAGGTAGATCCCAATGGTTTGAAGTAACATCAGTGCATAATGGCCTCACTGCTCTGAATGACAAAATTTTCTACCAGCAGAAAAACTTGTGCTAAAATTTCTTTCAAAGAATTTCTCCTTGGTTACCAAAACATCCTCAAAGGAAATAAAACACATTCATCTTATAGGACAGGCAAAAGCAAGTGATCACATAGCACAGGACAAACATTTGAGTCCTTCGGAATAGTTTGGAATCTTTATTGCTATAGCAAAATCAAGAAACTTGTACAGATATAATCTGACTTATCCTGCTACTATATTCGTAATACTTTTGTAAGATGGAGGTTAAAGGGAAGATTTTTCAAAGGCATAAAGGACAGTGAGATGCTCAACTCTCAGTGGAAGTCTGGGTAAATCAGATGTCTCTCACATTTATGCAATCTAAAATCTCCCACTTAACTGTTCTACATCTGCTCTCAATAGAGCTTTTCTTTGAGAAGAGAACATTTAGAGCAATGTCAAAACTGACTCCTACATCAAGCTTGTGGCAAAATTCATCTCATGGTCAATAGCCTTGCTTTTAGAGCTCCACTGATAACAGAGATGATTTAGCAGCATACTCCTACTCTGGGAATAGCCAAATTGAAGGCTGCTCTCCTGATTATACTGAGCTGCTTCTACTTAAAGTAGGGAACATTCACTGGATAATTTATGCTTATTCAGAACTTTTAAAAAATAAATAAAAGAAATGAAAAGAAATCTCTGCATGCTTCATTTTGCCTGTCAAGGACTCTCTCTTATTGCAGTCTGGAATACAGACCCCACCCTTTTCCAAATAGCACAAAAGCCTTGTGAAGCTTGAATTCCTTAAGCAGTAATAGAGAATATGTGTGTGTGGGGGTGGGAGATGCTATAGCAGGATGATTCTCTTCATTTAATGAGCTGCCCCATTCTTCAGTGTATTACGATCATATCCTGAGCATTGCTGACTGCACTTTGATGGGTACCTAATCAACAAAAATCAATCATCTGAAATTGCACAGACAGTATTTCATCTCCATCAAAATCATCTTCCTACATAGCTCCATTAATCTCTTCATCACTGTTTAACTCAAAAGAAACTTTTGTTGGAAGAGATATCAGATTTGGGTTTTAAATTCTAATTAAAGCTGTGCTCACTTTAAGGAAGTGACTAAGGCTATGGGAAATATTTGGTTTTGCAGGGCAATTTTCCCATGCAGAATTAACCAATACATCTTGGCTATGCATGGGAGGATGAGCAACTGATAAGTCTGAGTGTGAATAGCTCTATTTGCTAATAAAAGGCCTTGCCCACTCATCTCTTTCACAACGGAGCAGATTCTCAGCCCTCATGGCCAACCTGTTTGTCTTGAGAGAATAAGAGGTCCAACCCTAACAGCTTCCAGGTGAGGCTAGGAAGCATTCCCATGGCAGAGGGGTGGAAAGTTTCCTCTACGTGAGCTGCAAAAAACTTCTAGGTAGGGAGCAAAGGCCCCTGCTTTTGAAAGCACAGCTCTTTCACATTTCCCCCCCCAGCAGGTCCTTACAACCTGGCTTCAACCCCTCGCATACTTCTGCCTCCACCTCTACCGCAAGGAACACTTTGAGTGCCTGTTGCACCCTGTTGCTCTGGTCCTTTTGCTATTACCTCTAACCCTCTTCGCTTTCTTCACCCTCCTCATCAGAACCAGGCATACTACAGAGACCTTTCCCAGCGTGTTACACTATAAAAGTAGTGGAAAAGGCACATCTGGGCTCTGAGAAATGCATTTATGCTGATTGGTGCTTTCTTGGTACCTGGTCTGAAAGGAAGGCTGAGACTGCTCTCCTTCAGGACACCCCACCATGCTTAAATAGAGAAAGTGTTTGGAAAGCAGGTAGTAAAAGACCCAGAAAACAGTAAAGCTAGGGCTGTAGTAAAGACTGGGAGAGCAGCAGGAAAACTGCCAACAGCATGGAACAAAACCTCAGCTCATGGCTCTTGTAATCCATCACAGGCTCCACCATGGCCTCTTATAACAGCGACCCTCCCTTTTAATGGTACAAAAGTTGTCCAGTATGATGCAGAAAATTATCCTGACAAAGGAATCCCCTCCAAAAATCAGAATCCCTTAACTGACCTAGTTATCAGAGGCATTTCTGTTCTTCTACCCCAAATTAACCTCACAGAAATACTGCCTGCTGTGAAGATTTGCTGTGTGGGTGTGGGCAATAAACCACAGGACCAGTTCTGACTAAAGCAACTGTAGAAAGATGGTATGTCACACAGAAGGGAAAACCAGCCTTGTGACATAAAGGCAGCAGTGGTTTCAGCTATGGTTTGCACTGGGAACAGCACTGATGCTTCTTCTCATGCCTCTTCGCTAACAAAGAAACAGGACTGCAGCTGCTGTTATTATCCATCCTCTTCATTTTCAGAAGCACTTTGTGAGCTGCATGATTCCCCATGCTGAATATTTAAAGCAAAGCTAAACCATTAAACAACCAAACAGAAATACTACAGAAGAAGGGAAGTCCTAATTCACCAGAACAGGATCGAACAGTATCCTCCTTTCCTCAATTCCTTCACAGAACTTTCCTTTTGAACTTGGAACCAACAGGGGGAAGTTGGATGTTAATGCATCTGCTGGTGACTTGTAGAGGAAAAGTATGGTTTCATTGCTGTTTTGGGAAATAGAGAACTGCCTTGAGTGAATTTTGATTCACTCTTGTTGATGTGATCCAACCACAACTACTTGAGTGGAGACAGAAAATAATTCAATCGGGTTCTACATCCAGGGCTACACAGGTCAGATCCCTGTGACAATCCTTTCCAAGATTAGAGCTTCTCATAAACCCAAGACGGGGTTAATAAATGCTTGGGAGCAAATGGCCAACTGACTATGTTAATCCTCTACCATCATGGCCAACAAAGTTAGGATAGGTTTAGCTTTTCTGTATTAAGATAACACCAGGATCTGAATTTCAGAGCTACAGCCCACATGATAACTTCGACCAACTTTGGCAGTATGTTTCAGCACTCAGCATTTATTCATGTAGATGATAATACTTGCACCAAAATGGTGCATGCTTTTCCACGTCTGATAAACTTCCAGGGAGCAAATCTCTCAAATGAGCACTCCCATGCAGACAAGTGAGAGATCATTTCATACTCGGGTCATTTCAAGCTCCTTCTAATTATACTTTTGCAAGATTTCTCACAATTGTTACTGCTTAACATACAAGTTCCTGTTGAACTGTGGTTCCTTCTCTTCCTATCCACATGGCCCTAGAGAGCAGAAATGTTAGTCAGAGATTTTTTATGTATTCATATTCGTATTTCTCCTAGGAAATCTTAGGGAAAGCTTGCAGATGAAACTTGGGCAGTATCAAGCCTTTCTCTGGCATTTTTCGTTGCCTGCCTTTCAAACAGCAAACCCTAGACACAACTTCAGTGTTCAAAATTACAGCTGCTTTTTGGGCTTGTCAACACAAGATGGCATATACTTTACACGCATCTGACAGGCATGATGGATACTAGAAAGCACACAAGATTTTTTTGTATTACTACTAGTTTCATGTTTCCCCCTTACAAAACAGTCTTAATGGTATTGTACAATTGGTGCTCTGTTAGAAGCTGGAAAAACAGATTAACAAAATGCATTTAAAACCCAAGGAAGCCACAAATTCAATTGGGTTCTTTTGTGCCAAGGGCCTTTTCTCACCCCTTTGCAGGACAGTCCTGGGCTGTTAGCATAACAACCTCCTTCAGGTACCTTGAGAGTGAACAAACACCATTCCTGGCAACCTCCTAATGTCACAAAAACAAATCAGGATGTCAGAGGAGGAAATTGGGACCCAAGTGTAAGAGCCATAAATCTGTCCCATCCTGATTGAATGAGTTGTGCCCTGAAGGATTACAGA
Source organism: Dromococcyx pavoninus (assembly GCA_033558185.1). Taxonomy (NCBI): domain Eukaryota; kingdom Metazoa; phylum Chordata; class Aves; order Cuculiformes; family Neomorphidae; genus Dromococcyx; species Dromococcyx pavoninus. The sequence goes on from JAUMJL010000187.1 coordinate 498,724, forward strand.
GTGCTGAATGGCTTTTCCTTGTCAACCAACTGATGCAGTCTGAGGAGTGGGGACAGAGTTATGGGAAAAAGAGAGGGGTGAGGTCCAGTGGAGAAAGGAGATGAAAACTCCAAGCCTGAACCAGACTAGCTGAGGAGAGAAATCAAGTAATTGGACAAGCTGGTATATTATTCAATTTGATGTACTTTGAGCTGGTTTTTTTAAACACTTAAAGATGCAAATGCACTACGGAAAGGCATACAGGAGAAATTCTGCCTTTCACTGGGAGAGTTAAGTAGAACTAAACAGTGAAGCCTCCAGAAAGACAATGAGGCAATGCAGCTGTGAGTTAAAACAACAGCTACATTTTTTACTGGAGAAGATATATTGTTTATTTTAAGCTACTGTTTTGTAACTGATGGTTCACAGAATGACAAAACTGCTTAATAACAAAGAGCTTCTAGGATATCTCCTGAAATATTTAGCGAGGAATGCATGTAGAGTGCAGATATCTGTTCTGGCGTGGGTAGTCAGAGCTGATCATTTATTTATTTAGAGAGAGGAGTGGGAAAAGCAATTTAGATCTGTAGGAGAAAATGAGACTTAGGCTTGAAAACCTTTGAATCACTTTTGAAAATAAGGCTTAACTATCTATGTCACATCAGGCAAAGACAGAGATACTTGTGCAGCCCTAGCATTTTTAAAGCTGTTGCCAACTGCCTGCGTGAACTCCCAGTGTCTTTCAAGGCAACCTCAGGCATCTTATTTTACACTTTTTTCTTAAGTGGCTCAACCTAATCCAGTCTGACAATCTGTTATGGTGGCGTAGCTAACAGGGATTGTAACAAACAGCAGGGGGTTATAAGTTCTTAAACAACTGTATCTGTTCCTAGACTGAGGGATAGTATTTGCATGTGATATTATTCGGTTGAAAAATTGATCCTATGTTCTTTTTGTGGACTACAAATTTTGGGGTTCATATTTTGTGCTTTAGGCAGCCTGTTTGAGTGATGTTAGGCTATTTGGATACTTCTTCCACCAAAACATGGAAGAAGAATCCAGGAGATTTTTTTTTTTTTTACAAGTTTAAGGAACTTACTTCTTTCTCTGAAATCTTGTATAAGATTACCTATGTCCTCTGGAGCGTACACACAACCTTCAGATGTTTTCACAGCAAGGTAAAGTATACACACTCTCAGCTCAGAATACAATTGAGACAGAAAGATCCTTGAACAACTTCTTTCCAGCTATAGTATAGGAGGTTTTTTCTGACCTGAGGGAACACCTAAAGGCTTGGCCTGCTTGAGGTGAGCGTGGCTGGCCCTTGGCCTGGTGCTGGAGTAAGCTACGCACGTTGCCCTGTTGCAGTGGTTCTCATCAGCCTCTGCACACGTGCGTGCTCACACCTCAAGGGTTGGCTCCCTTCCCCACACACCAAGGCATCCCGCTGCATTTTGCTGGTGCCACCTGACTGCTGGCAACTTGTGTTCTGCTCCTGCCTCAGCTGCACAGAGCAGGTACAGCTCTGGGTTCCTTCCCATGTGTCTGGGAAGCACGAGATGCGATGTCTAGCATGATGAAAGATGAGAAAGATAACGGGGGGGCGGGTGTCAGAAGCAATTTGTAGCATTAAGTGAAACACAGCAAATTTGTTTTGTTCAAAATATTCTTAGAGGGAAATATATTGCTTTCATGACAGGTAACAGGAATTTTGGCACTGAGAGAAACTCAATACTCTTGACATTGAGAGAAACAATATTTTTATTAGTCTCTGCTTATCAACCCCAGTTCTTTCTTACACACTGAACACAAATGTTGTTGAACTCCAGCTGAAGCCACCAAACCACAGATCTGTTACTACTGCTTATTTTAGCAGCTGCATGCATGGTAATGTTTTGCTGTCACCATCTCATGAAGACTTATTTGACTGTACAAATTCTAAAAAAATGTATTGTCTTGGATCATTCAGCATTAGCAGGATCTACTGACTCAGCACAAGCCACTTACCAGCCACAATAGCAACATTTCTGCAATCAGTCCTTCATTTCCTGCTCTTATCTCAGTGAACTGTATCTCCACATATATGGCTATTGTGATGAAATGAAAATTTAGAAAGCAAAAGCCTATGTTTTGAAAAAAATACATGCAGAAGCATCTTTGTACACTGTTTCTGCTCTGTTCATGGGAAATAAAGCCTGGTGAAGTACTTGCCAAAGCTTAAACACTGTGAAGGTGAGGCTGGGATGAAAGTGCACTAAACCTGAGCACTAAAGAATTTGAAATGAAAATGATGTTCCATACTTTAACCTCTTTTCTGTTTTTACCGTCTTTTCCACTTCTGTCTTCCAACCAAAAATGTGTAGAGTTATTTCAGATATGTATTTCTACTTATTTTATTATCAAAAAGACACTGAATGCTGTGAATTGTTGTTTACTGTCATACATTTTTTATATGACATATATGCAATTTTCCTGTTTTGAATAGTGGAACAGAAGAAAAGGTCTGAGAGGATGAGTGCGCATTCACGTGAAAAAGAGAACTGACAGACAGAAAGGCCTCAAGGCTAAAGGACTCTTCCACTGAGCAAAGAGATATTATCTTTGAAAATCACGTCTCATAGCACTGTATTTTTATGTCACTTTGGCAGCATAAAGTGTTCTCAACACAAAGAACTGGACTCCTGATAATAAATCCTACAAAAAGGGTGCTGGTAATTGATATAACAATGTCTGAAAAATCTCCTCCAGTTTTCCAGCCGGTATAGGAGTTGGATTAAGATTTGATCTGAATGTCCTGAGCTACAGTTTTCTTCTTATGCTGGTAGTGACATCACAGCAAAGAGGAAAACACATGTGACAAGTGCTGAGAAAAAAACTCTGTGTGTATTTCCATGTCCAAGTTTAAATCACAGCACAATGTTTTGATTTATCGTTTGTTGCTCTTTGGTATTAGCAGTGCAGTATTGCTCAGGAACTTGGTATGACATCCAGAGTATAAAGAAAGGCTTTTCCCATTCCAGCTACAGCTCTAACCTTTCCCAAGAAACTAAAAGTCTGCAATGCTCTGCCTTACAGAGGTTTCTGTACTTTCAGCAATATAACACAAAGTAATCTCATTATCACCTAAAAGACTATCCTCTGTGTATGGACTCTGCAGAACAGTGAAAAAAAGAGAACTTGCAATACCAGTAAAATTATTAATACTTAGTACAATGTTTTTAGAATTATTTTCTTTAAATATAACTAAAAAAGGTCCAGGTAAAACAACTGAGTTATATAGCAATCTTTAGAAATCTGCATTTCCTCAGTATTGGTCTTGCTTATTCTTTTCATAAAGCAACACACGTGTTCCACAAGGCCTTTTTTCCTCTTCTCCAACTCACTAGAAGCTCAGAATAAATTTCTTCCCTTCAATTAGTTCCTGGACTGAACACACTAATACAGCAGTTAGTTTTGCATGTATGGAGGAAAAAAAAAATCTAAAACCCCCCTTAGATTAAAGGATTCTGCCATGAATTTAGAGGCTTCATTCACAGTACCCAGCAAATCCAAAGTGCTTTTCTGCCTCAATTAACGCCAATTAGTTACTGCTTGGTTCCAATATGAATACATGATGAAGGAAGGAACTGGAAGGTTAAAGTACACTCACCCCAACCTGCACACAGCTGTGAATCTCAGTAAAATAAAACCATACTTCAGTATGGAAGTTACAACTTAAACCAACAAAACTGCGGATGTTACTTTGATCTTTTCCTTTCATGATCTGATTATTAAAACATAGGCTCTGATTCCTGTCTTAGTTACATTGATTCATACCAGAGGTAGCACCACTTGTTTTAAATGAGGACCTGAAGCACATCACATGGTTCTTTTCTGAATCATGGCATGTTTTGGTTGTAAGATGTAGTTTCCTATGACATAAAATTGGAACAATGCACCAACTTTCATTATACTGCAGCCTTAAAAGAGATACTAAGACCCTCAAAACAGCACTCCTAAAAGCGGAAAACACATATCTGTCACTGCATGGAGCTCTGCCTGAGCTAAGCAGTCCTTCAAGGAAGCCAGATTTCAAAGTATCTTTTTTCCCTCTTTACCATACTATGCCACCTACTCTCATCACCCTCTTTCAAACATGCCACTGAAATGAATGGATAATTGGCCTCATTTCTGTCAAAGCCCCTTCTCAGCTCTGGGCTCAGTAAGCACTGGGGACAGTCATGTCAGATGAAAATTTTTAAGGCTTTAGAAGTGGTGTCCATCTCTGCTTCATTTGCAGTGTGCTTGATCCTAACCATATATCTTAGAATTCTTGTTTTCATATGCTTTCTTTCCAAGCCATCCCTTTGCTATGCAGATATTTCCTTTCTCCTAGAATATACAATAAATTTGCTTGTGCAGTGGGAGGGAGCAGTAACAACATGTGTGCCTGCTTCCTAAGGACTCTTTTTTATTTCTTTTTTAAGGTTCTAGGGGAGAGTTTTGGACTCTAGAATAACCTTGTTTTGTTAAGTTTTTTAAGATGTGAAAGGAATATTTCAGTCACTTCACCTTCCTCCTCCTAAAATATCGTCAGGTTATTTCTCCTACGTAAGTGTTGCGTCAAAACTTTCCCTGAACCTCTCCAGAGTACTTTACTCAGAAAAGCAAATATCAGATCAAAAAGTACTTCTGTTTATTAGTTCAATCTCCTTCATTAGATTCCCTCTATCGTGTGTTTTCCCACAGAAGCAGTGATAAAAAAATCTGCTAAAATCCACTGACAGCTGCGGCTGTGATAGACTTTCCCGTAATCCGATTAGCTGCTGCCTCCCTGTTCGCACCAGTTTCTGTAAGCAGTTGCCATATTACACTACAATCTGCTGATTTCATCTGCACTGGCATCAGGCAGCATTCAAAGAAAGTCTGGCCTCATAATAACAGGCTTTGAGAGCCGGGAATCTCCTCTCCACAAGCACAAGCCTCTGAAATTGTAAAAACCCGTACGATTTAAGAGTTCAGCTCTGAATGAATAGGGCATCCCCACAAACAACCACCTTAAACTAGTGTTTCCAAAATAGTCTCTGCTCAAGACTGCCTTTTTTCAGCTCGTGCACTACGATGCTTAGATTTGCTGAGATGTTAAAAGAAATCTCATCTTTTCTCAGACTACTGATTCATGCAAAATAGGAAAAGATGTCTCTTCAGATTGGAGAAAAATAAAGCAGCTTACATTTGAACATAGAAGGCTTAGTCTCATCTGCTCTGCCCCTCACTTTTGAAAGCTTGCACTTGCTCCTACCCAGCAGCCAAAAGGGAAGCACTGTGTGCTCCTTTTCTACGTGGGGGAGCCAGCAAGAAAATGTAGGTTTCAATTCCTTGATCATTCACATCAATTTACAGATAGATTTTGGGGGAAGAGGTCTTAAGAGACCTTGAATATAAGTAAACCAGGGGACAAATCAAGATGTCTAAGCCTAGAAAGAAACTATAGATTTAAGGTAAATCATACAAACGTTCTGGTCTTCTGACCACAGTTATTACTTTTCATTCTGGCCTTCAGTTAAGTCACAAAAGTAGCCCCCAAAAAGCAGTGCTACTTAATTTCCATTCACTTCCTAATGAAACTGCAAGCGATATCTTCTTTTTTTCTTTCATTGCTCAAAAAGGGAAAGAAAATGGCAGAGCATCAAGTCACAGAGGAACTTTTGGAAGAGATATAGAAATTAAGGCTTATAATGCAATATACAAAAGCTATGAGATGCCAATTTAATGGTTAGAAAATACACACCAGGCTCGTTCTGGGGCAAAGACAATGTAGTTATTACTCCTGAATGGCTTAACAAAGATTTTTCATCCTGTAGCTGCTCCTGACCTGTGAACAAGCAGTTTCCTGCGGAATACAAGGAGCGTGGTAACGTCAGTGTGCATAAGGCAAAGATGCAAAAGTAATTTTGCAAATGTTTCTGAGATTACAGCATTTGCCCTTAGTTTGTTTAGGTTTTAACCAAACACAAAACTCCAATAAAAACACAAATGAAAACCCAAGCCTGCTCAATATTTAGGACTCTATCCTTATAAAAACCTTTGACAGTTCAGGGTTTTGGAATTCTTCCAGAACTGTCAGATGAAAAGATCCATTGAAAACATTCCACACTGTTGGATTTCAATGTAAGTGACAATGCTGTGTAGCTGATTGCCATCGTGATGTATTATTGACTATGAGCAATACCTTAGCATTTTGCAGCTGGAACCCAACCATCCCAGGAATTTAGGTATGGCAGTATGAAACTCCCTATTTAAAATTTCAATTGCAGAAGAAGAGTATTCATTAGAGCAAGAAGGTACAACTGTACTCAGAGGAACATTTAACTTTAACAGTTTCCTCTTCACCTTTTCCTCCTTCTTCCAAAGCAGATCACAGCTGTAAAGAGATTATAACCTCAAAATTCAGGTATTATATATTATGAAACAGGGTGGTTTAACCCTGTCAGCATTTCCCTTGTCCTCCTTTTCTTTTTGCAAATGCAGACTTTTGGCACAATTGATAACTTAACAACCATTTTACTTTTGATGGAAAGGCAAACTCCAGAAAAAATGGACCTAACAAAGTTTTTTCAGCTTAGTCCTAGCTGGCAGTTTAAGCGTCCTACAATAAATACACAAGACTGAAATCTTTTGCTTTATATACAGCAGTAAGTAGAAAAAATGTGTGTAATCTACAAATATAACTCACTAAAAAAAACTCTCTCAGCTTGAGACTGAGAATTCAGAAAAGAAAACTGACTTCAAAATTTCTGTTACATGATTTATTGTTCTTGGAAGAAGATGAGAATCTTCCTTATGAGCTTGATTTTGAAACACCACCAAACCTGTACTGGAGTGACAGTGATGGCAAAAAGTAGAATAGTACTTATTCCTCATGGGGGCATGGAAAACAAATGAGAGAAACTCAAAAATGAAAAGTTATGATTACAAAAAATAGGCACTAAAAAGAAATGTTGCTCTGACAATGGAAGGTTTCAAACCCTTTTGTTACTTTTTTAATTCTATAAAATAAATTTTTACTTGAGAAATGAGAGTCTCTGAATAATCCAAACAACTCATTCACTGTAGCAATGATTATTATCCTATTTAAATAAAAGACCTGTGTTTCTGTAGTAATTATCATACCATATCCCTAATTAATTATTACTCAAAATATCTGTTAAAATTCTTGCCAGCCATTTAGAAACAGGCACAAATTATTCCCTTTGATCAGACTTGCATTGCTAAAGGCACATTAAAAATACAGAGAGAGTCTGGAAAAGGCTTACAAAATTGTCTATAAAGCCAGAATTATGTTAACTACTGCAGCAGCCCTTAGTCTGCATATTCAGAATTTGATTGCTTATGAAGACAATTGTCCTCTTTGGACGAGAGGTCAATCCACACCCCCAACATTAAATTGTATACTGTTTAAATGAAAACAATTATCCTCTAATTTGAATAAATCATGAAAGAAAATAAGGACAAAAACACCCCACAAGACTTTCGTGAGGTTTAAGTCATGTTACAGTTAAATAGAGGATACCAACTGCACAGATTCTGAAGGGCTGAGTACGACCTCTGGATGTTTAGCACACTGCCAAGAAGTTAATGAAGAGAAAAACCTGGCCGGAGAACTTGAAGCTAAGCTCCCAGTTCTACTAAAAACTCTATGGATCTTTAATTCCTATGAACAGAATCTCATTTTTTTACAGATTCCTGTGAAAGATGTATGATAGTGCAGATAGATGCTTTTCACAATTCAAATTTGTGATGCTCCTGGGCTCTGTCTTCAAATCTCTGGTGTTTCTTTCACTAAACTTTCCCTGCAGTTGCAATTTCTGTGTCAGAGTCCTCATTTTCAAGAAGAGATATGAGGAGACTCTCCATACATGTTTTCCTCAGAGCTTTGAAACCACTCTTAAAAGGTACTAAAAACCCAGATGTAATAGGTACTGTATAAAAATTCAGTGTCTTCAATCTGTGACCAATATAACACCCTTTTTATGCCATTATTTTGCCTGTTTCCAGATAGTCACAGGTATGTTATTTAATACTTTTCAGTAGTCTCTTAAGCGAGCACGAGTAGACCAAATTTAAACATGATGCATGCTAGGGATGCAGTTGTATCAGAGAACAACAGCACATACCCGGGTCAAACTCATTTCAGTTCAGACCTTAGAGAAAAGGATGAGGCACTATAGCTGCTTTCCTGCTTCTGAATGATGCAGCTGATGGAAATCCAGGAAAATATACTTTAAACCATGTGTCATCCAATTCACAAGAAAAAAATAACCTGTTTTTTTCTTCCAATACCAGAGTTTCCCACAAATAATCTCAGTTTCTCACAGAACTACATATTAGGTAACACATTAAAAAAACCAAAAGTAGAAAGAGTACTGAGCCATGAGAGTACCCCTCATTCACTTGTTAGGTCTTGAGATTAAGGAAAAAACCCAACAACTAACGAAATCCTGATTTGTTGAAAATTCCAGTGAGATTCAATACAAGCAAGAAGTTCCTTTTCTATAGTTTATTAGGCCAACTATTGAAGTCAGCAAAAAGAACTTTGCCTTGTATCTAGTTTAACAAAACAAAGGCAGCACACCTCTGAGGCTGTCTGGAGGTCCTGTTTAATTATGCAGATATTTCAGGTTCTATGACAAGCTCTGTACTTGCACTGCACAGCATGACTGCAATGGACAGATCCCTATTTTAAATCCAGAAAGGAGACATTAACAACAACAATATAAAAAAATAATCATTTACTGAAAAAAGTGGTTGAGAGCTTGAACTGTTAAAACATCTAAGTAGAAATTTTAAAAGGAACATTTTCCTCTGCCAGCAGCTACATTGCAATAATGTAGTCATGAGATTTCCTTCAACATAGTCATACACATGAATTAATCCAAAAGCATGTGGGACTGTTTAAAAAAAAAATCAACAAAAAACTCCACCCCAAATCGAACACAAATTAAGGAATTAAGGACCTTCTCCCTCTGCCCTCCTGATACGTAACGTGTGATGTTAAGAGAAGCTTTGTGCACTTCAAGAAAAGCATAAAAAATAATTCCCATATGCTGCATTTGCCACAGGGAATTTGTTACATTCACTGATGTTAAATTAGGCCATTGTGTACACACTTTAGAAACAAAGTCAGGCCATAAAAACTCCTACATGTTATTACTTGAGCATTCATTTCTCAGATTGTCTCTTTGCTGATATTAAAGTCTGAATGTTGTTCATCAGAGAGTGACTGATAATAAAGAAGTGATTGACAAACTTATTACTTGGCTTTAAAAATAAGTTCTCCCAATTCAAAAGATTATTCCCGAGTCCAGAGAGATGTGGCTTGTTTTTTGCAGCATAAAGCTGTAATTGGAAAAAATATACACAGGGGAAAAAATAGGCTTAGTTTGTATTTAAACTGTGTAAATAACTACATATATGGCTCTTAGCTGAAAGTATCCAGCATGGCTTAGAGAGGGCAGTAAGAGCTAGGTGAGGGACTGGGGGACTCCACAGCTCCTTGTTTTATTCCTTACCTCACCATCAGTCTAGCAAGTTTGAGGAAGCAGGGTCACCCCGTGGCACCCTCCTCAGAGCTGTTGTCATGGCAAAGTCAGGCACAGGATTGTCCCTCACTTGTCACCCAGGCAATCCCCCAGGTCCCGTAACCCCATGTGCCTTAGCAAGCCTTACAGCCAATGGCAGATAACAACCACACATCCATTTAAACCCACCAGGAATCCAAAATACTGAAAAAAGGCAATGTTCTCACTCTTTCCTCCCAGTCCTCTTGCTCCCAGCCACTTCTTCCCTGCCGGCAGATGGGGAGTGGACAAGCTCTCTTGTCCCACCAAGCTGATGCTGAGTTAATGCTCGCGATGGCAAGCAGGGCTGAGCACGAGGATGTGATGGGACCAACCTTTGAAGTAGCAGCACAGGTTCATGCCAGATTAATGTGACTCTAACTGTGCCTCTGGGAGGACTTCACACTATAAGCAAGACGATCTTACATCTTGCTGCCACTGAAAAGGGCACGTTTGCAACCTCAAGGCCTCTCCTGGTCATGTTTCTCTTTCTTTGGGTGAAGACTGGACCCTGCTGGCAGAAAAGTATTCTCCACTTCTAGGATGTTTATTCTGCTGCCGATTTAGCTCTCTGAACCATTTTATTGCAAGGTCAGACAAGCGACAGTGCTGTCACCAAGGAAGCAGCAAGAGCAAAGAAGCAACTGCAGAGTCAACCACGCCTTGTTTGTAGGAGCAGTCCCTTAGCTCTGAATGCAGAGGTGTAAATAATCCTTCAGTGCCAAGTGCCTAATTCAAGGCTGCTTTTTGATTCATTGGGCTCTAAATTAAGGTCAGGCTTGCTCATTTTTTACTTTCAATGAACGTTTTGCCTTAGGTACCAAACAACAAGCACAACAGATTTCAAGCATATAGACTAAACTTCAGCAGCTCTTTCTCTTAAAGCACCAGCCTCTGCTGCCATACAGTCTGTGAGATTCAAACAGAGCATGAAAAGTCCTGCTTGGCACAATACTGACAAAAAATTTGCGTAGGTGTTTGCAAAAGCACACGCACACAAATTCTTCAAATCTGACCCTGGAATATTTTGCTGAAATTTGCCTCTTAATGATTGTAGACACTTGAAAGCAAAACCAGATGAAAACAAAAAAATCACTGCTAGGCGTTGTGCCATGGAATAATAACAGCTGGTTTCATGAGGTTGGCTTTATGCTTTCGTTCAAAATGACCAAACAAATTCTTTTCCTCAAGTTTCTTCCCCACCTCCCGTTTGCTTTCAATCCTGGGCCAAGCCAAAATCCCCAATTAGCCTTGTGCTGACAACCTTCAGTTCCTGTTGGTATGGTTTTGCCATCAGTCTGAAATCTTCAATCATGAACTTACACACCGTTACCTGAAGCAGCTGCTTTTTTTCTGGCTGACCTTTTAAACTATCAAAGCTCATGTTTTAGTCAGAATCGTCTTTCTTCCACTTCTCCTTACCTTATCCCTTTTTCTCTCTCACCCAATTAGACATATGTGAACTTAAAATCATGTTAATTACATTTATTTGGCTTACCCTTTTGGACTCATCTGTCTATAATTTAACCATACATGTTTCTCTCATTTAAGATAAATCATTGCCTTTCTGTGTCTATTTGTATGCTTCTCTAACTGCACTTTATTTTTGTTTTGTATTCTAATTCACATCTTAGTACCTGGTTACTTAGCAAGAACCAAATCCATCTTTCTTCCTGTTTGCTCAGGATTCTGAAGGAGCACTGCCAATAGCTTTTGAACAGTGCCTACCCATACACATACAAAAAATTACAAAGAAACTTATATTTCCACAGAGTGCATGAATATAAAAATATCACTAGGAAAGCCAGAGTCTATAACAATGTAATGCTGTTTAGGAGTCCAAAATCATAGCTACATCTCAGCAGCACACTTCAGATGTTATTCATTTGAAGAAGAGTCAGGTTACTGCAATGGTACAAAGTAGATTTTTGCGCTTACAGGTTGTAGAGTTTACTGGATTTCTGACAATCTGACTACCAATGAATTTATCCCCCCAAATCCCCCTATTTTTAACTTGAAAATCAATACAGATGAGCACTTCCTTTCAATATCAGTTAAATAAAAAAAATACATATTTTTAAAGAATTAAGCCTGTTTCTTGTCTTATTAAGAAAGGAACAACTGTAGCCAGTGTTTTGCTTGAACCCTTGCCCAACTTCTGACTTTGTCTTCAGAGGGGTTACTTACAGTAATAAAAAATCCACTATCTTGGAATTCAGATACATGATTGAGGTACTTCCAGATATTTCAATGACATTCAAAATAAGTGGAAAAATATGCATATTGATTTCCTGTTTTGGCAGCATTAAGATTTATTTACTCTTGATGTTGCAGTGACCTCTACTTTGTCTTGGTCAATACATACCTCTAGGGTTGATAAACCTGAACATTCACCTCCATGAGAGTTAATATCCACTTTATAATATAAAAGCTATCCCATGGGACAAACATTAATATTGTTGAATAGCTGCAGTCAGTCACCTTTTTCTTCTCTTAATGTGAAAAAGGACTGAGCTTGAATAGTTGGCAGAACTGAAGGGAAGGGGAAAAAAACAAAAGAAGCAATGAATTCTGACAAACTAAAGAACGTGCAAAATGTACCATTGACCTTTATCTAAAAGGAGTCTGGATGAAATAATCGTCTAGATTTGTGTATTAGAGAAGACTCAGCCTGTTTTTTAAAAGGTAACTTCAAATTTGTCCTTGTGGAAAATCACCAGCAACTAAAAACCGGAGGTAAAACTTGTCTATTTTTGACTGACCATCTTCTTGTGGTGGTCTCCCCAAAGGGCACCAATATCTGGAATGGAGTGTTGGTTTCCTGGTGCTAGTGTTAACTTCTGGCTGACCGTGAAGATCTCAAAAGCTGGTTCAGGTCATCAAGAATTACAATTACCAGAACAAAATAGCCTGTCGTTACAATTCTCTTTTAACCATTCAGGCTGCCTACTTTATCATTGAGGGCACCTCAGGCCCTTCAGGCTGTGCTGATTCCTGTAAAAGAACTTAATTGAGGGGCAAACCAAATTTCTTCATAATACAGAACAGTGACACGGGTTTTGAATGACTGCCATTGCCACTAAAATGTCACTTTTTTTCAATGTTTGCTATAGAAACATTTATGGATTTGGCAGTCACTTCCTATACTTTACCTACTTAGGCAGCAGCTGCTGTGGATGGTTATTTCTTTTTCACAGGGGCTGTTTTCTGTGTTGGTGTGCAATGAACTGGCCCTAGGCCAGGTTCATATGCACTCGTGTGTGTCTTTTAAGTTGAAAAGGGCTGTGAGTGCAGCTGAACTTTCTGACAGACAGCTCTTGTCTTTCAAATCTTCTGGTGGGTAAAAGCCCCCTGCAACTGGAACAGCTGCTCCAGTGCAGTACAGGCCCACTGCAAGAATCCTGGACGAGGGGAAAACGTGTTCTGGTGTCCAACAGACCTTCGGTTGCCAAAAGAGCTCTGTAGCTATTAAGAGATCATTTACATTAGGATGGATCTAACATATATTGGGAACTGGACCATTGTCCAAGATTGGGCTAAGTGCAATGAAAAGCAACATATATCCTCCCACACATCTCCCTGTATAAATGAAAATCATGTCTTCACGCTTGAAAATTTTTAACAAAACTTATGTTGTAGAACCATTTCCAGTTCTGCTCCATCACTGAGCATCTCAGGTGCCAGGCATGACACTGTTTTATCAAATATTCTTGTAAATTATTTGAATTGTTTCCAGGTCTATTTTTACTATACAATTTAAATTAGGTAATTTATTTCCCAGATAAATTAAGTACTAATGAAGTTTTCAGCAGGATCTATTTTAATTGCAATCTTACTTTTCATTTACGTTAACAATACAGTGCAAGAAACTCTTCAGTTCATCTCTATGCTGATTTTGGCATTTTGTATTCAATGGGTACCTCTTGGTCAGCAATAATGAAGACATAACAGAAGAAGTTAAGTAAAATTCAGCAAGTATTTTAGATATGCATTCTTTACTTTTAATTAAAGCCACATTAATCTCCTTTAGAAAGGGCATGACCTGCAATATCGCTAACACCTCACCTAAGTCATAATAGCTGTAAATCAGATAGTAAAGTAAAACTCATTTTAAAATTACTTGATTCTATGTAAAGGTATTCACTAAAATTTAATGCTTATATTAATTTTTCAGACCAAGAAGAAAACCAATCAAATCTGAACTGCATTTTAATAATAAGTCCCACTGCACATGGCTGAAGCAAACTTTTGTTCTTTAAAACTGCCAATACACAAGATTGCTCTGTTGCCAAAGGCTGAGCTTTTTACCCACTGCCACGATCCCTGACTGAAAGCTCTTCCAAAATTATCCTTGTAATTAGGAACTCTCTATTAATTTCCAATCTATAAACTACTGATAGCCAGTCCAGGTATGTTTGTTTACCACCATCATTTGGTGCAAATTCTTTTTTTCCTGGAATAAACTCTGCACTGTGTTTTGCAGCATTTTATTTCACTTATTGCCTTCATTTCATTGACCTCTTTCTAGTCTCCTGTAGAAAGAGGAACTATCCATCCTCTGTAGCAATACCGTGTGTGTCTACAGTATTTCCATCTTTTATTTGAGAGTACGGACGACCCAAGTCAGAGGGAGAATTCCTGCTGAGATGGCAACTGTACCTTGGGCACCAGTGCTAAACCCATTCCCTAGACGTACCAGAAATACATAGCCTGATGTTCCCAGAGGTCTCACTACAGTCTCACAGCTGTCTTGTAATAGCAGCTCCCTACTAGATTCTCCTTGTCATCAGTTGCTATCACCAGGCTTCAAAAAGTACAGGTTAATTTTTGTCCTTGTGTCACTGATCACACTCAGAGACGGGGACACTCTCAGAGGTATCTAAACTCCTAATATTAACTTACCATCTTTCCCATTTCCCTCCTAACAAAGCACTCTGTTGGCATTGTCTGCATATGCTCATTACATAGCGTTGCCGAAATGTTGCTCTTTCTTTTCTGTTGAAAACTAGGAGCTTTTACCTGTTTCAATTGTATGCCATTGGGCAAGGCTTTTTGCATAAATAAGTTATGTAGAAATGAAAGAATCTTCTCATAAAGGTAAAAAAAATATACAATATAAGCAAGTCTGAGAAGCATTATTATTCCTGCTTTTCCGTGGAGGCATACACGTGCCTCTGAATGCAGATTTTAATTCTGTGTTACTTTGTAAATCACCAGGTTATAACAAAACACAACTAAAAGTTTTCTGTGAAGATGAGCTTCTCTTTTAAATATCTAACACCACAAGAAGAGGTGGCATCAAGTGATTTGGGTTCTTTTTTTTGAGACATAGGAAACTGAAGTTCGTGGATTAATACTTGTTGTAAAACACAACAATTTTTATGGTATAAGATGCCGTTTCTTGCCCAGATCAAGGTCCACTTACATATTCTCTTTTTGGCACAAGAATACAGGAGCCTGATGAAACTCTTGTACAGTTATTTTTTTTGTGATGTGTATTTCTGAGCACAAGCTGTGACATTAATCTAATATATGTCTCCCTGCATTAACCAATCAACAAATTGTTCTTGAAACATTGCTTTCACAAATCCGAGTACTGGAGTCTAGAATGTACCTAAAATGTCTGCTTATAATTTTTTTCTTTTCTTATGCGTGGGCGGATAGAATTCTAAATATTTACACTATTTGCTACATAAACGATATGGCACTTGGAATCACTCCTAAGTTCTGCACTCTAGATTTGTTCTAGAAAGTCATGCTCAAAATGTCTATAGTCATATGTTAAACAAACCCACGCAACCCAAAAATACCCAAACCCTAAAACTCAAACCAAGAAACCACATTATAGGTTTCAGTTGCTAAATGCTGGTAGTAGTGGCCAAAATCTAAAAAGCATTATTAGAGATATTGTTTGCCCAGAGCATTTTAACAATAATATGGAGGAGCTCAGAAATCCAGTAGCCCAATAATCTGCTTCCTGTGTAACTGGTTCTGTTACAGATCTGCTGCACTCTGCTTTTTCTCTTCTCTCAAAGCAATCTTTATGGATCCAATAAATCCAAACACTACTGAGAACAGATTTAAACCTCATATTGAAGTCAGAACTATTCCAAAAAGGCACAGATAAACAAAGGAAGACAAAGGTGGCATAAAACCTTTACTCCTCCATCAGCATCTCTATCTGAATATAAAAATCAGGAATCTGGACCAAAAACCCAAACTAAAGCTAAACAAAAAAACCACATGATCTTACTCATAGTTATCAATTACACTAGATAATTAACATAAAAATTACTAATCGAGAGCCACGGTGTTTCACTTAGAAAGAAAAGATTTCAAGACAGATGCTTTCTCAGTGCCCAGTGCTTTGGATCGTAGGCATGACAGAAGGGCTGACCTTCTCCAGCTTCCCAGGCATGGTAGTACGGAGCACAACTCTCCCAGTAGTGGTTACCATAGCAGATATATACTATGGGGGTATGCAGTTGATGATAATTACCCTCTCACTCATCTTACACACTGCTTTAGAGATTTTTTCAAAATACCCAAGTGTATATGCTGATGGAAAATTCATAATAGACACACTTTGAAAATATGGTCATGTTCTGTAAAGAGGCTGAGAATGGTCACTGTAGTAAAAATCTCACAAGGTGTATCTATCAACACATCCTCATAAGAAGAAAATGAGGAGGCAGAGGACTGATAAGTAACATGAGCAGGATGGATGGGGCAATGTAAGGAAGTATTTTTCTTTAATTGCTAAGAAAACTGGAACCCAATTTTGTTTTACTTCTTCGACGTTGAAAGGGATCCACAGAGGACTCTGAGAAGAGAATTCCTTGTTCCCAAGTCACAAAAAGGGGCTCCATCTAATACATTGTTGGTACAAAACCATAACAAGGAGAAGAATGTAATCCCATTAAAAATTAATCAGGAGTTATTTGTTATTTAATGTGATCATAAAACTAGCCTGTTGAGCCATTGCTGAAGAAGTCCACCCCTAACAAGGTTTAATATGGCACTGATCTCTGCTCTGCGTGGCTGAGAGACCAGGATGAACGAGGGGTATGGATTCTACAACAGGCATTGCAGGAGGACAAAGGTTACTGCTTTTCCTTCAGTGAAGCAGTTCTGGGGGTCATAACATCCCACCCCAGCAACAGGACTTGCAAACACCTAAGAGTTGCTCTTTGAAGTCGTTTCTTGGCTAAAGACTCCAGTCAGGTGTTTTAGGATATACTCCTTCCCTGCTGAAAGGGCACGGCAAGCAGAGAGTTGGGAGGTCTTGTTTTTACAGTAAATTCCAGGGTCCCAGCAAGCCATGGATAAAAAGAGCAGTGCATAAAGCAGGTCACTACAGTAACCTCTCGCTGCAGCACAACCCAGAGGCAGGGCAAGAGTCGGGGTTTTTTAAAGAAACAGCGAGAAATCTGCCTTTATATTACAGATCCAAACCTTTGGTACCAGAAGGAACAAAGGTGACTTCAAGACACTAAATGATTTTCCATTTATCTCCTACAGGCATAACACAGACCACATTCAAATGCCTACATTTTCCTTAGAGGATTTTCTAGCAGTCACATACTAAAGGATACTAAAGAAAACAGCTGTCATTAAAAAGCTAACCGAATAAAAAAGCTCCCAAACATTCTTAAGAAGAAACCTGAAAGAAAAGTATTGAGATTTTATCTAGAGTCATGCCCAGTACAGTATGCTCAGTTCATGCTGGCATCAGCTCTGCTGCTGAATTATAAACCTCTCAGAAACCAAGGCTATAATTACAGTTGGGTGACACTTGAACTTTCCATGGCCAAACATTTCACAGGACATAATTTCTGCATGAGATTTCATGGCACACTGTAAAGCTTTGAATGCCTTCCATCAGCTGGGAATTGTGCGACCCTCTTTCACCAAGAATTAAATGAATAATTATCGGTCAGCAATGATAAAAATGAATTAGTTGCATTTTTAAGAGCAGAATCAGTTAAGATATCTTACTCTTTATTCTTGGTATTGAAGCAAAGGATAGAGAAAAGTGGCCAGCAGTGTTATCTGCAATGTTTTGTTACAGTGAGTGATAGCTACTGGTTTAGCAGAGAGCGCATTTCATATCTTCTTTTGCTTTCAATCTCATCTTTTCATTAGTAATGACTGAACCTCAAAACCACATGGAGATGGTGCAGATGAACACTTACAAGCATGGATGGTTATCTGGAGCTTATCTGAACAACTTTCATCAGCAAAATTGTGATGGGAATTTCACAAGAACAGCTTTTCTGGTTCTTTCTTTTCCTTATTAGGCATTGCAAAATCTTGTCTGCTGCTGCATTCATGGCCTAGCCTGCTCTCTTGCTCCAGACAGAACGTGAACCAAATCAGACTATTTAATCTGGTTTCCTAAGCATCTTAGTGGATATAAAATTAGCACTCTGACAAGATGACAATAAATAAAGCTATTCTTAATCTCTAGGCAAAAATCAGAAAGACAGAAAACTCTATAAATCGTATTAAATTGTTCCTAACTCCTCCCCGTCCTGCTTCTTCCCTATTTATATCACAAAATTAAGAAAAGACAAATTCAGATCAGGTACAAGAAATAACTCTGAAGATTTAGCACAAATGGATTGAAAAATAGAGGAAAACGAAAGCCTAGTTATTTGGGCCAGTTAAAATTTGACAAAACAAATCACTGGTAAACAGAAGATAAAGGGCAATTTTGAACTGACTGGAGGGCAAATAAGATGACCTAACGCAGGCATCCATTTCCAGTATGTTGAATTCCCCTGCACAGTAAACTTTTACCAGCACAGTTGTGAACAACTGAAAAATCAGATGCCCAGTAAACAGTGGTTTCCTTTCCTGTGGCTCCGTCCACCAAAAGCATCTCTATCCACTCGTGGGTGCTACCAGCTGGCACAGCTTTCTCTGAGAGAGAAAGGGGTGAAGAACTGCAGCTCCCTCCTAAGGAGTAGACTCCTGCCACTGACATCCCAGCCTCAGACATCAGCAGAACCCAAGTGGCTGCTACGACCCATTTGGTCCCACTTGTAAAGTCAACAAAAACTGGATTGTGCCATTGGATAATGGCAATAATATTATTTCCTTAAATAGTTTTAACAGATTTTGGTCAAATATATTTAGCAATTAAACATCTTGTAGACCTTTCCCTCCGTTATTTTTTTTTCAGTTTTGTTGTGGGTTGGGTCTTTTATTGAGGAAATACATCAATTAACAGATATTGCCAAAGGCAGAATTTTTGCTCAACAGCTGTTCTTTTACTATAAAGAAAGCACCAGAATACATTACAGACAGCAAAAGCATCCCTCACTATGCGCTGGAGTTAGATAACAGAGACCAGAAAGAAGTTCCAAGACTGATCAGCCCCTGATACTTATTTTGTAAAAATTCTTTTCCCTTTACATTGATTTTTCTACTCTGAAATGTGAAATGTAGTTCAAAATATCCCATGTGGCATGTCAACTTCATTTACCTGCCGCATTTCTAATATGTTTTCTCCATACTCTTCTATCCCATCACAGCAATTGCTGTGTGCCACAGCATGCTATCATGTTTTATGCAGAATTTCACAGTGAATTCAATGGTGACTAATGCCTAAAAAGAGCTGCCACAATATGGCCCTACCTTTTATTATAAAAGCATATACCCAGGGTTTTAGATCTAGTCCTTAAAGAGGAACACTGCTCTAATTCCCATCATTAATTTACAAGTGTGGGAAGGGGTCCACAACAAAATCTCAGTTCCAAGTACCCATCAAACATTCACATCCAGATCTGAATTTAGATCTAGGATTTATAACAGCTTCTTGCTTTTAAACTGGTCAGAACCAATATGCTGCATTCAACCATACATCCACATGTCCAGAATTTTTACATATGGTGGAGCAACAGCTTGCCTAGCAGTTCTCAGAAGCTCACTTAGTAAATTTCACATAGGAAACAATGTCAGCCTGTCTGGTATCTTGAATGACAAATTTTACTTTAGTGTGAAAAGTTGTATTACTCCCCTATGTACAAGCAGAAGCTGACAATCTGTTGCTCATCAGTTAGCTCCTAGTTATGTCTACGTTCAACTAAAAACTGAGCAATTGTAGTTAAACTCCACTGACATTACCCATCCAATAAGATGTGGCAAACAATATGATCCCAGTTTATAAAAACATTAAAGCTATTAAGAGAACATTTTCACATTTAAAAGAATATTTAATCACATTCACCAAGATTTGCAGTAGAGTTTGGAAATACAATAAACATTCAGGAATTGGGAACTGGTCATATTACCAGCTTTATAAACTCTCTGGACTTCAGAAAAGTCTCTTAGGACAGGATGGATGTGGCAGTGTCTTTTCCTTGTTGACTGTGGAGGGAGTACAAACAATTAGCTCACTTGGGGATGAATCATCCTTAATGATTCCAAACAGGAATTTGCCAAATTATATACAACATTGACTCTTTTTCCTAGTGCAGGAAGATAGAGTTTTCATTATACAATTATTTTTCATTCTTATTGCTCAAAATTGTTTCTCCACTGAAACTCAGCTGAAACTCAGCTACTCTTGTGGTATTCCCTAATTTTTGTCTCTTATCTCGTAAGAGCAAAGACCCCTTAACAAAGGGGAAAGTGACTATTTTAGGTTTTATTTTTCATGCAGCAGTATTTAAATACCACCTAAAGGATTAGTGCCAGATGAATCTAAACAGGTTCACAGCAGTCAATCTCTCCTAAGAGTCATGTTAACGATGAGTATATATTGAATTCTGTTCTAAGGGTCAGGTGTTGTTTCTGCCTAGTGGTCTTTCTCACTTTCCCTTCGCTTTGAGAAAACAGAAACTAAGTTAATACTACATTATTTTCTCCATTTCTGTTTTGGATGTGTGGGGTTAGGGAGGAAAAAAACTTATGGGCTACTCACTCATTTTTATCACTTCAAGATCTGAAGCGCAGCTGCTCTGCATAGTAAATAACAGCTCTCAAAAGAATTCGCTTTGTTGGCAGGTAAATTGCATTATTTCAATGACATCTTTGGGTGATGAACCTGCAAAGTCACGAAAGGGTTGGTGTTCTGGACATCAGAGAGGGAAAGTGGAGACCGTTATGAGTAAAAAAAGAAAGGAGGCACTGTCTATATTCCAAAAAGGTGGAAGTAGATTACAGGGTAGAGAGCTGCCACTAGCATCTAATGAAATCTAGAAGGGGCAACTGTGGAAGAGTGAGTTAAAGTATTATTCTAGGAAGTAGAAATAGTCTTGTCAAAGAGATAGAAGAATGTAGGCAGCACGAAGATCCACATCTAACTTGGGCTGTACTCTGCCTGCTTGTATTCAACAAACATTGAATTGACTGAAACTTTCTTTCTCATGCAGTTGGATCAGAAGTAAGGAATTACTATGTCAAACATTCACTCGTTCTTAAACTGCTTTTTAGACCGTTTCAAAATGACTTTCTAATGCCAAAAGCCACAGTGTACACATTACTGGCATTCAGACACACAGATGAAAACAGACCTAGATGACATATATCATGCCTTGTTAACTTAACTGCATTTGTACCTGCTGCCTCCCCATGTGAAATCAATGCCTGAACTCCCACAGAGTTTGATGGGAGCAAGATCAGATCTGCTATCTGTCACATCAGTAATTGCTACATGCATTAAAAATTAACAATCTAATTTGAAGGAGTGGCTTGTGGTCTGAAGCTTTATTGTGTTAAAAGCGACATTTCCAACTAGAAATATGGTTTATTTGTAGCTAAATCCACTGCTTCCCATTACTGCTAAAATGAGATCTTCCTCTCCCATCTGCAATATATCATGTACAAAAGACCCTGATCCGATGATACACTCTTAGAACTGAAAATTTAGACTGATGTTTTGCTTGAGATAATACAAAGCTTTCTCTTCCCGTCAGTAGAAATTCATGCCCTGTCAACACAAAATTGACTGTTAATGTACTCAAATAATTTAGTTGGGAGAAAAGACAACTAATGCAATTATCCCTGAATGGCGTAGGTAATAATGTCTCTAGAGCATACTAAGTGCCCCCAAAAGCCAATTTTAACTTCTTAGAAATAAGCGTTTAATCCTCTGCACCCCTCTATAAGAAATAAAATCCACCTGGGAGGTTACAAAGAGGGAAGAAGCAAAATTTTTATCCAAATTACCAGAGAAGAGCTCAGTTTATCCAGATCATTATTTTCTCCTTGCTTCCAAAACTCAGCAATGAATTCAGAGATAACAAAATGCACTGATCTTATCTAAGACATTTTAGAGTTTTATGATCATACCACTGACAAATCTAGCTTACTAGTCTGCAATTAATATGTCAAAGCCAAAATCAATATAATCGTGACCTAAAAGTTTTAATCTCTTTGTCTTGTGTGCTTTTATATCGCTGTGTTAAAAATGGAATCCTGGGATCAGATCAGAGTGAAAAAGGAGACAGAGTTCCTTATTTATGTTGCTATAACATACCCTTAGTCCTACATTTTACATACTTGTATGCACGTATACATGTTTGTACGTGCATTAATGTGGCATTAGTAGCTATGCACAGACACTTCAGATACAAGCTTCCACTGTAGTGACTCTACTTAATTTGCAGTAGGCAAAATAAGGTGGAACCAGGCTATGCGCAGGTGGTTTGATTGAATCAGCTGCTAAAACTCACAGCCAGTTCCCAAACTGTCTACTTAACACTGCCACCAACAAGTCCTGCTGTCCCACTGTGCTGTGCCATCTGTGCTTGCTTAGTGTGCAGCTTTTCCTCCTCCTCTTTCACATGTTTAGACCCCAAAGCCTATATTTCCTGGCCCTCCTCCCAGGGTGGCTTCTTATTACTGTGGCAGCACACAAGGACAGGATAAAGGTATGTCATCTTCGTCCACAAAATATGATTTTTGTAATGAATGCATTTCTTCAGGCAAATCCCCACTCTTAGCAGCTCTGCTATATTTTAGCATTACTGGTTTAAGTTGCAGTATATTAAACTGACACTTAAAAAAACCCTGCAAAAATGAAACAGCTGAAATCGATGAGCAATAATAATAGAGCTGATCACCATGAAGATTAAAAAGAGCCAGATGATGGGAGAAGACTCCCAAGACATGATCAGCTCTTGAATTAAAGAGCTGAAGAGGTATTTCGTCTGAGTTACACAGTCTGTACTGTAACCCTACTGTGAGTTTTGACTTTGGAGTTTTTATAACCCCAGCAAGACAAGCTTAACTTCTCACTACACGTCAGGAAGGATATTATAGCTTTGACTCCAAAGGGAGAAACATATACATTAATATGGTCTTTAAGCCTCTGTCTTAAAGAATTTTGGACACCTTGCTTGATTTCAAGCAGGTTCGGTTACATCTTAACGTTTCATGGATGCAGAAAACCGAATAGATAATGAAGGCCCACCAGGAAGAACAGTTGCTGAGTGTGTACAAACTTCATTAGACTCCAGAAAAATCTGCGTATGCAGCTTCAGCAGAGCTCAGCCCAAACAGGAATTCAATCCCAAAGGGGAATTCTATAGGAAAGTGGTTTCAGTGTACGATGCAGCTGGATGTTATGGACCACTGGGTAAGTAGTGGTCCTAAAGCTCATGTCTGGCCTCTGAATTTCCCAGAGTACCCAACTTGGGAAAAAAGGATGGATCCACAGGATCCAAAAGCATGGAAGTTCAAATTTGATCCTAGTTTTCCAGCATCATTCCAATTTGTATGCAATAACTGTGTGCTCTATGGAGAAAAGGTTTTAGCTGACCATAGATAATAAGAAACATAGCACCTCCGAATCAATCTTGAGTTCTTCTCTCCCTTATGTTTTCTCACTTTTCCACAGTGACAACAATATTTCATTAATAACTAAATGCTATGTAACTACTCATAACTCAATAGCACAGAAATTTTATAATTATACAGAAAGTGCACTGGGAAAAGGTAGACCTCTCAATAAGGCTAAATAAATACCAAAACACCAAAACAGGTGAAGGCTATTCTGCACATGCAGAAAGCCACTGCAATAATGGTTCACTCTCCTGTGTAATTTCAGATATTAAATTCAGGCAATCAGATTTCTGGATAAGTTAAGTGAACCCTTGTGAACAGGTTTCATTTTGCAGGAAATAAAACAAGAAAGCCAAATGCTTGGAAGACATCTGAATATACTAAAAGCCTCCTAAGTAAACATGTCCATGAATTAAACTTTACTGGGCTTTGTGAGCAGTAACTCACAAAATGAGTACTGAACACTCATTACAGTCGGTGAAAACAGACTGGGATTATTCCTAAACATTTCTGGGTTTCTTTGTATGTCACTTATTGCTTGGCTAAATAAAAATAAGAATGCTACTGTATCATCATTTGTTCCAGAAAATTATAGACAATTTGGGTGGCAACATAAAAAACCCAAAATGTTTGTTCTCAAGACACTTGAGTTAGTCTTGAACAATAAGGGTTCAGTCCTCAAGTTCACATGAAGGGTAGAGAAAGCAATGTTACATCCCTGCCTGCAAGGCAGGGATAATAATGTTCATATTCTCCCATTTTCTGTCTCTCTTATCTAATTAGACTGTAAACTGCCAAGATAAGATTTGTTTCTTTTTGATAGTTGAAAAAAGCAGATAAAAATTATACTCTCAGAATAAACATTCTTTAAATGCTGTAAGTTAAAGATGTGTTTTAAAAGTGTAGCTGTATTAAATCAAATTTCTTAGGTTTCTAAAAACGTGCTGAACGCCTTGTGAGAACAGTTTTATCTAAGAGATAAGTACCTTCTACTTCTGGTCTTGAGTAAAATCTAGATGTGCCAGGTTTATAATCTCTACAGGATCCCGTGTGTTATTTATTACCTCTGGAGAAGATCAAATAGCATTAAAAAGTTAGAACAATTTTCAAAACCTCGATTTCCACACTGTCAAATTGTATACCTACCCAAACCCTCTGCAAATATTTTCTGCCTACATTTTTCTTGTTAGAGGAGCTGAAATTTATTGATAGTTCAATGACTTCGATTTGGGCAAACTTAAATAAACGTGGAAGGAGGTTAAAAGGGAGTAGCATGTCCTAAAGCCATAAAAAAAGACGCTAACTGAAGTTCTGAAGTTTCAATCATGCAGCCTTGAAAAGTCAAATGAGTGCTTTAGTTGAGCTGGTGCCAGACTGTAAGGCCAGACGGACAAAAAGTGATCTGTTAAGGGTGAGTACAATGCAGCAGAGGAAGTCACGGGAGCAGAATTTGCCTTTAGTATAAAAGTAAAGGAAAGCAGAGAAAAATAAAACACTTAAACCCAAACATCACTGTACCTCATAGCGGGATATCCGGACTTGGCAGAATATCAAAAACACAAAGTAAAATTCATTCAGTTCACTGCTAATCCGTGCTATGGTTAACTTTATCTTACTTACAGAGCTACTAAGGGAATGCATTAAAGTCTGATGGCATTTCCATGTAGCTTCATGCACGCTTGACTTGAACAATATGGTAGTTAAGCTATTCTTCTATAATGGCGTTTGTGGTATTTTGGGCCAAAAGATCATTCTTCTCAACTGCACAGCTGAAACCACAAAGACAGTGGTTCTGTCTGAGACTTTTGCTACGTTAAGGAGGACAGCAGCTGTATCTACTTGAGAAAGTCAGTATTTGCTTTGTTTCTGAGTTCTGCTATAAGTCTGGTCTATGAAGAATGAGGTATTGAAAACAGATTTTTAAATCTAATTGAGCATAAAAGGTTTGCCAATTTTCAAGACTGAGCTGAATCGTATGAAATTCAACACCCTCTAAATATTATTTTTCTCAACAGGCTGTAGGAGAAAATTTTAATTATTTTACTTCTCAGACTGAACCAGCAGATACCCAGAAAAGGTATAATTACTATTTCTAATTTAACACATTTTAAATTATTTCCAGTATTAAAATGTCTTTCACATTGTCAACCAGAGGATACAAGGGACAGGGAAGTTAAAACCCAAGTTCTCGTTTGTGAACATGCATCTTGGTTCTCTGCTGCTTTGCTCCTGGTTCTGGGATACTGGAGGGAGAGAAAAGTGCTTTGAAATAACTTTCCCAGCGTGTCAGATTTCTATATGGAAAGGAAAACAGAGTGGAAAAAAGGAAATATTTGTGCAGCTCAGAGCTTTCTCTCTCACCAGCTTATGGAAGAAAACAACAGAGGCCCCTTGAAAATCAGTGGATTTCACTTCCTCACAAACACTTCATCTCAGAGATTGGGGCTTCTGACTTGCAATGTGCCTGCCAACGTCTTGCCATTCACCTGGCAGGCCACAGGATGCTGTTGTTGCAGACCTAAGTTCTCAGAGACAGACAGCTCTCTGGACAGCTTCACTGAGGCTACTTACTAAATATTAGTCACCTAAAGGCAAGGATCTGGAAATTTCCAGATCCAACAGTGTGACTTAATGAATGGCAGAAAGGAAGTTGGCAAGAACTGCACAAGTTTCTGTCCACAGGTATTAAGGCTTTTAAAATGCCTAGTTCTGTGGCAGCCAGCATTAAGGCTTCCTGAGGATGGCCCTAGACAGCAAAGGATGCATGAAGTCCTTGTCAATATTACGAGTCTTTTCTGGGCAGCCTAGAGCTAAACACAGAGTCTGAATTACCTTGGAACACGACTTGAAATCTACCAGGAAATCATGCTAGTCATACCATTCGTGTGAGGGTAGGTTTCAATTAACTGGGAAGTCTAAGATTCAATATGTTCTGATTTTTGAGTCACTTCTGCTTGTAACTGAATGTATGAGCTTGATAATATTAATATTTAATAAGCGATATGCTTATCATTCTGGGTAGAATGAAAAAGGGCAGTATTCTGAATTTCTTATGCCTATTATCCATGTGAAATACACTAGAACTCATCTTCTCGCTTATAAATTTAGAATTGTATATTCTTCTCAGCACTCAATATTTCACTTAGCAAAGGACAGCGCTTTAGGGCTAACCCTAACCTTAACCCCTAACCCTAACACCTAATCCTAACCCTAACTTTAATCCTAAACCTAACCCTAAACATAAACCTAATCCCTAACTCTATCCCCTAACCCTAATGCCCTAAATCCTAATCCCTCATCCTAACACTTACTGTGACCTTAACCCTAACCCTAAAATCTAACACTAAACCTAATCCTTAACCCTAATCCTAACCTCTAACCCTAACCCCTAATCCTAACCTCCAAACCTAACCCCTAATCCTAACCCTCTAACCCTAATTTCCCTAACCTTTACCCTAATGTCCCTAATCCAAAACCATAACTCTAACTGCCTTAGGAAGGTTGGAAGCCATAGACATGACAAGTCTTTTAAGAAATGCTATAGTCAAACAGCAAGGCAGAATACATAGGATTTATTTGATAAACTGAAAAGTCCCTAATGACCCCGTGCATTTCAGACAACAATAAGAATTAAAATCATTTTGATGAACCTTCAAATCACATACAAATCAGGAGAGAATTTTTGTGTCCAAATATTTTTAAAGGCGTATGTTTTCATGGTGTCTTCTTTTTTGCCCTCTACAATTCCCTTGACATGAAAATATAAGAAATCATGACGTTAACTGATCTGAATTAAACATTTTTTCACTTTGGCTCTCTACCTCCTTTTTTATGGCTTCAGTGGGAAAATGGCAGCCTTCACTCATTTTCCTTTCCCATGCTTTACAACGTGACACATTCTTGTGGAATAACTTAAATTTACAGAGGGGTAGACAAAAATGATGCTTTGCCACATGATGGTGTCAGTGCTGTGCTTGTACTGAGGATAATTTTAGCTATATACTACATGCAGAAGTGACAAGAGTAAGCAAGATGCTCTGTTCAGGGTGCTGGTGCCTGCTAGTCTGCTATTCCAACAATATTCTGTAATTAATGTTGAGTGCGCAATAAAGAAAGACCCAAGAGAAAGGCAAATCTGCTTGTTTTCTTTTCATTATGGATGGCTATGCAAGAGGAAACCAGGAACATTCTGACAGTGCTGCTAAGATCTGGAAACTGTACATCTGTTTTGATCATTTGGATCCCAGCATTCATAAAGATGAGCAGTTTATTATGCTCAGTGCCATTTGTCAATACATCTTTCCCTATTTGTCCCTGCTGAGATTATGGCTGCTACAAAGTTAACAGCTGGCACCAGCGCTGACAGCCCAGGGCCAATTTATGGAACTCAGCTGGTAAAATACTGACCACTTCTGACACAAAAGAATGTCACTCTCCAAGCCATCCAACTCACTGTCCTTCTGTTGCCTCCTTTCCTCCTTTTGGCAAGAGCTACCGCAGCGTATGCTGTTTGCCAGAGCCCTGAACTCCCGCAAGCCAGCAATGTTCCACCCCTCCCACGAGTTTAGAGGCTTTTTGCCACTTCCCCCACCTAGTTTTCCTTCTGGTAGATGGTCTGCTGCAAATCAACTGCATTTTGTGCCCTGACTACCCCACGCTGGCACTGAAACTGCCCGCTTAAAATGCATGCAGAGGTACGAAAGTCAGTTTGATTGCTGTGGGGTGCTGGGAATAAACATTCTTTTAACTTACTGGGGATTTTTTTTTGTTTTGTTTTTTTCCTTCTTAAGAATTGCATATTAATTTCCAGACACTTCCTGATAAAGGAATCTGTTTTACAATTGCAAAACGAAGATTATGCTAAAGAATGCTTTTTTTTCCCTTAACCTAGTAAGCTTAAAGATATTGGCAAGCTTCCTCTTTCCTCTTTATTTTTACACCACAATTCCTAGAGGTGTGGCCTCCCCAAGTACAACTGAGACTTTGTATTACAGGTAAAATGGTTTTCCCTCCCTGTACCTACGGCCACTCTGATGAGCCAGGGGCCATTTCATGCTCCAATTTGACTTCGGGCCCTGCTGCACAGACTTACTGTCAATCATCTTATAATTAGCATCACTGAGTGGGGCATGCAAACACGTAACCACCAAGAGAAGAACATGCAACATGGAGCTTTACAGGTCTGTGCACTTCTGGGATTTTATGGTGGCACATACCTGCTACACCCACAGTTGTGTCTATACTGGTCCTTCCACCCCTCCTATATAAAAGTCACAGCAGGCAGTCACTTGCTACACTCCGCCTTTCACGTTCTTGTTATGTACATCAGTGTCTTGTACTTCCAGATCCCTAATGTATCATTTGTTGGCACACAGAAGCAAACAAAACACACCAAATGCCCCTGGCACAGTTCATAACACTTTGTCCTCCACATTTCAAATGGAGCTGTTTGTAAAAAAATTAATCTGATCTCAGAATTGGTCAAAGAAAGGACAAAATGAACTACAAAAATGGCTTCAGGTTAAAATTACCTATGTTGTTTACCACAGTTTGCAGTTTGTCCTTAAAAGGAGGAACAGACTTAACCAGTTAACACTCGAGAAAAAAAAAGATCTCCAGCTGTCACTAGCACATCTTGAGATCAAACAGAAAAGTGTTAAATCACCTGCTTTTGCTGCTTGTTGAGCACGTGCACACATGAATTCACAAGTCAAGCTCTTAGGGTGTTTTCTCCGTGTCTTCTCCTCGGTGCACCGTACACCTTCGAGTAGGCAGGGCACAAACAGACATAACTATAGATACAAAAATGTTCTATTCCTGCACTTCACCACAGTAGATAACAAAACTTTTTGCAAGGCAATGGAACATCACATTTTTTCTGAGTAGCATGTTTCTGTTAGTCATCTTACTCACGGGGAAGGAAAGTGCTCTTACAAGGCTGGTGGGACCTGAATGCCCTGTTTGTTCCTGGAGGACTGCATTTCTGTGAAGAATTTTCAATAGAGTCATGCTTGTGACAGCTTAGCATTGCAGCTTTTGGGAAGGTTTCACAAGCTCGACTGTTCAATAAATAATCCTTTGGAGCCACAAGAGTGTTCAGAAAAGCTTTACAAGTTGGCAACTGGTATTCAGTGCAGCAATTCCAAATAGATTTTAGAAGCTGCAGATCTTTCCTAGGCAGAGTAGAAAGTGTTATTTTACTGGAAAATGGTGTAAATTATAGAGGTAAGATGTAAATTTCCTTAAAACACTGCTTTTTAATGTGGCTGATTTATCAAATACTTCAAAGCAGCGCAATGTACAAGTAAGGTCTTCTGTGTGAGGGAACACAGATTCTATTTACAAATACAATCTGCAAATAATATTTTGCAGAACTGCATTGCAGGCAGCCTGCGGGCACATTGTTTACATGGCCTGTTTTACTTCTGTCGTAACCTGAGCACCAAGAGGGAAGGATTTACTTTGCTCTAATAAGGTACATAACAGAAAAGGAGACCTCGCTACTCTCCCACAGAAGAAAATAAAGAGCTGAAGTCATGCTAATCTGTCCCATTAATAGTCCATATTTTCACCTGAAGTTTCTGCAAAAGCTGAAAGGATTTTGAAGACAGCTTGAGAAAAAGCATAGAGGTAGGAGGAGTCCAGACTTTGCTGCAGCACAAGTAGTCCATAATAGCACATTTTTACTCCTATGGCAGATACTGGAAGACACAAAGGGCAGCAGGACATGCAAGTACTGCACTGTAGCGCTGCTCAAGGTGTACAACCTGCGCTTGCA
This sequence comes from Dromococcyx pavoninus, assembly GCA_033558185.1. Classification (NCBI taxonomy): domain Eukaryota; kingdom Metazoa; phylum Chordata; class Aves; order Cuculiformes; family Neomorphidae; genus Dromococcyx; species Dromococcyx pavoninus. Next base: position 528,874 of record JAUMJL010000187.1, read on the forward strand.
GCAGTTGTGTTAGAGAGCCACTAAAAGCAATATCAAAACCAAAATAGCAATACCAGACCAATAATCATCAACCCATTCTCAAATACTCAAACCATGTCCAACAAGCATCTGTAACTCACAGTTTATGTCTCAAACTAAATACATCTAAAGCTTGTTTTACACAGCTGCTGTTGCTGCAGCTGAAATTTATGATACTCCTGAGAAGCTGAGCCTGTTTAAATGTTAAAATGGACTTCTAAAACTGAGCAATCCAATCACAAAGCAAACGTGTGTGCAAATTCCAGATGAAATATGACAGCCTTGCTTTTTGGCTTCACAGAAAGATCAGTCCATCGGTGATAATTAGCTTAGGTTAATTCCACTAGCACTTGGATTGTAGGAAAACGTAAATCTAATTGAAAGATGAAACTGGATATAGGTGTCAGCAATCTAGTCTTCCTGAATGTTTTCTAAAGGTGAGAAGAAAGTAATGTTTTAATCTCCACAAAACCAAAAGATACCTTCATTAGTGTTAGTTTCAGTAGTCAGTGTGTGACACTGCTATTGCATATGAATGACAAAGCTGCTAATACAGCAGGACCAGATTCTGTCTCTGTAAAAAAAACTCCAACCCCCAGCCTAAGAGTATGGAAGTTGGCTATTTTACACCTTTCACTATTTATTACTGTTAAAGTGATAAAGAGTAAACATGTCTGACGTCTTTTATTCTGATATTTGAAAAACTACTAAAGAAAAATTTCAAAATGGTTCTCTCCTCACCATTGCTGCTCATCTGCTCATCTTCATCTGGCTTATGAACTACCAGCATAAGGTTTGGCAATGCAAATTTTCAGTGGCATGCAGCTGCACCACAGGCAGCTACAGAAACAAACAGGTAGAGTGCTTTTCACAGCAGCATTTCTAAAATTATTGCAATAGAAATATAGCATCATAAGAAATCAAGCCCAGAACCCAAACAGCCTGTTCCCTCATTACTATTATTATTCACATGAGCAGTCCCACAGATAGCAAGGAAATTTCCCAAGTAGTCGGCACTGTGGGTGTGATCAGATGCCCTCGGAAGGCAAAGATCCCATTGCCCCACCTGGAATTAGTGGACACTGAGCCAAGGACCACCAAATGCAACCCTCACCGTTCTCTTGTACGAGTGCTAAACAATCCACTTCACTTCTGCCTTCTCTAGCAAACACGTAGCAGAGATGTACTTGTGAAGCATGACACTGCACATACAATTTTGCTGTTTGGAAGAGAGAACAAGCCATTTGTGACAGATGGCAGTTGTGCTGCTTAATGCAGTACTGGAAGACACGCACTTAAGATATGGTGATGGAAAGAGCATATGGGCTTAAATAGAACAAAACATGCATTAAGCTTAAAACGTCGAAGGTTTTCTTTGAAAACGGTCCTGTTTTACCAGAGACATCTACTAAAGGCAAAAACATTGTTTGCACTGAACCCTAGAAAAGAGTCAGTAATTTAGATTTAATAAAAAGGAACTCTGACACATACTTTCAAGTCAAAAGTGTGCAGCCAGTCCTCAAATTTTTCATGCTGCTCAACACCCCTGACACATCTCCTGAGCTATTTTTTAAATGTATGTACATCTTAAGGTCTAAGATCTAACATGAATAATAACTGAAATGATACATAATTAAACATTTTGCACATCAATGTGCGATATTGATGGTTTAAATATTTCATGACTAATATGTTCAGTTAGGTTTAAGCCAAGCTACTGAGTTATTTCTCCCTCACCTCCACTGCCCTACCTCTGAAAGTATTGATATAGCTTTCACCACAAGTTGAAAAGAAGATTTCAAATCTGCTTTCTGGAAGGGTGGTTAAATAATTACTGTCATGCTAAAAAAAGAAACATCGAGACAATAAAAGATAAGAAAAAGGCATCTCTTTCCCCTAGCATGTACTCCACCGAGCATCGTCTCTCGTGCTCGGTTTTCAACAACATGAATGATGGTGATGGAGCTCTTAATTTTCAGGACTAGTAGCCCAAGGTACCAGCCCCTAGAGCTCTTGCACCCGTAATCCCATATGTCATAAAACATGGTGTCTTCTGTAATGCCAGCACTTATTTGAACCCATTTACAGCACTCAGTTTAGTTATGTCAAGTTCAAGGCCTCCAGGTTGAATAAATCAGTAGTTGAGACTGTTCTCTCTGCATTGCTCTGCTAGTGGATACTGTTACTAGATTGAGAACTGCTCCTTAGGCTCAGCGAGATCTTCATTCTTAGTACTGAGGATGAGAGGATCCATCCTGGTGACTCCTGTCTAGAGGTTGTTACATTTACAACCTGTCAGAGGAAGCACTACATATGAAGAATAGAGGAATTCAAAACTCCTCTTTAGGTCACTTGACTTGTCTAGTTTTACTCAATGAATATTTTGCAAGCATTTTCTTCTGGCTTTTTTTCTTCTCATGCTGCATTTTCCATCACCTTTAAACTTACAGTGTATTTTGAGGTACCACTCTGAAATGCCTTTTGAACTATCACGTTTATAGTACTTGAGTGCATCCAAAGGACTTCTCTGTAGTATACAGATGGAAACATTTCCCTTTTTTCTTTACCCAGTTTCCTTCTAAAAATCCTGCTAGCTCCTCTCCTCCCACCCCCCCAAAAAAAACCACACAAAACCCCCCAAACTCAAGAGCTTCTCATTATCCTTGAAATTACGGTAAGATGTATAACACAGATACATTTATGCTGAAAGACAGACCACAACATCACTCACACCTCTACAAGCGTCTTCACAAGCGCTATCGTAAGGCAGACTGCTGTGAAGACAGTTTTATACCCTGGGAGAGCTAATAAAGTAATGAAAACCACGAAGAATACTAACATCATACCTCTGCAAATGTTTATATTCAAGACTGGTATTCATACTCAAACTACTAATCCCAGGATTTTCAAAGACGTTTGAAGGAGGGTGGTACCTAATTCCTTTTGACAATAGGATTGAGGAAGCTTGTGCCTTAATCGATAATTTTACTTAATGTGCCACCTGAAACACCAACAGGTACAGTCCAAAGAACACCACATCACACAGCTATTCTTAGCACTACCTGTGTATATTCCACAGGGATTAACGGGTCTGTAATCTGTTGCCAAAGCCAGTACAGTATGAACTGCATAGTGTGCTGAGCACGCTGTCAATTGGTGACCATAAATATCTGTTGTAATAAGAGAGATACAGTCAGTTATACAGCTGGGATAGCAAGAGAAGGGCACATTCACTGGAAAAAAAATCAATTTTAATTAGGAAGACAATTATATTTTCTCCAAAAGGTTGCCAGGGTCTCAAGATTTATCTTTAAGGTGATGGAGAAGTAATCTTTTGCCATTCTGTATCCACTGGGTAGTACTGAACTGTGGAAATATTTCAGGTCCAAGGGAAGACCATAAGGTCCCTCAAGGTCTTATAACCCAAGGCAATAAAAATCACTGGCACATCATTAGCCTGTCTCTGCAACAGCAGCTTATGATTATGTCCTTTGATTTCTTCAAGCAAAGGTTTGTTCAGCTTATTCTTAATATATGTAACAGTTATTGGGCCTACACTAGGGCCTTCATTCCTATTTATAGGTGAGCTTTGTGCAAGTAGATAGCCCTAGGTGAGCAACCATTTCCCCTTAAAACAGGAACACACTATAAAAACTTCCAAATGGAAATCAGCTGCATAGCTACTGAGAGTTACTTTGTTTGGGAATTTTATTAAGGACATTTGTTCTAGTAGCTGAGAAAAGAAGCTATGTGGATATTTCTGGAGCAGCAACCAGTTCCTGCCAAGCCTTTCCATTTTAATGAGGAAAAGTTGGCCGTAGAAATACACAGTAGGTACTTGCTGAAAGTTTCTAGACATCAATGCTTCCCTTTCCTCTACTTTCTCCTTCCTGCTTTCTCTGCTGCTTCATCTCTCTGCCCTTCCATGATCTCTCACTTTGCTTCTTGGATAAAATGTCAACAGCTGCTGTAGCTTCCTGCTTCTTCAGATTATCCCTTCAACAGTTACCTTTGTCTGGGTAACTCACTAGAGTTGCTTTGTCAGCTTAATTATGTAGCCTGCAAACAGCAGCAGGTCTCTTTTTCTCCTCTTTCTTGACTACTTGCAAGTAAAATACTCTGTATGTAACTAATAACGCTGTACCAGTAAGGTCAGGATCTTGTGGTAGAATCTCATCCTTAACCCTTTGCTTGCTACAGTCTTTGCACCGTAAGCTTGCCAGGGTTGCTCTGTCTCTTGCACACTGCATGCCTGGTGCAAGACACTTTTGTATTGTGGTACCCACTTTGTCTAATAAGGCAATAAATACCAGCTCCAGGCACACTACTGAAAAAATTGTAATTGGCCAGAGACTCCCCACTCTGCTTTGATGGACACCACCGTTTGTAAAAAAAAAATAGAGCTCTGGATCTTCTGAAGCACGACTGGAAAAAGATCTGTCAAACTGTTGCCAACATTCACATCTTCCTCTTCTCTCTACAATGGATTTCTATTACAGACTTCAAACATTTTCTGCTCTGAAAACACCCCACTGATGTCAAAATGTCTTCAGCATATAAAACAAGTGCAAGCTACATAAGAGAGCAGCACAGCATGGCTCTGGAGTTTTGCATATTCTTGCAGCAGTGTTCTACTTTTTGAGATGTTGAAATTGCCAATGAGTGGGCCAAGCCTGCAGGACCTTCCAGGGTGATCAATCTGCAATCTTTACATGTCTTATTTTCTCTCTGAAATATATCCTATATTACCATGGTGATACTGCTGGTTTTTTTCCAAATTATAGTCAAATCAAAGAAAAAATGTTTCTGAAACAATAAAATATTTCTATGGCATTTTAACACCACAGCAATTTTAAGCTGTGCAATGCATGCTATTCTACAGGTCGATCTCCCAAGCCCTGGAACAACACCTTGTCCCGCTGTCACAAATTTGACCCTGAAATGTGCAAACTCTTAGCATTTCTGGAGTACTGAAAACTCCTTGCTTCTGCTGACACAAACACAGTGGCTGAGCACCCCAAAATCTGTGATCCATGGTTGTCTGATTTAAAGGTCCAACCCTGAACAGGATTACTGTGCTGTTTGTGAGGCCCTGACTAGTTTAAAACTTAACAGTCTTACAGTAAGTATAATGCAGCCATTAGCATAAATGCAGACTGTACTAATATTGATTAAATACACACAAGGAATTAGTATCAGTCTGAATTTTAACAAGCTACAAAACAAAGCTCAAGACTAAGGCTGAAAACACCTGAGTTTTGTTTCTATCTATCTTGGTGATCTTGGAGTGGCCAAAGCGGTGTGGAAGCAAACCTACGGAGGGAACTCAGACTCAAAAACACACATTCTTTTTGGTAAACACTAGAACAAGTCTTTTTTAAATAGTGTTTTATCATTATAAAGGCTGGAAAGCTTTCTGATTAAATGTGATTGCATTCAGGGATGTTTTTATTATGTGATTTCAGCAAACAAACTTGAGAGTAAAATTCAATTTAATTTCAGGAAGCAATGAGAGGGGATAAATTTAATCGGAACATATTGTTCCAGGCATGCTCTATGCCAGCCTGCAGACCTTGAGCAAAGCCAGCCATCTGAGAGCAGCAGGGGAGAGAATGAGAGAGACAGAGGGAGGTAAAGAATGAGAAGGAGGGGGAGGAGAGCACAGAGAAAGAGATAGATGAGAGAGGAAAGTTCCTGTCAGACTTTTCTGTGATGAGAGAGGGGAGTTGAACACTGTGGGAGAAATAGATACGAGGGAGACTCTGAGCTGACTGTGTACAAAATAAAAAGCCCCAATCCATGCAGCAGAAGTCCAAGACACCATCCAACTTTCTCAAAGTTAATAGAAAGACTCCTCTAATTTCTCTGGTGGCATTGCCTCAAGCCATCACTAAATAAAAGCTAGTCTCTGTCCCTCTTTTTTCCTGGGCTTGACAATATGAAGGGGCTGTTGAACACAGAATGACTCAGTCTGATTCTTGCTAACCGAAGCCATCAGATCAGAGTGAAAGGTGTTCCACTGGAATTAAACAGATGTTGCTTTTAACCCTCTGGGTGCTCCCCATGCCAGGCTGGCACAGAACAATTGAGTAGGGGAAGGGGAGGCAGAAGGATAGGACTGAGCATACCTAACCAATAACACTTTCTAGAGCAGGCTGTAAGATTTCAAGGCCTTTAAACAAAGCAGTCTCTTTCAAGAGCTTTTCAGCAAGTTCTGGTGAAAAGAAGAATAGATTCCCTTAAGCCCTCTTGTAAGAAGAGCTTCAGCACTTCAGCTAACAATCTTGCTCTTTTTTTCTGTCCTTCCTCCCTCCAGCTCCCGTCTTCTGTTCATTTTGTTTGCTGGACCAGATTGTAAGATCTCTGGAACAAAACCTGTGGTGTTGCATTTGAAAATACTCCACATGCGTGTTGGGTTTTATCAACACTGCTAATGAGAATATTGAGTAGAAAGGCTTGAACTTAATGATTCCTGAAACTTAGCTGAAATCACTGAGATGCAGGATGTTCTGCCTGATATGTAGACAAAGGATGGGAATCAATTTTGCCAGGCACATACCAGCTGGTTTGTGTCTATACAGGTAGCTCAGGGCTACCTTGTCAGACAATCTGGAGGCAGGACCCTTTCACAGCAAATCTTAGCTCTCACAATATACCTATATGTGAACTTGGACAGACAATTTCAATCTAAGACATGCCACTTCCACTCATACCATTATTTATTATTCCAGTTGTCCAAATCAAGCACTTACCAACGTCATAGAGCCCTTTTCTTCTCAGAAATTGTTTTGGTAAAAGTCTTGCACTAAAACGTAATTTCTCTGCAGGAAGGTGAAGATCAACGAACATTTGTAACAGAAGTAGTCAATCTATATATAATGTAACCCTTTAAATTTATGTTTATTTAACTGGCAGAGAATTTCAAGCAGCTTTAGATTCTTTTGAAAATCCCTTCTTCAAGCAAAGGAACTTTCAATGCAGAACTGGTTTTCTGTCAACACGTTCTCGGTCGCTACGTGGTTATCCTATGATGTACAATGATTTATGAACACAGATAGGATTAACTCTGACCTTGTGAAAACTAGCAACTTCCCTATTCCTTTTCTCCTCGACTGAATAACTTACTGAACCCCTTAAACAAATTAAAGAAATAACTAAGAGTGACTGGAAACACTGCTGGACTATTTAAGTAAGCCGCAGAGAACTACACTGGATAATTTATTCTTGTGAGAAACATAATGATCACCCAACAAGTTTGGTTAGGAAGGTGGTTTATCAGGCCACCTTGATACAGTAGGGCAAAAAAATACACAGAACACCCACTGATGATGGATTGCAAGGTATATTAATACAGAAAAGGATTGAGATTTACTTTCAATAGTAGATTAAGGTACTCCAATGCAACCAAGACAAGTTCTTTAAAACAACACGGACCGAGTTTCTTCTGGATAAGGACTTAATTTTTATTGAAAACCTACCACCTTCAAACTGCTCAAAAGTTGAAGCACTATAAAACTGTCAGATAACACCATTATTAAAAGCTTTATTTGACAAATCTTCCACTGCTGGGATAACTTGTGTGTTTGCCTTCTCTCTCACATGAAATAAAATCATTCACTTATGCAAACTGCTGACAGGAACGGAAACAAATGGGGTTCCCAGCACAGGGTGAAACACACTATCCCCTTTCTGCAGCTTAATGGAAAACATTGTTATTCATAAATCATAAGGCACTCAGACTGGGGAGCTGCTCTACTGCTTGTTGCACAGTACTGTGGGAAATGTTTGGGGGTAGGCTCACGGGAGGTTCTATATGGTATTCTGGAGGAGCTGGTAATTTTTCAGAAGCTGCCTACAGGTAGAAAACATCTGCATGAAACCATTCAAGGGGAAGAAAAGTGACTCAACAATACCTGACAACTAAATGCAGGATTTTTTTCAACCTTCTTATAATAAAAGGGTGTTATTAGTTCTGCTAGGTGGTCTGATAGTTAGCCTTTTATCTGTGACCAGTCTCCTTTTGCCAGCACTTGCTATCGATTCATAGATTTTTAAGGCCAATAAGGATGTTTAAAATTTTCTAGGCTGACTTCCAAATTAACATCAGCTTGTGTGAACTTTCTGTTTTTCTGAGCATCACCTTGGAGCAGTCTGGTATGAGCAGCTGATAGATAAGTACCTAACAGTATTCCTTCCACTTAGGAAGGATTGACTTGCAAGTGGGTCACGAGCACTTGAGAAGATCTGTCAGCTTCATACAACTTTGAAACACTCCCACATTTCAGGAATTTTTGCATCTGGAAATGCCTGGGGAGGATTCTTGTTGCTTTCCTTTTAAAATAAAGCCTTTAAATAAAGAACAACTTAATATTCCTAGCCAGCCCTCCAGAAATGCTTCAGGATGTACCTTATTATGCAAGTAGGCAAATTTCTTCCTTTGGAGACCTCTCCAAACACCACAGCTTCCTGTACACACTTTACCACTGTTAAGGGTTGCCTCCTCTACTGATTGATTTTATGCTTTTGAGTATTGTCTTGGGACAGCCCTCATGGGATGTGAACACTTTTTCTGGTTCCTAACTAGGTATGGATAAACAAGGGAACCTACTGGTCTCTGGGCAGCTTCCAACATCAACAGGCAAAGGCAGATTGAAAGCAGAGGCAATAAAGACTTTCTTATATAAGGTTATAATTTCGATGGAATTTAACAGAGAATTTAAAACTAACCAAAATTATTTTTCTGTGTTGCCAAATAAAGACCCGGAAATATATTATCAATATAGGGTGGGAGGGAGATCTGGGCTGAATCACACTTGGAGAAGTCAGGCTTAAAGTCCAGCTGAGCAGCTGCAAGAGCATGAAAACTCTAATACACCTTTTGTAATGAATTCTGTCAATCAGAGCAGAAAGTCCTGCTTGAAGTTAATGTTCCTTGAATATCTTCCCCATCTATTTTAAACTGTGAAGGCTGGACCAACTCCTTGGAGATCTGAGAAATATTCTGCCTATCAAAAACATTATTGAGCACAAGTAATAAAACAGTGGCAATAATCAAATTGCATTTTCAGGACCCTGAGATAAACTAATGGTGTATCACAACCTTTTGCCATGTTCTACTTCTGCATAACTCACACAGTCATTTTCATTGTTTAATACCCTGGGTTTAAAGATTTGTAATTGTTTACTTTCTTACCAAATAATGTGCTTTTGCATTTTCCTTCTACCCTTGTGACATGCTGTTCTCGTTCTCTCTGTACAGGATTAGCTTCAATGCTTATCATCAATTGTTAATCTAAGTTTTATTTTTGCTCTGCACTGTAACTCTGGATAAAAACTGAGTGCCTTTCCATTTGCTCTCTATTTAGTGGGTCCTGTAGTTTTGATAACATAAATTACACCTCAGCCCAGAAGACATTTTGGGTTTTGATTTAGCAGGGAAATACATAAATGCTTGTAAACGTTATCCATCCATGAAAGCAAGAGAGCTTGTGAGACAAGAGTCTATAGAACTTCCAGCACGATCAGAAAGGTTAATGCATGATTATGGACAGCTGAAAACACACTTCTGTACAGTGTTTCATGAAACAAACTACAGTCAAGTTTTTTTCCTTTCTGAAAAAACAAACAAGCTTTTGTTCCCCGAAGCCTCAATTCTTGTCCTCACAATTCACTAACAACTGCTGCTCCAGGAACAGATTCAGTGTAGTGCAAAAGATTACTTCTTTTTTTAATATTAACAGTTTATTAAGGAAGGGGGCAAGTGTCTGATTGGTAGGCTTGACCAAAAAAAGTGAACATCATTAAATCAAAAATTTAGACTATCTATTACCCATTCTAATAAAGATATCTACAAATCTGCCTTTTTAATTAAAATAATGTTCTGAAGCACCAATTGAAATCAAATCCTGTGAGATAGGTATACTGCAGGTACACTATTGTCTCTCAGATGCTGCCCGAGTCAAGTTACAGTAGAAAACACAGAGGGTAAAATGGGAATGGGTGGGAAGGGAAACTGAGGTGCAAAGGGCTGAAACGACTGGTCAAAGGCAAGGACAATAAAACCAAGAAATTGCAGATGTCCTGAGCTTTACCATTATTTATGTCACCTTGTTTCACAAATCACTGAGGAAGTTGATGAAATCATTAGACTTTTAAAAAGACAATGAACTTATTGGCATAATATTCTCCAAACATTGCTTAGGAAAGAATATTTTGCCTCAAATTGCTGTTAATTTCATATATCTCCTGTAACAATTACAGCCTGTTTGCTTTTTGTTTGAAGCAGAGCTACCTTTTCTTGTCGCCTCTATTCCCTTGCCACATTTTCCCCTCAAGAATACAGGGAGCCCCTGAAATCTTACTCATTTATTGCTGCTTCCCCGCAGTTTCACCTGCCATTGCAAGTAGGAAAGAACTTATTAGTTTTCCTCTAAGTTAGCCAGCTTTCTCTGAAAAACACCAGAAGCAATGACAACTACCCAGTCAGAAATTCAAAATCTGGTGTGCTAAGGACCCCTCATCTGGTGAGTGATCTTAGTTTGTGCTTTTGAAATACATTCATGTGTGGGAGAGAGAAGGAAGGAGAAGGAAAAGAAGGGATGAAAAACATATTAAAAAAATAAACTCCATTATTTTAATGGACCTTTTCACCCTAAAGCATAAGATGAAAATAAACAATGGTGATAGAAAAAATGAACGTGAAAGGGAGAAACAATGACTGCAAACAGATCCTTAGCAGAAAGCCTTTCTGCAGCACATGTATACTTCATTCTTTCATTTATTCCAGACTCACGTGCCTCAAATTACTGTAGCGCTTCAGGGACTTGATTTTCTGCACTTTGTTGACTTTAATTGAGCTCATCCAGAAAGTTAATGCTCTCCTTTTCCTGTGTGGGTGCCTGCACTGGGCTAAGAGCATACATGAACCTCCCTCCATCCCTGGAAAGATGAGGTGGAACACAGAGGGGATGCCAGCTTTAGCCACAGGTGCGTGGCCAGGGCCTTTCTCATCTGGCTGGTTGGCCAGCACCTGTAAGGACACTATAGGGTAATATACAATCTCTTTGGAGCAGGAAAGGAGTGTGTCTGGGAGCCCTACCACGAGCTGCTTGTTTTTCCTGTGATATTCCATGGTTTATTACTAGTACAGTCAAGCTTGCACTTTCAAGAAGCAAAGACCTAGCACAAGCTACTACAGTGCTTCATGGCTTACTGAAAATTCTTACTCAAATATATTATAGAAAGAAAAGCTTCAGATAGCTACGACATTTATGTAATCCTTGGCCAGATTTTCTCAACTATCGAATAACTTCAGTTGGCAAGACAGGTAAATTTACAGGTCATCAGCATTGCCAAAAACCATGGACTAAAACAGTAGTCTGAAATACTGTAGCACAAAAGTCAAATTCCACAAAAATGTTTGTTGTACAAATGACATTACAACTGGTACCTCTAAAGCACCAGAGTCAACATTGTTAAATATTTGCAGAGCTGTGTGTCTGAAACAACAAAAAGTCATTGTACAAAGCAAAAGGAACAGATCTTTTTCTGCTGGGCTTGCACTCAGTAGAGGATCTGAATACCTTTGAAGATACACTCAGCTTTTATTTCAATTCTACAATCCAGTGTGGTCCTTGGGCTACAGCAGAACCTGGCACAGGATGTTGGTATAATCAGAAATTGATATACAATGAATATTTTAGCACTAATAGCGAAAGAAACCCAGACTGAGTAACAATTCTGAAGTGACAGCTTCTCACCTTGGTAGGTCTGACAAAATGCATGTCTCTGATCATGCTAAAAGACGTATTTTTCACCACTGTTATATAACTGGGGAAGTATCTGTCCCCATTTGAAAGCTGGACACACTTCCCAGCAATCAAAGGCTGATACCTGCATCCAGCTAGTAAAGTAGAGAACACATAATCCCAATGCAAAGGAATAGGAAGCACAGCTAAGGGAAAGAAAAAGAGAGATTAGTCTTGGATTCTAATTTGCTGGGCGAGAAGAGATGGGACTTGTCAGTTATTGTCCGATATCTTTTTTTGATTTGGAAATAGAAAATGTCTAAAAGCACTGTCATTGCAAATGTCCTGTACATACTCCCTTCCGTCAGCAGATACATCATACTTGTATTTCTTTCTTCTTTTTAGCTACTAAGTACCCAGATGCTGTTTGTCAGTAATTTGCCCCTTGGCATTAAAAGAAAGCAACACTGATACGCCAAAGAGCTAACAGCACAGACTTACATTACTGTGGCATAAGGTAACCCTTGTGAGCACGCTTTTGGGTATCAGTGGTTAAACATTTACACAAACAACAAGGAGGAATCAGTGGATTTACACTGTTAGCACAATGTAGACAGAGGCTCATGGTTTCAGTGGGTCTCTAGCAAGGGTGTCTCCTCTGCTCAAGAAGGCCACCCTATAGTAAATCACTTAGGAATTAATGAGGTTTCAGAATGAATTTCACCTGTAAAATAACTTTACAGATGTTACCATTGTGTTTACGTCATAGACAACTCAGGGAATTCCAACAGGTTCTGTATTTTATACATTACTTTTTATCAGTAGACAAACAGCAAAATATAATCTCTTTCCCCTGAATCCCACCCTACTTCACCATTCAGGATTTTATTCTATCATTTCCCTGCCTGCGTTGTACAGACTTGGGTAATGAAGTGGTTCACTTTGTTCCTACATGAACATTCCTACAATGCCTGTTTGGTTTTCATGTTAGTAGTAACACCAGGAGTTCTGCTGGAGAAAAGCACTTACAGTTGCCCACATTTTAAGCACCATGTCATCCACACTTACTCACAGCAGGCTGAATTGATGCAGTACTGCCAGCACTAATGGTCCATCTCTGCGAGAGCTCCCATCACTACTAGTACTGCTGGAACTGTTGTGATGTTAACAAGGATGAGAGTTTTGAGGGCATACTGAGAGTTTTACCAGCTAGATAAAGCTTTACTGAAGATTTTCTGTCCTTGTGTCTCCCCATGTTCGTATGGAGAGAGAAAGTCAACTGTTCATGGTCAATGTTGTGCATGAAGGATTTGAACCTAAGAACACTCCTGCCTTTGTGCTGGACTGCTAAGCCATCAGCTTCCACTAAAGAACGAAGAAAATGGATATGATGGAGATACTCAGCAGGTCAGCAGTATCTTTGAAGAGAGGGATTTAACTTAGACATTAATCAGTATGTAATTGCTTACGTAGCATGCCTACTAATAATGATTTAACATGATGATTTACCAAGGCACTGAGAGAATGCCTGAATTGAGGAAAAAAAAGTACAGAAATATAGCCTGTGGTATTCCCTGCCAGAGAATGAATCTACCCATGCAGAAGTGTCAGTTTGATAATGAGAGATAAAATGCATGGTGAGCCCAAGAGGGTACTTTACATATTGCTATGAATAATGCTGCTGCTCTCTCTAGCCATTAGACTGGATGAGCTTCTTGCAGACCCAGACAAGACTCACACCTAGGAAAAGACCATGTACAAAACATATCGTTGAGTCACTGGTTACTGAACAGTGGGTAGAGGGTTTGATGTCTTCTGTGAGAAAGGTATCTGAACTATCAATAGCAACCTGAAATGCTCTGGTAAGGCTTAAAAATACATCATTTAACAAAAGCCATAAGAATACAAACATTTTCAAGATGCATCATTTGGATTAAGACTAAATTCTAAACCTGAGAAGTTTTGCCCCTCATTTGACATTAGAATTGTATTGAAAATAACAGTGTTCGAATTTTTCCATGACAAGCACCATGCCGCTCCTTCCTTCCACATTGTAAAAAGCAGAACAAGAGCAGCAATGACAATGTCGAGTAATATTTTTATTCAGCAAAGCAGAATTCACTCAATTTTTATTTTGTATAGAATCAAATGTAATTATACTGGCCACAAAATCTGTGGTCCCATAATTCACATCAAACTTTTATGTCTTTTGTGAATTGAACACGCAAGCTTGGATCATGTTTTTGTGATTCATTTCCCCCCAAAAATCCCAAAGCAATACAAAACAAAAAAAGTGAATCAACCCCACACAGCACCTACCATCCAAAATCTTCTTCACATTTAGGCTCAAGTATAACAGTACTGGCATCTATGTAAAGAAGTGGTTCTTTTTTTATAAAATTTTAATCTTTAACATCATCCTGAAACGGTGGATTGCAAGAAACAGTCACTATCTCCAAGCTCCTTTGTTTGCAAATTTGCATTCTGCACATTTATGGATTAACAACCACAAAATTCTAAAATAAATGGGGCAGAATTGTTTATAATAAACTAAGATGTTCTAACATCCTCCTGTAGGTAGGCACAAAACACTGTAGGAATTAATGGATCCAAAAATTTTGAGCACGAGGCAGTAGGTGTTTCATATCATCTCAATTATCTATGGTCCAGTTTCTGATCGGTGGAGTGGTACAAATTGTGTGTGGGTTGTTTTCTTCAAAGCCAATTAGCTTTTCATTCCTAACAGCAGAATTATTCTGAGCACCCGCTACTGTGTTTATTGAATCCACTATGAAATCACTAATCAACATATTAAAGTGTGGACTGATAGACTTGATGCAGAAGAGCCTATAAAGCTGCATTATCTCATCAAGAGCAAGGTTATGCTGCTATGGAGTGGAAGGTAGCTATAGCCATTTGCAATACCCACAAACACTGCAGTATCAGAAACACCAGAATGAAGAGATTAACCAGAAGTGCAACACCTCAAAATTGGGGCAGTTAGCTGGACAAAGCTGAGCTGAAATGATCCTTAATGTATGTAGCAAGAAAAATCTCCAAGGGGTATTTTCATCTTAAGCCTTTGATCTCAGCAATTTAGTCTTGGTGTAAAGAAATGAACCTTTTTTTTCTGTGAATTATTTCTTTCCAGAGAAGTTTATATGGAAAAAAAGGGGCCTCCTCTCTCATACATGTATGCAACTGAACACAAAGACCATACTGAATGTAAGCACTTAATGTGTGACTCTGAAAGTTTTCTGAACATCGATGCTAAATGCCACCTCAGCTCTGCCTGTAGTCAATGCAGGCTGCCACAAAGTGCTCTTTAAACTCCAAGTAAACGTGGGCACAGTTCCACAGTTTGTGCTTGGACACTGTCACCCAGAGGTATAAAGAAACCAACAGCTTAAGGCTCCAGATCACAGGTTTTCCTGACAGTCTGGGTGATATGGGCTTCAGTTTTCCCTGTTCGCTTAGACAGGAATTTAAGTTATGTGAAAGAAAGAATTAGCAACAGTGCAAAAATTAGTACTGATCTTTGCTAAGCTTTCACTGATAAATACGAAGCCCAGTTCAGCCAAAGTCAATCAAACTGGACTAATTAAACAAGAAGGACATGTAACCTAGGAGAGGTTCTGGGCTTATGAGCTTTTCCTGTAAGGGGGAGTCGTTGAGTTTAGCTTTAGGCAAGAAGTTATAGTGCTGGAAGTCACCCCCCACTGCCCAAGAATGCTTGAACTACAAGTGCATTTGACAGTTAACTCTGGAAAAGACATGACATAGTGAATAAAAGCATCTGGCCAAGACACAGCCCCTGGTGGCCTCTTCCTCTCAGATTTTTAGCTCAGAGATATGGAGGAAATGGAGAGGGAGAGAAAAATGGATGTAAAACTGCTGACACTTCAGAGATGATATTTCTAACTTATGGAATACTAAAGCTCCTTTCTACTTATACACTCTTCAGTGGTTAGCATTAGATCCACCTGGGACAATGGACAAAAAAGAATTAACATAGCTGCTTTTTATTCCGTTCACACAATCTGTTTCCATTTTAAAAGCAATTTTGTAAATTCCTCACACTCCTTTTATTTAATCAATTGTGATGTAGAATATTAATTTCTAAATTGCATGAATCTTAAGTATTTGAATACCCCTGTGGTCTTAAACCCTCCACATCAGCCCCGTGCATTTATCTTTGTTAGCAAATGACACAGTGCTTAAAGAGTTGAGTTAAATAGTAGAAAGATCACAGCTGCTGTCGTATTAATATTTAGAGAGCAGATTTAATAAATACCATATCTCACTCTATGTTATTATCTGCATTAGTGATACCAGGTTTTAAGGGAATTCAGGAGAGGGCTTCTTATCCATCAGGTTGTCAGAAGCAGACAAGAGGAAAATCAAATGTTCATTTACTCACATCTGCTGTTCCACAGGGATCCATGTTTAGACCCCTACTGTGTTTATCTGTATAAATGGTTTCTATCTATCATCTAAATCAGAAGAGTTTATGTGGAGAGCAAACAACATCAGATAAATATCCTTATCTACTAACTCAGTATAAAAGTACAAACCAAATGTACACAGCACATTGTAATTTCTGCTATTTACTGAGGTTATAAAACTCTCTTCCCTCTTTCTTCCACTTTTATTTTTGCTTGAGGTTCATAGCTTGATTTGCAACCAATTATTACCTTCCCCTTTTCCTCATGCCTTTTTTCGTTACGCTGATACATGGCTTCTGTTTCTCTTGTACCATATCAAGAAGCTGGAAAATCAGTTTTAAAAAGTGTTATAAATAGGTAACGCTGAATATAACATGAAAGAAAAGCAGTTGTATCCCTGGAAATGAAATATTCAAACTAAGAGATATATTGCATCTTGCTTCAGGGAACCTGCTAGAGAGGACAGAGGTACCGTGGCAGAAGCAGTGGTGTTACACAGAGCTTCTTGCTAATGCTGCCATTATTATTCTCCTCTCTTTATCTGATCTTTTTATGATGGCAGCTTCTCTCCCTGAGGAGGAGGAGGTAGAATTTTAGAAGAAAGGAGCAGAGACAGACCATACGCGGGTGGATCTTTGATATCAACAGACATTTTGGCTTATAGGGTTAGCTAAATTGATTTGCTTTTATACAAATCTGAGTAATTAATACATAAATACTGAGAGCATGCACAGCTGCAATTTCATGTCCTGTCTTAAACAGTTATCTATTGCTACTCTCCCTCTGTCAGGCAACCATATGAAGAACATATAAGAGAGATATTCTCCTGCAATGACTCCTGTGTGAAGGACATTTAGGTGTTGTCCTGTTTCAAAATACCTCCCTATAGCACAACGAGCCTTGCTCAGCATTAATTCAAAACCCACCTCTGTTAGGAAAGTGACTTCTGTTTGTCCTCTACCCTTCACTAGTGCTCTTTAACCAAGTCAAATAATATATGTAAAGCAGGGGTATCCTGTTTCTAGAAGAAATATATATAGGTACATACATATATTAAAACCTCACATCGCTTTCTTTCTCACTGCCCTCTATCTCTATGCATTAGACTCATTCCATGAGTTGCAATAATACAAGCACCCAGGATTTGGCTTTAACCAGCACAGCAGACACTAACCAGCTCTCTAAATAGGAGTTCCCTGCTGACTGTATCATATCAGTTAAAATAATAGATGCATGATTCATTGTTTTCTGCAATCCTGGTAACATAGTTGTACATTTGCTTTAGCTTTCCATTATTAACAGTAGTACTATTTTGAATGTCTTATCTGCCTTACTTAAACAGCAATTATTTATTAATCTCCTCCAGCAAAATACATATACACTAATAAGCAGCCCATGACTTACTTTCAATCTGGTTTTAAGAAGGATGTACTTTCAAATAATTAAACAGCAATAAATGTTAAGATATCTGCAGGTAAGAGGTCTACATGTGCACATATTTTGCTATAAATAATTCTGTGCTCTTCAAAACTCTGGAGTTATACTTGCTCTTTCCAAAATGATGCACAAAATCATTTGACCATCTATGGGCAAAGAGTTTCCAATTTACATGCTGTCAGTCACATTATGCTGCACATACTTTTGATTACTATCCCATTGGAAAGAACCACAAAATAAACAAATACTGAACACATGTTCATTAACATGAACAGGATGCATAAAGAGAAAATGCTGTTGATAATGCCTTTGTCTCTGCAGTAAGAAAGAGAAGATGTTCAAGAAAAAATGTTTATGCCAGCAGGAAGATATGTAGGCAGATTTAAAAAAGTGGCACATTTAGACTGACAGCTACTACTTCTACCAAACTGAAAGGTAAAGACCCCACAAAGGATGATGCAGGGGAAACACAGCCCATATCACAATCTGTGCTAAGGAGCTACGTAAAATTTTGGAAGAAGATAGAATCTCACCTGCTTGTGCTCAAAGATGGACTTAAGACATGGAAATATATTTTTTACAAACATGATTTACAGGTTTCCATGGCCAGGCTAATACGACAAAGAAATGATAAGTATTGGCATGGGCTTGCATTCCCACAATGTTACATGCACAGCTAAGCCAAATGAACACAGTTATCTCAAGGGAAAGACATAAATTGTTCAACAATTATGATAAACCTGGTTTTAGTTCATTATTGTACCAGTTACACAGTTTAAACTGGAATTTTAAAAATTGAGTTTTGAGCTTCATTTGCCTTCAAAACCCAAATCTGTGAAGTGGAACAATGCTACCAGCACCTTTAATGGGAAGAAACAAAGGTTCAGAAACGTAAATAACTTGACCAACAGTCATAGAGGAGGATTAAGTGAAGAAACTGGTCTCCAGAACATCAAATTAATGACTGGACTTGACTGCCCCATTCTACCCCACTTCCTTTTGTTCTCCATTGCAAGAAAACTGCAGTGAGCGTTCCACTGAGCTTGCACACCATATTACCTACTGTAACCTGTCTCAGGTCTGTCCAATAGCAGGAACACTCCAAAAAGCAGGAATGCTGATGCAAGCTTTTCTGCTGTATGTATATACAAGATCTTACAAACTAACTTGTTCTAAATATGCAGCGTGCTCAAAATCAGTATCATCCCAGCAGATTATTTTGCCAGCCGAATTTGTTGTCTGGTTCAAAAATATATTGCATATTTCACATATTCTTTCTCTCTGATAGAGAAGGATAAATGTGCATGCTGAAAAGTTCTCGTTTCAAAGCAACCTACAGATGGCTGCTCTAACTCTGAAGTCTCAGGAATTACCCAACTTGATAAAAATGCAGCCTCAATATATTTCAGATGAGAAGAAGCATCTTATAACCAAGTAACTTCTGTGCATGATATTTGTTTTTACTACATATAAAAAAAAAGTATGTCCCACATAATTTTGCTTGTAGCAGTGGGCCACCTGTGTGTTGCACTAATGTGCTTTCACCAGGCACTTCTTGCTGGCATTTAGTTGACCACACTTTCCATACATAAGGGACTCTCTCTAACTTCATACCTTCTTTAGGGGTTGAGGCCAACTGGTACTTAAACTCCAAGTCCCCATTTTTGGAGCTCAGAATATGCAGTGTGTATAAGTTCCTTTTTGTTTAGCTGCACCAAAGAAAACATCAGGCAAAACCTGGCACACCAATGCTTTTAAAGTTCATTGAGTTCTGCTGCGTGTTGAGATGGAGTTGTAGAGGGGCAGGCAGCCCTTAGAAAGCAAGGAACAATTTAGGCAGAGAATCCAGTTCTTCATTCTGCCAGGCTCACAGGACATAGTCCTGCCTTCCTGCCACATATTTTACAGCTGTTTGTCACCTACATAAACAACAGGAAAGGAAAAGGAAGCAAGCCAAGCACATGCAGAAACAAGAAGAGCTGATGGATAGGACAACCAGCTGGTGCAGGTTCACAAGGCTGGGAATCTCACTGCTGAAAGACATAAGGGTTTAAGCAGAAACATTCTGTAACACTGCTATGGAAGGTAACAATGAAAATGGGCTTAAGCTTTCTAATTTACAACATGCCTTCCTCAAAATTTCCTATGAAATACTGTGTTTTCCTTTCCAATCAACGGCATCAACAATTTCAAGTGCACTGCAAGAACAGTGGAAATAAATATGCATAAAATATTAACTAATGGAAAGGATCTGATGTTAAAGTTTAAGGTGAAATTACAGTTAACATTGAATTTAGTATAAAAGGTTGTGATAGTGCTCTAAGAAACTGATAAAAATATATCACAGTAAAACATGTACAAATACAAAATATTCTTTAAAAGCAGAGCACAGTGATCACTATACTCACAAATGACTATAGAGGGCTAGGTTTTATGCAATACACGTTAGATTGAACCCATATTTACTGAGGTGTGGATCATTGCTTTTTTATAAGTGGTAAATTTTACTTATAGTTGGAGTTGGTGTCCCATTTTTAGGACTTCAGATGTATTTTACTACTGCTTTGCATGTTATGAAAAAAAACATGCTAGACTTTACAGCTCAAACTGTGGGTATGGGATTGGCCCTATATTAGAATACATCTGCTATAATAAATATCACTTTATACAAAGCTTCTCAACCAAACATTTCTATTGTAAATAATTCAAATGTGCATCTCGTTTCACTTTGTGCACTGACAAAAGCACATTAAGGCCTACCTCTTGGTGTATATGCAAACCATATTTTCAAGTCAATGGCAATTTGCAGAAATACAAGACAGCTAATGTTCACCCTGGCATTCTGTTTTTGTTATTGGGTCAGGCTGTAAGCAATGGCCAGACAGAAGCAAAGCGTGAACGACTTTGCTGAGGGCGCTGATCGATTCCTCTAGCATTTTCCTTCCCAGACCACACAAAAGCAGATTTAGGTATTTGCCACTTAATCAATAGATGGTGCAAAAGTTTTCTGCAGTAAGATTCAGGTTACACCAATTTTGAGTGCCTCTGAAGCTTCCCCTGGAGAGCCCTGAGCATCTGAGAGCACCAGTGGTGACAGCTCATCTGCAATACTAAGCAACAACACAGCAAAACACTGTTTCACTTCCTATACCCTAATTCACGTGGGATCTGTCACTGAAAGAAATTCTGCCAGCACTGGGGAGGAGCTGCAGGAATAAGAAACAACAATTTTAATACTGCTTCATTACAGACTCTATAGATTTGCAGAGTGGGAAACCAGTATGAGATGTTCATCCTAAGGGGAGCAGTGTATTCAGGGGATCTTTTTCCAGGGACTTTTAATCCACCTCTCTTTAAAAGTTTTTAAATAAAGTTGTTTTCAGAGGCACATCAAGTCATACCTCAAGGAGGAAAAGTGGCTTTGCAGTCTTGCAGTAATCAAAAGAAAGACTTGATGGTGAGCACCATCTCTCATACACCAATAATTGGTTTCTCTCCTGCTTCCTTTATGCAGTACTGGAGTTACACTCATTGAAGGTAACAGAAGTATTTCCATGGACTTCGGTGTGTAGTGGGTCATATAATAAGCTCCTCTGTAGGTTGTAGTTTCAGGCCTAGAGCAGCAGTTACTCACTTTAAGCACTATTTTAAGATTTGATGGATGACTTAGCTCTGTTTGCCCAGTTTTCCAAGGACCCAAGGTAAAACCAAAGCTAAATACAAAACACTTTGTGGCATCCTCTTTTTTTTTTTCTTGGTTGGTTGTGTTGTTGTTGGAATAAATGAGCATTCAGTACAGCCGATAAATCACTTTGTCACCTTAATCTTTTATTGATCTCAATAAAAATTGTATTTTGTTTCTTAACAAAAATTCACCAAGAAGGACATCACATCCAGGGATGTGTATAATGTAGGAAGCGCTCATCATTTAACATTCTTATTTATAGGAAAAGATATGGATTTTTGTAGAAAAATCTTCAACTATTTTTCTAAGGTGATGCATCATATTTTTAAAGATGTGCTTGACTAAAAGGCAGGCTGTTTACCAACTACACTAAGAAGCCATATCTTATAGTGAGGCTTTATATGAAGAGATCATAAAAGCACTTTTTCTGAAGCAGTAAAGGTAAGGGAGTACAGCACTTTCCTCCCACTAAGTCTGTTATGTCACTTCATTTTAGTAGATCACAGTCATTTTGTTTCAGATGATCATGTTGGGAAAGAAAAAGAAAGAAGTGATTGCTAAAGGAGCACTACACTTCCTCACAAGGTTCTGTTTGAAACCACGCTCCTGTGGAACACACACAAAATTAAACCCCTGACTGTCTTCCATGTTGGTCCTTGCTTTCTGATCATCTCTGAGAACATGAAAGCCAAGCAACGATCTGAACTAGTGTCAGAAGCACACTGGTAAAACAGGATACTCTCTCTCTAGCTTAGCACAGAGTGCACTCGGAAAAGGATCGAAAGGGGAGACAGTAACTCTTATGCACAATCGTATGCTAAGTTATTGAATAGAGACAATGAGCTGCAATAATAAGCATCTGACATTTCCCCATATGTCACATAGATGAATTGAAACAGAGTCTAATTAGTGTTCCTCACAATTTTTGAAGAGCCATCAAGTCTTTCTCCTTTCCATACAGTCCAGCATAGTCTTAACTGAAGACCTGTTAAAGGCTTTATTGCACCATAACTGTTTGCAACCCCTGAGTTACAGAAGATTAATACACATTTGTAATAATTGCTTAATGAAGGTTTCTCATTTTCACCATACAGTAACGTTAAATGAGGGGCAGAATCCTTCCCATTTTCTTTTACATAACCTACAAGACTGCATCTGAAACTTGTTCCAAAACCTCATTCGCATATTTATCCAGGAAAAGCAACACACAGAAAAATCCTCTGCAGTCCCTCTTTGCAGTGAAATTAAAAAAGGAGCCTGCAAAGTAGCCAGAGTTCTTCCTATCTATCTGTACAAGTCAGAGTCTGTACCAAAGGTCCCCTCATTCTCCTACTGAAGGAAATTGTGTGGCCAGATAAGCACATTCTTAACATCAAAGAGTCATTGCTCAAAACATTATTATTGGAATTTTCACGTGAGACAATCCATTCTACACAACAGACACACTTTAGATTTTTCTCCAGTTCTGGTATATGTTGGTTTGGGATGGTTTCAAATCTGATATTCCAAACAGACCATAGCAACAGGCTTCCAGCACATACTGTGAAAGGCCACTCATATATAGGATTCTTTTTTAATTTTAATATTAGTCACTAAACGATTTTTTCAACACCCTGTCATTGTGAAAAGATTAACCTTAAGCAAGGACTATTTCTTATTCATCAGACTCCTGAAATTCTCTAAACATTCATCTAGATTTAGAGATGAATATAAAGCTTCCTTATGTTTTCCATGTTCTACTACCCAGCGCTCTCTGCTTTTTCATAGTCTGGGCACACGCTTTTTTAGACTTCAGAGAAAAAGAAAGTTCCCACAATAAACCAGGAGGCACTTATTCCCTGCTCATTCCTATAAGAAGTGAAGCTGAAGAAACACTTGCTCTGTTCTTTATTTGCTTTTCAGGGTCAGAAATTCAAGGCACATTGCACAGGCTTCTTATATCATGGCTAGAGGTCAAATCTCGTAATACATGACTTGTCAGTATCTTTTACACAATTGATAGTAGTGTGCTGCTGACTCCTGCATTCCAGACCTAGAAGAAAATATCCAGAGTGGCTGAGGTTATATGTTACATTTTGTAAAATATCACCAAGTCTCAGGAAGAAAGATAGTGTTGGAGGCTAAGAAAAAGGGCTGCACATCAAACTTACAAAATGCCAGAGTTGTGATTGATGTTCAAAACTGGTCATTAACAGTGCTGACTCCTACCATCCACAAAAATCTGTACCTAGTTTAGTGGAAACTCATGTACACAACAGAAGCATTTACAGGTAGCTGTCCCCACCCTCATGTCAAATAAAAAGGATAGAAAAACATTGCTCCTTTATTATAATTTGTAAATCTGTACAAAATATAAAGGTGACATTCTGGCACCATTTAAGTAAATGGAGAAATTCTATTGACTTCTAAAGACCTGCAACTGTACAGATGTTATTTATGAGAGAGGAAGAGAAGCATGTGTCCAGAACAGCCTAATTTTTAATAAATAAAAGGAACAGATATGATCTCTGTTATTGTGGAAAATCAGCTTCCAGTAACTTGCAATTGATCCAAACTCCATTAACACTACATACAGAAGTGTTTCCAACAGGTCTTACGAAAAAGAAGGCAAATATAATGAACATATGAGGCAACAATTAGAAACGTCTGGGAAGGGAATCCAAGGTTTAGAGCTGGGAAAACTGATGGTCGTTATTTCTTATTTTGAACTCAGTTTCAATTAGCTAATGTTAAAAAAATCTTTTTAGGATTCTGAAGGCTTACTGAGGACGTATGAATACCCAATAGCAGGTGTTCTTCCATTAACAGCTCCATCTATTTCCCTAGCAATCAGTGATGTAAATAAATCACACACACACTTCAACAGGATTCTCCCCTCCCCCCTTTTTCCCAGTTCTGGTCAGGTTAGAGCAGTAGGGAAGATGGTGAATAATTATCAGGAAAAGATGAAGCAACATGCACAGAAAACCAATCTATTTTCTACAGAAAAAGAAAGTGCTTTAGAAAATTAGGAGCAAAATGTTACATAAAATACATATTAACATGGAGGATCAGATTCTTCCCTTTACGCCACTGAAACCCTGGATTACCTTCACTTGCAGTGGGACAGTACAATATTGATTAACAGGAAAGGAGATAAGATCAGTCAGCTCACACTGAAAGTCAGCAGGGAATGCTCTTCAATGCACCCTGCTTAGATTCAAAATAGATAATCTTTTGGGTATAAACCAAAGCGTACTATGATATTTGATTACAGATTAGTATTAGCATTTTATTTGTCCACAGCCCTGCAAATTCAAGGAGAGAAGGCTAATTCTCAGCACTACAACTTCCTTTGTATCATAATTCCCATTTAACACAACTTTCAATTAAATTGCTTTTTTAGCCTTCTATTATTCTTCAAGGACTCTAACTTTTCGTACAGATCACGTTATCAAATATTATCGCAGATATATCCTGCCATATTAAATAGCTGAAAGTAAGGAGATTTGGCCTATTGACATTTTTATATTTAATATAATTTTTTTAAAAATCACATACCTGGAACAGAAATAAGTTTTCCATTGCATATACTGTAGATAAAGTATATAAAGAAAAAGGTATTTAAAAGTTCTTACGTTTGGGTTTGAAACTGTATACAGAATACTTCCTGATATCATAAAAAGATGGATTATAACTTTTGTCATCTGATTTTAGTGCAGTTTGCAACACTAAATTTGAAATGGGAGCGCTATAAAATTGTGCATGGGTGTTTCAGTGTGCAATTGGACCTCCTGTAGAGAGTAACAACTACCGAAGCTTTAAGTACCAAAAGTCAGATGAATGTAAGGCTGGTAGGGCAAAACATAACACAAGAGGAAGTGTCATGGACTCTAGCAGCAGATGAGCACACTTTGCATGTTGTAAAATGCAGCATTTCATAAAAAAACCCTGTGAAATGTACAAATGCAACATTTGTACTATATGGAAAAGCAATTTGAGAAAGACATAAAGCTGACTCTACTTCTATCTCACAAGATGGACCAAGAAGTTTAAGTGACTTTTGATCATAGCAAAAAGAACTGTCAGGGTGAAAGCCTATAGCTAACTCACATCCCTGCCAGTGAGTCAATAAACTCACTCTACGGGGCAGAAATTATTATAACATCTTAACTATGAAAATATCAAGCTCTGAAAAGCATCTGTGGTCCCATGTGATTATGGTGAATTCCTAACACCACCACTTTTACCAAAATTATGGGTAAAGTCCTTGTGAAGATTGAGCCTTAGGTGTTTCTTTGTGCTGTGACAAAAAATTGATCCCAAATTAATTGCTTTATCACGGCCTTCCAACAGAAGAAACTCATATATTTCAGAGCAAAGTTCTTGTGCTTAGGCAATTAACGGGAAATACATATAACGCCTTTTTATAAGAACACAATTAAAGAGTAATCACACTTTTGTCATGGCTGACAATTAGCAGTCTTCCTCCCCCAGAGATATAATACAGCTATGTCATTATCATTATCAAAATCTTAAGCCCACTGAAGGAGTATTAAATCTCTGCAGAAAAACAGACTGGGAGAAATCCTGGCTCCACTGAAAACAATGGCAAAACTCCCATCTTCCCAGCTCTAATTAGCTATGGTTAAATTACAGTGAACCTATAGTGTACACGGCTAGAGCTTCTGAAAGAAGAAAAGCAGATCATAATACTCAGTGATCCCTCCTGAGTAGTGACTCTGAAGCAAGACGTTCAGAATACTTTTTTCAGGCACCATCTTCTCCAGGAAGACCATTGATTTCAATCTCCAGTTAAAAATGACAGAATCATGGTAATGACAAGTGAACAATTACACAATCAGGCAGTGCATCACAAGTGCTAACGTAATATTTTTTAGTGTGTGTATTTTTTTAATCTCTATTATTGTTGTGTATTTATTTCCATCTATCATTGTTTATACAAGAGTTTTTATCTTTCTTTTGCCACGTTATAAATTACTCTATTCTCAATTATATCATACAAGTTTTCCTTTTTAAATTTATTCAGGTACGCCTAATGGAAGTTGTTCAGTTCAATATTGTCATTTTAATTCAATGCAGGCTATTGCTTTCTAAAAACAAATTCTTGGGTTTTTTTCACCTGGAGAAGTAATACCAATCTATACCCTGAGCAGTGTAGTTCTGTCATAAAAGTCTGGTGTATGGAGTGTCCCTGTCCAGGACTTGGCAGCAGGGGCCTCTGCGAGGAAAGGAGGAGCTGCCCTTTGCCAGACATGGCCGCTTCCAGCCGGCTCCATCACAGGCACAAGTGTGCCCTTCAGTGATGCTGGTGCCAGCAGCACCAATGTTTTGTTGTTCTCCTCTCTCGATGGGCAAACCTTCCACTGCAGAACACTGGTTACTCCCATCCTTCACAACCCAGAGACTCCAAGTGCAGAACAGGTTTCTTCTGCTCTCTCCTTTTGCCAGGTAAACGCAGTAACAGGATAGCTCAGCTCACTTAAGATTTCACCTTTCCTATTACCGGAGCTACCACGCCGTATGCAAAGCATTAGCCTGACTCTGGGGCACAGAAACAGAGTGGGACCACATGTCAATATCATAAATGCCCCGATAATGCTGGTATCTAACACTTTTAATATGCACCCTTTTGGTAAAAACCCCAAGCAGCAGAATCAAAATAACATAGGATTGTTACGCTGCCTGTCTCCAGAACAGAAAAGGCAGAGTTGTTGAGATATACAGAGAAAAAACAATGCTCACATTAAACCAGGAATGAAATGAATCCACTAGTGGATAGGGAGGAAGCAGAATGAAAAACAGTAATGGCTATTGTGGTATCGAAGAAGAGTATAGAGAGTGGTCAGTCTTCTGAAATTTTCCTTTGTGCCGTATCTGCTTTTCAGCTTTAAAAGTTTTTATAGTTAAGAGTTAACCTTCCACATCCTCAAAACTCAAGAGACTCAAACAGACTCAAGAGAATTCTCATCTGTAACGGAGACTTCTGCTACTCCTTGTAGCCAGCAAGAAAAATATTCCATCCCCATCCTTTAATTTTTTTTGATAGCTGCACATGCTAAGAAGGATTTGTTTTCATCTCTGTTTTTAAGTACATCAGTCAGTTAGCAAGCCCACTGTTTTATCCAGCTGCAAGTCTAATATGTTCTGGCACAGGAAGAGAAATAGATGGGGCTCAGCAGGACCTTCTAAAGAGTCTGCTGTCTTGACTGTCCATCTGGGAGAATAACGATGTGGTCATGAGGATCAGACTGCACATACAGCATCATATAAAACTGGAGGAATACCACTTTGTGGCAATGTGTGTGCCCAGCCCTCAAATATTCGATTCTGTGTTGTCCAAGCAGATTTGGATGGTTGCCAAAAGATGAGAGAGGCAAATTTTGGAGAGAAGCCAAAAGACAAGAGGCAATTGACCTACCACTTTTCTGTTCTTTCCTGGGAATAGCAGAGCTACAACATGCCACAATTACTTACAAATGTTAGGATTGTTTTCTCTACCTGTGCATTGTGTAAAGAAACTAATGTGCTTTGACCTGCAATTTGCAAGGGGTTTACAACTACCATGGGAAAAGAAAAACTTACTGCATGGGTTCAGAAGTGCTCAGGTGGAAGAAATGGAAACAGCTGAGTTTTATTGCTCCCTGCAAGAGAAGTGATGCTCTTAAATCTTTACTTGTATACAAACCCAACCAAGGCTAACAGTATCAGGAAAATCCGGGACTGATTTATGCACAATTCTGTGGAAAAACCTCAGAGATAGGCAGCCCAACCCCTACTTCCAAAAGGGCCTCTGTGTGCGTGACACCTGAAGGTCTGCCAGTTTTCTGCAAGCAGGCTCTCTTCTTGACCCTTGCCAAAAATGGACATGGAGAACAGGGGTTCCCAGCCTCTCTGGAACATAAATTTGGGGGAGTTACATCACCCAGCAGTGCAGCTTTCATCCGAGTTAACACCGACCTCGCCTGAGCACCCTGTGGCTGCATAGACACAATGCTGCTCCCCAGCTTTTTACCTTCAGGGTCTTACATTGACTTCATTCTGCTCTCAACTGCATAAATATATGGGTGAACCTTCATTGCCATTTGTCTAGTGTTACTGTGCTCCGGAACTATTCAGTCAGGAAGCGGCACTTGGCGATACCACCTTTGGCTGAGGAAGAGCTCTAGCACACGCAGCATTCAGTGGCAAGGGTACCTTGCACACAGAGTTAACAGTGATCACAAGACTTTCTCAAACCATTTGATTTTGTTGCCCTTTTATAAAATGCAAATTAAAAAAATCATGAAACAGTAGGCAATAAAAATCTGAATTTTTAATACCAAGCAATCATTGAACCTGTGCACGTGAGTATGAAGGACTAAATAATTCCATTCTTTCTCACAGCACAGACCCAGGAGAATTTCTTTCTCTATATTGCTTTTATAACAGCTATCTTTCTCAGTCTGGTCTTGTTGATATATTTTAAGTCTTTTAATTTGGATGCTGTTATTTGCTCAGATGTTATCTTCAACATATTAAGTACAGTAAGCTTTCATCAAGTCATACGCTGGGCATTTGAGCTGGGGCAGAATTTCTTACTTAAACACCCTTGTACAATGGCAGAATAAATAAATAAAAAACACCTTCAAGGCTTCCAAGCACCTAGTAACAAAATCACTCTCTAACCTTACAATAATACTCTGCTTACAGTCCTCCCAAAATGCAAGTCATTTGCCGGATCCCAAATGATATTTGGTTGATGGATTGCAGGTGATTTCTACATCAGAGCACCTTGGAGCCCTAGTGCTAAACCCCTGACAGCGTTAGCATAAAAGATTTACATTTATGTTATGAGGGCCACACAAGAATAATAATTTTAAAATACATTGCCTTGGCTGCTGGTGCACCATGGGAAATCTAACAGCAGCAGGCAGCATGCCGGCACTGTAATTACAAAATGGCAGCACGGGAGAGGCTTTGGAGACAAGGAACTGGAGACTACAGCCATCTGCATGCCTTGGCGAATTGAAATTACAGTAATATATGAAGACATTACCTGAAAAGCCCAGCACCATTTAAATGATTTACTATTACGCCCCAGCAAGCTTTAATTTAAGGATAAAGTCATTCAGCAAGCTAATCTGATATAGGAGGCATTATTTCACACAGTTAAGTTAATTTACACTAGCTGATTGTTGTTGTTGCAGTTGGCATTATTATCTGCACAAACAGCCGATCGGCCCTGACAGAAGCAATATACTGTTTAATACAGCGTCTTAATTCAGCAGGCTAGCTATCTGTGATAAAGGTTTGTTTATAAGCAATAATGGGGAGGAAAGTCATTTTGAGGCTAAGCTGATAACACTGATGAGAACTATTTTATTTTTTTTTGTTAAGAAAACAAGCAGGAACCATCCACTCATTTGTCCGCCTGTCTAATAACAGTAACATCCCAACAGATTTCCCTTACATCGGCTTTGCTTTCCCATCCTAACTACAAGGTAGATCTCTGGCATCGCTTTCTGCGTGTATTTCCTTTGACAAACAGCCAGCACCATCCCAGAGCTGTGAGAGCTCCTCGTCCCCAGTGAAATACAGGCTTCAGGAAGACCTCCACACCCAAACTCTCTGACATGAGCTGGTTTAAAAAGCTTCTACTGCATCATAGAAAAGGCAAACTGCATGACGCACTGTGCAGTTTTTGCTTGCTTTCCTTCAACAGCTAACAGTGAGATGCACTGTGGCACTCTTAGCAAAATAAGATAACTTATGTTTTAAGAAATCCCAGGTGAGGCAGAGGCAGCCAAGGCTGCCTTTGTGTCACCTTTTAGGCTAGGGCTTGCCTCTGGCTGAACTCACCCCCATGGGTATATGAGGGACCCTTCTGCTCACAGGTAAAATCGAGGGAGAGGCAGAAAACTGTGGTAGTTGTAAGAATGCTTATTCATTAAGAACTGTAAAACTGTTCACCGAGAAATATCAGCATTATTTGCAATAGTAAACCAAGCTACAAATATAAAGTTATAAGAGAATTAATTCCTGTAGCTTCCTCTTCCCCCACCCACAAACTTACAGATTCTAAGTTGCTTAAGGGAATTCCTTACCACTGCTCTCCTCCACATGATATTTAAAATTCCAGGAACATGCTTCTCAAAATTGCCCCTTTTCCCCAAAAGTGATTACCTGATAAAAACTTCTCTCTGTTCATACAGTCAGAATGAATACACAAAAAGAAAAAAACAGCCAATGCACCCTGAACCTGCAAGCAGACTTGATCATCTTTCAACAGAAATACGATACAGTGTTCTGTAATACGGTTCAAGAGCAGTAAAAAGAAGAGGGTTCGAACACTTCAGCATGAAAAGTATCTTAAAACCAGATCATCAAATGTAGTTAGAGGGCTCAGCATTATTTAGATGTCAAACCTCATCAGCTTCCACAGGAATTATGGATCCTTGGTGCCTCTGGAAGCCTATGTCTTCAGGTGTTTCTGGAAAGCACCTTTATCATCACAGAGCTTAAATATTAGTTTAAACAAGGTACAATAATTACCAGTAAAAAGTGAGGCTATGGCCAGCTTTTCAGCTGGCCTAAACAACGCACTTCTGAAGGGCTCATTACAGTGGGGTATCAGCAGTTTCTATGTGCCACGACCAAGTCTTAGAGTAGAACACAAAGTACTGCCAGAGGCAATCAAACTTTCCAAAAGTTGTTCTGGCAGCTCAGGTGCCTCATCGGTTGAGCTCCTTTGGGGCACAACATTTGGTCCCAAATGAGGTACTGCAATATTAAAGTTCTTTCATCTTTTTTCAACGCACTGAATCTGGTGTTGTGTAGCACCTGTCAGACATCATCAAGCAAGCCCTACTGAAGTGTAATTGGGAGCACGCTCCACTTTGATCTGTGCAGTGTGTGAACATCATCCTTTCCAGAGAATATCTGTCTCACCAGTTGCTGGATCAAGTTACAAAAGCAAGCTGTGCTTTGCCGCGTTATCTTCCCAAGATCACATGGGAGCTGACACACCAGGACAGCTTCAAGAAGAAACATCTCCCGTGGCCTCATATTTTCCAGGGTTTTGTTATGACTGACTAAAGAACCAATGTTGTAGAAATTCTTTTCAATGGTTGTCTTATATGCTCTATGTCTTGCAAGCTCTTTGAGCAGCTTGTTGGTGTGTGATTTTCTTAAGAATTATATTATTTAACACCTTATGGCAGAAGTTCAAAAACCTGCACTCAATTTAGCCACTCACTAATCAGTGAGTTATCATCAGAAATAGACAAAAAGCAGCATGAGAGCACACAAAAGTAATACAGAGCAAAGAACAGTTTAAGGGATTCGTTCCCTGTTTTATGGCAATAACAAGATTTTAATGGTGTGCTTTATGACCTTTCCTTTGTTTCTATTTATTTGATTTGTTTCTTCATTTCTGTTTTTTCTCCACATTTGTTCACAAAACTATGGGAACAATGCAAAATAATAATGAATATAAAATGTTTAAGAACATTCAGAGGTAAATTGTTAGTATTCTATAGTCCTTTTTAATTATGTTTTAAGGAGTATACATTAGTGCTTTAGATGGTGTAAAAAGAGAAGCAAACCTCAAGCAATTTCTTTATGTTCAATTCAAACATAATAAAGGCAGCTGAGTGTGTGTCAACCATTATAGCACCTTAACTGAGGAGTTACATTTGATTCCTGTGTTTGCTTACATTTGAGCATCAGGGTTCTAATGAAGAACAAGCTTCAGGAAAGAAATTATGAGGCGTGAGAGCGGAAGAATACAAAATGCTCAGATTTTGTGCTTTTACTTTGAATAGCACAAATACAGTCAGACATGCAGAAAATAAAGAGGAATAATGCAAATTAATTTGAAATTATTTGGATGAATTAGGCTTATGATCTGAAACTGAATTATACAGTGTATGGGAATGTAAGGTAATGAGACTAAGGGCCTAAACGTAATCACATACTCAAAAATAAAAGGAAGGAAATGTACTTTCACAGATCAGGAAATAAATTTGGGATAAATTCAGTATAAGATGATAAAACAGCTAAAATGTTGTAAACAAAAAAGATATGTATCAAGCAATCTAGTAGAGTACAGACTGAATGAATTATTCAAATTAAATCACGTACTTGTTTTCCTATTTACACTTTTTAAAGAGAAAAAATTCTTCCTATTGCAACTACTAATTTAAAATAGAGACCGATTTTATAAATCCCTGAAACTCTAATAACAAAAAGATCGCTCCAGCCTTGCAGAGTTTGAAAGCACTCATTTCCAAACTAGTCTTAAATACTTTATCCTATGAGTTTACCCTCTCTATTCAGCATTAAAAAATTTTACTCCACTGTGACTGGTTAAGTCAGTCACTTAATATCATTATTCCCTCTGCTAACTTCAATGGCACTGATAGTCCATCAGGGATGAATTTCATCAATATGAAGGATGAATCCGGTAAAATATATTTGGTAAAATATACTTAAAAATTAAAATACAAACAAAGAAAGAGCATATGGAGGAACTACATATATACAGACAGACAATCAGGAATATTTCTAATTTCAGAATTTATTCTATGGTCAATGAAGTAGGTCATTAAAATATTTTATTCTACCAAATAAATTTATTAACATTTCTTAACCTGGGAAAAATACTAATTGATTTTTCCTCCTGGACACACATACCTCCTGGCCATGTTTAACTGCCTAAGTAATCGATGCAAAATGTAATATACAGTTGGATAATTCATGGAATATGGAATTGATGGTTGACTTCCTAATGCTTATCCTATATTGAGCAGGAACCATCAACCCTGCCCATGCTCCCTTCTAAATTGGAAACCCCTGTTATTAGTCAAAGGTAAGAGACATGACAACTAATGACATTGCACATAACAGACATTGCAAAGCTCACGTTACAGAAGCTCACTCACAGTTTAAGAGCACATATTTCTAGTGCAGGAGAAAAAGAAAGGAGCAACACAAAGAAAATAAGTGTTTGGTACAGTCCATCAATTGGTGACTTCATTTTGTCCTCGTGTTGAATAAAGAGAGGACCAAAAGGAAATGGTAATGGCATGTGTTTTATATTATTATGACAGCTAATGGTAGACAAACATATTAAAAAAAAAAGATAGTTTTTGGATTGGACTACAAGAAAAAGATATAGATCTCAAAATTCAGTTTACTTGAAGAATATATTGCTCAGAGGTGGTGGGAGACCCTGGCTGACTCTCTCTCTCCCCTCCCTCAACAGCACCAAGGTAGAAAAGATGGAAAAGCTTATGGTTCAAGAGAAAGACAGGGAGATTGGTTACCAGATACAATCAAAAGCTAAACACACTCAGGTAGTGTGGGATATTAATTTAATTTATTGCCAATTAAAATAGGATTTGAAGATGAGGAACAATGTCAAAAATGACCAAAAAGACTTTCCCTATACTGGCCTTTCTCTAAGGCTCAACTTCATTTTTCATTCCTGAATCCTTTACTTTCTGTACCTCTGCCCCAGGTGGTGTAGAGGAGATGGGCAATGGGGCAGTGGTCAGCCCGTAACTCGTCCTCTCTGCTGCTTCTTCCTCCTCTCACTCTCCCTCTACCCTGTCGTGGTGTCCCCAGGGGTTGTGTGGAATGTTAGTGCAGAGTGGTCCTCCCGCCCCTCCTCCTGGTTCTCACACTTATCCCTCACTCCTCGTGGCCTGGGCAGGGTTTTGCCCCACTGTCACCGTTCCGCCTTGACCCAACTACTTTTCAGCAGCTAAAATCATGCAGTTGCACTCCCAAATTCCACCCCCACACACAAGAGAAGGGGAGAGGAAAATGAGAGAAAAAAGGCTTGCAAATTGAAAATTAAAACTACGGCTTTAATGAAATGATTGTAATAATAATGATAATTTTTTAAATAATTAGAAAGTAATGAAATATGTACAAATATCCAAGATCGTGCCCCCATCCCACCCCTCAATGACTATATGTCACCAAAAATGCTGTAGAGCAGACACAAGGGAATGGGTCCACAGCTAGGAGGGAGCTGGATACAGGAACTGGATTCAGGGTCCCATGGATCTGGGATCAGGAGTAATCATATAAACAATGTCCTCACTGGACATCAGCCATCACAGAAGAGAGCGAGACCCGCGTGATATCACTATTTTATACTGATAAGGTGTATATGGGATGGAATACTCTGTTGGTCAGTTTGGGCTCACCTTTGTCCTCACCCCTCCCTGCAGGTGCTGCCTTTCTCACCAGCTCAAGGATGGCCTTGGTTACCAGAGGAATGAGTACAAACACCGGTCTTTCTGCATACTGATGTTTCATGTTATCACTTCTAGAGAAACTTTCTGAAAAATCCCACGCCCTTAGCTGTCAGAAGATGAAGTTAGTTTAGACTAAGGCTGAACCCAAGTCAGGAAACCCGCCCAAATTAACTGAAACCATAACACCTTCCATAGACATGCTCTCCTTGAGGTGCCACCAACCTCACTGAGGGGCTCAGCCGTGACCTGCACTGGGGTGGCTGGGATCAGCTGTGTCTGGCACAGGACAGCCCCAACCTCTCCTCACAGAGGCCCCCACAGCCCCTTCCCACTGCTTGGGCATGTTCACCCAGTGCTGTGACACCTTACCTCAGGAAATGGGCTTTACATTGACTCTTTGCTTTACATTTTTGCATGTCTTGTACCATCTAACCTTCTATTCTACGTTTACAAAGTTGTTCTAAAACTACTTCTAAGAGAAAAAATCACTAGGAAGGAGCCACAAAATTAAGCTGTAAATTATTGGATTAAGACAGTCTTAGTCTAATAAGGGTTTGTATACAAGTGCTGCAAATTACGTGCATAACTTTCTATAAATCACATAGGATATTTAGCTATGTTACATCCACAAAATAAAACCACATGAATAACCCTTAGACAAACAGCCTGATTATCTAAACGGAGTGAACAAAAGGATATGAAAGACCTATATTCATTTCAGAAAGTAGATGTATGTTAGACTAAAATTAACTATAGTAGATATCTCACACAATCTTTTTTAACAAAAATTAAGACAACTTTCTTATTAAAAGTGTACAAAGAAATGTTGCCTCCTAAGCAAGCCTAGGCAAGATAAAAATATTTCTATTATAAAAGATGATGAGATGGTACTTAGGCCAAGAGTCATAAAAAATATTAATGCAATTTAGAAAAATCTACAAGACCTCGTTAGAAGAGATTTTATGTTATTAACTACATTAATACTTTCTAATTTTTTTTTGAGAAGGTGCAAACTGCTGCAAGATCTTGGACCAGAGAAACAGCTAAAGCTGAAGTAATTTGTATTAAGTAAGAACACAACATATCATGAGGTTTTGCCATGGGATTGAACTGGATTTGGGAACAGCACTCCTCAGCCCTGCACTCCAGCTTCTACTGGTTACAAAAAGCCTCGGGTGATGTCAACTCAGTGCAGTCCTAAGAGTACTGGGCCATTCTCCATTCTCCAGGACATATATCAGCTCTCCAAACTCCAGATGAACCTCTTAGAGCTGAATGTATCAGTTTTATACAGACATAACACATTGAGTCACACATTCCCCCAACATTAGGGTCATGGGTAATCAGTGC
Source organism: Dromococcyx pavoninus (assembly GCA_033558185.1). NCBI lineage: Eukaryota > Metazoa > Chordata > Aves > Cuculiformes > Neomorphidae > Dromococcyx > Dromococcyx pavoninus. The sequence goes on from JAUMJL010000187.1 coordinate 564,806, forward strand.
TAAAGAGTTATCCAAGGTATCACAAGCAGAAGACTAACAAATTACTTAAATTAAGCTCTCAGAAGAAAAATTGGACTTTGTGAGACCGTTTCTGCAAGTGCCACCTAAAGATTCCAGTACACCAAAGTTAAGTTAGGCAGCAAAGCACACAGACAGTCCAGACTATTATGGTTGTACAAGATAAAGTTTCAAAAACTCAAATAAGAAAGGGAGTTTAACGCATGTGCTCCTGAACATGCATCTCAATCAGTTCCTAGGAGTTGTAGTACAGAATAGTTGTGTAGCAGCAGCTTTTCTGAAGATTCTATAGAGAACCATCAGTGTGTAGTGATAAGTTTTCAGTTAAATGCTTAAGAATTCCATTCGTTTTTATTAACATTTTTTCATTTCGCTAATACATCACACTCATGTGAGCACACACAAAACCCCCTCTCCCCTCTCTGGGTATGGATAAGAATGAGGCAGGATTTGTAGGTAACATTCCTTGTTGGATCAACTGAAATAGCAAGGAAAGAATAGACAAGCTGTCAGACGCACAGGCAAGTCACATCAGTTAGCCCAATAAAAGATACTGCCTCTCCCTGCAAATTCCATCTCACTCATATTCTTAAAGCACTATGTTTACAAGAGCAATACTGTTACACATAAATGAGCACTGTTGCTTGGATGAATCAGATAAAAACCTTACCAACAAAATGACTTAATCATTAAACAATGTAGCACATCCGAAATTGGATTCTGGTCTTATATGTTCTTTAAGGCCTCTCCTACTGTATCATCAAGTAATGAATTCTAATTGGAAATAGCCATTAACACCTCTAATTTCTGGCAGATTAGAAGCATAATTGTGTTTTTATATCAGTTTTTGTATAACAGTGAAACATCTTCAAACTAAACCGATATTTCTGGTTTGTAAAGAACAGATTTTTTTGTTGTTGTACAGGAGTCAATGTGCATTGGAGATGTCCATTTTGGGGTATAAATTGTCTTGCCCCTCCTCCTGCATCTTCCATAAATTTCAATTATTTAAGACATCACTTAGCACACAGGTATAAATATCAATATTAAATGTACTTGCAAGTCCTCTTCACACTCAACTTTGTTGTCTTTCAGTATTCTAAATTGCATGCATCAACTCTTCACTCCTTCTCTTACATTTAATATGCAGCTCTGAAACTGCAGTTATACATCATTTTCATTTGTTGAGGAGTGATATATAATCTGGACTGAAATTAAATAATAACATCCTATGTTTAGTATTTATTGATACAAATTTAACCTGCTCATATTTCAACCTCCAGTCTTCCCCTGAATAATCTGTATTTAATTATGAATTCCACCTCTCTATTGACCTTTGAAAATATCCCTCATGACTACCAATCAAAAATGATATAAATTAAAAATTCTTTTGAATCCTTTTGCAGTATTTATCATTCCACTTGCGAAACTATTCAGTACTTCAAGTTCATTCTCAAAACTTGCCTACCTAACACTAAAAACTGAAAATCCCCAAGCCCTTCAAGTTCCCCAAAATTTCAACTAATCATTAATATTCCAATCTATTTAACAAAGATAAGTGAATACATGAAGCATTCCAGAGTGATTATGTCATGGTTAAAAACAAGGAACACTTGGGTGTTCTATTCCATTCCATTCCATTCCGTTCTTAGTGCCAAATAAGTTTGTTCTTACACAAAAGAAACTATACCTTATTTAACTTCTTTTTTTTCCCCTCAGTCCAAAGCCCACCAACAGGACTGGAAGTCTTTGGTTTTGTGCACAGATATACATCTACAAGTAATACAGCTCTAATCCTGCATACAGATTTTATAGGGGAGATTCTCTTTAGTGGACTCCCATTTGGTTTGGACAAATGCAATTACTGGAATAAATGACATTATGAAACAGCACCTTTTATCTGACAATGGAACCAAACTTTCCACCTTCCTGCAGAACGTTCAGGTTGACTTTTCTCACTGCAGTTAAAATCTGCCCATCATGCCACTGAGATCTGTATAGTCTGTCTGTACCAGGTGAACGTTCCTAATGCACGTAGTAGCAGCAAAGCAGTTAATTAACATTGCTAATATAGCAAATATGTTATACCCTTGGCTAATAATATATACTAGGAAAAAAATAGCAGAAGTTTTGTAGGTAAAAATTTTGATTAGGTTTATGTTTGGAGACAGTTTGATTAGATAGATTAAGTTTCTGTGCATCTCTCCAAAGGCCACAGTAATAACCAGTGTCATGACTTTCAAATCCTTTGAAATGCAAAAGGGAATCAAACATGGTTGTCTTTTTATCCCAGATTTTACTCTTTAGAATTCTAAAAGCTTGCTTTGCTCATCTGTCAAAGGGATGGCATTAAGGGGATCACTGTTGACAAGTGATAGTACAAATTATGCAACACAAATGACATTTCACTACCTCTCCTCTGATCTGCAATTCCCACTCTCAATCATTCCCTATTCTATGAAAATATTAAGCCACAGTTCTATGCCCAAAAAGTGAGAGTGTAGGTGTCTCTTGATACCTCGCTACTGAACAAAAATACGTTCTGAAGCCCACACCTATAATTATGTTTGTGAAAGTGGGCTCCATTTAAAGTCCTTGAGTTCCTGAAGGGATCTTCAAATATAAGAATATAGATGTCATCACAGGATCAGGGCTGTATGGTCTTTTCTAAGTAAATGTTAACAACTGTGAAAGGTTTTGCATTAAATTCAATGGAAAGTAGCAGCCAAAATCATTGGGATGAACTTCATCAAAGAAGTTTCTCCTTATGCGAGGAGAAACTGAAAAAATTATGTGCTTTTCCAGTTTGCCCTTGAAAAAGCCTTATCTCAGACCCATACAACTTCAATTACGGATCAGTTTTCTCCTATTCTTTCAAGGTTTAGATGGAGAGAAGTTCTGTGACTTTGCTATGTGCTGAGATCTGAAGAGGATTCTGAGAAATCAGGTTGCAGTGTTCAAGCCTCTCAGGTCATAGAAATAGCAATTAAAATGCCAGAAATACATTTGCGGTAGTGGTGGTGAGAAGAGAGGCAATTCCAATAGCTAGGATGCAGCTGCACTAACATAAGACAACCCGCACACGTTGACTGCATCGTGCTATCTAGAAGGAAAATAGGTTTTCAGGTTTAAGTGCTGCACTCTTATCAGTACAGTGAGACAATTTAGTCCTTAGACATTACAAATCAGCCAACAGAAGGCTAAAAGTAAACTAGTTTTTGGACTGCCTCAGAGGGGGGAGATCAGAGGTGGGTTTGTTTGTTTGTTTGTTTTTTTACAGTAAATAAGATTATTTCCTTTGCATGCATACATTGATGTTGTTGTAAACTGGAGCTATATAAACAGCAAAATAATTTTGAGAGTCACTTACAGAGACTGCATGGGCACCATTAATGCTGTTACCAAGGAAGTCTCTGTACATATACTCTACAACTGCAAGTTTTGTTTATACTCAGAGCCATCAGGATAGAGGAGGTCCCTTTTCAATAGCTTCTGTTTTGAAAAAAAAAACACTTGACTGAAAACATTATGTGAACATTTTCAGAAGATACAATTGACTCATTTTGGCACCTGACCTCAAGACGCTGTCAAAGCTCAGAAATACTGAAATGAACAAGAGGGTTATAGCATACATAAGAGAAAGAGAAATGGGATTAGAAACAGAAGGCTTGCCACAAGGCTGTATTTAGACTGCAAAAGCAAAACAGAAGAGCAAATAAAACTGTATTAATCTATTTTTGCCCAAAGCTTGAAAAAGCTCTTGTGTCAAAAATCACCCCTTTAAGTTACACTTGGTATTCCCATTATACATTATATTAACTGCTTTTTATTAGCAATCTTATTACTGTTGATGTGCACAAGAATAGCAGCAGTTTACAAATGAACAGAATTGGACTGCAAAGAGGACAAACCCTATGAATTGTTAGAAGTTATTTACTGGCTTAGTATAAATCTGCATATAAATTGAGGAAGTCAGTCAAAACCCACCTTCAGGTATGCCTCAAAAGATATGATTAGGAAGGTACTTGGAAGCCTTGTATGCACACAATGGGCTACTACAAACAGAAGAAAACAGTTCAATTTGTCAAACATGCTTAGGCATCTCTCTTTATTTGGGAATTATTGTATGGTATGTCTTGGAAGAAAAGGAAATATAGATCTTGGCTTATTGCTAAAGAGTAAGCCAGTGGAGTTCTTTGTAAAGTAGGATTATACTGAGTTTATGGATAAAAATCCCATCTTCTAATGCGATTTAGGACACAAAACTCCCTATGCAAGTTTTCCCAACCTCGATCGCTTTTCAAAGCTGATTTTAGGTCTGCTGGGCAAATTATCCAAGCATCAGTCAGATTATGAGGATAAATGAAAATAGAGGGAAAGATAGTTGTGTTAAGAGCATTAGAACATAAAATCTGCAGTGTAACTTGCAGTTTAGCTGCATGTTAACCCTCTGAAAAAGTGATGATAGTCTGTGACAATACCTTTTTTCATGCTTATGGAAACCACAGCTACGCAAGGGAAAGAAAAAGTGCTTCTATTTATTGTGTATAGCACAGTCAATTCTTAAACTTTTTTCATTTTGTGTTTATTTCTATGAGTTTCCAACAAAAAGAGAATAATTGAAAGTAAGTTAAAATTTATTTGAAACAATGGCATTGATTTATGCTTTAATCCAAGTAAAGACTTGCCACTAACATAAAAAAAACCAAGACCAACACTTCTGAAAACTAAGTTGTTATATAAAAAGACTAGTGCTTTACAATTAAACAAAAATTATTTAACTAAGTGTTCTGTGGTTATGTGAAAGTAGAGAATCGACCCAACATATTCAATTTCTGCTATTTTATGATCTACATGAGGCCACTTAAGTTCTCTTAAACATTTGCAACTTTAATTGAGAAGACTACTTCTCAGGGAGATATATTAAAACAAGTCTTAAGCTTCTCCTGATCACTGAATCTTATTATTACGTGCTGGAGTTGTACTGTTAGTGTCACAGGTAATGTAATCTCTAGCTATATTAATTAATGTAATTTTGAAGTGGTCTACCCTTATTGCACCTCTCTTCTCTCCTCTTCTCGTCCCTTGGGTCATTTTGTCCCTATGTTCAGCATGGATTGAATTGTCCTGTGTTTGACCAAATCAGCCTTATATCTCCTGGACTGCCTCTTGGCTGGGGCAGCCAGCCCATAAGGGAATTATTGGTTACCACAGCTGCCATTAAAGCTTCTGAATTCTCTATCAAGTCATAGTATGTGAACTTACAAAAGTCAATAAAACTCTGTAGGGACCTTAAGCTGTGATATGAGTATTTAATCCTTTATTTCTTTTGGAATCTTTACACAAAGTACTCGGGAGATGAATTCTGACAAAATGAAAAAGTAAAATAATTAGAACACTGCTGTTCAGGTTTTTACATTAAGGTTGTCTCAGTACTTTCAATATAAAACCAATCTATGAGGGCTTATAACTCAGACATGAAAAGGTTTCTACGGACTTGACTAGCAAGGTCTCTAGCACATTATAGCACCCATTTTTAGCCAGGCTGCCTATAGAAATAAGTCTTGTTAAAGACTACATCTGCATGAGAGTGCCTAACCAAGCAACACTGGAGCCTATTAGCTAATTTCAACTAAGTTAGACAAAAAATTCAAATATGATTATTTTCCTGTATGTTCCATGGATGCAAGTTATTAGGTAAAGAAGGTACACACCAAAACATAGAGAGAAGCTGCAATTAACTCACACGCTACTAGACCAAATAGAATCCACTGAAGCTCACAGTGTTGCCCATCACAAAACACATAAATTTAGGAAAGCTTTACTCATAAAAACACTTACTTGTTTCAGATAAGCTTGTTTATATACAAAAATCTCCACAAAATTGGTAGAGTATAACAGTGTTTTAGCTGTTTGGTGATGTCTACATAAACTTGTTATGGCAGGTACATAACCAAGTAAAAATTAGAGGGATGAAAGACATTTTCCCCCTGCCCTCCCCTAATTCCAATCTCTCAAACCATTCTATTCTCCTCTTTACTGATGAATGAAGATTTTGGCATATTTTTCTTCCCTAGAAAACAAAAGTAACTTTTCATCAGACAATTTTGATTTACATTTTTTAGTCAATAGTTGCTATTGACATATGAAAGAAACCAAAATGAAAATTAAATGCGTCAAGAATCTAACACTTGGTTTAGAGGTAAGTGTCACACTTTTGTTCAAGTTATCTGAGAGCTCCAAAACATAATGCATGTCTGTGAAAATGAGATTCCTTTCCCTTTGGAATGCTAACTTTCTTAAGTGTGAAACTACTCAATAATACACACAGCACATCCATAACAAAGGTAAATTACTTCCTAGCAATGCTTTTCATCTCAGCCTAATTGCAATGTCCCAAAAATCTTCTGCTGAAACTCACTAAAACTAATTCCTTCCTAAATCTATTTCCCTTTAGCACTAACTTCAAATACCCGACTTTCAAAGTATTATAAACAAAGAAGAGCTTTATCAGCAGAAAAATAAGCAAATTAAACTCTAGCTTTTTTTTACTTTTCCACAAGCTCTAGAGCTCTAAATGTCCCTTTATAAAAACGTATATCTTTAAAAAACACTGTCCTGTGTCACAGTTGTTTTATAAATCAGTATCTAGGTTAATTTGCTTTTCTTGTCTGGTTTTAAACACTCAGTGAAAATTTTAAGAAATATTGATTATTACTGCTAAGAGTGATTTGAGAACAAATATAAAAAAACCAAGCTTGGTGTAAAACTTTCACAAAAGCATTCTTAAGAGAAAAAAAGATAATTAGGGAATAACAACATGAATTTGGGTAAAATAGGAAGGAAAGTAGATTAATGTTAGTGCTGTTTGTTTTACATCTCGTGTAATAAAAGCAACGCTTTTGTTTTGGAACAGTTAGCTTAAAATTGTTAGGCCCTTAAATTCTTTCAGGTTTCCTCCTTACACTCCTGTTGTCCTCTGGCTGTCCAACTATGTTAAATAAAATACTTCAAGGAAAGGAGTCTCAAGTTTTCAACAGCTGATTTTGCTCCCAGAGGAGCTGACCTGGCAAAAGTGGGAACATGTGGAGCAAACATAATTAGCCAGAAAGGGAGGATGGACTACTAGAGCATTTTAGAGCTAGAAAATAAAATAGTAATGAATAGGATGGGAAGGTGAAGGTGAGCACGAGCTAGGCTTAATTGGAAAGGCAAAGGAATGGCAGAGATAATAAATTTACAGCTTCCTAATAGATGTCTAATTTATGCGGATAAAGTTATATACCAACACAAAAAAGGAAATAACACGTTTATTCTGCCACTGAGTGAAGTGTCACATCCTTCCAAACTGGATCTCTGTGGTGATTAGGGCCAGGTAAGTAGCTCAGCACAGCCCATTCAGAGGTTTCTCCTGCGGTTATGCTCTGATTTGAGCTAAAGCAGAACCCATTCTCTAACTTTTCAGCTAAGCCTCTTCTAAGTAACTTCAGTTTCTGAAAGCGGTCAACTGTCTTTCAGTGTGCTCCTGAATCCAGATCCTGAATCCTGTTCCTGAGGTCCAGCTCCTGCCTGTGTTCACATCTAGTCCAGGGACTTTCCCTGTGCCTGCCCTGCAGTATCAGCGGAGAATTACAGTCACGAGGGAAGTCTGATTTGGTTTTATATACTTGTATGTATTTTGTTATTCTTTTATTAACATTATTATTTTGCCTTTTATCGTGATGATTTCATCAAAGACATTTTCTTTTTAGCTTCCAGCCCACAAAAGTCTGTCTCATTTCCCTTTTCCCTGTGGGGGTGAAACTGGGTGTAAAACTGCCCAGTTTAGCTATTGACATGGCTGAGGGGACTAAACTAGGATGAGTTAAGAATTTAACTACCTCAATATTTGAGATGAATCAGTGCTACAGAATTCCCTCACAATCAAGCAAACAAACAACATTTAATCCACGCCTTCCTAAACTGAAGGTTTGTAATTGATGTGATCTCAGGTGAAAATAAGGCTACACGTGGAACTCTAACCGTGTTACATTTCCTCAAATACTTCAGAAGTATTCTGCTGGTGAAGGGGAGATGTGTTTTGCCTTATGCCTTAGAAAAGGAAGAACATGACATCATTCCATTTGGAAGAGACGTCGCAAGGAATATCGCATTCGGGGACCCAAACACATCAGTTATATGCAGTAGTTCTAACTTCAGTTTTCCTAAACTGGATACAACTCAACAGACAGAGATAAAGCTCACATAATCTAGAGCTCAGGCTCGGAATGGCTCATAACTGTTCTTTACTTTAAAGCATATGATGTAGTGAATGAGTTTCCTACAACTTTTGGTGGCAAAATCTTTCACTTTGCCCAATGTTCTAGGCCAGCCTTGGCTGGCTGCCAGGTTCCTGCCCAGCTGCTCACTCCTCCATTCCTTCCTGACTCCTCCACCTTTTCCCCACCCCAAGAGGCACAGCGGAATGGGCAACGGGGCTGCGGTCAGCCCATGACCCTCCTCTCTGCTGCTCTTTCCTCTTCACACTCACAGGTCTGGTTCTCCCACTTTTCTTTCACTCCTCTCCACCCGGGCTCTTTCACAAACACATTTTCCCTGAGGTGTCACCAGCCTCCCTGAGGGGCTCAGCCATGGAATTGGCTGCGTCTGGCACAGGGCAGCCCTGACCTCTCCTCACAGAGGACCCCGCAGCCCCACTCCCAGTGCTGGGCATGGACATTCTGTACAGCTTATTAGTTCTAAATCTTTTTAGGAACTATAAGACTTAAAGTCCCCTCAATCCTTACACTCTTCTTCTCGATTAATACTTTTGTCTGTTCCTTTTATTTAACCTCCAAGCAGTTTCATAAGCTGTGTTTGCCAGGTAACCTGTGCTTGCACACACAGCAAAACTGGCTGAAGAGACAGACAGTATTTTCCATAACTCACTCTGTTACTCCCCAGGAGCGTCACTTTCCCCAGCTCTGGTGTAAGCTTGAGGTTGTTCAAGCAATATTTTCTCCCAGTTCCATACTCACATTCACAAATGGAAACAACTGTGCATTACTGACAATAGTAAATCATACTTTTCCCTCTCCCTTAATTAGAAGTCATTCCTGCTCACCAACCCCCCCTAAGATCCCAACCAAAACCTAGACTAGATTTAATAATCCATGAAAATTCTGTTAGAGGAAACATCACATATCCCTTTTGACCAAGAGTGTTGCCATATATAAAACACCAGAAGCTCTAGGTAGAATTGGTGACATATGTTCCCACTGTTAGGGGTGCACTTTCTGGGTATCAAAAATTCAGCCAAGGGAAGCAGTTTATTGCTTCACACCTCACATTTAACTGGATACAGGTAGGACTGACTGTTACAAATGTCTTTTGCAAAGCACAGTTACAGCATCATAGCATACTAGATCTCCTGTATCTTATTTATTATACATGTCCACATATTGTGATAATTGGGTTGTATAATATCCCACGCGGGCTAATGTGAAAATCATTTCTACTGACTGGAAATTGCTTATTTTGATTCAGCAGGGGTTTGCTTTGTCAAAACTCATGTAGTATTTGGGAAACTAATCATTGTTCAATTGTGGAGCACAAGAAGTGTAAAATTATCATAAACAGAAGTGGAAAGAATGAAAAGAACAATGAATCTGACCTCATTTGGTTGATTATTAACGGTGTTTCATCTAATTTACAAGGCCTAACCTTGTGTGATGCAAATGTAGAGCACAAATGTACCTTTTCATCTTAGAGCCACTAATTAGTTATGCTACATATCATACTATTTTTGCTCTAGTTAAGCATTGGGACCAACAGAAACAGGCAGCTAAAAGCCTTTGAGAATCATTTTTATAAAATACCATAAGCCTACAAAAATTAAGAAAAATTGTGAATATCATTTAATGTAATTTCACGATTTGACATACTAATTTCTCCTCAAAAAAGTCATTAAAAATTAGAAGTGAAATCTTTCCTGAAATGCTGCAACTTACTTAAAAGGCTTTGGTTTCTTTTTCAAAGACTTCATGGAGGTACCAAACACCAACCAGAAAAAAGGCGTCAGACTTCAGGTGTCCTTTGCAGCTTTTGTTTCTTAGGAAGTTTTGTAAAGTAAAAATCCACACTTGCCCAGTCGATGGATTTTGTTGAATTACCATAACAACAGAGCAGGGCACATGCTGGAATTTAGCCAGCAAGCTCAATGAGTGGCTTCTATAATATATCTGCACATTAGCAGAAGAGAAAACACATCTCCACAAAACAATTAGGTAAAAATCAGAAGGTGATAAAATGGAAAATTAGTGTACTTAGATAGAATTTAGAACTGAAGGTTTTTGCCTTCCTGTTAATCCAGTGATGGATTATAACACTCTGTCCTCAATACATTTGTTTTAATTAAAGAAAACCGAAGGACGGACCATGCTCATTCAATATTTCAGATTAGTACCACTGTAATTTTGCACAAGTATATATTCTACTTATCTCTTCCCTTATACTCTAATGAGGTGGTATATCACTAAAAAGGGTGAAAAGCTCTAAACCTTTAGTTTTCAAACTAGGGATATTTTCATAGTTTTCCTTATAAAAGTGAAAGGGTTCCCACCCTTATCTCCATTAACAACAACAAAATCATCTCCTCCTTTCTTAGGCTGCCTAGAGTGTCTCAAAAAACCCAACCAACCCAAAAAACCCCAAACCAACAAAAACCCCTGTCACTGGGGTTTCTGCACTAGGGCTACTCCCTGCTAAACAGCTTTCACAACTTCAAGTTTTTCTCATGGCATCAAACAGGGAAAACCTTCATCCTGGAATGCAGCGTCTGAGATATTTAAACAAACTCTTGCGATATCAGCAGATCGATACCCTGATATTCAGCAAAAATATATTTTACTTCCTTCCTGTTCTCTTCCAGCTGTGATGTCCAGCACGCTCAGGTTTCTCTCTTCCTTCCAGAAATCTACAGAATTCTCCCATCCTGAAATCTTATTCTTGTTCAGACACACAAGAACCGCGCCCACTTCTAGATAAAAAATGCAGAGTGTAATATTATCTTTATTTTTGATCTCTTTGAGCACAGAATCATTGAATAACTGCCAGCTTATCCTTCCAGGCATGCTCTCTCCTCTTGCTCCTCCTCAGCCTAGTTCACTCCATTCTTAATGGAGTTCATCTGTCCACTTGTTACCTGTATTTTCATGAAGATGCTTCTTTTCGATCAAAGAAAACAATCCCCTCTTCCTTTTTAAGGGCTCCCAGAATGCTAACCATACAAATTCAACCAACTAGCATTCCAGCAAAGGAGAACGAGGAGAAGGAACATGTAGCAAAGCAACACAGCTCAGCAGGAGATTGATACCCCTTCTGCTTCTGAAATAAACACCTTACATCTGTCTCTCACACACAAGTGTACGTGTAGATTTGTTTTCTTTTACCCACCTCTTCACATACTCCATGATTCATGATATAGACAGAATTTCTTAGGATCATTCAATATATCTTCTTATGCCTTAGTGCCATATAACAATTTGAACAACAAAAACATACAACAGGAATAGAGGAAGGTTGACAGAGCAAAAGGAAAATGATCAGAGACTCAGTAAAACACCTGCTCATGAGCCAGAGTTTACAGAGACATTTACAGGAAGAAGCAGCATCAGGAAGGTCATCAGAAAATACCTAATTATATGGTAGCATTATAAGAGAGAAAACAAACAAAAAATCACGGGAGCAAAATATTATTTGATGAACAATCTTTCATTCACAGTTGCCTAAGTTAGTTTTAGTGTTTTGACCAAAATAATTTAAATAAATTAACCCCAGGAAAAAAAGCTTACAAGCTTAAGGAAAGAAAACATGCATTTAATTTTGATATGCTGATTAACCACCCTGTTTATTATGTTGCATTTTGCAAACAATAACCCTTCAAACCTAGGTATTTTCTAGCCATCTGCCATGGTATCCGGGCTGGCTGTTAGCACTTCAGTTGCATTTTGAAGTTCAGATCAAGGTTCTGGTTTTTTATTTCAAGGTCTTCACTAAAATGTCTGTACAACATACTGCTGTTCCGTGACATTTATTTGTGCTTATTATGTTACACTATTATTTTTGGAGGAATGACTGACAATTATGCATTTGCAGATGCAGTAGATCAGAATCCCCTGAACACTCTGGTGTTTGCTCTGGGCTTATTACTCCCCGATACTTTTGCTATCAGTAGAATTTGCTTGTTTACCATTGCTATCTCTATTTAGATCATTTATATAGATGAGAAACAGTGTGAAGTCACAGTGCTGACTCCTGGGAGGTCTCATTTGTTATCTTCTCCCAAATGAACAACAGCTACTTTTACTACTGTTTGCTATTTTAAGCCAGAGCTCCACTCAAACATGTGTTCTCACTTGCAATTCACATAGATTTGAGTTTGAAAGAGGTTGAGCTATGCTGGCTCTAATTTCAACAAAGGTGAAAAAGATAAGTGTTAAATTCTGGGCCATTGAGAGAAGGAAGCAACCCAGAAGCAGAGTGATTATATACACTAGGAAAGGAGGAAAAGAAAAGAAATAAAAAAAAGTCAGCCTGGGAATTTTGCTGTGGCAATTTCTCTCGCAGATGTGTCCTTCTCAGCAGATGGAAAAGTGATCAGGTAAAGCAAGAAAGTAATTTTATTGGGAGTCCATGTACAGTTCCAGGGAATGTGGGTGAGTTACCTCTAACACTTCAAGGTATTTTTAAAGGTTTTCTTTTTTCTCTTTAAAGGAAGTGGTTGAGTGCACAGGAGAGTTAATAAAGCTGGTCTCCTATAGATTTCTATTTTGTGATGGGATTCTATTGAAAAGTAATACAGTGTAAACTCTGAAACTTTGGTGGAAATCCTGCTATGAAGGAAAGGAAGGTGAAGGGGAACAAATTCTTGATTCTAGCAGCTATTTTCAGCAAGTGAATACGTCTAAACTATTAATTCTCCATCAGACTTGGCTGAAATAGGCTGATGCACTCAGAGTAGAGCTTATTCATCCTAATAGTTAAAAGTCATGATTACATAAAACCCTTCCTTAAGACACAAGACCCTTTGAAATGAAAAGAATTAAGAAGGAATGCAACACAACTCCATGCAATCAATGTTACTCTTTGGGTCATGAGTCAACCCACTCTCTCAAAAAAACTTTTTTCCCCATGCTGACCACATTCACTCACCTCAACTTAAGATATCCTTCCCTGAGCTAATTTTACAACCTGGAGTTGAAAACCCAAAAGCTGGAGACAGGGTTCTTGGCATTTTCTCCTGAAGTACCAAATTCTTCTCAATAGTAAACTGATTTTAAACTGGAATTTACAATATTGTGTAGATCAGACTTGCAGGAATTACAGTCACCTTATCTTTAATACAGGTAGCTACATCGTCTTGATTATTATTTGTAAATTATAAACCAAAATTATAAATCCAATATGTGGATTTCATGATGGATCAGGAAAGGGCAAGTAATAAGTATCATTTATTCTTTTATTCTTTACAGTTTTCAATCCCAGATCAACATTTCTACCTCATGTTGAATATGCCCAATAGAGAGATTTGGGGTTTTTTTGTTTGTTTTAGTAGAAAACATTTCTAACACTCAGTTTCTCTCTTCCTTTAAATTAGTTTTACCCAATTTCAGAGAATCGCAAATAAGAACTCTGAATAGGACTGGACTTATTGATATCCTTCATTGAAGCAGCTTCTATAAAAATCAGTGAAGCAAAAAAGGACTGCAATTCTTTGACTGCTACAAGGCATTCAGGTGTGGGGCTGGCTGGCAAGCACATTGGTCTCCAAAACAGCTCAACTGAAGAAATATTTCCCACGATTTGTGTTCAGTATCTTCCAGCCACAGTTCCAAGGGTCTCTGCCAAAGAGCACATCCTGGTTTACGTGGTCCTCTGTTGTGACTGTCAATGTGGTAAAACATTATCTCCGTAAATTGTAATGGGTGAAACAACAAAAAAACCTGGCACATACAAAAATCTTAGCTTAAAAGAAAGCTTGGTGTTCAACTTGACTCCTTCTTGAGCGCAAACAAGCAATTTGCTTTTCCACCCTTAAATATATTACATTGACCCAACCTCTCCTATGAGAACTCCTTTTGCCATTGTGGAAAGCATAATGTAGTATTAAAAAATCCTTATTTGTGGTGACTATCTGATAAAGTATAAATTATACCATTAGCACTAATACTACACTGTATCACAATATGCCTTCTTTTTCTTTATGCAGCTCTGTTTTCCTCAACTGTTATATTTTTCATATGAAGGATTACCTCAGCCCTTTGTATTTTTATGGAGCAACAAAACACTGAAACAAGAATCACACATATCTACGAGATTCTCTTCTGCAACTGTGCTTAATCGTTAGTGAAGACCTGCATCCAGTTCTGTCACATTGTTGGACTTTTTGAAAGGTTATTTCAGCAACCTAAACAACAGGGATATTGTTTGCAAAAGGCTGATAAGTAGATGATAACAGTTCTCGAGACATTTTTAAAGCACACTGAACAGAGTCTTAGGAGACTGAGTATCGCCTGCACACCAGAAGCACTGTAAATACAGCAAAACACTAAATGATGTTTGGGATACACAAAGTGTAAACTTTAAGCCTTCAGGCCACAAGGTCCCTGGTGCTCCTTACAGATGCTTTCAAACTTTGTTACTGTTTAGAGAGCTTCAGCTCAACTGTAGGGCATTAACATACAGCCAGATGTTCTCCTCTTATCTTTAAAGACTGTCTAATCTTCACAGTGTAGTCACGCTGTACGACAAGGATTACCCTAACATTTCAGCACTTGAAACCAGAAGTGGAAACTCACTTTTTTCTAAATATCTTCAAAATATTGCAGGAAAATACAATGGGATCTCCGTAAAGGGCAGCAATTGCCCTAAGGCTGGGGGCTGACTAATCTCCACAAATACTGGTGAAAAGTAAATTCATCAGTTCTATCCAAAGAGGCACAGTTACTGTGGTCAAGACTTCCCTCCCCCCCCGCTCTCCTCTGTGGCTAAAGCAGATGATGAGATGTGGCATACCTTGGCAGACTACAAAGCTTTCAGGCAGCCTGTGACACCAGAGCAAGGAGAAAAGACTCTGCTTCAAAACTTCTTACAGCAAGGATGAACACTGCAAGCTGACTGCAGTAGTTTCTGCAGGATATCACAACTGACTTGAAATCATTACTGAAAGCCATCCACTACTATTGACTTTGTAATAACTCCGTGTCTCAGCATTGGTACAATGGCAGCCTGGATCGACAAACAGTTCCTAAAGCTAGCTCTGGGCTTTTGTATCTGCTGGTCTTTGTTAATTGCATTTCTACTTTCTTTATCACATTTGCTTCTACACACTCAGCAGCACAGAGGATGCTGACAGGGCAAGTAAGTTTTGTCTTAAGTTCACACAGAAGCCTTTACAAATAAGACTCTAGGCTAGGTGCCACATTATATAGCTACTCTCACTAGGGGAGGAGAAAATCAAAGCACTGCAGCTCCTAAGTAAGGACAGACAACCAATTCCTCCAGGGGCACGCTCTAGAACCTGAAAATCCCAACACCTGTGCTCCTCATACAGCTAGAAGCAGCGCTATGTTGGCTCATAGCATGTTGCTCAGTTACAAGGGGATTCATCTCACCTAACCCTAGGTGCTCACTAAGTAGATGTTGACATCTCAGTTATTTGGCCTTGTAAAACCAGTGGAAGGCAACTGACGCTTTTGCTAGAGCATAGATCATCTTGTCCAAAGAGGGTGTTGGCTAAAATAGGTCAGAGGAATCTCAGTCTAGAAGCAATGATTTTTCTCCATTTTCTCTGAATAACTCTGGATGAGAAGATGCCTTGAGAGCTGGAAGGGCTTTTCGAACAATGAAGCAGAAAATGGAAACGCAAGGTGTCAGGAGTATTTATGTCAATAACTGATGTAGACTGTTTTCCATACACTGCAAGGTATGGAACAGCAAAATCCTAATGCTTCTTCAGTTTGTCTTTCTGCAACTTCAGTGTGACAAACACTCCAGCCCAGAACACACCAGTGTGTTGGAGCAGAGAGCAGCCTCCTGGCTTCACACTGTTATCTCTGGGAGAAAAAGAAAAAACTTCCACTCCATGCTTTTCTGCTTTTTCATAATCCAGTTCATGCATAGCTAGAGTAACAAGCCATGTGTAAAAGAGTATGAGGAAACTGCTCTTATTGATCACAAAGCCTGACTGCCAAGAATAGGTTAAGCATGTGACTGCTTTGAGGTGGATGCATGCTTCTATTTCTCAGCATTCATATCAAATCTAAAGTGTTACACAAAAATACAGATTCTCTCTCTCAGCAGAAATTCGCAGTTTGAATCTCCGCTGCTGTACCCTTTGTGCAGTTGTTCCTACCTGTGCCAATCACTGTGTCGACTTCTCAGCTGTATAGCTCTACATGAATACTTGAGCTGGCAAAGAAGGCAGCCTACAGGATCCAAGGGGCCTTTGAAATTGTGTTTCAATATACTAAATTGGATCAAATTTGTTTCTACTGAAAGGTGCATCACTTCCTAACTACTCTGACACCTTAACAGACTATTCGATGTCTACTAATGTAAAAATTCTAAGCTATGTTTTAAGTCATCAAGAACATTCCTGAATAGGCAGAAGATGTATTGTTTGATCTTATCAGTTGAATAAGAAAACAAGGGGAAAAATGGTATTACTAATAGCACAGAGCCCTCAGAACCACAGTGGAATAATATATGCAGGATTAAGTCAGGTGCTGGCTGTGAAACCCTCAAAAAGTTCTGCTCTTCCCTCTTTCAAAAATCAGAGTGCACAGTTTTGTGGTGGTGGAATTTTCTGTCCTTTGGAAAGGGTTACATAGAATAGTAGTGTTTTGTCAGTTTACACGGTTTGCAAGTAGATACGGAAAGATGCAGGTTACAAGAGAATGACTGCTTATGTTTAATCAAGACACACTGTAGTCTGGACATCTTTCAAGATGAAATGTTGCTATTATACATTATTATACTATAACACCTCTGTCTCTCTTAGTCAACCATGTATCAGAAGTATAGCACACATATGCACGTCACAAGGCCAGCAATGCTTGTACTGGGTTACATGCCATATAGCAATACACAGGCTTTTATAAAGCTTTGTTTTAGAGATGGAAATGGACTATCCACTCCAATCGTCTGTCGTGTTTAATAAAAATGTCCTCTTATTCCTGAAAATTCATATAATCCTCAAAAGACTACGTAGCACGGCACAGGCAGAAAGACTAAAGGATCAGGATGCATTATTTAGTTACAATTCACTCCTCAAAATGTGCTATTTTCGTACTCCTAGCCTACAGCAGTAAACACCCCTAAATACATCAGCCTAAATGAATGGGCTGAACCTAAGTTGTTCCTACTCATATTTGTGAAACAGGAAAAGAGCTGCAGCTCAGCTACTGTGAAATAACCGATAAGGATTTGGGTATCTGAGCACACAGGGAGTAGGTGAGTGATAAGGGCAGATACTCCTTAGTCCCTGAGGTGAAGTGGTGATTGCAGCCTGCTTAGTTCCCAAGTTAATGTTAATCTTCAATGTTAATCAGTGTGTTTTCCTCAGATTCTCATTGGTTAAATGAAGTTAAACCTAAATGAATCAAACTTTTGAGCAGAGAAACAAAGCAAATCAACATGGTTCAGATTTGCTCATTTGTCTTTACTACATTCAGTCCTTCTTTACGCCTGTACACTTGTCTTTGATTATATTCTCAGTGTCAAGGCTTTTGGAGGGCACTGTACCCCAGCACAGGTTTGCCCTGAGCACCGCACTAGCCTGCACTGTACAACCAGTGCAGCCCTAACCAAGGCAGGGATTAGCATTTTTGAGGGACTAGTTGTTCCCCAGCTCACCAGTTTCATAAGAATCACATAAAAAATCATGCTTAACCTCTTAATAAAGCTGCCAGAGGTAAATATTGCTTTACTACTTTCTTCTTAAGGACACTAAACACACTCTGAGGGAGAGATATAGATCTAAATGAAGTCAGCTTTTAAACTACTCTCCATCTTCCATAAGAATAAATCTCTCTCAAAGTGCTCTGATAATATGATTGGGATTGGGGCAGGAGGGAGGGTAAAAAAGGGAGAAAAAAACCCTAAAACCAAACAAGCCTTCGTTCCTGACCTCAGACAACGAGGATACACAATTCTCTGTATTGCTTCAAAGCACTTTTGTAACCTATCTGGTGTTCTGTTCCCAGCCATGGCTAAGTTTTGTTACTTCAGAGGAAAGGAGAAAAACAAACAGAATACATAGCCACATACACACTGGAGGGAAAAAAAACCAACCCTTCTAGTGCCTGTAGCACACTAAGACACAAGTATCTGAGCACAGTAGCTGAGCCTGAGTTTCAGTGGCTCTGTGTATCATGTAATATACCAGGGAAAATGAAAATTCCCACTGTTTTGGTGAGATACAATTGTTTACAGTCACAAGGCACTACTGTTTATTTTTGCACAAGATGTTGGGTAGTTCGAAGTCTGGTCTGGTTCGCTTTTCAAACCTGAATCAACTCTTCCTTCCTGTGCTGGCTTATAAAGCTTCAGCTTTCTGCGATTCACCTCTGAAGTAGTTATTTGTCTCTCTCTGTTACTCATTTACTAAACCATGAAGTCCTTTTGTGCAAATGCACATATTGAATTTCCAACAATGCACCAAAGAATACTTCAAGACTGACAAACAGATGCATATACAACACAGATAATACAACAGTTTCAGGGCTATCAGAAAAAGTGCACAGCAGTTTCTGTCTGCACACATTAACATCCAAGTCATCTAAGCACTTCTGTGCCTCTGAGTCATCTCGATTGCTATGGATTACCATCTCTCTGGAGATTCAGGATGGCATTCCCATTATCCACTTAGCTACGTGCTTTTACTATATCATCTACTTAACTTAAGCTGATACTACCACCTGCCATTATTTCTGTGTTATGAATACTGGAGTTGCAAGACATCAAACTGCCATTCTTCCCTCCTTCAGAGGATGTGAAGTCAGAAAGTGCTGCAGCTTTTAGCTTAGAGCTTATAAACCAACCTGAAATGGCAAAACCTAAGCTATGAAATTGGTTGTCTATAATTTTCATTTCTTGGTTACGAGTAGGTAACCGTTATTTGTTTCAATACTGATACGTTATAATTTCCCTCGCAGAAACCCCTGGTCGCTGTAGACCTAAACCACAATGGGACAACCAGACACATTCTTCTCACTCTAGTATTTTGTTCAGTTGATCCACTGAATCACAGGACTCTCACATTAAACAGCTTTCCCCAACCATGTATCAAATACGTCACTTAAACTGTGTGACAAGGTTACAAAATGAGTCACAAGAACAGTACTTTGCACGCAAACAGAAGTACAATATCTACATTATTATAAAAATCTACTGTGTTAGAGCCAGTCAGATCAAATTATCAACACACTACATAGAGTTTAAGAACATAAGTCACAGTGCAAGACGTTCAGTTTTATAAAGTTATGCCAGTTTCAAGACAAGTAAACCTAATTTTAAAATGACCTAAGTGACACTACTCCATTAGGTTTTCCGTAAAAATCACTTTATTACCCTCAAATGCTGTTCTTGCTTTATGCTATAACTCCTAGATCGTATATCTTTCGTGAAACGAGAAAGTTAATTTTTTCAACATTTTCTTTGTATCTGTTATTACCATCACAGAAAATCTGACAAATTTTATAAAGCCTTCATCATATGTATTAGCATGGCCTAAGGAGCTATTCAAGTTACAGCCAAACTGTTCCAGGCACTGTTCAAAACCACAGGAAGACCATAACCTGAAGAATTTTAATTTAAAGAGACAAAAAATCTCCCATACATAGAAAAAAATACATCTAATACACAAGCATAATGAACAAAATACCGTTCATTCCACAGCTTTTGGAATGAAAAAGGGAGCTAGGAGGGTGTGAGGTACTGGAAGAGGTGTTGCAGATGAGGGCATGGAAGGGAAGGTACAGGTCTAAATCAGGTTGAAGATACTATAAAGAGCAGTGAAGATGTAGGAACACTTATAGCGAGGTTGAGCTTAGACTTTACAAAATCCTCAATATAAAATGTTTATTGACTGAGTCTGAGGAGGAATTTCATCCTGGGAGTACTTATCCGTTCCAAAATACAGCATCATATAAACTACTATGAGGGAAATTAACACTACTGCAGCCATAACCAGCACAAATGTCTCTGCAAGATGGCAGTTTGCACGTTGCTCCCCCAAACATCTAAATAAAGAATTGGCACACTAAAGACTACAGTCTTTCCTTACCCCAATACTGCATGCTAACCCTGTGACCCGATTTACGTAAATCCATAGGGAGAGGATACGCTCCCTCTTGTCCTCAGTAGCTTGCTTTGAAATCGTAGACACTGACATCAGAGATAATAGAAGTTGTGGAGTACTTTACAGGATGGTTCCTGAGCTCTGTGTGTGAGTATTTATCTGTTTGTAGTGTTGCTATTCACTAAAAAGTCTGTGCCTCTTTCAAGTGAAAAAATATTTAGTTTCTCTGGCTTGTGACAGTCTCTGTAAAGAACACTTCTATATTGATTCTCTCTTCAGTGTGGATACAAACT
Source organism: Dromococcyx pavoninus (assembly GCA_033558185.1). NCBI lineage: Eukaryota > Metazoa > Chordata > Aves > Cuculiformes > Neomorphidae > Dromococcyx > Dromococcyx pavoninus. The sequence goes on from JAUMJL010000187.1 coordinate 585,458, forward strand.
CATTTATAATGTTACGACCTGAACTGTAGAGCACAAATTTAAAATGACCTGTACATATTACTTGGTAATATTTGGATTGCAAGTTAAATACTCCCTGATTAAACATGAATGCTTTTCCCTGGGAGTACGAGATATCTTATCAGAAAAGCCTTCTTATCGAATTCACCATCCTGGAGGCAGACACATTCTCTTGGAGTGCTGGGAGTTTATAATGATAAAATTAACAATGTTGTATTTCCCAATGAAGTCAGCAGTAGTGCACTGCATCCTACCATTAATCATTAGAGCCAGTTCTCATAACAGAGCCACTTGCTGGCCCTCAGGCACCTGCATCACTCCTCAAGCAATTCTAGTCCCCAGCAATAACTTATCGCAGAAGCCAGGGATCAAGATTAAAAACCCGGTGAATAATGGGAGACTGTGTGCACCTCAATTCCTCTGGTAGATACAAGCAAGCTAATAACCTCCTTAAAGGGGAAGCAAATCATTCCATATTTTTCATTTTATAGACAAGCCAGAAAAGACCTGTATCTATGTCTCGGTAAAATTTATTGTATTGTTTAAGTTACTTGGTTTTGCCTTGTGCAAGGCATCAGCATGCATAAAACATTTGAGGGGGGAGCTCTATTCCAAGTACAATATCTTCTGCATTCTGCTTACAATATAAACTGCAGAGGAAGGAAATTTTAATTTAAATCAGAAAATCAGAAATTTTACCCATTTTGCAAAAGCATTTGGGCAAACAGTATAATCACAGGCCAGGTTTCCAGCTGGTAAAAAAAATGGCTTGAATTGACATTTGTGCTACAGAGGTGATAAAAGCACCCTTACAAATGCGTTTCAGCAATGGCTTCTCGCCCTCTCTCCTTCCCAGTCACAGGGCACAGTACTGCAATACTGAATGTTCTGCTCCTGCTGAAACTCAATGCAATTTTCTGGGAAAAACCCTGCTGCAATTAATGCAGCTCACAACTTGCTAAACATACAAAGAAACATGCAGGTCTGGAAATAAAAAAGGAATATAATATAGAAACCTTCATGGGAACATAACTAAAGCGTAAGTGATAGGAAAAAAAGAACCATAGTACATTTATTTATGTATATAGGCACAGTCAGACCAAGGGTTTTGTCTCATCCAATTCAACATCAAATATTGTTCCACTTTTCAGTCAATATGCAGAGTAACCACAGCTATTCCTATTTTCATCTACACAGCACATGCAATTTAAAAATTGTTATTATAATATGATTTAGTAAAAAATTCAACTAGAAAAATATTTGTAGTCCTACCATAATTTGGGAGGAACTAAAGTAAGTAGAGTTTGATCTAAGAGACACACACAGTACATTGTGTAGCTCTTCAGTGTTCTCAAAAGTTTAATAGCTCAAGCTTTTCTTTTCTGGAGGTTACTATAAAAGAGGTGCTTACATTCCTGAGTGAAAAAAACAATAATTACTACAGTTAATATAATTAATACTTGCTACAGATTTAGTGGGAGGTGAGCAGAGAAAGAATTTCAAGTATGGCATTAAAGAGGAAAAGAAAAAAAGGAATTTAAGAAAGATAAGTTCAGAACTGCTGTGTATCCAGTTTATGTGGGTACTTCTTTGCCACACCTGCGTACGATGCCACAGTCAACAGCAATTTCAGACAACACACCGAGTTGAACCACAATGATAAAAACACTGCATCTCTGAGAAAAAAAATGCATGAAGAAATTATAACTATGTCATACTTGGGCTGATTTCAAAATGAATACGTGAATTCAGGATAAATCTCCATCACTATGGATCTAATTTGCCACTTAAAGTATATGAAAATTATTATGGAGACTGCAAATTAATCTCTAAAAGCTGAAACATGCCACCCAAAACTCGAACAGAGAGAGGAATGGATACCAAATATGACCTCAAAAATCTGTCAAGTCATTGAGCTTTGTTATTTTGGATTGGTAGGTCTGAAAAATTCTGCCTCTGATTTTCCTACCTACTAAAATAAGAAGCTCATCACAGTTATAGAAGCTTGATGCACCCTAAAAGCTGTCCAAGCATGCACTCAGATAAGAACGTCTTACTACTTACTGATGTGTCTGTAAACATACATAGCTGTCATATAACCTAAATGATTTAGAAATAAATTATAATGGATTAATGTAATTGATGCATTTTTGAATGAATGCATTTCTGAATGCTGTGTGATATGCTTAGCGCTGTTATTATTTCATGAAGCAAGGTCATTAGCAACAACATTGGACTCAAAAATATATGGTAATCAGTCCAAAATATATAGTAAACAAAAAATATTATGTGAATACCCTAATGTTCTGATCATAACCAACGTATAGACAGTTATTTCCATCCAAAAAACCACAAAATTTGCTATTATTCATGTTTTTACATTCAGCTTGTGCCCAGGGTGGGGAAACCCTGAAACTGAGTTGAATAATTCTGCTGATTAACTCTGACAATAAATTATTTTCCACAAAAATTTAGCCCTTCCTTATTGGATTTTTATTTTTGATAGAAGAATTAAAAAATATAGTATTTTAAATCAAGTTTTATGAAAATACTGAACAGACCTTGGGATCTTTTAATTCTTATTAATACCACAAAAGTGTGTTTCAGAGGGGAGGATAAAGAACGCTAAGTCATACAGTTACTGGGATTTTAAAATATTATACCCACGAATGCATGCCATTCGCTTTACAGATGTTGGAACTGGTGTCAACTGAAGCCTTTAGAGATATGATGTTATTAGCAGCTTCTCCACATATTCTTGAAGGAGGGAAGATCAATGAGAGAATGTTTCAAAAGCTGGGTACAGTTGATGTACTACTGACGGAGCAGCGGAGCAGCAGAGGTATTTTGGTCATGTCTCATGGAAGGCAAGTGACAATCTGATGAAAATGTTTCTGCAGGATTATGCTTGAGAGAATGCATTCCACAGGTGAACGGAAAAAGCAGCATAACAAACACTTTTTATAAGTTCAAAGCTTAATCTGTTAGCCAAGGCTTTTATTTGATAAAAAGAATTAGCTTTCTAACTATGCATCTGGGGTCCTAGAGGTTTATAAACTAGATCTTTACATCTTGACAAATAATTCAGTAAGGACAAAAATCAAACACTGGAATCTATTTTCTACTCTTGAGCTGGTCCTTACCATGCAGAATACAAGTAACTCGGGGGCCAGAAAGTCCTGTACCATTCATTTTGATGCCTATTTCTCACTACAGTAGCTGACCTCTACCTATTCCTCAGCCTGGAGAACTATCCTTTTGCTGACTTAAATAATATATAATCAATAGACCTTTTCTAGTGTTGCTATCAATTCTGTATTCAAAGCAATGTAGACTAAGCTCAATGGAGCTCATTGGCATCCAGTGAAAGAAGAGATGGCAGGCACAAAGCAGAACGCAAGGCATTCTATTTAAACATAACAAAAAGCTTTTTTTCTTGGGTGTGATTGAACATTGGGCCATGCTGGCTAGAGAGCCTATGAACTTTCCATTCTTGGAGATATAACACTCATTTGAATACTGCCCTAAACCACCTGCCATATTTGACCCTGCTTTGAGCAGGAGAGTGGATTAGATGATCTCCAGATGTGCCTACTAACTTCAACCATTCTGTCGTTTTGATTCTATAAAAATATTATAAGTATAGTTGACCAGGTAATGCATCCTGATCCAATGCCTTGAACTGCAAATCTCAGAGATACTTGTGATTACAAACAAATTGTAAAAACAAATTCCCTCAAATATCCTCAGCAAGTGGCAGTCAGCTTTCAGGACACACATCCTTTGGATGTCAAAATGGGCCTTCCTGCTGCAAGTGTACTTTCAGCTACATCTGTGATCTGTGTTGTACAAGGTGCTGAGGGCTAATGTAGGTATGATAACTGCTCTCCACAGGAACTGTGTGTGGAATAGAGGGCAAGAGGTCAATCTGAGCTCAGACACAAGCGACCTGTTTACAATGTATGGTTCTTAAGAAGCTAAGCAGATTTTCAGTGAGAGATGCATGGAAGAGCACTATGGATACTTGTGTGGAGAAAGAGTTCAGTCTCCCTTGGTCATGGAATGGATAAATTAGGGACTTTCAGAAACAGTGAGGTTAAGAAAATGAAGATAATGTAAAGATACATGACAATGTAAACCTCGGCTAAACCTGATTTAAAACTGCAAGAACTTAAGTTTTGATTTGGGAAAACAGTGAGAAAATCCAACAGTGACTACTCTTGCGAAGGAGGTAACATTGAGATTCTTACTTTCTTGTTTTCTTTCTCTTTCCCTTTTTAAGTGAATATTTTTAATCCCTTAGCTCTTCGCCTAATACAATTCATATTACTCCCCCTGTTCTATGAGAATAGTAATTTTCCCAAGACCAGGCAGTATAAGGGTATATTTATGAGCTAAAACTTAGAATTGTTATACTGTTAGAAAAGTTTCCCTAATTGGGTTATTTTTTCTACAAATTGGTGTAAACATACCAGAGTGTTCAGTATTCTTGTAGCATTACTCATATAGTTTTAAATAAAACAAAGAAAATTCTGAAGTAAAATAAGCTGAAATAAAGTAATATTTAACATTTGAATTTTCACTAGAAGCAAAACAGTAGAATTATTCTACTAGGTTTGACACGTATGTTAAAAAAACCTAAAGCTATAAAAATGAAATCAAAGGTTCAATTCTGAAAATGCTTATGCATATGAATAATTAAAAGACTTTAGAGTAAAATTATTCATGCTTCAGACTCCATGCACAAGTGTCAAGATGCAAAAAAAACAAGTTATCATCTCATATTTAAACTTACAACTTCATATTGTCTTTTTAAGGTTCCTAAAATTCCTGCTGCTTGCAGTGAGGAATTTACAGGATATGATGATCAGTGTGCGATCGTGCTATTCAAATTCTGTCTGTTTTGGGTACAGAATACACATTTGTGAGATTATCTGCATTTTATAAAGGCCCATCTCGTACTGATACATAATCAAGCCCAAGATATTTAACAGATAAGAAAAAATACAATCTCTTAGCAACTATCTTGTCTGCTCATACGTTCCTTGAAATTGTGCTTAGATTATAAACATCTCTAAAGGACTAGAATAAGACATTTCAATAGATCATGGGTTTTTTTTGTAAGTCCCTACAAACGCATGCGCACAAGATCAAGCTGTTGAACAGAATCATCAGTTTGTGAAGATCCTCAAACGTGTGAGAGATTCTTGTAAAAGAAAAAATATAGGAGTCAAAAGAACACAACTACTCCTTAGTCTTGAATATAAATATTTCTATTCTATCAAAAACGCTCAGGGTACAAAAAGTCGTTCTACCCTTTTCCTCTTTCAGGCAGCTTAGTTTTACACAAACTTTCTCTTCAATGTAGAACGTAATATTACTTGGGAGAGAAGAGGGATTTTTTTAGAACGTTATTAAGCCATGAAGGCTCAAACATTTTGCTGAGTTAAGGTGATTCACTCCACTCCCCTGCTTAAGCTCAATATCTATTTCTGTGTTGCCTGTTTTAATCTCAGTTGCAAGTTAAACTGACGTTGCTGAAGCTTTTTTCTAAGGCTTTCCAACATACAAGCTAAATTGCAGTACCTTGTAAATGGAGTTTTACCTATTCAGCAGATGGATAGTGATTGATTAAGCTTCAGAGACTTGTCTGTGGATATGAATTCTTAAAGGCACTGATCTGCAAAATCAGAACCTCCATGATGTATTACATTGGTAGAGTATTCTAGTGCAGTACTCTTGAAATTAATGGAAGCTGTGTGCATGAGACTGAAAGGCTGATCCAGCATTCTGTGTTTATGTAGGCTAACAATTTTATGCTCTTTAATATTCCACCATTTCAAAAAGTGGAAACGTGCCCCTCTACTAATCTGACTGTACCAACCTTTAAAGGTCTGCATTCTCAAAAAAAGTATATCTTTTTAGGAAAGCATTTTTAACTTTAACATACCCTAAAAATAATGACAAAGTATACTTCTGACACAGACAGAAAAGGGAGTTTACTGAACCACCACAACCTGATGGCTGATGAAAGTCATGAATTGCTTTCCATGGCTCAGCATGTGTGTTTCAATTCAAGATTTTAAAGCTGAGTCAATTTAGAACGTAAATTCAGACCATGCGCTTTCAAAATTATTCTCCTTACGAATACAGCCTGGAATACCTTGTTTTTGTTTTCTCTTCTGAGCAGCAAACTTTGACACAAACAGCTCGTGGATCAATAAGCAACTTCTTTTGCGGTTTCCATGTGCATTGATTCATGAACCATTTGTCTCCTTGTAAACATCGTAATAAAACAATTACGACTTAATAATGCACAATTACATCACCAGTAGCCAATAAGAATGCTAAGGAATCGTAATTTTCCTGCCTCTGTATGTTGGTTTTCATTCAATTTCAGAATAAATCAATATATATTTTTCTTTCCGTGGGTGTTTTTTAAGTGCTCAATTTCTCCTTAAATAAACAAAAGATAAGAGAAAACCAGGTAGCTCTATTTTTTAATAACCTGGGAATAAATGAAAGAAAGCAGATCTTTAAATCAAAAGGTTGCACTGACGTGTTTAGCACACAATAACTATTACAAATTAAATTCTAATTTTTAGACAGAAATATGCTCTGAGTTAAATTAAACAGCCAATGCTGGTACCTTATCTGCAGAAAAGCCAAGAAGTTTTAGAGGGCTAGAAATTTCATTAAGATTAAAATTAAATTCTGAAATTTTGCAGATATGCAATGGAAAATTGAGGAACACCATATTAATTTTGTCAACCTGTTGTATGAGAAATTCCGAGATCATCTTTAGACATCGAGAAAACTCAGGTTTGGAAGAGCCTTTGGGAGATACCTAGCCCAAGCTCCTACTCAAAGCAGGGTCTGCTGTTAGATCAGACCACATAGCCTGGGGCTCGATCCCGTTGGTGTTTGAGAACCTCCAAGGATGGAGGCTGAACAACCACTTTGCAACGTGCTCCACCGCTTCACTGTTGTTGGGGTGGAGATGTTTTCCCTATCTCAGGTCTGAACCTCTCCTGTCAATACCTGTACACGTGTTTTCCACCAGCCACAGACCTCTGTGTCCTTGATGATCCCTTCCTTGGTGCTGGTGGGCTACTGGTGTTTCCTGATAAACTTTTTGCTGTCTGAGTTGAAAAGCCCCATTCCTCCAGTCTCTCCGCACAGAATATGTGCTCGTGCCCCGTGGCTGTGGAGCCGTTCACTTAACTCCCCCAGTTTACCAGTGAGTTTCCTGTATTGTAGGACCTAAACCCAGAAGTGGTGTTGTAGACAAAGCTGAGTAGAGAGGGATAATCACTTCTCTTCTCTAGTGGATACGCTCCTCATAACACACCCTGTGATCCTGTCAGCCCTCTTTGCTACCAAGAGGGCTACTGGCTTGTATTCAGTTTGCTCTCCATCAAGGCATCCAAATCCTTTTCAGGAAGCATTTTTGCAAGGCCTTCTTCCTTGCTAGGTGCCAGACTTCATCTTTTTCCTTGTCAGGATTTATAAAGTTCCAGTCAGCCCACTCCTCCAGTCCATCCAGGTCCCTATGGACGGCAAGACTTGCTTTTACTCTGTTAATTGGTCCCCTCCAGTTTTGTGCAATCTGCAAATGTTAGTGCAATCTATCACCTTTTGCAAGTTACTAATAAAGATCTTAAATAGGACAGGTTTTCCGTAGAGACCTTGCAGTGCCCCACTTGTTACTGGCCTCGAGACAGAGTGTGTTACATTGACCTCTACACTCCGATCGTGATTACACAACCAAATTTTACCTGTTCCATCTAGACTGGAATATCCTCACTTGGTCACAAGAATATTGTGGGAAACGGTGTCAAACACCTTGCTAAGGTCAAGGCAAATGGTATCTTTTCTCTTCCCTCATCCATAAATTCAGTCATTTTTCACAGAAAGCGATTAAGTTGGCCAGCTATGCTTTACCCCTGGTAAATTCACGTGACTGCTCCTACTCATAATCTTCTCTCTCATGTATACCTGGAAGACCAAAGTGAAGCTGACTGACCTGTAGCTCCCCACATTGTAATTCTGGCTGTTCTGAACATGGGTAGCGTTAAGCAATTCTAAAAAAAAATTATAATCTGTGACATCATGGATATAAAATATCTTGTCTCTTAGTAATTACTGCAAATATTCTCCTTCTCTCAAAAATAAGTGCATAGATACCATGAATGGTTTGTGTCTGAAATGCCTTTGGGATTTTTGTTCCAATAAATTGGCTTTTGTGTACCAATGATTTTTTTTCCCAATGAGAAATTGTTTCACAAGAGACAGAACTCTTGAAATTTCTCATTATTTTTTTTTGCAATGAATTGCCAATTTGTTTCTTTGTATTCCCATTGTTTATTAACAATGTAAGGTGAAAAGGCGATAATGATAAAAAGTAATTGTGACTTCAAAACTATTCTGCTATGGGAATGAAATTGTGTGTTTAAATTCTCCAATGACCCCAACATTTAGTAGGATTGTTGCCTAAAAATGCCTAGCGCTATTTGTCAGTAATACTTTTCTTATGAGTTAATGATTAATCCTCCTAGTCTAGAATACACCTATTCCTTCTTTGTATTTAAGAAACTTACAGGTGTACTATGTTTATGGAAAAGACATTCATTTGATCATTTTTAGAGCAGATAGATGGATGTCACTGAAACATTTCCAGAAAGGACCTTTTGAGGTCATTAAATCAAACCTCTCTCTGAAACTGTGCCTAAATCTTGTCTAGTAAGGTTCTGATCAATTTCTTTAAATAGAATAGACCCTATATTAACAAATCAACAAAACCCCAAATACACATTTTAAAGTCTCTCCTCCTTTATCTAAAGATGGTGAAGATTCACCTCTGTTCTGTTTATCCGTGGCTTTTGAGAGGCATTTAATACTACTTGCTTTAGTTCTGCAGAAAAAACTGCAGTGGGAAGGCAGATAAATATGAAAAGGTTATAAAAGGAACTCCCTGACATGGAAAGGTCAATAAAGGTCAGCATCAGGAGGCAGGCTGACACTGTTGCAAAAGCTGTATATATGCATATGCATGTAAGGGATCAATTAACACAACTTTTTGTATTGATAAGCAATTAACTTCATTCCAATCACCAAAAATGCATCTATTTTTATCAATATTTTCTGCAGTTCCCCCTTCTATAGAGATACGAACTCTGAAAGCAGCAGGGCACACTGCATGACCATTCCTTCACAAGACAAATGAAGCTCTCTCACAGCCTTGGTATGACAAAAACCTACTATTGCTACTTCTGTTCAGTGAATTGCACTGCCTGCTTTCACTTCTGGTGAAGAAAAAATTTCTGCGCTTCTGCCTCACACCACAGTAGCTTGCTGCCTCAGAAATCAAAGTTTAACTCCTCACAGAGAAAAATACGTGGTCAGAAGAACAAAGGCAGGCACTGACTGCAGATTCACCTCCCAAACTCTCATACAAAAAAATTACCCAACACTTTTCAGTCTTCAAGATAACTACCTGCAAGGTACCCCCACTGCCAAGGTGACAGAGGAGCTTACTTGATGCTACCACTGTAATGAATTAGAACATTCCTGAAGAATAATGGTCCCTGGAGGCTACATAAATGCTAAAGCGAAACCACCTCTGACTTTGATGCCTTGCACGACCACACAACATTCTGTTTTAACTACTACCTTTCTATTACACCTAATAACATTTAAAACCTACTTCTTTGATCATACAGTTAATCCTGTAGTACTAGGAAGCGATCAGAGTCCCACATTTCCAAGGATATTCGGGATGTTGGAAAATAAACTGTCCTGGGTTCAGTGCTGAATTCACCTAACAACGTTATTATTCCAAGTGTTTGCTCAGTTTCTCTTCATGGTGTAACACCCATCTGCTTTTTCTGCTAGTTGCACCTTGAGGAGGCCCTCTGCAATGGCTTTTTTTGCTGTTATTTCTCAGGGAAAATACTGGGGAAAATAAATTGGCTCTAAGATAGTAAGCTCCTGTTCTTTGTGGGCAGAGACATACGAGCCCTTCACCTCTAAAGCTGAGACAGAGACAGAGCTTTCCATGTTTTCTGTAACATTGACTTGGATTGTAATCACTGTAATTTTTACAAGTTCATAAATACTATTCTTGTAAACTGCTGATCATAGTATGCCTATTTAACTGCATAAGTTTTTAAAATCCTATACCACATTAAGGAAGGGCTGTGCTTGTAAAGCCATAATTAATAGCGCATGACAGACTAAGTAAAATGAGGTGAAATTTGGCCATTACAAACCTGACTCTCGTGGCAGGTTCACCACATTCCAAAAAGATCTTTTGGGGACTGCATAGGTACCAGTGGTGTGAGGCAGAGGAATTTGCAGTTGTAGATGATTCAGAACCTCTGCTTACTTATGAAATGAAATCAAGCCCTGTGTATGAATACTGGCTTAAAATAAACAGTAATGAAATGGTTTGCTAGCTGAATACATCTAAGCACATAGACACGTTAGTTATTGATCATCAACACTTATGTTCAAAAGACATTAAATTCAGACTTTAAAATACCATACAAAAATGTGTTTGTATAGCAACTGACCAGAAAGCGATACGAGTTACAGAATCATAACAGCAGCAGCTCAGTTGTGACTATGCAACAGTGTACTTTTATGCTCTAAAATTGTGTATTTATTTTCTTGGACAACTGGATGTTTATTATTTTGTTTGGCAGTATGATAGACCTCATCGAGTCTTTAACAAAATCACCTCCCTAAATACAAAGCAATGAGTGTTAAATTTAACTGGCCTGGAAAGGATGGCATCTGCCTCAGCTTTGAATTTTGGCTTGCAGGGTTTCTCCCATTTTCCACATCAAAGATCATGCTCTATCTTTAAATTTCATTTTTACCAATGCCAGCATCAAAACAATTAAAATATCTTTCAAGATACTGCCGGGAGGAAGAACCTCCAGACATCAGTCCTGCAGACCTAGCGTAAAGCATCAGGTTTACTTGGAGTCCTAAACATTTGAAATTGCCTCATGTTTCTTGCCATATATGTCATCTATTTGTTCTTGACTCAACAATGGAGTAAACCTCTCATATTGCCCCAAAGAAATTTTTGACAAACAAATGTAACAGATAACTGTAAAGGCCTCTACAGTAACTGTATAAAACCTCCATATGTCAATAAGGGAAAGAAACGATGATTTCTGAAGTAGAAGAAAAATATTGTGTGGCGCTGTTTGAGTTCACAGAATACATTGGCAGGACACAAGGAGCTAGCCTGAGCCTGGCCCTAGACGAAAATTAGACACAACATGGAACAGCAGGACACATTAATGAAAGTGTTTATCAACATTATTTGTAGGGAGGTGATGAACTCGCTTGAATTACCATACGATCTGAAATTTTTCCAATTTATGATTTTTTTTTAATTCCTCACTCCTCCCTTGAGGAAAGCGCATTGGCAAATCTGCCTACCTTTAAAAAGGGGGAGGGAGGGCTCTTTACGTCTCTCTCTCTCCCCCTCATGCAATCAAACCTAATTTCTTTCTCAATTTGCTGAGCCACTATCTCCAGTAATTGCAATTGTAGTGTCAAAACTGTTGGCATCTTGAAATAATAGAATACTACCAAGTATCAATCTCATTTCATGTTTCTGACAGAAAGCCTGATTTCCCTTTGTCTGTCCCTTTCCCAGTAACAAACCACATGATTTCCATTTTCACTAATAATTTCGACACACACAATTGGCTGACCAACATTCAGATCTATTCCTTTAATCTTACACTGATGTAAATGTTCCTTTGTGTCTGAAAAAGCACTTAAGTCCTCCAACACTTTCATCTTACTTTTAAAGCAGAAGTAGTTTATTTCCTTAGCCTGGATCAATATAGAAAATAATTGCTGAAAGCTTGTGGAATCATCTTATGCAGGATAAAAAAAAAAACAAACAATGAGACAGGTTGAGAATAACAAATGATTTCATTGTCCTCATAACTCGTATTACATTATACTCATCTCTTGCAGCTGACAAATCCTATCATGACTCCAAATACTTCAGATTTCTATTCTGCATACTTAAAAAGAAAACATATTTTCCATCTTTTCACATACAACCTTCCACTTCTATTTTGGAGATATTTCCCTATTCCATACGCGAAAAAATTTGGGTCTGTCCCATTTAAATTTTACTGTATGTAAAAGGAAAGCCTCACATTTCAAATAAGTAGAAAATGCTAGTTCATGTCACTGTAGTGTTTGGAAAGAGTATTCTTTAAAGTGGATTATGACTTTTTTATCTAACAATAAAAGACTAGAGAGAGGGTACGGCTATAAATTTAAAGCCACCTTTAAGCCTCTTTCCCTTGCCTTCCTCCATTTAACATTCGTATAAGAGTATCTCCTTATTTCATAATTTTGTTTCATATTTCAATTATGAAATTCACTGTCTTGAAATTATTTGTATTCTGTCATTTCACAAGGCATACTGAAATACAAGAATTAGAACAATGATTAGTCAAGGTAGTCAATACAAAGAAGGTAATTCGCCCCACACTGTCAGTGATTTTATAAACTTTTAGCTAGCTTCTACGTTATGCTGGCTACTGTTTTGATTGGGAAGCATGCTTATGGTCCTTTTGATGAATCTTCAGTGAAAGAAATAGATATATGTTTTCCTTATCCACTACCATGTACGCAATTTTCATGGAATGTCCTTTCTTAGCACAGATTTATCTATATGGCAAATTTCTCTGTGTGCAAATTAAAACTGTGTTTAACTTTGAAGATCCTCTTGCATTACAAGTTTTTACTCTTTAATTATAGAATAAGATACAATTAGGAAATAAAAATTTCGCCACACGTTACCCCCATCTTGTTACAATACATGCAGATATTTAGAATATATTTTTGTGATCATTCTCTTCATATATATTATATATTTGCAAATCTCTCTTTCGAGGATGCAATTTTCATTTTGATCATTAATGTTCTTGAGAATCTTGAAGAACGTCTTCCTAAAAATATTTACCTTTTTAATTGGAGAAAGTGTGAGATTTACCAAAAATGTATAAATATCAACTGTCCAAAACAGTGGTTTGTCAAGCGCCTCTGTTACTACTGGAGTCAAGCTTGATCATTTCAGCACAACAAAATAATAAAACTTGTACTAATTACACATGCAAACATGCAACTATGAAAAGAAATACATAACGCTAACTTAATGACTGAGTAAGAGTGAATGTGAAAATCTGCTTCAAACAATTCTGTGTACTCTTGGCCAAAAAGGATTGTCTGCTCACTACGTGCTGGACAGAGAAGCCAATGGACTGAGAGCCACCACACTTAATGAGATAATTACACCTTCACAAGATCTTTGTCTTGAATCTCACCGAATAAACGGTGGGGACGTATTTTGTACTGTAACAGAGTGAAATGTTCTCTTCCGTTTTCCCTTCTTTCTTGCGTGACAGCACCATCTGTTTGTAAATACATCACTGGAATGACAGTGCTCTGATGATGTACTAATATAATACATCATCAAAGTGCCATCAGTGATCATCTAATGATGTATTAGAAAGCTGTTTATCAAAACCCTGTTGCTTTGATGATGTATAGGTGCAATACATCACTGAAATGTCTTGCACTGGTGGCACTGTACTGATATAGACCTTGTGGGGAAAAATGGGTCCTGTTAGGACTCAGCGAGAGAACGAAATTCAGACAGATACAAAGGACAATGAAGGAAATAAACAGTCAAACGTGTAATTGATTTATATTAAGGGGAAGCTGCAAAGGTGAGGAGAAAGTGATATGGTTTTCAGAAAACTGAGCTTCTAATGAAATTGGATTCATCAGCTGGAAAGAAAGAAATCTGATCACGAGTGGAACAGAATTAAAGAATACTAAAAAAAGGCTCAGTTTGTGTACAAAAACTGTTTAACAGATCCAAATTCCCACTCTCTTCTACTCTTTCCTCTAATTCATTTCTGCATGTAGGCCTAGAAAACAAATGGGTGGGTTTAGGTTATGAAGCAGAGTAATGGTAATCAACCAAGAAAGGCCTACATGTTTCACAAAGTTAGTTTTGAGACACTTCATTTAACAGATTATGCACAGTTGTTTCTCTGTTGTTTCTCCCCTCTCCAACTTCTAACTGTTAATGTATTTCTTCCTTCACATGACCCAGAATTACCCCAGAACTTTGCACTCAGCAAAGACAAGCTGAGGAACTGTGCTAAGGCTATCAGGGATGGAGTTAGCTTTCTTCGTCATTCTGCATCTTGCATTTGTGACCAAAACAGTGTCAATAACAGGCTGACAAATAAAACAGAGGAAACTGAAGATGGTGCAGTAAACTGTGGGTCAAAGCTAACCACCTTCCCTCCAGTTTTATCACTGACACTATGTGGCATGGAATATTTCTTTGGTAAGTTCAAGTCAGCTGTTCTAGTTGTGTCCCTTGCCAGCTTCTTGCTTGCACACATCCTCCCTGCTGAAGGGTGACAGAGTGAGAAAGACAATGCCTTGACATTGCGTGGGTACTC